>OY728153.1:1976317472-1977567472 GCA_963277665.1 Viscum album | reverse complement strand
CTTCTCCTCAAGACATCAGTGGGATGTTATGTGGATGGTCAAGAAGTTATATATCACCAGTACTGGGCCAATATGAAATATCTTGAGAAATTATTTGGCTTCATCTGTTCCAACCACTTGAAAATGTAACCTTTTAAGAAAGTTTTTTGGGTTAACTATATTAAAATTTCATGGATTCACTTTTAGGTATAGTGGTATCGATATTGACCGTATTTTAATCAAGGCCATTATCTAAATCCCTCCCCAATGAGGCATCTAGGATTTGTGAGGCCTCCAGGGATACATAGCATATATAAACTCATTTATTTTAAATCTGGATATAATGTTAAAGGACTTCTAATGGATAAGGAAGAAAGGTTACATTTGCCTATGGGGTGATTTTTCCTATAATTATTATGAGGATATTAGGTATCATCTGTTATAGCCACTAGTTCGGATTCAACATGTCTCGGGAAGGCCACTAGTCCCCTTTGTGGCCACCCCGTAATAATCTGTCGATAACCTTCAAACATAGAAAAACAATGGAATGGAAGGAAACATGTTTTATTTTATTTTTTAGCTACTCAATATAAAAAAGATATAATTCCTCATCAAGAAGATTTTTCTCAAAATTTACATCATTGAATTGAGGTTTCAACATTAACCACAACACCACATGATATAATTAGAGTCAGGTTTTAGCTCCCATAGTTGAGGTATATAGCCTTTTTCTGCCTTTATTATGTGTTTAATGTGATTGGAATGAGTTGGGATGATTTTAGGAGAGTTTGGAATGGTTTTATAAATGTTTGGAGGCTTTTCTACAGGTGCATAGTATGAGAACAGCTAGGGAAAACCATATGGGTTATCGAGGAAACTGTGTAGAATGAGACAGTGTCCTTCGCTTGGCCTGCTCATGTTTTTCCAATACATGCAAGGAAACTGTACATAACCCATCTTTTGAGGAGGTGGCATGCACACGGTTAGCATACGGTTTTCCAAACCGTGTAGGCTAACCATGAGGAAACATCAAAATGGGGTTTTCTAAATTCCAGTTCACTTGGTCTTGACCTATTTTACTCCAAACTCTCTCCCACACAATTGACAATCTATATTTTCAGTTATAAAGTGTTGGAGGGGATCCCCTACCCATTTTTAAAGTGATTTGATGGGGTTTCAAGGTAGTATGAAGGAGGTTCATCTCGGGTAAGTCTCTTATCGTGGTTTTTCTTTGGTTTTATATCGATGTACTATTATCCCTTTCTTGATCTTCTATATCTACATTTATTGCATGTAGATATAGTGTTTTTTTCATTGGGTGTTGATTGTAAGGCTTGTTGATGTTATGGAAGTGTATCTAGAGTGGTTTCAGTGGTGAGTTCTCCGGATTTGGGGTGTGATTTCTTGTGGGTCAATTTCACATGAACCCTAATGATAGGTGGCTTCTCTCTTGACTACACATGGATAGATCTTAAAGCTTAGTTACAAGTAATTTATGGATCTTGAAATAAATAGTGTTTTGATGTGGGAAATAGGTCTGAATTCCCTTTGGTAATTTTTTGTGGATTTTTGGGAAAAGGATATTTTTGGATGAAATATTATTATTGTGGATTTTCAAATAGAGATTTTAAAATGGGTTTCATGAAATTATCTTTGAAAATGGTCGGTGAATGGTTTTAAATAAATGGGTATTTTAATTAATTGGTTTGACATGTGTTGGAAACATTAATGTGTATATTTTTTTGGCCTTGGTGATTCATGCTATGTTTTGGCTCATGGGAATGATGGGGATTGTTTGAGGGAAGTACCAATATAAAAAGAAGAATGAATAGTATATTTAAGGGCCACCATCAAGGATAAGTGGATGAGAAGTTAAACTAAAATGGGAAATATGGACCAGGTTGGATGAAAGTGTTGTTGTGATTGTTACACCTGTTTGGGTTGGTGAAACAATGTGTGCTCTTTGTTTTGTAGTGGCTATGTGAAGTTTTGATTTGTTGTTATTTTGAATGATTGTGACCTGGATTATGAAATGTTTGTCTCTTTACCTTGTGTGACATTGGTCGGTATGGGTATGATTGGCCTGCAGTAATGTTTGCACTCTTGAATGTTTTATATAAACTATTTTATATAAATGTGCTAATTGTTTTATCAAAGTGGCATTTGTATGGAATTTATTTTGGGAAATCCTACTGAGTATTTTTATTCACCCCCTACTTTAGAACATAGGTTATTTTTCAATTTTTATGTTCTATAACACAGATAAGAGTAATACATATCAATTTTATAGTGGTTTGGTGTGATTCTTTGGTGATGTTGTGGTGTTGGAGCAGGGATCATTGGGTGGAGCTATGGATGGTGTTCTAGTTCTATTGGAGTCATGTTGTAGTCTTCCTCTTGGTACTCTAATTTTGGCTTCGTTTTATTTGGCATGTGGAATTATTAGGGATTAATTTGATTTTCTTTTTGTAATGTATGGGTTTGGTTGTGTTGGTTGACATGCATCATGTAGTTCTTTGGTAATGGAATTTTTGGTTGTTTGACTTTATCTTAAAGGTAAAATCATTCCCCAACTATTATTGAAGCCCTTGGAATTTATTTCTTTCCTTTGGTGCCTTGGGAACATTGTGCAAGGCCATATAGAAGCTCTCTTTCCTCTCAAGCCAATGAGATATGGCATGATGTTTCAAGTAGTATCAGTTGGTTCGGTCATTAGATTTCAAGTGAGAGTAGTTGTTCGATCCTTTGCGTTGATCATTCATCTTGGTGTTGAAATTATTTCGTGGCCTATTCCATCAGCCGAGATTGTAGAAAGAAGAAGGATTTTTGGAACATCGAATGTATTTCATAAAAGGACATAGATAGACCTTTTATGATGAACTTAAATTTACCAAGTAGTGGGGTACATAAGTGTTTGAAGGCACATATAGGCATTGGAAATCTCATTGTCGTGGGTGTAGCCAATGAGATGGGCATAGAATGCATTGTATAAATTAATTCTCCCTAGGATGAATATTTCATTGGGGTATAATGATCTATGGTGTGATATTAATTCATTGATTTTGAAAATATATATTGGGTTTAAATACTAAAGGATTTGAAACATGGAAATTTGTGGTATTTTGAAAATGGGTTGATTTTCAAAACAAGGAGGGTTTTTCAAAATAATGAAACATGTGAAATGTGAACATGTTGAAATATTGGTTATGATAGTTATTATGTGATTGAATTTGTAACCTGTGTCCCCTTTCTTGTTAAGGGAGTGACAGTAATGGCAATTGTTATTGTGGATTGAAATGGAACTGGGTAGGCCACGTAGAGACCAACTTGAAGAAGCTATGGAAAATGTGGTAACACCAGAGCCTCTGGTGAACTAGAAGATATTGTAGAATATAGTGCTAGATTTCTATAATGTGAAAAGTGGGAATAAAGTGGAAGAAAACAAAACATGTGGATCATTTGGTTCAATTTCAAAGGCAGAATCCACCCATATTTAGAGGTGACTCAGAGCCAGAAATGGATGAATCATGGTTGAACTGAATGAATTGGATATTTGACTTATTGGGAACACCAAGTGAGCTAAAAGAGAAACTATCCTTGTATATATTGGAAGATATTTCCTTATAGTGGTGGGAGCTAGTGGTCCAAGCTGGGATCGACCCTAGTGTGACATGGGAGGGGTTTGAGGAATTGTTTAATAAACAATTATACCCTCATAAATTCAAAATTCAATGAACAAGAGATTTTTTCATTTTGAATCAAGGGAACATGGTAGTGGTGGAATATGTGGATAATTTTATGATTTTATGGTGCATTCCACCTAAGGTGGAGGTTTTTACATAGGTGAAGGCAAAAATATTTGATGTTTGGGTGAGCTAAGAAATATGTTCCAAGATAGCGGTGCAGTGTATAGATGATCACACAAAAATGGAGAATTGAGATACGATGGCTGAGTGGGATCTTATTGTGGCTAAAAAGTGGGGAAGTTTGTTGCTACCCCTGGGAAATCATGTGAACACAAACAATGGGTTCAATAGGAATAGGGATACTAATATCCCGTGTGGGGACATGACACAGAATCCAATGGCATGATCAATGAATATTCCTCCAAAGCCTTAGAGAAAGCCGGGATGTTTTTAGTGATGTTCTATAAGCCACATAAAGTGTGATTGTACAATCCAACATTGAGAATGTCATAATTATAACCAGATGGGATATCTGTTTCGTTATTGTCAGAATGCTTTGTAGTTGGGTGTCTGTGACATGCTTTATGGTCATAGGTGTCTTATTCCTCAACGAGATGGGGGCACCAACATACCCCTCAGAAGAAGAGTAAAGAGGACCCTGGTGATTATCAAAATACCACGAAGCCTATGTAGGGTAATAAAGAGAAGAACATGAAAAGTAGATAATTGTTTAGAGTGGAGCAGGTTGTGGCAGATGATCAGTCAGGACCATCCACGGTGCGAGGTACAGTTATTTTAAATTCAACATTGATGGTTGATTTGTTTGATATGTGTGCTTTATATTCCTTTACTACTTCTCAAATAATTTATTTTTTGTGTTTACTAGTGGAAATGATGCCTTCTAGTTTGAAACTAAAAACTCCTCTAGGTCAAAAGTGTGTCATGATTTCCAATGTCGAGGATGTTGTTTTGTAGTGAATGATATAGAATTGATATGGTATTTATTAGTAACTGAGATGGATGCTTATGATATAATCTTGGGGCTGGATTAGTTGGAAATTTTTAAGGCCCACATCGATTTCTAGGTACAAAAGATATGTTTTCTGATGGAGGATGGTGTTAGAAATCTCTTTAGCGGGAATAAGAATGAAAAGCTATGTGCAACAGATTTGTGGGCAGAAACTATTGGCATGATCTCATAGCAGTTAGAGGCATGTTTGTTAGCATCAATCGACGATTTTGAGCATAGTGTTCTACAGGTAGTTGTTGATCAATGTATGTATGTATTTCCAGACGAATTATTAGATTTTTCACCAGTTGAGAAGTGGATTTTATTATTTATCTCCATCTAGGGAACATTCTTATCTCACTTCCATCTTACATAATAGAACTAGTAGAATTTTGGGAATTAATGGTGTAGTTGGAAGTGTTATAAAACAAAATTTTCTTCTGGCCTAGCACTTATTTAGGGGCAGTGTCGGTTTTTTTGTTAAAAATTCGAATGGAACCTTGTGACTCTATGTTGATTATCGAAGACTTAATCATGTTACAATAAAGAACTGATATCTACTTGCATGCATTAATGATTTGTTTAACCAGTTTAGGGGAGCTCAGTGGTTATCCAAAATTGACATAAGGCCAGGCTATCACCAATTACATGTGAGGAAGCAGGATATTCCAAAAATAGTTTTCAAAAGTAGTTATGGCCATTACAAGTATGTGGTTATGAACTTTGGTCTAACAAATGCAATAGCAGTGTTCACATAATTAATAAATCAAATGTTTTAGAGATATATGGATTCTTTTATGGTGGTATTTGTGGATGATATATTGGTGAATTCAAGGACTAGGTTAGAGCATGAGGAACACTTGGTGATCATGTTGGGGATCTTGAGAGATCATCAGTTGTATGAAAAATTGTCAAAGCATGACTTTTGGATACAACAGGTTCATTTCCTTGGCCATGTTATTTCTAAGAAGGGTGTTTATTTGATCTGCAAAAGATAGATGTGGTTATCTAATGGTGACAACTAAAGATCATTTTCGAGATACAGAGTATCCTTCGTCTAGATGGCTATTATCAAAAGTTTTCCTATGATTTCTCATGATTAGCTTCACCGATGACAGATTTTGATAAGGAATAATATCCCATTCAATGGGATGAGCAGTGCATGAAATTATTTGAGAGTTAAAGGGTAAACTTACATCAGTACTCATCTTTGTTTTTCCTGAACCATGAATATAGAACATTGTGTATTGTGATGCATCAGGTTCATGGTTGGGGTGTGTTCTCATCTAGGGGGATCATTTGGTCGTATATGGATCATGACATTTGATGATTCGTGAGAAGAACTACCCAACACATGATTTGATTTGGTAGTAGTGGTTCATTAATTAAACATGTGTCATCATTATCTCTTGGGTGAGAAATTTATAGTCTTTAACGATCACAAGTGCATAAATCTTATCTTTAGACAAAGATATTTAAACTTATGGCAAATGAGACGGATGAAATATCTCCATATGTTTGATTTTAACATAATGTAGACACAGATTAAGGGAAATTCGGTGGTAGATGCATTAATTAGAAACTCGTATTCTCATGTAGTGAAACATTCGTCATATCAATGGCAGTTGATTTCAGTCATAGCTGACTTGTAGTTATAATTTGAGGACTAGGGTGGAAGTGTGGTCTTCTTTATAGTTTCATTGTATCATGAATTAGAAATTTTGGTTAAAGGGGAAAATTCATCAGATTATGAGTGTATGGATATGAGGTCAAAACTCAATGTGGGGATGACCATTAAGAACTAGGTACTTAATTGGAATTCATTCATCTATTTTTAGAATTGGATGGTTGTAATAGTGGCTTGTCAGGAGAAAATTATGTGGGATTTTCATCATTCGAGGTGGTCTCTCTATCCTGGAATTCAGAAGATGTACAAGTCATTGAATGTGTAGTTTTGGTGGGCTGGTATGAAAAGGGATGTGGCCGGGTTAGTCATGATATTCTTTACTTCTATGCAAGTCAAGGCAGATCATCAGTGGCCGAATGGAATGTTGTAGTATTTACCAATACTAGTGTGTAAATTGAAGGAAATTTGAATGGATTTTGTGAAAGGTCTTCCGAGAACGATAAGGAAACATGGTGTCGTACATGTAATTGTGGATCTGATCCCAAAGTTGTCCCATTTCATCCCAATTCATGAATCTCATACGGTGGAGGATCAATACAAAATATATATCGGGGAGATGGTAAAGAGGCATGGTATTCTAAATTCCATTTTATCAGATAGATATCTGAGGTTGACATCTTGTTTCATGAAATACTTATAGCAATCCCTTGGAACATAGTTGATGATGAGCACAAGGTATCATCCTCAGACGGATAGGTAATCAGATAGGATGATAAAAACCATGGAGGATATGTTACGGTCTTATGTGATAGATTTTTCTGTCTCATGGGAGGAGAACATACTACTGGTGGATTTATCCTATAATAACATTTATTAGGATTCAATATATATGTATCTGTTTGAGGCTTTTTATGGGCGTATGTGTTATTCTCCACTATGATGGTTGGAAATAGGTATGACTTTGATGATCAGATAGAACATTTTCCAAACAACTACAAAGAAGATCATGTTGATCAGGAAGTGGAAGGAGAAGTGTCAAAATCATCATAAATTGTATGTAGACCATCACCGATGACCATTGTCATTCTAGGTGGGTGATCATGGGTTTTTCAAAATCTCTCCTAGGTTGGGACATTGTCAGTTTGGGAATAAGGGAAATTTATCTCCAAGGTATATTGGTCCTTTTGAGATACTTGAGCATATTAGAGTGGTGGATTATTGTTTTGGATTTTCCACCATGGTTTATTGAAGTCCATAAGGTTTTTTATGAATCACAGTTGTAAAATTATCAGTCATAACATGACCATGTGATTCGTTGGGATCATATTGAGATATAATCAGATGCTTTCTTTAGTGCACCTGCCATTGTGGATTGTGTATAAGAAAGAAAATGTCTTTCATGATAAAATCATCATTTTAGTTTGTCTTGGTATCATGGTGAGATTCAAGAGGATACTTGGGAATAGGAGAAAGAGATGGTCGGGCAATGTCCTGAGCTCTTTTAGAAAAGCGATGGTTCCCTACTTTCTGAGGATAGAAATTACAATCATGGGGAGAATGTAGCACTCCCAGTTTTTGTTAAGTATCATTTTATGCATTTTTATGCGTGTAAAGTTCTTAGTATGTGATGTGAAGATGTTGGGAGAGTTTTGAATGGTTTGGAATAAGTTTGGAGGATTTACTATGGGTGCACGGTTTGAGCATAGTTAGGGAAAACTATGTGGGTTCTCAAGGAAACCATGCAAGGGATACAGTGTGCTTCCTACAACCTATGCACGATTTCCAAACGTTGTGAGGAAACCATGTAGACCCATTCTATGAAGGCAGTGGTGTGCGCATGGTTTTCTAAATCATGCGGGATAACCACGAGCCCAAATAAAAATGGTTTTTTTAATTCAGGATTACTTGACCTTGACCTATTCCACCACAAACTATCTCCCAATCAATCCTCACTACGGATTTTCAGTTCTCAAGATTTGGAGGGGCTCTCCAACTCATTTTGGAAGCGATTTGAATGGGGCTTCGTAGCGTTTTAAAGGTAGTTCATCTTGGTTAAGTCACTTCTATTGGTATTTATTTGGTTTTATCTAGATCTACTTTTCTCTCTTTCTTAGTTATGTAGATCTACATATATTTAATGTAGTTCTAGGGTTGTGGATTCCCTTGGTATTGATTTTAATGGTTATGGATGATAGGTAAGGGGATCTAGAACAGTTTCAATGGCGTGTTCACTAGATTTGGGGTGCAGTTTCTTGTGGGTCGATTTCATTGGAACCCTATAGGTAGGTGGCTTTTCTCCCGAATCAACTTGGGTAGATCTTGATGCTTGGTTACAATTAATTTATTTTTCTTGAAATAAATTTGTTTTTATGTGAAAATTGGTTGGAAATAACGTTGTTAATGTTTTGTGGATTTTTGGGAAAAGGGGATTTTGATGTGAAAAAGTTCTTATTGCGGATTTGGAAATAGATATTTTAAAATAGGGTTCTAGAAATGATTTGTGAAAACTTTTGATGAATGTTTTTCAATAAATGGGGGATTTATTGAAGTTGTTGGGCATGTGATGGAAATAGTTATGGGTACATTATTGTGGCCTTGGTGAGTCATGATGGGTAATGGATTGTGTGAATTGTGGGTAATGTGGGAAGGAATGACCACTATAAAAAGGAGGATGGATAATGGATGGAAGGTCCACCATCAAGGATAAGTGGATGGGAAGTTCTACTAAAATGGGAGGGAAGGAACGGGTCAGACGGAAGTGCCATCGGGATTGTTCCAGCGGTTTGGGTTGGAGAAACATTTTGTTCACATTATTTATGTTGTGGATATTTGAAGTTGTGATTTTTTGTGCTTTTTTGTGATGGTTACATGGCTTATGATGTATTTGTGGCTTTACCTTTTGTGACATGTCTCAGTAAGGGTATGATTGGATTATAGGAATGATTTCACTATTGAATGTTTTATAAAAACTGTTTTATATAAATGTGCTAACAGTTTTATCCTTGTCGAGTGTGTAGGGAAGTCCTTTGGGAAATACATACTAAGTATTTGTACTCACTCACTTCTTTGGAACATGTGTGATTTTTTAGATGTTGTGTTTCAAGACATAGGTAAGAGTAAGACATCTCATTTTGATAGCGGTTCGTCGTGATGCTTTGGTGATGTTCTGGTTCTTGGAGCATGGAGCATGGGGTGGAACTGTGGATGGTGATCAATTTTTGTTGGAGTCTAGTTTTAGTCTCCCACTTGGTACTCTGATGTTTTCGTGGTTGTATTTTGAATGTGAGATTGTTATGGATTAATTTGGTTATATTTTGGTAATTTATGGGTTTGGTCGTTTTGATTGAAAAACATCATGTAGCTAATTTGGTAATGGAATTTTTAGTTTTAGGATTTTATCATAAAGGTAAAATAGTTCCCAAAATGGTCTTGAATGCCTCGTCATTTATTGCCAACCATTGGGGCCTTGGGAACATCGCTTAAATCCAAGTAGCAACATCGCGCCCCCTCAAACCAATGAGATTGGTTGGGATGTTACACTCATGTTAACCAACTGAGGTAGATTAAAAATTCTCCTATATTGATAAGATAATTAGTATGATGGGAAGTTACATTTTAGATGTTCTACATTAGGATTTTCCTAATAACAATTATCCATGTAAAATAACTGGAAGGCTTCGTGGCTACGTACCCAACCCCTGAGGAACTACCATTGGAACATCGTAATGCCTGGATATTTTTTATAATATATTGTTCTAAATTAAATTTAATTATTTAATTTTTTTTTAAAATATTATATTGATTTTATCATAAATTACATGAAACACCATGTTAATATTTCACTACATGGAATACTAAATAATCTTGTATTATACGCAACACTGTGCAAAACCGGGATATAATATTAATAATGTTATTTGAACACAACAGTTATAAAATAGATGTTTAACATTGAGAATTGTATAGTAGTTAATAAATTACAAATACTATGTACAATGCTTCAATATACTAAAATATTATTGATAAATAGATACTTAATTATTATAAAAGTCTTTTTACATTTCGAAATTATAATTTTCTCAAAAAGTTTTTTTTATTTCATTTTTGGAACAATAATTAATTTTTGACACTTCAAATAAATTATATTTATAAAAAAAATTAATTTTTGAAATCATAATTACAATATTATATTTAGGTGAATGATTGAAGTTTTTTGAGGAGTTTCAGTTTTTGAATAAAATTGAAAAATACTAGATTTCACATAAAACTGTATTTTAGTTTAATTAATTTATAACGAAAATATATATATATAATTGGTTTTATAGTAACAGTAGTTAAATTATAAATTCCATATTCGAATTTATATCATTATAATAAATTTAAAATTTAAAATTGGAGATAAAAACTTTTTAAACCTTTGAACATTTTATGTTTAAAACCCAGCTTTCTCATTGCGTCTATAAGATTAATTTTAAGTTAAAATATTCCCATTATGTGAATTAAATTTATAACAATTGAAACTAGATTTATTTAATCATAATTTTAAATTTATAATAAGGTTTAGTTAATTTTTTACCAAAAGGAAAAGTGAATATATAAAAAATTAATTTTCATGGTTAAGGATAAAATGGGTTTACAAGGGGATAAACTAAAATTATAAGGTTTAAAATAAAAAATAAACCTCTATAAAAATTATTGGATGGATATGTTTGGCCATATGTATTATATTTCTTATAATGGTTCTTTTTGAAATACTTTTATATGATAAAATGTCAGTATGATTGAATATTTTCACAAAATTACAAGTGTACAAGTCACATTACTTATAAAAGGCCACCCACTCTCTATTATTCACACATTCCACCACTATTTTTTTAAAATAACTAAAAAATCACTTAAAAAATTCCCATTTCTCATCCTAGAATCATTAGTTTGGACAGAAATCTAACAAAGGGAGGCTATTGGTGGAAACATAAGGAGGATACCTAATGAAGAGGTAATGTTCATCAACGATCGTTTTTTGTTTTATTTTTCCTTAATCCTCCTTAAATTATTTTTATAATATAAATATAATATATAATAATTATATCACATATATTAATATTTTTTTATATTATGGTAATTACCTACAATTATCTCCCATTCTATCAAGTGGGTTGGGAAATCATCATCAGTACGTACAACGGATTACAGTCTCATGTACTAATGTTATTTTTCATTCCATTAACACCCATCACGGTTGTAAATAAAGATCTATTTATTGTTTTCAAATGATATTTTTATATTATCATGATTCTATAATTCATATATCACATATACCTTCACGATTTCCATGTTCTCAGGAATACGATATTGTCACTCGTGTGTATAGTAAAATAATGCCTCATAAAGAGATATGAATCATTCAAAACCATCATGAAAGGTATTAAGGATGGTTTTATTGGTACTATATGATATATATGAAATAAAAATGATTATTTAATAACAACATATCATATAACTTTCTTTCTTTTAACCAAAAAAATGGAAACATCATTCTAGGAAACATATAACCAACATTCTTTATGAATGGTGTACTTCATTTCCTGTCACTAAATTTTTTAGATTAATATAAATAAATATATAATGAATATATTATATATATATATATATATATTATATTGTAAATTATATTGATTAATAAACCATGATCTAAGTATGAGTACAAAAAAATAACAAGTAAAAAATTCTATAAAAAACATAGAGGTTAATATATGAAACCTAACATTAACATGGAATTGTTAATAAAATGGTAATAAAATGTCAAAATAAAATGATATTTGGTGTGATATATGTAAATATTTACTTCAATATATTTATTATAAACTTAAATTTATTATATATATGTTTTTAACATTTACAAATTATGTCATGCATTAAGGTAAGGGATTTCTACATCACTTTTTACTTCCATGAGACACATCCCATATTCACCACCTATTTCATTTAAGTGGTTAATACACATCACATGAATGTGTTATTTTTATTATTATCCTAAAAAATGTTGTGGTTTACATATCCAATTGATTATCTCTCTTTCACAGGGGCTAGAGTTCAAAAGATAATAAATTGGTAAGGGGATTTATAGTCTCGCTTTTATTTATAAGAGACTTATGCCATATTCACTACACAGTTTTTGTGGTGTATATACTACCCTATGATATGATATGTCATCAATATACCAAATATAATGATAATTATACTTTATATTGATGTTTTTATTTTATAGGGCTTATGATTCAAAAGTTAATTGAACATTAAGGGGACTTTTTCTCAATTCTCATTCTTTGAGACATATAATATGTTATGAACCTATATTATATTACTAGGGGTATATATAGTACCTTTTACATGTAGTGTCATTTAATTAAATACCATCATTATATTATAATTTTCATTTAATGTTATTCCATCAACTGTATTATATTTTGAAGTTACCAATGTGTTAAGAGTTGTTTGTTACAATATCACTGTTTATCAGTATTTTTTATAATTATTCTTACAATATTGAAATATTATAAACTATTTCTCAATAAATTCATGAATTTTATTCTAGAATAGTTATTTCATTATAATAAATATATTACCTTCATTTTACTCTATATATTTACTCACAAGTTGAAAATAATAATATTTTTTGAGTAAACATCTTTTCGGACAAAAATCTATTATATTTCGAAACCATGTTCTTAAAAAGAAATTTCGAAATGTTTCATATAGTAAAATATTCAGCTAATGTGGAATGTTTAATTTCCTCATGACAATTTTTAAATTGTTTTTAAATATAATTTATAGGCTTTCAATTTTATATTCAATGAAATTTATTTTCAAAAGGGTTTTATGTTTTAAATTTTTTTATGAAATAAAATATATTTTATTCAATAATTTTTTAAATGATATTTCAGAATAACTTTCAACAAAGAATAAATATATCAATTTTACCTATTCATTCTCAGGGATATGAATGATGTATAGAATTATTATTCTTTATCTGAATGGTTTATTCTGAAATGATGTTTGAGAAACCCATTTCCCTACCATGTGTTATACCATGATAAAATTCTTATGCAACCTGCTTCTTTTTCATTGATTATGATACAGTGAAATGATTATAAAACCTGTGTCTTTTCCATGGGTTATGATATGGGAAAATTCTTATAAAGCCTATTTCATTTCATGGGTTACAATCTAAGGAATTTTTTATGATCTTTTGGAACATGAATGTATGATTTTAATTATGTTAATGGTGAGACCTATATCTTATTAAAATTATTTGGGAAATTATAAATTTTATATGAGATTATATGGTACATGGAAATCTAGACTAAGCCCAAATATTAGTATACACTAGTGGCAATCCCAAACCCGAAAAATAGGTTACACTAGTGGTTAGCCCAAGTCAGAATTAGATACAAGGGTGGTTAGAATATGCCTAACATGTTGTAAATGACTTTGTTAGTAGTTGTGACATAAGAGTTACAATTATTTTTTACCTTCCATAAGTCTATGTCATATGAAAATATAATTCTCTCATGGATAATTTTCTTTGATTACCTTAAGATTTGTGTCTTATAAATATATATTGTTTATGATAGGACACGAGATTATGATCATTGATATATGTGGTGCGGATTTCAAATGTTATGCTCTTGTTATAATAGCATTACAATCATGTTTAGATTATATATCTCACTTGTTTACCTTTAATGAGTATCAAATTTAACACTTTCTTAGGATTACTTTAACCATGTAATGAAGAATTATTTTTAGGAATTTTTACTAAATTTGAAGATACACATGGAGGACCTTGAAGATATTCCATTAATAAATAATATTATATTTCATGATTCTAGATGCACTAAGAAATTTTGTTCCCTAGGCACGTGTTTCTTTAATTTAATGAATTTACATCTAAAAATATAAAATATCCATGTATGAGATGCCTTGGTTTCTATATTCAATATCATAGAAAACTTTTATTAAACCATTAGAAAATAGGATGAGAAAACATTAGTGAGACCCCTATGGTTATTTCTATAGATATTTCTAGGGATATCTCTAATGATATGAATAATTAAAGTAAATGTATAGAAAAATATCCAATATTATTTATAAAGGAGAGAGTAAGTGATTTCCATGAAATTAAATCCCTTCCTAGATACTACAAGTGGGTATGGCTTTGACATAGAGGTACCTAGGTGAAATAACTCCAAAAAGGATTCATTGAGAGGGACTCGATCAGGACCTAGTTCATGAAAATGGGAATTTCTAAAACGTGGTTTGAATCTCTCAAGTGATATTCTTTGAAAACTCCCAACAAATTTAGGAACCATTATGAATGATTTTTATAAACAATGACCACAAATGACATTGATTCAAAACAATGTGTAATGATTTAAACACCTTATAAGTTATTTTTCAGAATTATGTGGTTCTCCACAATTTTTAGTTTTTCTCACACTATGATTTTTATTTTATTTCATGGATAGATCCTAAAGGATACATGTTAATGTTGAATGAAACATATAATGAAATTATTGTCCTCCTATGTAACTATATGTTATGGTATTTGGAATGAAAAGCCTCGTTGATATGCTCACAAAAATTTATCAAGATGTGAATCATAATGGAATTCAAAATTAATAAAGGATTAAATAATATTTTTTTTGTGTTATTCATGAGTAAACATATAATTTTCTTCAGTGGGATATATGCTCCTCTAGTTTTTGGTAAATGGATCAGCACCACTGAAAAGACTTTTTTCTTCCAGTAGTGACTGTAACATGAAAAAAATCAATTTGGTTTTCTACCATTTGGAAATTGAAGTGGATATATGGTGGAATCATATCAATAAAATGAGGAAATATGAAGAAATTGACACCATGGTTTGGGAAAAAGTCAAGAAACATTTTTTCAATAATCACATCCCTCATATTGTTTATATGAAAACTGAGAATGAGTACGTTGCAATAAAATAAAAAAGTTGATGAATCAGTTGGTGTAATGCCCCAACCCTAGAATCCCAGAGCCAGAGAATTATTTTAATACATTGGTATGATTAAAATTAATCCAATCTGTAAGTACCAATCATTTGATAAATTATGGAATTCTAGATTACATACATAAAGCAAACATTACAATTCCAAAAAAAAAAAGAAAATATATAGAATCCTTTGACAATTCCATTATTCTTTTAAATTTACCCATCATATTTGTTATAATACTTATCTTCACATCCTAGAAAAAATAAATTACATGAAATAGAGGACCTAAAATGCTCTGTAAGTGTAAGCGTACAACCGAAGCTATCTTGTAGATATAAGAATAGACAGTAATGAAAAGTGAATAATTGAAACACTTTCCATTTTAACCTATATTTAACATAATATGGATTGAATAAACGATAACATATAAATAATCACATGATTTACGAAAACATAACCATGGATATTATATTGGTTGAATAATCACTTGAAATATAAATAACTAATCTCATTATGGGTGAATTAATAATTCCAGAAATTATAAACATACCATCTTGGATTCAGCTAAGAAACCATACATAAATAGGGAAAAACCAGAACTAGTTTGTCTCATTAGACATATAGATTCATCGAGGGGATATAATGTGCCCCGTCCATCACTTACTAAGTCCAATCCCTTCCTCAAATGTAAAGGGTAAAACATAACCAACACAAACATTTATATTAAATCTAGAACATAGAATGTTAAAACAATGACCATAAATCATGAATGGTATCAAAATGTTACAACCATAGTCAACCATTTGAATAAAATATAGTAGCTAGAATCATAAGTCTTCAACATAAATAAAACAAAATATTCGACATATGATGTGGACATAGCTGAAAATTCTCGAATAAAATCATTAAATTTTATTTATTAAAATACCCTTTGTAATTTGAAATCATTTATTCCAAAGTCATTTATTTATAAAAAAATGAAATTAAAAAATATATTTTTTTGAATCAAAGTGTGTCATACTACTTTGAAACATTTTATATAAATGTGAAATTAACATTTTAAAATATAAATCTCCTCATAAATAATTATATAACTTTTTTTGAAAACGTGCATATGAATGAAAAATATTTTGAAAAATAAATCATAGAAATATTTAAAAAAATGTTTTAGTTTAATATTACCTTAAAAACATTGAAATGATTCATTTTGAATACATTTTTATTAAACATGACCTAGAGGATAAATTTATCCCAATAAATACTTACGTATAAACAATTTCAGAAAATAACGAGATCGTGAAATTAACCCTTTCCATAAGTACTGTTCTCCCCAAACGTGTATGGAAAATATATACAGTTTATTTAAACATATTTTTAATTTCTACTATAATAATAATATGATTATTGATATCTTATATGAGTCATTTATTTATTTTTATTACAGTTAAATGTTAAAGCAATGTCTCGGGTAATTACTGCTTTGTTTATCGTACATGTTATGACTCGTTATTCATGATCCTATTACATAGATAATAATCTACATACTTCAAGAAAGGAAAAAATTATTTATATATCTTATATATTAATTACAGAAATATATTTATA
Organism: Viscum album; assembly: GCA_963277665.1. Lineage (NCBI taxonomy): Eukaryota > Viridiplantae > Streptophyta > Magnoliopsida > Santalales > Viscaceae > Viscum > Viscum album. The sequence continues at coordinate 1,977,550,543 of OY728153.1, read as the reverse complement.
AGATATAAATATGAAATGGAATACATTATTCATAGATACGGTTGGTCATACATATGCATGAAAGCTTTTTCTGTTTTATTATATTATTGAATGGAAGAATATAAATGAAATATATTTATATATATATTATTCTAGTACCATTATTATTTAATATATTTAATATTAATTATTATAAATAAATTTAATCATTCTAGAATAGTTTTTGTGGAAGATTAATCTCATCACATCATGTAGATAGTATGTCGTACGTACGCACAAGCGACAATATCATTTACTTATTGTTAAAAGGGTGAGGAATTAGATGATATTTAATTATAAAGAATCAATAAAATTTAATATTTATAATTTATATCCATTATATCCATAATTATACCCATCCAAATAAAGTGGTGTTGAGAATAGCTTACACCACATCGTGAAGACGATTAGTCGTACGTACACATTCATGGTGATATTGTTTCTCATATTATTGATAAGAAGAGGAATTTGGCTCTTCCATAATCATAATAACATTTAAGAATACAGAAAATAATGGATTTAATACTTTATAATGGAAACATCATTGGATGTGGAAGTATATGAAGAAAAGAACAGAAATGAATTGGTTAAACATTTACCACTTTTTCGGTGAATTTACTTTGGTTCTATTCTTAGGGGCCATAGAATTGGTATTTATGAAGACCAAAACCTCTTAAATTAACTAAGAATGTTGGGAGGAGAAATGGTTAGGGTTTGATTGACCTAGAAAGCTCAAGGTTATTTGGGGAAGTGAGGGAGGAGGTGACCTTTTATAATTGAGGTGATGGGAAATTATGGAAACCCTCCAAATAATAAAATAAAATAAGCCTATTTAGGATCAAAATACTTAAAAATGGACCATAAATTAAATTTAGAATACATATTCTACCGTATCCCATCCCCTTTTGATTATTTAATACTTTTTTATTTTTACATATTTTAATAATAAATAAATCAAATAAGATATCATTATTCTCAAATTTACGTCTATTCATTTAATTTGATTAAAAAATACCTTAAGACAAAGTGGGAAATAAAATATAATTATCTCACACATATATAATATATATTATCGATCAATTAAAATCGTTAGATGCATAATCTAATTAAAAATATGAAAATTAATATTGATAACATCAATTATTTTGTTTCCCTATTAATTAAATAAATAATGTTTTATCATTAAGGAAGCATTTAAGGTAATTTTATAATTTATAAAATTTTCAAATAGATTTATATAGTGATAAAAATATAATTTTGATAAAATTATACCTTTATGTTACTTCATAGAATGATTATTCACATTTTTGAGACAAAAAATTAATTAATAACAAATAGAGTGATATTTTGGAATTACATATTATTTAAATAATGTTTAATTTATTTAATACAGAAGTATCAATTAAAAAACTAATAATAGATCATAATCAGATAAGTGTTTATTAATATTCATCCAATAAATTTTTACAGGTTTATCTTATTTTTTAATCCTAATCATTTTGTTTTAACTCTTATTTAACCACATAATCTATTACGGTGATATCATATAATTTATACATTATTTGTTATATAATTACTATAAAATTACAAATGACCAATAAATGAGTCTGTAATGACATTTGAAGACTTATTAAAATTTGTTTTTGAATATTAGTTTTTTTGATATTTTATCTCATTTAATAAAATATTATTTATTTTAAAATACATTAAATGTGAATTTTAAATTTTTCATTATATTATCTTCTAAAAAAATAAAACCAACAAGATATATTCTAAAAAGGATATCTAAGACAATAAAACAAAGGTCAAAATCCAGAATAAAACTCATAGATGACATTAACTCTCTCAAATTATATTTATATTATTATTTTTATAATCATTTATTCGATTATCCCATTATTTAAACTATTATTACATCATCATTGTGTCCCAAATTAAGGTTATTATTTTATCATTAAAAATTATAAATAAAATATGCTGATATATATAAATATTATTTCCTTAAAATTCCTATTTATATTTGAATATATAATTTTTATAAAACTATAATAAAAATGGTGTATTTATAAAAAAATGTGAGTTTGTGATTTTTAACATTTCATTAAATAAATTTGTATAAATTTCATATTCTTAACAAATTGCCTTAAAAAAGTTATAAATTCACATAAATATTGAATTTGGTTAAAAATCCCTAATAAAATTATATTAGGACAAGTGGTAGGGTAAATTTATTATCTTATAATTTTATTGTAACCATTAATTACAATATCTTCCCTTAACCATGGTAAATTAATATTTGATACTATTAATATTCACTCTATCCAAAAATAATTAGGTCGAACCTATTAGAATATAAATATCATAAAACATACAAGAATATATTTTAGTTTCTTCATATTCAATTCACAGAAGTGGCTAAATTAGTTTTAACGCTAATCCCACATATGTGGTGAGAAATTAGGTTTTAAAGAAATGTTCTAAATTCAAAAAGTTATTAAATCCAATTTTAATGTGACATTGATTAAATTTAATGAAATTGGAAAACATAATAAAAATATGATCTAATTATACTTTTAAACTAATAAAAAAATCAGTTCGATAAAAAGTGTTATTTTCTATTAAAATTTATTATTTTTAACCAGTCAAAAAAACATGAAACTTATCAGAAATATTCCAAAAATTCAATCAAAGTAAATGTTATATTCCACTCTTAAAATTGATGTTTATTATTTATAATAAAATATATACAATTTTCAAGAAGTTATTTAAAATATTTTATCTATTAAATGATGTTATAATTTTCTTTAGCAAATATATAATTTTAATGTGTAAAATTAGATTCATTTTAATCATTTGCCTATAATGTAACATCCTGAGTCTTTATAGAAGTTTTTTCTCGAATAAATTAAATTTTCATTGATATATCACATTTCAAAAATTCATACATCCAATTCACATGAAACCTACATGGAACACATACATGCAACACGTACATGGCATATGTTTTGCGCAACACCAACTTGGCACTGGTTACACACAACTCTATGTTTCTATGAAACATTTTTTTGTTATAGTTTTTTAAATGAGATAATTATAACCTATCCATTAAAAATAGAAATATTAATTTTAAAAATAATTTTCCAGATAATTTTAATAAATTTTTTATAAAAACAAAGCATATTGAAAAAATAATTTACAATTTTTAGTAATGTCTGTATGTGATTAAAAATACAATTTTCTAAAATGAACTGGTTTTCATATCCTTTTGTGAAAAAAATATAATTTATTTTATAAAATATTATAAAATTAATTTTATAAAAAAATTAATTTTTTAATCTATATTGTCAAATTTATATTAGGGTTAATTTTTGGGATTTTTCAGGGAAATATCATTTTTTGGATGAATAGTGAAAAATATTGATTTTAATTTCAAAACACCTTTTTCATATAATATATTTGTAACGATAAATTATATTTTTATATATATTAATCCAATAAAGGTCATTGGAAATAATTTTACATTGAAATTGGATAGAAAAACATAACAAACATTTAATAATTTTTACTTTAAAACACTGCAATCTTATTTTGTCATTAGTATTAAATTTAAATTAATTTCATCCAATTATATGATTATAATTTGGATAAATGGGTTAAATATTCTTATTCATCTTAATTTATAATTTCTAATAAGTTAAAAATATTTTTTTTACCAAAAATATTGGTTAATGTAATTAAATGTAATTATAATAATTGCAGTAAAATTAATGTTTACAAGGGAATAAACCTTAATCTTAAAGACCTAATTGACCAGGAAACTCATAGAAACCCATTTTATGGCCATTATTTTTCAATTAAACTTCCATTATTTATTTTTTTGTTTGGTATGACTTTTATAGGCACAAAAGTTGCTACATCTATCTTCTTGTAAAAAATTCCATATATGTCCCCTCCCTTCTATCTAAAAGTCCACCACCTCTACCCATTCTTCACACCTCTGAAAGCTCATAAATTTTCCCATGAAATAACCAATAGACTTCCAAAAATCCATTTCTCCCTCCTTGAAACATCCAATTGGTCATAATTCATTCCATGGAATCATTTTGGTACAAATCAAATCAATTTTCCCGATTAAGAGGTATCACACTCCATCAATCTCATTCATTTTATTTTCATTCTACACTCCCAAAACCCATATTATTCTATGATTTTATAACAAAAACCATATTCTATATATAATAGTATGTTTTTATGATATGGGTTCTACCTACATTTACACACACCTCAATATAATGGGTAACAAACATAATGTATACGTGTACGATGAACCACCACCTCGCGAAATGGTGATTGTTTATTTTTCCGTTACCACCTCTCAGGGTGGAAATAATGATGTAAAATATACTTATATATGAAATATATGACATTAATAATGTATTTAATCTTCTTTAATTCTTTAAAATACATATCTTGATACTTTCCATTTTGTGAAAATATGAAAATTGTTTTTAGTAAGTGTGGACTATCGCCCCCTTAAAATGATGTGATTCGTTCACACACTACATAGAATATATTAAATATGGGTATAGTGAACTTATATTATATAATAATTATAATGTATGTATTATATTTTTATATATATATACTTATATTTCATTTACTTAATTCGTTTCAATAAGACAATTAAATGGAAATCGTGTTCATGCATACGTAAGACCTACCTTATCCTTGAATGGTGTATACTATTTTATACTTATATACTCAATTTGTTATTATATTACACATATAATTAATATAATATATATTTATATCATGTTTAAAATTCTAGAAATCATGATATATGTATAAGGACAAAAGATATAACAAATCAAGACCCATGTGATGAACAAAGAAGATATTACTTGAAGTGAAACCTTAACATAGAATTGTTAACTAAAGGGTAATACAAAGTCTAAAACAAACCTTATATTATTTTTCAATAGTAATGTGGATCGATATATTTATGTTTTATTTATTATATTGGAGGTTTGAATGAGTAAAAATAATGTCAATGAATAATGTAAGGGGATTTCTAATCTCACTTTTATTTCTATGAGATTTAATCTTTATTCACCATTCATATCTTTTGTGTGGTAGATATACTTCCCATTAATATATTCTATTTTTTTCATCCTTAGATTTATGGGTATTTTAGTGTCCATTTAACGATATCTCTTTCATGGGGAAAATTCATGAAGAGTTACCAGATCAGAAAAGTATTTTTGCCTTAATTTTCCTTTATTGAGACACATACAATGAAATTCAAGAACCATTTTAAAAAAATATAAGATTCTCTTTTAATCTCATTTCAAGGAAAAGTATATTATTTTTTATTCTTTTTAATCTTCCTTTAATTGTTTTTAATTTAAATTCAGAGAAATAGTTTTCAAATAATTTGCAAACATCTTTTATAAGTTTTCAAGGAAAATGGTTCACAAAACATGTTCAAGCCCTCTTTTCATTGTTTTCAAAGAAAAAGGGTTATAAAATGTTTTTGTAACACCCCGAGCTTCCACGATACGCTTCTCATTCAATAATGCAATAGCTTGCATTGAACGCAACTTCGAGTTCTAAAACACCGTGACTAATCAAAGTAGCCGTTATGAATAGTAATACCTACTTTTTGAAATATTATAAATTTTTTTTATCAAAATGGACTTCATTTTTGGATTCGGAATATTGAAATTAGCCTATGTTGAATTTTTGGTATTTTTCTGAGAACTTCTAAATTTTTATGAATAGTGAAAAATACTTAAAACAACTTTATTAATCAAAATAATTCATAGTGATAAATTATACTATTGAGTGGTTTTAGAGTATAATTAGAATATATTTTTACCATTTTATCCAATGGTGGTCATTAGAATTAATTTAACATTGAAATTGGACATAAACAATTGCCAATCATTTGATATAAATTGTTTCTTAAAAACACGCTATTTGTTGTAACAGCGGGAATTAATTATAAAATTAATTAATGCAACTTATATTTTTGGAATTTTTTAAAATAGGCATCATTTTTGAATTCGGAATATCAATTATAGCTTAGGGTGAAATTTTGGCATTGTTCTGAAAAACTTCAATTTTTGATGAATAGTGAAACCACTAAGTGGTAGTTAAATAACTAATTTTTCGTTTAAATGAAATATTACCACTTCTGTGATTTGATTTTCAAAAATCCGACATACATGGTTGTCATTAAGAAGTAAAATGTGGTTCAATGAGATCAAAATAATTTTTTGGTGAATAGTAACTTTTAAGTTCTTAATCACGATTAGAGGTAATTAGTGTAGTTTAAGGTAAAAACAATGTTTTATTAATATGAGATGAGCATGACACTTGTCCTACTCCTATTTGATGAGTCATGGCCGACCAAGACAACCCATGGGTCAACTTGGGGACCCCATGGAGCCACTTTAGTTGGAAAATTACATTAATATATATTTATTTAATGTTAAAATTAAATTGACACAAACATGAGTTGTTTTACTAAAACAGTTTTTAAGTGGGGTTACACAAGTCCACATTTTGATTATAAATATTCATTAGAAAGCTAAAAAGATTTCCTACATCATAGTATTTTTTTTATAATTTTTAGACATTAAATAAATTAAATTATATATGACATCATGATGATGTAGTGATGACCTCATTATTTAACGATTTAAATAAAATGGGAAGATAATGCAAAATCCAAGGCATACACTTGTCCAAAGCCTATTGGATGAAGATATTTCGAAACCTTATCACCTTAGACTCGAATTATGTAAGTTTGGGACCTTTAGAATCCGAGAAGCATTGTGAAATAATGTAACATTTCAATCTTTCCAAAAGTGCCCCTCCTCTCCACTTATAAAAGGCCCCCACCTCTCCCACCTCATTTACACTTTCAAGCCATTTGGCTCGGCCAACCTCTGCCCAAATACTCTCCCAACATTCCGACCTTACTCATAGAAGCCTCACATTGGGAAGAACTCTTCCCAAGGAAGCCTTTGGCTCAAATCAAAAAGAGTTACCCGATTTTGAGGTAATGTCTTTTCTAATGTTGTTTTGTTTTATTTTTCTTCTCCAACCCCCTAAACTCTTTTTATTAATTTATTTTGTGACAAAACCAGTATCCTCAATATACTAGGATGTTGTTATAATAAGGATTCGTGCTACACTTACACACACCTACATCTAATGGTTAAAGAACATACAGTTTCTGTGGATGGCGAATTTCTGCCTCACGAAACGATGATTGTTCAACACTCATATAACACCTTCAAAGGTGGCCATTAAGATGTAACTATATTTATATATGATATATAATGTGTTTATGTTTTACTTATGCTTCTGTATTTCTCATTTATGGCTTACTTTATGATTTCCATTATGGGTAAAACGCGATAATTTCATTTTAGGAAGTGCGGACTACCGCCCCCTCAAAGTGATTTGAATCGTTAATGCCATATGTGGGATGTATAAAGGATGGAGTAAATGGTATTATACACTATATTATACTGGAATTATATTATACATTTATATCATTATGATTTAGTTCCATTGAATATGAAATTGAAATGAAAGTAGCGTTCATGCGTACGTACGGCTTACCGTCTCCATGAACGGTGCATTTCATTTCTTACCTCTAAATGTTATGTAATATTATAAATGAATGTATATACTGGATATATAAGATATATATGACATATAAATCATGAATATAATTCTGGATATAATGGATATTTCACCACATAAACAACTTGTAATTATAAGAAGCTTATTGTTGACTCAAGTACCAAAGATCGACAAAACGACCGTTATTAACTTAAATAATTACATAATGTTCATATCATTGTAATAAGTGATATAATAAGGATAATGAAATGAAAAATGGTTCTTAATAAGGTATATATTAACTCTAGTTTATTATTCAGGAGGTTAAAGAACGGTTGAGTCAAGTCAGACACGAGGTAAAGGAACTTCTTAACCCAATTTCTATTCTTTGGGTTAATCTCCTACTTTCAAATTATGTCATGATATTGTTATGTCATATGTTGTATTTGTACTTTCTTTATGTGTAATTATAGTGAATACACATAATAGATATATTTTATTTAAATGATATTTGTAAGGGAATTTCTTAACCCAACTTCCATTATTTGGGTTAATCTCCTACTTTCAAATTATGTCATGATGTTATTATGTCCTATTTTGTATTTTTACTTTCTTTATGTGTACCTATAGTGAATACACATAATAGATCTATTTTATTTTAAAAATGATCTTTTTAAGGACTTCGTCTCAATCTCCTTTCATTGAGGCATATTTGGTTTTATACACAACCTTCTTTTATACAATGTATAAACCCCTTTGACTTTTACGTTTATTCAAAAGGAATCTTTTTTATACGAAGCGTTTTGCTAAACGACAAAAGGGAATGTTTTTCTTTCCGTACTTATGCGGCGACAACGACTTCTCCGCCGCCGTGACCATTATATGAGTTTCGGCTTCCTCTACAAGCCATCATTTTCTTTTTTAATGAAAAATAAATACAAAGTTTTAACATTCTTTTATTTTGGTATTGAAAATGGTTTTGAAAGCGTTTTTATTATATCAATGTGTTGTATTGATATCTTGTGATTGAAATGTGGAAATGTTATGTTTCCTTTATGCATGTTTTATGTGATACGATTCTGTTATGGTTTATGATATGTTTAAACCTATTTATATGAGGAATGTATTAGACTTAATATGTGACGGGTGGAGCCCGCTATAGCTCCTCGATGCATCGGTAGGTCTCATGAGACAACTAGACGTGGAATTGGCCGAGGCCCTTTCCCAATTTGATTTATGGTTTTGGACGAGGCCTTAATCATTTTAGATGTCTTGGCCGAGGCCTTGACAAAATGTTTCAGAATGTCCGGCATTATACATTCCCTCATTATGAAAGTGGTTATTGATATTGCATGTGATTATTCGGCCAGTAGAATATCCATGTGAAGAAGTGAATGGCATTATCTCATTTTACTTTTGCCATATTATGTTGAAGTTCAAGTTTAAAAGGCTTTTGTTTTAGTTATACATTGCCTTAAATGTTAATGTTTATTTATGATAGCTTCCGCAATATTGTTATCCTTACTGAGCATCTGAGCTCACCCCTTTCAATGTTTTAATGTTTTCCAGGATTTGAAGAAGTATATTATGAATGACCTGCAGGGATAGTCTGAGGGGATATGAAGACAATATGTTGTTGTTGTTTTGGTTTACTTTATGATGTAATGTAACGTTTACAAATGTATCTAGTGTTTCCAAGGCTACTAAACTAATCGGTCTTTCGAGACTTGATCTTTTGTGATCATGCCAATGTTACGAAGTAACGCACCGGCTCTGGGTAGCTGGGGTCGGGGCGTTACAGTTGGTATCAGAGGCAGTTTAGTACTAACCTTGGAAGCTAGATTTAGATAAACTCTGATAAGAGCACATAGTCCAAAGATAGACTTTGAGGATTAGTATAGAAGAACTTCCTAGAATTTTGTTATTGTAGAGATTTTGTGAGTTTTCCGAGCAATACATCCCTGTCTGGATACGAGCAGGTAGAGGCGGCTCTGGCACAGATGTACCTAGGGGTAAAACGCGAAAACACCGCTTTGAGCTAGACTCGAACGGGAACTGGTGCACAACAACGGGCCTTGCTGCACTCTTGGTTACGACACTCCCGGGGGATATGCTTAGGATAATTCTCATTTTATTTACAAACCACTATGAAGGGTTATGAGTATATACTTTCTCAAAGAAAACATTTCTTTTTATGATTATGGATTATATCCATAAATAGTTCAATTTATGTTAAGTGTTTTATAAGTATGGAATTATGTATTTTGATTCATAAACTAATCTAGTTTATGCCATTGTTTAGAAATGGCGCCTAGTGGAAGGAATGGAAACCGTATCAATGCACGAACTCCATGTAGGGATTGCCCTCCTGATCAAGATAATTATTATGGATCTGGAGATACAACTGGTGCTGATCAACTTATTACCATACTTGGAAAACTCACTCAGGTTATGAATAATAACCTTACTCGTATGGAGCACCCTGATCCGCAACATGGAGGATCAATGCTAGACCGTTTCATGAGGCAACAACCACCAACCTTCAATGGGAGTACAAATCCTATAGTAGCTGAGCAATGGATAAATTCCTTAGAGAAAATATTCCATGCCTTGGGGAGTAGTGAAAGGGAGAAGGTTGTCATGGCAGTTTACCGCCTCACTGGAGATGCCGATCAGTGGTGGTCGCTGATTCAAAACACAAAGGAAGATGATGACGTATCGAATATGGAATGGAGGGAGTTCAAAGATCTTTTCATAGAAAAATACTTTCCTCGTGACCATCGAGCAGATATGGAAAGGCAATTTCTGAGTCTGAGGCAGAAGGAGGATGAGAATGTCGCAAAGTATGAGGCTAACTTTACAAGGTTAGCGAGGCATGCTGCCGATTATATACGTAACCCAAGGAGTAAGATTGATCGTTTCTTTGATGGGTTAAAACCATTTCTCCGTCGAGCTTTGGTATCACAATCCTTCTCATCATACGAAGATATTGTCTCGTGTGCTATCAAGACAGAAAAGGAATTCTCTAAGTCTTATGACAACAAAGTAAAGCAAGAGAAGAAGAGAACGGTGGAACAAGAGACAGATAAAGGGAAAAAGGGAAAGAAGGATTTTCCATTATGTGATAATTGTGGGAAGAATCACCCTGGTACTTGCCTAAAAGGAATGGGAGTTTGTTATAAATGTGGAGAAAAGGGTCACCAGGCTCGTGATTGCAAGGGAAAGAAAGAGGCTGTCAAAGTTGAATGCTACAATTGTAGAGAAATGGGTCATTATGCAAATGAATGTCCTAAGCGTCAAGGAAACTTACCTCAGAAAAGGCCAAGGGATCAAGGCCAATCTTATGCTGTGACTACAGTTGAAGCGGAATAACTAATGTATTGGTGCTTTTGGACTCATGGATTATATTCTGGTTTTTAGAATAATGTGATATATATATATAAGGATTGTACTACAGTACTTGTTGATTTCAGTAAGGTTTTAATATGATTAAGGTAATCATATTTTTAGTATGTGACAATAAGAGAAACTTTTCTTTGTTTGGGGAATCTGATGTTACAATTGATTTTGGAATTTAGAGACCTTTTAGAGAAAGTCTGGATGGAGGTATTTTGGATAACTATTAAGGTTGGAATGGATTAAGTTGAACCATGGATAGTATTGTTTAAGGTTAAAGAATTTCTGAAGATTATTTTTGGAATATTATAATACTATAGTTTTAGGAAAAAGGACAACCTGTAGGGTGGGGAATAACCCGTCGCGTCGGACAAAGCTGCAGGAATCGAACCCACAACCATAGTGCGACAAGCCTTTATTTCCTACCACTAGCCTACAGGAAGTCCCTGGTTATTACAAAATAGTTTTACTAATCTAAATGGTATGTGTTAATATTTGGAACCTTATACAATTAGGATAAAAAGAATATTTTTGAGTTCCGTTACCATTTGGAGTAAAAGATAGGTTTGTGGCAAAAATTTATTAACGAATGAAAGTGTACATAACAAGTATGTAAATTCCATTACGTTCTTAGTAAATCTCCTAAATAAATTCCTCAACAGAATAAAAGGTAACTTAAAACAAAAATGTTGTCGGTTAACTTTTCCAACTGGGGATTCAATGACCATTTAACCAATCACAAGTTTGTGATTTTCTTATGGTTAAACTTTCTCCTAATCCTGTTCTCTATAACTCTCCATCAGACCTTGATGGTTTGTTTCTCCTCCATATCCATATTTTTATATAATCCTAGAATGGGCTATATCGGGTGACCTTTGTAATTATCCTGCTTTCTTTTAATGTTATATATTTATTAACCTTATTTCCGATGTGGGTTTTCCACAAAGGTATTTTTTATTTTCAACCTTTTATTATCAAAGAAAAATATCAAATTGCGAGGACGCAATTTATTGAAGGAGGGGAGAATGTAACACCCCGAGCTTCCACGATACGCTTCTCATTCAATAATGCAATAGCTTGCATTGAACGCAACTTCGAGTTCTAAAACACCGCGACTAATCAAAGTAGCCGTTATGAATAGTAATACCTACTTTTTGAAATATTATAAATTTTATTTATCAAAATGGACTTCATTTTTGGATTCGGAATATTGAAATTAGCCTATGTTGAATTTTTGGTATTTTTCTGAGAACTTCTAAATTTTTATGAATAGTGAAAAATACTTAAAACAACTTTATTAATCAAAATAATTCATAGTTATAAATTATACTATTGAGTGGTTTTAGAGTATAATTAGAATATATTTTTACCATTTTATCCAATGGTGGTCATTAGAATTAATTTAACATTGAAATTGGACATAAACAATTGCCAATCTTTTGATACAAATTGTTTCTTAAAAACACGCTATTTGTTGTAACAGCGGGAATTAATTATAAAATTAATTAATGCAACTTATATTTTTGGAATTTTGTAAAATAGGCATCATTTTTGAATTCGGAATATCAATTATAGCTTAGGGTGAAATTTTGGCATTGTTCTGAAAAACTTCAATTTTTGATGAATTGTGAAACCACTAAGTGGTAGTTAAATAACTGATTTTTCGTTTAAATGAAATATTACCACTTCTGTGATCTGATTTTCAAAAATCCGACATACATGGTTGTCATTAAGAAGTAAAATGTGGTTCAATGAGATCAAAATAATTTTTTGGTGAATAGTAACTTTCAAGTTCTTAATCGCGATTAGAGGTAATTAGTGTAGTTTAAGGTAAAAACAATGTTTTATTAATATGAGATGAGCATGACACTTGTCCTAATCCTATTGGATGAGTCATGGCCGACCAAGACAACCCATGGGTCAACTTGGGGACCCCATGGAGCCACTTTAGTTGGAAAATTACATTAATATATATTTATTTAATGTTAAAATTAAATTGACACAAACATGAGTTGTTTTACTAAAACAGTTTTTAAGTGGGGTTACACAAGTCCAAATTTTGATTATAAATATTCATTAGAAAGCTAAAACGATTTCCTACATCATAGTATTTTTTTTATAATTTTTATACATTAAATAAATTAAATTATTTATGACATCATGATGATGTAGTGATGACCTCATTATTTAACGATTTAAATAAAATGGGAAGATAATGCAAAATCCAAGGCATACACTTGTCCAAAGCCTATTGGATGAAGATATTTCGAAACCTTATCACCTTATACTCTAATTATGTAAGTGTGGGACCTTTAGAATCCGAAAAGCATTGTGAAATAATGTAACATTTCAATCTTTCCAAAAGTGCCCCTCCTCTCCACTTATAAAAGGCCCCCACCTCTCCCACCTCATTTACACTTTCAAGCCATTTGGCTCGGCCGACCTCTGCCCAAATACTCTCCCAACATTCCTACCTTACTCATAGAAGCCTCACATTGGGAAGAACTCTTCCAAAGGAAGCCTTTGGCTCAAATCAAAAAGAGTTACCCGATTTTGAGGTAATGTCTTTTCTAATGTTGTTTTGTTTTATTTTTCTTCTCCAACCCCCTAAACTCTTTTTATTCATTTATTTTGTGACAACACCAGTATCCTCAATATACTAGGATGTTGTTATAAGAAGGATTCGAGCTACACTTACACACACCTACATCTAATGGTTAAAGAACATACGGTTTCTGTGGATGGCGAATTTCTGCCTCACGAAACGATGATTGTTCAACACTCATATAACACCTTCAAAGGTGGCCATTAAGATGTCACTATATTTATATATGATATATAATGTGTTTATGTTTTACTTATGCTTCTGTATTTCTCATTTATGGCTTACTTTATGATTTCCATTATGGGTAAAACGCGATAATTTCATTTTAGGAAGTGCGGACTACCGCCCCCTCAAAGTGATTTGAATCGTTAATGCCATATGTGGGATGTATAAAGGATGGAGTAAATGGTATTATACACTATATTATACTGGAATTATATTATACATTTATATCATTATGATTTAGTTCCATTAAATATGAAATTGAAATGAAAGTAGCGTTCATGCGTACGTACGGCTTACCGTCTCCATGAACGGTGCATTTCATTTCTTACCTCTAAATGTTATGTAATATTATAAATGAATGTATATACTAGATATATAAGATATATATGACATATAAATCATGAATATAATTCTGGATATAATGGATATTTCACCACATAAACAACTTGTAATTATAAGAAGCTTATTGTTGACTCAAGTACCAAAGATCGACAAAACGACCGTTATTAACTTAAATAATTACATAATGTTCATATCATTGTAATAAGTGATATAATAAGGATAATGAAATTAAAAATGGTTCTTAATAAGGTATATATTAACTCTAGTTTATTATTCAGGAGGTTAAAGAACGTTTGAGTCAAGTCAGACACGAGGTAACGGAACTTCTTAACCCAATTTCTATTCTTTGGGTTAATCTCCTACTTTCAAATTATGTCATGATATTGTTATGTCATATCTTGTATTTGTACTTTCTTTATGTGTAATTATAGTGAATACACATAATAGATATGTAACACCCGAGACTTTTATGTTATATAAATCATCAAAGGAATCTTTTTCTACACAACACTTGCTTGGCTTGCTTTACACGCAATCGCAACCTTCCTCGATAGCTTGCGTCGTACGCAATACCGAGTTTCACTAAACAACAATATGCTATTAAGACTAGTCGTTATGAATAGTAATAACCACTTTTTGAAATTTTATAAATTTTATTTTTCAAAATGGACTTCATTTTCGGACTCAGAATATCGAAATTAGCCTAGGGTGAAATTTTTGTATTTTTCTGAAAACTTTCAATTTTTGATGAATAGTGAAACCACTAAGTGGTAGGTTAAAAACTGAATTTTGCATAAAACATAATTTTACCGCTTCTGTGAATGGAATTTCAAAAATCCGAGAGACACGGTTAATATCAAGGACTAAAATGTGGTTCAATGAGATGAAAATAATTTTTTGGTGAATAGTAACTTTTTACTATTTTACCGCGGTTAATAGTAAATAGGGTAACTAAGGGTAAATATGATATTAATATTACCCTAACACATGTCCTAATTCTATTGGACAAGTGTAATTCGACCAAAAACAAACTTAGGAATAAAATATGACCATTTAGGCCCACTTGGATTAGATTAGGACATTTATTATTAATTTATTTAAAGAAGGGTTAAAATAGTTAAAATCAAAGTTTAATAAGTAAATCATTTTTAATATGGGGTTATACATAAGATAAATTCAATTGTAAATATTCATTAGAAAGCTAAAAAGATTTCCTACATGATGATATTTTATTTGTAATTTTTAGACATTAAATAATTTAATTTATTTATGACATAATGATGATGCAGTAATTATCTTATTAATGAAATATTGACATAATTGATGTTATAAACACCAAAATAAATATAATTTGAGACTTTTTATGAATTACACTAATTTTCTAGGTTACTATGATATATTAGTATTGATTTAATCAACTTGGTTCGAACATATAATTCTGTTATGACTTTCAAACAAATCATATATCAAATAGTGTCAAAATTGACACAAAATAGTTTTTAAATCAAATATTATATTATTAATTTTTATTTTATTCCTAAAAATCTAAGGTTCGGCCAAATGACTTAGATAAGGATATATATATTAATAATAAACAATTTGGGGTTCGTTTGGCATGTTATAGTAAGTGTATTAACCATATAGTGAAAGAAAACAAAAAGACATGGTAAAAGTTAAATTATTTAACTTAGAGTTAAATTTAATTGATAAGGTTAAAATAATATCCTAAACTTGTCTAAATTCTATTGGTTGATAGGATTTCGACCCATCCCCACTTTAGCTTCGAAATAAGACCCTTTGGAACCATTATAAACCGATTTTGACTTTAATATAAAATAATATTTTGAGATATTCCTAAGGTGCCCCTCTCCTCCCTTATAAAAGGGCACCTCCTCCCCCTCCTCCTCACACCAATTTGAGCACTCAAGCTCGGCCAACCCCTGCCATTTTCCATTCTCCACTTCCCTAGAACAATCCTAGAGGTCCTGGTCTTCTCCAAAGACCAATCTTAGTTCCTTAAGTGGAGGATTCAAAAAGGCGTTCCAAAGAAGAGGTAATATCCATTACCGATCTTTTCAATTTATTTCTTCTTCAACTTCTTCTTCTTTAGTTGTTTCATGATAAAGTAATAACATCAGTATTACTTACATACTGATATGTTATTATAAATATGAAACAACCCTAATTCACCTTCTATCCATCCTACGGAAAAAATGAAATCACCGCGCGTGCGTACGTACGGAATACCGTCTCCACGCCGTGGTGTAATCTATTTTCCACCATCACCTTACAAGGATGGGTATAATGGTGTAATGAGTAACTATATATGATTATTATTAAGTAATATTGATACTGAAATAATATATATATAAACTCCAATACAATTCCACGATCATAGGAACGATATCATCACTCGTGCGTACGTACGGAATACCGTCTCCACGATGTGATGCGACTCGTTCTACATGATCTTCATTTCATAATGATTGTATAAATGAATTGAATGAATGAATATGGTATATACTACACTAATACCATTCTGGAAATGAATTATCTATAACCTAAATATAAGAATAAGAATTTATTCGACAAAACACGCATAAGAACAAAAAGTTATAAAGACCCGAGTAACAAGTAACAATGAAATATTACTAACAAGAAGCTAATAATATGACCATATATGATCTCATATCAATATGTATGATTCTGGAATAAGTCAATAACATTATTTAAACCATTATACAGGAGCTTCGGACACGTACAAAGCTAATCGGACCTAAGGTAAGGGAAATATCACAATCTCATTTTTATCTGAGATTGTTTATTCGTAAGTATTTACTGGGGTGTATTTTATCATCCACATCCATGTTCCCTCAATATGTAATATTGTTTCCATCCACTTGAAATAGTTTAAATCTAATTTTACCCTTAGGTGAGTTTTTATTAAAGAATATGAAAGGAATCTTTTGTCGTTTTTCCGTACGAGGTACTTTTTGACTTTTCCGACAAAAGTACGAAGAATGTTTTTTTTAACTTATACGGCATGAATTGATTTTTAAAACATTACTTCAAAGAAGCTTCCTTTACAAGTTTTCAAGTTTATTTTTAATCAACTTCTTTTATTTTAAAGTTGTATGACATGTTATGAAAGGAAAAATGTTTTTGAAGAAGAAAGGAAATTTTCCTCAAGAATTCAATTCAAGTGTTTTATCAAAATTATTTTCCATCTAAGATAATAAAGGGTTCTGTTTCTATCCATATTTTTACATTGGTTTGACTATGTTGTGATGGAATTATGTTTATGAATTCCTTTATCATATATGAATTGATTTATGATGTCATGATGTTTCAAGAATCCCATTTTTGTTACATGTGTTATGCGATGATGTATGATTATGTGGCACACATAAGAAATGATTCATTATAAGATGGGTGGGACATATATCTCCCTCCAATGCATTGGGTAAAGATTTTATATCTCATGAGATAGACATGGCTGGAACGGAAGGTTATTTCGGTTCAGTGATACAGGACTGAAACGAGGAGTGAACTCGGTTCAGAAAGGGACTTTGTCCACTAAGATAGTCTTGGCAATGAGTCATGACTAACAAGAAATGATCTCCATGATTATGTGTGCATGCCACAAAGTTTCAAGTTTTATGTTATGATTTTGGGGATCTCATTTTCACTTCTATGATTTATTCCATGTTAAGATATTATGATCTCTTTTGCAGGTTTTGATTTTCATAAAGATATGATATGATTTTAATTTCCTTTATTTGCCCTTGCTGAGCATTTGAGCTCACCCTTTTATGTTTTCTTTTCCCCAGGTCAGGAAGATGGATATTAAGTAGAATATGCTAAAAGGGACCCTAGATATGATGAAATAAATGGGAGACACTGTAGAAGATTTATGAACCAGTTGTTTATGTTTCCCAGTTTCTAAAGACACTATACCTATACGGTCCTTTGTGGTTTTGTCATATGTTGTAATAAGTGTGCTTCAATTTTGAAGTATTAACAATGTATTTAAAGTGTGGATCGTTATAGTTGGTATCAGAGGAAAGGTATAGTCAACCTTTGGAAACTAGGATGTGAAAGCCTTAGTAAGAACCCTAAGAATAAGTCTAAGCATAGAACACAATCTTAGAAATGGCCATGAATAACCTAGGATAAGACCATAAGCATGAAAATTTTATTCTTGAATTATGTGGTTTCCTATTATAATTAGTGTTGCTCACACTATTCTTCTTGGTTTTAGTCAATGGCTGGAACCCGAAGGAACCATGTTAATGCGGAATGCGATGGGCAATGCAATGATTGTCCCCCTGAGCAACCAAACGATATGGGAGCTGGAATACAAAATCTTGTAGCCATGCTCACGCAACTTTCTCAAGCTATGAATCATGCAGGATTTCCAAACGAACAAAGGAGGGAGCAACATTCTGTTGAATCCTTCATGAGGCAGCGTCCACCATCTTTCAGCGGGTCTACTGATCCATTAGTTGCTGAACAATGGATTAGTACTACTGAAAAGATATTTTCAGTTCTTCAATGTTCTGATCATGATAAAGTCATCCTAGCAGTGTATCGTCTGGAAGGAGATGCGGATCAATGGTGGAATCTTGTTAAGAATACGAGGCAAAGGGATGAAATTGAGTCTATGGAATGGGACGAGTTCAAGAACTTATTTTTCAATAAGTACTTCCCTCGTATTCTCCGAACAAAGATGGAGAAAGAGTTCCTTGAACTGAAGCAAAGGGATGATGAATCTGTTAGTACCTATGAAGCAAATTTTACAAGACTTGCAAGGTACGCTTCTGGTATTATTATCCAACCTGAGAGTAAGATCGATCGATTCTTTAGTGGCTTAAAACCAAGTCTTCGAAGGGCGTTAGCCATAAGGGACTTCAATAGCTACGAGGAAATCGTTCGATGTGCTCTCAAAGTCGAGATGGAGATTGGAGTAACCCATCAGTCACATGGGTTTGATAAGAAGAGGAAGATGGAATTCAAAGAAAAATCTAAAGAGCACACGGAAAAGAAGATGAACTTTCCCTTATGCTCAAAGTGTGGAAAGAAACATGGAGGGAGTTGTCTTAAAGGGACAAGTAAATGTTTTAAATGTGGAAAGGAAGGTCATCGGGCATTTGAATGCCGTGATAATGGGAAGAAGATGTCTAATGATGCAAACAAAGGAAGGGACACACAGAATGAACCTACTACACTTCAATGTTTCAAGTGCAAGGAGATGGGGCATTATGCCAATCAATGCCCAAATCCAAGGGTTGATGATGATGGTCGACGTCAACAAAATCTTAAGGCTAAAGACAAAGGAAAGTCACATGCAATTTCTATCAGCGATGTGGAGTACGATAACGATGTGGTGAAAGGTACACTTACCATCCATTCTAAAGTAGCAAATGTTTTATTTGATTCTGGATCCACCCACTCTTTTATTTCTGAAGACTTTTCTAAGGGTATCACCGTATTACCTCAACAATTAGATGTTGAGTTAGCCGTGACAACACCTAATGGCACATCAATCGCATCAAAAGTTTATAATTCTTCTCCGATCGAAGTTTGTGGGAAAGTGCTTCCTGCAAATCTTGTGATCCTTCCTTTAGTGGAATTTGATGTGATTCTTGGCATGGATTGGCTTTCTCTACATGGAGCTCATATCAATTGCCAAAGAAGGGAAGTCACATTTCATATTCCAGATCAATCTACGATCGTCTATCAATGCAAGGATGAACATAACCTTCCAGTGGAAATTTCTTCCATCTTATGGGTATTGATTCCACTAAATGAAGGTTATTTATCTCAAATGGTTGGTGAGAAACTCACGATTAAGAATATGCCCATTGTACGGGAGTTTGATGATGTCTTTCCGGAGGAATTGCCGGGTCTTCCACCAAATCGTGATGTTGAGTTTTCAATAGAACTCGTACCGGGTGCTTTGCCTATTTCAAAGACACCTTATAGAATGGCCCCAATTGAGTTGCAGGAATTGAAGAAGCAACTCCAAGAGAATCTTGATAAGGGATTCATACGCCCTAGTGCGTCACCTTGGGGAGCACCTGTTCTATTTGTTAAGAAGAAAGATGGATCAATGAGACTCTGCATTGATTTTCGAGAACTTAACAAGATCACTATCAAGAACAAATATCCTCTCCCACGCATTGATGACTTATTTGACCAACTACGCGGAGCTCAATACTTTTCCAAGATTGATCTTCGTTCAGGGTATCATCAATTAAGGGTCAAAAGGGAGGATATACCAAAGACGGCTTTCCGTACAAGGTATGGACACTATGAATTTATAGTGATGCCATTTGGTCTTACTAATGCCCCTGCTATCTTCATGGATCTAATGAATAGAGTCTTTAGAGACTATCTTGATCAATTTGTGGTAGTCTTTATAGACGATATTCTTGTATATTCAAAGAGCAAGGAAGAGCATGAAGATCACTTGAGAATTATATTGAAGACCCTGAGAAAAGAGAAGCTTTATGCCAAATTTACCAAGTGTGAATTTTGGCTTCAAAAAGTTGCATTTTTGGGTCATATAATCTCAAAAGAGGGGATATCTGTGGATCCAGCAAAAACAGAGGTTATCGAAAGATGGTCGAGACCAACCACAGTAACTGAGATCCGAAGTTTTCTTGGTTTGGCTGGATATTATCGACGTTTTGTAAAAGATTTTTCACGATTATCTAATCCACTCACCAAGTTGACTCGGAAAGGAGTTAAGTTTGTCTGGACAGAGGAATGTGAAGAGAATTTCAAGGAGTTGAAAAGAAGGTTATCCAGTGCACCTGTGCTCACACTGCCTTGTAGTGGAGAAAGGTTTGTGATCTACAGTGATGCATCCAAGAAGGGATTGGGGTGTGTTCTTATGCAAAATGATATGGTGATAGCTTATGCCTCACGACAGTTGAAAATCCATGAGCAAAATTACCCAACACATGATTTGGAGTTGGCTGCGGTAATCTTTGCATTAAAGATTTGGAGGCATTACCTTTATGGTGAAAGGTGTGATATTTATACTGATCATAAAAGTTTAAAGTATATTTTCACACAAAAGGAGTTGAATATGCGTCAAAGAAGATGGTTGGAGCTAATTAAGGATTATGACTGCTCAATCCATTACCACCCTGGGAAAGCAAACAAGGTGGCAGATGCATTAAGTCGACAAGACCATGCTAGTTTATCCATGATGAGGATCAAAAAAGATCCAATATTTATGGATTTACAAAGGATGGATCTTGGAATTATAATGGAAGGGGAAAAATCTTATCTTTCTCAAATGAATGTTCAACCATCTATACATGTGAAGATTAAAGAGGCACAGAAAGAAGATGTCGAGTTACAAAAGAAGGTGAGAAATGTTCCTGAATTCAACCTTGATTGTGATGGGATAATAATGTTCAGGAATCGGGTTTGTGTTCCTCCCATCCCCGAATTAAAGAAAGAGCTGCTGGATGAGGCTCATAGTTCTTCATTCTCTATTCATCCTGGAAGCACGAAGATGTATAGGGACCTGAAAGAGTACTTCTGGTGGGATGGCATGAAAAGAGATGTTGCTGAATATGTCTCTCGATGCTTGGTTTGTCAACAAGTTAAAGCTGAGAGACAGAAGTCTAAGGGGATGTTACAACCATTACCCATACCCGAATGGAAATGGGAAAACATCACTATGGACTTTGTCACAGGACTTCCTAAAACATCCAAAGGCAATAATGCTATCTGGGTCATAGTTGATCGTCTTACAAAGTCTGCACACTTCATTGCTATTAGAGAGGATTTCTCTCTAGATCAGCTTGCCAGGATATATGTAAAGGAAGTGGTAAGATTGCATGGAGTACCACTTTCTATTATATCTGATCGGGATCCGAGATTTACCTCGAAGTTCTGGTGAAGTCTTTAGCATACTCTGGATACAGAGTTGAGTTTCAGCACTGCTTATCATCCCCAGACAGACGGTCAGTCTGAGAGAACAATTCAAACCCTAGAAGATATGTTGAGAGCTTGCTCTATGGATTTCAAAGGAGGTTGGGATCAACACCTACCTTTGGTGGAATTTTCTTATAATAATAGCTTTCACTCCAGTATTCAAATGGCTCCTTATGAAGCTCTCTATGGAAAGAAATGCAGGACTCCAACTTGCTGGGATGAAGTTGGGGAAAGAAAGCTATTAGGACCTGATCTCGTTGATGAAATGGCAGAAAAGGTCAGATCTATTCAACAACACATAAGAGCAGCTCAGAGTCGACAGAAAAGTTATGCCGACAATCGAAGAAGAGACCTAGAGTTTGAAGTGGGTGATAAAGTGTTCTTACGAATATCTCCCTGGAAGAGGGTTATGAGATTTGGAAAGAAGGGGAAGTTGAGCCCTAGATATATCGGTCCTTTTGAAATACTGGATCGTGTTGGGAAGGTAGCTTACCGATTGGCGCTTCCACCGAATCTCTCTCAAGTTCACGATGTGTTCCATGTATCTCTCCTGAGAAAGTACATACCAGATCCTTCACATGTACTCAGCTCAGAAGTTGTACCGCTGGAGCAAGATCTTTCTTATGAAGAACAACCGATAGAGATTCTGGATCGTAGCGAAAAAGTCCTACGAAACAAGACCACTCGCTTGGTGAAAGTTTTATGGAGAAACCACCAACTTGAAGAAGCTACATGGGAGCTTGAGGATATGATGAGGGAGAAGTATCCTCATTTGTTTGTTGCAAAGTGACGAATTTCGAGGGCGAAATTCTTTTTAAGGGGGGTAGAATGTAACACCCGAGACTTTTATGTTATATAAATCATCAAAGGAATCTTTTTCTACACAACACTTGCTTGGCTTGCTTTACACGCAATCGCAACCTTCCTCGATAGCTTGCGTCGTACGCAATACCGAGTTTCACTAAACAACAATATGCTATTAAAACTAGTCGTTATGAATAGTAATAACCACTTTTTGAAATTTTATAAATTTTATTTTTCAAAATGGACTTCATTTTCGGACTCAGAATATCGAAATTAGCCTAGGGTGAAATTTTGGTATTTTTCTGAAAACTTTCAATTTTTGATGAATAGTGAAACCACTAAGTGGTAGGTTAAAAACTGAATTTTGCATAAAACTTAATTTTACCGCTTCTGTGAATGGAATTTCAAAAATCCGAGAGACACGGTTAATATCAAGGACTAAAATGTGGTTCAATGAGATGAAAATAATTTTTTGGTGAATAGTAACTTTTTACTATTTTACCGCGGTTAATAGTAAATAGGGTAACTAAGGGTAAATATGATATTAATATTACCCTAACACATGTCCTAATTCTATTGGACAAGTGTAATTCGACCCAAAACAAACTTAGGAATAAAATATGACCATTTAGGCCCACTTGGATTAGATTAGGACATTTATTATTAATTTATTTAAAGAAGGGTTAAAATAGTTAAAATCAAAGTTTAATAAGTAAATCATTTTTAATATGGGGTTATACATAAGATAAATTCAATTGTAAATATTCATTAGAACGCTAAAACGATTTCCTACATGATGATATTTTATTTGTAATTTTTAGACATTAAATAATTTAATTTATTTATGACATAATGATGATGCAGTAATTATCTTATTAATGAAATATTGACATAATTGATGTTATAAACACCAAAATAAATATAATTTGAGACTTTTTATGAATTCCACTAATTTTCTAGGTTACTATGATATATTAGTATTTATTTAATCAACTTGGTTCGAACATATAATTCTGTTATGACTTTCAAACAAATCATATATCAAATAGTGTCAAAATTGACACAAAATAGTTTTTAAATCAAATATTATATTATTAATTGTTATTTTATTCCTAAAAATCTAAGGTTCGGCCAAATGACTTAGATAAGGATATATATATTAATAATAAACAATTTGGGGTTCGTTTGGCATGTTATAGTAAGTGTATTAACCATATAGTGAAAGAAAACAAAAAGACATGGTAAAAGTTAAATTATTTAACTTAGAGTTAAATTTAATTGATAAGGTTAAAATAATATCCTAAACTTGTCTAAATTCTATTGGTTGATAGGATTTAGACCCATACCCACTTTAGCTTCGAAATAAGACCCTTTGGAACCATTATAAACCGATTTTGACTTTAATATAAAATAATATTTTGAGATATTCCTAAGGTGCCCCTCTCCTCCCTTATAAAAGGGCACCTCCTCCCCCTCCTCCTCACACCAATTTGAGCACTCAAGCTCGGCCAACCCCTGCCATTTTCCATTCTCCACTTCCCTAGAATAATCCTAGAGGTCCTGGTCTTCTCCAAAGACCAATCTTAGTTCCTTAAGTGGAGGATTCAAAAAGGCGTTCCAAAGAAGAGGTAATATCCATTACCGATCTTTTCAATTTCTTTCTTCTTCAACTTCTTCTTCTTTAGTTGTTTCATGATAAAGTAATAACATCAGTATTACTTACATACTGATATGTTATTATAAATATGAAACAACCCTAATTCACCTTCTATCCATCCTACGGAAAAAATGAAATCACCGCGCGTGCGTACGTACGGAATACCGTCTCCACGCCGTGGTGTAATCTATTTTCCACCATCACCTTACAAGGATGGGTATAATGGTGTAATGAGTAACTATATATGATTATTATTAAGTAATATTGATACTGAAATAATATATATATAAACTCCAATACAATTCCACGATCATAGGAACGATATCATCACTCGTGCGTACGTACGGAATACCGTCTCCACGATGTGATGCGACTCGTTCTACATGATCTTCATTTCATAATGATTGTATAAATGAATTGAATGAATGAATATGGTATATACTACACTAATACCATTCTGGAAATGAATTATCTATAACCTAAATATAAGAATAAGAATTTATTCGACAAAACACGCATAAGAACAAAAAGTTATAAAGACCCGAGTAACAAGTAACAATGAAATATTACTAACAAGAAGCTAATAATATGACCATATATGATCTCATATCAATATGTATGATTCTGGAATAAGTCAATAACATTATTTAAACCATTATACAGGAGCTTCGGACACATACAAAGCTAATCGGACCTAAGGTAAGGGAAATATCACAATCTCATTTTTATCCGAGATTGTTTATTCGTAAGTATTTACTGGGGTGTATTTTATCATCCACATCCATGTTCCCTCAATATGTAATATTGTTTCCATCCACTTGAAATAGTTTAAATCGAATTTTACCCTTAGGTGAGTTTTTAGTAAAGAATATGAAAGGAATCTTTTGTCGTTTTTCCGTACGAGGTACTTTTTGACTTTTCCGACAAAAGTACGAAGAATGTTTTTTTTAACTTATACGGCATGAATGGATTTTTAAAACATTACTTCAAAGAAGCTTCCTTTACAAGTTTTCAAGTTTATTTTTAATCAACTTCTTTTATTTTAAAGTTGTATGACATGTTATGAAAGGAAAAATGTTTTTGAAGAAGAAAGGATATTTTCCTCAAGAATTCAATTCAAGTGTTTTATCAAAATTATTTTCCATCTAAGATAATAAAGGGTTCTGTTTCTATCCATATTTTTACATTGGTTTGACTATGTTGTGATGGAA
This sequence comes from Viscum album, assembly GCA_963277665.1. NCBI lineage: Eukaryota > Viridiplantae > Streptophyta > Magnoliopsida > Santalales > Viscaceae > Viscum > Viscum album. The sequence continues at coordinate 1,977,524,691 of OY728153.1, read as the reverse complement.
TTATGTTTATTAATTCCTTTATCATATATGAATTGATTTATGATGTCATGATGTTTCAAGAATCCCATTTTTTGTTACATGTGTTATGCGATGATGTATGATTATGTGGCACACATAAGAAAGGATTCATTATAAGATGGGTGGGACCTATATCTCCCTCCAATGCATTGGGTAAAGATTTTATATCTCATGAGATAGACATGGCTGGAACGGAAGGTTATTTCGGTTCAGTGATATAGGACTGAAACGAGGAGTGAACTCGGTTCAGAAAGGGACTTTGTCCACTAAGATAGTCTTGGCAATGAGTCATGACTAACAAGAAATGATCTCCATGATTATGTGTGCATGCCACAAAGTTTCAAGTTTTATGTTATGATTTTGGGGATCTCATTTTCACTTCTATGATTTATTCCATGTTAAGATATTATGATCTCTTTTGCAGGTTTTGATTTTCATAAAGATATGATATGATTTTTATTTACTTTATTTGCCCTTGCTGAGAATTTGAGCTCACCCTTTTATGTTTTCTTTTCCCCAGGTCAGGAAGATGGATATTAAGTAGAATATGCTAAAAGGGACCCTAGATATGATGAAATAAATGGGTGACACTGTAGAAGATTTATGAACCAGTTGTTTATGTTTCCCAGTTTCTAAAGACACTATACCTATACGGTCCTTTGTGGTTTTGTCATATGTTGTAATAAGTGTGCTTCAATTTTGAAGTATTAACAATGTATTTAAAGTGTGGATCGTTATAAGATATATTTTATTTAAATGATATTTGTAAGGGAATTTCTTAACCCAACTTCCATTCTTTGGGTTAATCTCCTACTTTCAAATTATGTCATGATGTTATTATGTCCTATTTTGTATTTTTACTTTCTTTATGTGTACCTATAGTGAATACACATAATAGATCTATTTTATTTTAAAAATGATCTTTTTAAGGACTTCGTCTCAATCTCCTTTCATTGAGGCATATTTGGTTTTATACACAACCTTCTTTTATACGATGTATAAACCCCTTTGACTTTTACGTTTATTCAAAAGGAATCTTTTTTATACGAAGCGTTTTGCTAAACGACAAAAGGGAATGTTTTTCTTTCCGTACTTATGCGGCGACAACGACTTCTCCGCCGCCGTGACCATTATTTGAGTTTCGGCTTCCTCTACAAGCCATAATTTTCTTTTTTAATGAAAAATAAATACAAAGTTTTAACATTCTTTTATTTTGGTATTGAAAATGGTTTTGAAAGCGTTTTTATTATATCAATGTGTTGTATTGATATCTTGTGATTGAAATGTGGAAATGTTATGTTTCCTTTATGCATGTTTTATGTGATACGATTATGTTATGGTTTATGATATGTTTAAACCTATTCATATGAGGAATGTATTGGACTTAATATGTGACGGGTGGAGCCCGCTATAGCTCCTCGATGCATCGGTAGGTCTCATGAGACAACTAGACGTGGAATTGGCCGAGGCCCTTTCCCAATTTGATTTATGGTTTTGGCCGAGGCCTTAATCATTTTAGATGTCTTGGCCGAGGCCTTGACAAAATGTTTCAGAATGTCCGGCATTATACATTCCCTCATTATGAAAGTGGTTATTGATATTGCATGTGATTATTCGGCCAGTAGAATATCCATGTGAAGAAGTGAATGGCATTATCTCATTTTACTTTTGCCATATTATGTTGAAGTTCAAGTTTAAAAGGCTTTTGTTTTAGTTATACATTGCCTTAAATGTTAATGTTTATTTATGAAAGCTTCCGCAATATTGTTATCCTTACTGAGCATATGAGCTCACCCCTTTCAATGTTTTAATGTTTTCCAGGATTTGAAGAAGTATATTATGAATGACCTGCAGGGATAGTCTGAGGGGATATGAAGACAATATGTTGTTGTTGTTTTGGTTTACTTTATGATGTAATGTAACGTTTACAAATGTATCTAGTGTTTCCAAGGCTACTAAACTAATCGGTCTTTCGAGACTTGATCTTTTGTGATCATGCCAATGTTACGAAGTAACGCACCGGCTCTGGCTAGCTGGGGTCGGGGCATTACAGTTTTCAAATGCATTAATTATAAGTTTTAACATTTTTTTTTGATGAAAATGTTTTTCAAATTTTATCATGTTTTAATGAACATTTTTCAATAAAGAATGGATATTTTCTTCACTGAATGTTTTTAAAAGATATATAATAATAATTTTATATCATAGATGACATTAGTTGATGTTAATCATGCCCTTTTATGAAATTATTCATTGGATCCATTAATAATATTTCTTTGAACATTTTATGTTTTTATGGAATAACTCTTATGAAACCCATTCTTCTCCCACAAGTTTTAATATTTGTGAAACCCGCTTCTATTCAAAAGTTAGTATTTGATGAAATGATTCTGAATCCTATATTTGTTTCATAGGTCAAGATAAAATTACTTGTTTATGTAACCCATTTAATTTAATAGGACTATTATTGGATATTTGAAAAAATAATCTTTTTATTATTGGTTGTGGTATGTTGAATGTTTTATTTTCTTTTGGAACTTGATGAATGATTTTGTTATGAAATGGGTGGGTCCTATATCTCCCTCCAATAAATTGGGTAATGATATATTTCTCATGAGATAATGATATGAATCTGGTAAGCATTCTTGATCAAATGAGAATATATTGAAACTTGATCCATTATAAGGAATGAACCGTTTCTAGGGATGGTGGTGTCTCCTGCCCTGTAGGTGTAGTCACTATGAAGTTTGAAGATGGGGAAACTCGATCCACTATAGGAAGATGGGGAAACCAGATAATGTACGTTGATTGGACTATGAATAAGGATGGTGGTGTGTCCCAACCAGTTGGTGCATTTACCATGAAGTTCCTTGATAATTTCTAGTAATGAATATTGACTTATAGGTAAATATATTACATGTTTATGTATGTCACAATTTCATGTCTTTTTCCTATGATATTCTTTCGTGGATTATATTCATAAATTCCATGTCATTAATGTATTCTAAAGATATAATCTTTGTTATATGATTTTTGCTTCTTATTTTATGATATAAAGGTTATGATATTCTAATGTTATGATCACTCATACCCCCATCCTTATGTTTATGCTTACAGGTCTCCCTTGTTTACCATTATTAATCATTTCATCCCACACATTTTTACGTTTCTTTTCCCAGGTTTTGAATATTTGGATTATCTAACTGAGAATTGTTCTAGTCATGAAGAACCTAAGGGGAGATATTGTAGCTCACTAATGTACCAATGTTTATGTTTCCTTATTTCAAAAGTCTCTATACATTTATAGCCTTTAACAATCTATTTGTATAATGTTTTATGTATTTCACAAATGTTTTGGAATGTCAATGTATTAAAATTGAGGTTCACCATAGTTTCTACCAGAGAAAAGGTTTAGTTAACCTTTGGATGCTAGGATGAGATAACCATAGTGATAACCCTATGGACAGTCCTACGGATAAGACTAAGGATAATGAAAAGTATACGAATTTATCCTATAATTTTGGTAAAAGATATAGTAAGTGGTTTCCTATAAATACATTCTTGTTAGTATACTACATGTGGATGTGGATCTAGAACAGATTTAAATAGGAGTAACAACTCTGAAAAGGTATGTCAGGAAGGACTCAGTGGTACTTGATACATGATAATGATCCTTACTATACACCTCATTTGACACACCTGAGGGATATGATTTCAGACTTTATAAACTCTTCACGAACCATCATGAATGATTTAAATAGAATTTAGTTATGAATAACCTAGGATAAACCCAATGTCTCATATATTAAGGAAGGTTTCTCAATTAATTCATCCTATAAGTTGTTTTTCATGATTATGTGGTTCCCTAGTACGTTTCCAATTTCATACACTATGATTTTTTGTTTCAGTCAATGGATGGATGAAAAAAGAACAAAAAAATGGTTTTTTTGATGGATAATGTAATGATTGTTATCCTTTGAAGCTAAATGATGTTGGAACATGATTGAAAAACATTATTTGTATGCTCACAAAAAATTATAATGCTATGAATTATGCTAATCATAAAAACAAGAAAAGGATTGAACCACGTTTTATGGAGTCCATTATGAGTTGACTTCTACCATCATTATGTGGGTCCTCTGATCCACTTCTTTCTAAAAACTAGATCAATACTACTTAAAAGACCTTTTATGTTATCTAGTGTTTGTATAAGAATAAATTCATTATAGTTGTTCAATAAGTACTTTCATCGTGTTCTTCGTATGAAGAAGGAAACTGATTTACTTGAGTTGAAGAAAAAGGATGATGAGTCCTTTGGTACCTATGATTCTAATTTCACAAGACATGTGAGGTATGCTTATTGAATTTTCATCCAAACCAAATGAAAAGTAGATAGGTTCTTCAATAGTTAAAATCCAATTATAATAAGGGTGTTAACTTTAATAGAATTTATTAGCTATTAAAAGATTGTGCATTATTCAATCAATGTTGAAATTTTAGGATGGAGTTATATTTCAATCTCATGGTTTTAGTAATAAAAGGAAGATGGATTTCAAAGGAAAATATAAAAACCATAAAGAAAAATAATATGATCCATTTTTATGCATGAAGTGTGGAAGGGAGCATGGTATAAATAGTATTATGGGCTATAATAAGTGTTTTAGGTGTATTGGGGAAGTCTATCGGGAACTTTATTACCACACAAATGGGAAGAATATGAACAATTTTCAATTAGATAAAAATTTACAAAGGATGCAGCTACCTCACTAAAGTACTCCCAGTGTTAAGAAAATGATAATAATTATAACTAATGCCCAAATCTTAGGTCTAATGATGATGATTGATGTCAGCAACCTCTTAAACCAAGGGGAATTGGTAAATATCATGTAATCATTGTTTTTGAAAAGGTGTGTGATAATGATGTGGTGAATGTTACACTACCAATAAACTCTAGATCTAGTAATGTATTATTTGATTGCGGATCTACCCACACATTCATAACACATGAATTTTATACGGTTATTAAATTTCTATTGAAATTATTAGTCGTGGAATTAGCAATGAGAACCCCAGATGGCAGGATGATTTCATCTCATGTCTATGATTCATCTCCGAATGTTGTTTATTGGAATATTTTTCTTATAAATATTTTCATTCTTCCTTTGGTGGAATTTGAGATCATCTTTGGCATGGATTGTGTTTTTATACGTAAATACCAGATAAATTATTTTGAAATGGTTGTTTTGTTTCACATTTCATACTATCCTATAATTATCTTTCAATTTGATGATATGTATAAACATTCTATGTAGATTATATCCAGTGTATGTCTCTTAATTCCCATTTATAAGGTATATTTATCTCAAATGGTTGGGGGGAAAATCGACATCAATGATTTGATTATTTTTTGGGAATTTTTTATGTATTTTTGGAAGAGTTTTTCAGCCTTACAAGAAAAATGAGATGTTGAGTTCTCAATAAAACTCATACCTGGTTCCACACCAATTTCAATGAATCCCTGTAATTTAGTTGTAGGAATTGATGAAGTAACTCCAAGAAAATATTTTTAAGGGATTCATTTGTCCAAATGTGTCATCATAGGGTTCACCTTTTTTTGAAAAGGAATAATGGATCAAAGAAACATTTCATTAATTATCTAGAGTTGAACAAGATAAAAGTCAAGGACAATTATCATCTTCCATGTATTGATCACTTTTTTGATCAGCTAGAAATAAATCAATACATTTTCAATATTTAGCTTCATTCCGGATGTCATTAATTGAGTTTCACAAAAGATGATATAACAAATATGTAATTCTATACATGGTATATAAACTATGTATATATACTGATCCCTTTTGTTCATACTAATGCCCCTATTATCTTCCCTCATTTGATTATTATAGTCTTTATGGATTATCTTGATATATTTATGCATTTATTTATATATTATATTATTATTTATTAAAAGTTAAAGGATGATCATGAAGACCACTTGAGAATAGTACTATAGACCCTATGAATGGGGGAAAATATAAACAATTTCAAAAGAGTGGATTTTGGTAGAACAATGTTTCATATTTTGGTCACAAAATCTCAAGATATGGTATATGTAAAGAGCCGAACATTTATTAATGAAAATTACTCTTAATATAATTAAATGTATTATTACATTAAATTATTATATAAAATATATGCACTTCCTTGGATTTATGTTTTTGGGTTTTAAAATACCGTTAATATTCGTTACCATTGCTAATATAGCCATTGAACAGTGAACACATGATTAGTATAAATATAGGGCTTTAACAAATCCAATTTACTAAGAAAAAGGAATCGGTGGCTTCATCCAGTAGAATTTATCCCTAAAAATTCCATTTCTCAGAGCTCAAAAAAGAAGGTAGGATCACTGGGATTCTCTCTTGATGAATCCAAAGCTGAGATTCAAAACATTAAGCTTGAATGAAATCACCTACGAGAGAAGCGGATGTTAATAGAGATTACCACCTGAGCGATGTTATCCGAGTCGCCCCAAGAGTCTGTCACCATCACACACCTTACCCTTATGTCTTATAACAGTGTTATAAGTTGTTATGTTACAAGTCCCTAACATTGATTATGTGAATTATTATTTTTTAGAATAATTGATATATATTCATTATATATATTTTTTAAATTTTAAATGTGTTTTTATGAATACATAGTATTTGAAAATAATATTTAAATTAAATTGAAAAATATATTTTGATGAATTATTGAATTATTTAATGAAATAATTTTTTAATAGAATATTTTTACTAAATTACCTTTTCATTTAATACAAATTATAGTATATTTTTTATAAATACAATTTTAATTTTAATTTAGGTTTAAAAGATTTTTTTTTGTCAAGAATCATGAATTTTTTATAAATATCTATTTTTATTTTAAAAGTAAAAACTCGGAAATTTAGAAACTTATTTAAAAACATGAATATTAATTTTGGAACCAGGTTTTCAAAATTACTTAATGGTAAATTGTTCTAAATTTTCTTAGATAGTGAAATTTTTGGGTAAAATTTAAATAAAGGTTAATAATATAACGTCTTTTATGACATCATAATGACCCAATTGTGATGTAATAAAATTATATAAAAGGTTTTATCAGCCAATATATGTTTCAAATCTAAAATAATGTAAATTTAGATTAGTTTTATTAATTTTTTGATGCCTTAGAGGACCCACCAAGACTTATAAAATATTTTAACATTTTAAAATGATTTCCTTGAGAGTGTGACTCAGTTCCACATAATAAAGCCTAATATTTTAATAATGTCATCCATTGGCCTTATGAAATATTTTTCCCACTCCAATTTGGAAAAAACCATTGAAAAACCCCAGGTTTGGTTTGTGATTTTAAATATTTAAATACGTATATTCCAAAACATAAGTTTTTGAAATATTAAAGATTTTCCATTTATTTTCGTATATAAACCTACCCAAGATCCCACTTATCATCACTAAAAATATGTAGAGCACGTCCCTACAATACCTTTCTCCCTCTATAATCATACCAAATCACCCCAATATCCGAATAAGCCTATCTCATGCCTCTCCCAATCCTTTCGGATCGCACTTCCAAGCAATTTATTCCTTTCTCATTTTGTCCAAAATCTTTTATATTGGAATTCCGTTTTTTATAAATTACAAATTTTGGGGTATGATATCTCACATCCCCCATACTTCACTCCTTATGATTTAATGATGATAGACCTATTTTCATATCATTAATTCCTTCCATGTACACCCATTACCATGCCGAAATTCAGTAAGGAATTTCTCTCTTCTCATTTACTTTCAAGAAATTATTTTATATTATGCATCTAAATTCCATTACATATGTTGGGATATTATGTTCCATGGAAACCTTACTATCAATTTCATATATAAATAATTAGATACCCCTTTCTATCCCATTAACCCATTTTACAATTTCTATTTGACGTCGTTATGCTACTGAAGTTACACCAAAATTTCTAATGCCAGAATCATCGTGTAAGTGAATACCATACCCATTTCTCAATCAAGGTATTCACCTTTCTGCACATGTACTTGTTTATTGAGTAAATACCTTTACGTATTCCACATATCTTATTCATGGAATAAATTTTTATGTTTAATGAACCCATGTTGTATGATCCCTGTGTCACACAGACGCTTGGAATGAAATGTTTATAAAGGGTGCACCTTGATAGTGCTCCAATGTATTCGGTAAAGATTTGTATCATACGACTTCCTGGGAAATAATGGTTTAATCATTCCAATTCAACTGAAATTAGAGTATAATCATGATAATTAAAATGAAATAAGGGTTACTCATGCTCAATGTGTAATGATCCTTGACTCATGCTGATATCATGTTAAATATTGTTGCCACATCTCCATGTTATGAAAATCATGAAATATCATGCCTTTATGTTTATGCTTCTCTTGTTCTCCATTGATATTCCTATTTCCTAACATGTACTATATTTTTCATTTTATGCCTTGTTTACCCCCTTACCACTCTTTATAGCTCACCATTTTTTATACATGTCATGAGGTTATCACATGCAATGCTAGGTACGATGGAATGTTTTGGTCATGTTAAGGAAGTTTTCAATAAATATGGGGAATTTTATGTCTTAATATTTCATGTAATGTTCCTAATATCCCATGACACTAGACCTATTGATCCTCAAAGTTGTCTTCAGTGAAGGTTTATGTAATAAATCATGTTTAAATGTGTAATAAAGAGCAGGGTTGTTGTAATTAGTATTAAAGGATAGGTTTAGTTATTTTAGGGATTAGGATTTGAAAACCATAGTGAAATCCTTAGGGATAAGACTTGGTATAAAATCAACATCCCTAAATTTTGGTGAATATAGACTATGTAGTTTATCATGAAAATAAATCTCTTTCTAGATACAGAAAAGTATAGGTGGCTCTATCTCGGGGTAAAACATGAAAACACCGCTTTGAGCTAGACTTGAACAGGAACTCGTGCACGACAATGGGATTTTTGTACTCTTGATTACAAACCTCCGTGGGAATATTCTTTCGTAAATTTTTATGTTTAGTATGATTCATTATTAGAAGAATAACAAAATTCCCCTACGAATATATGTTGGGAAGTAGATCACGGATAACATAGATAGAAGTCTATAAATTCATAAGTTAAGGAAATAAATGTAATTTATAAGATATTCCTTTTTTTCATTGGATTTACCGTTATTTTTTACCCCAAACCTTAATTTTATTCTATCCATTGTCTAGTAATAGAAAGAATTGGTCTAAAAACTGATGTGGATATCACTGTGATATCTATTCTAATGAAATGCCTAATCCGATGGGGGCAGGAATCCCAAAATTTTTTATGATACACTCTCAGTTAACTACTATTTTTAATAAAAACATGGGTCAAAAAAAAATTAAACCCCCACCCTCTAAGAAAGAAAAAGCTGCAATTGACATCTTCATGAGACAAAGGACACATAATTTTAATAGATCATTTGATCCCTGAATTGCAGAACCTTTGATCAACTCCATTGAGAAGAAATTATCCATCCTTCAATGTTCTGAACAAGAGAAGGTTCATATGGCTAATTATTGTATTTAGGGTGAAGCGGATAAATGGTGGAAATTGGTCAAAAATACAAAGCCTATGGAATTGATAAAGGTGTTAGAATTAAAGGATTTCCAGAAATATTTTTCAATTAATATTTTCCTCATACCCTCAAACATAATATGGTAATATAATTCGATTCCCTCAAGAAAACAGATGACGAATCCATCAGATCATACAAGGAAAAATTCACAAGGCTTGCACGATTGCCTTTGGATTTGTCGTTACCCCAGAATGAAGGTTAACTACGTCATTGGTGGGATAAAACCAAGACTAAAGAATTCCCTGGGGATCCATGACTTCGATAGTTATGAGAAAATTGTAAAACATTCTATAAAAGTTGAAATGGAGATCAGTGAATCTCAGTTGTATCATGGGGATAAGAATCATAAATTGAACTTTAATTCTGGATGTTCGATGGGTAAATACAATAGTGCTATGAAATTCCAGCACCACATATTCCAAATGTGTGAAAATAAGAACTCAAGAAATTTCCTAATGGGGATGAGGAAATACTTTAGCTGTGGAATAGAAGGTCACCTAACCATTAATTACTGACATGAAAAAATAGCTTGTATGAAAGAGGAGAGTAAAACTCCATTTGACCCTAGACGCATTGTTCATTTCTTAAACGACAAAGAACCAGGGAAAATTTCAAACTAGTTACCTATTCCATGGGTTTTTAGGGGAAACCAATAACCTCTATGATAGTAAGGGTGAACTATTTCCATCACTACCAATGGATCAAACCTCGATAAATAAGTGGTTACAAGTATGCTTTTTATTCATTCATGAATAGAAAACATAATTTTTTATTCTAGTTCTACACATTATTTTATATCCTGAAAGTCTATTAGAACAATCAAACACCACCACAAATCATGGAAGAAGATATGTCAGTGAGAATAGAAAGTGGGAAAATCGTCGAACCCCACGAATATAACTCCTCCCCTGTCAATGTTTTGGGATTTAACATCCCAGTGAACCTCATCATACTCCCTATGGTGGAATTTGATACAATTCCAAGCATGGATTGGCATTCCATATATATATACAACATAAATTTCTTTGAGAGGAAAATCACTCTCCAAAGGGTCAATCACCCCCAGATACTATACAAGTGCAAGGAGGATGAATAGTATTTAGCAAAATCATCTCATTAATGGATATTACTACCCAATGAGTATGTGTGTCTTTCTAAGATGATTAAGTCTAAGGAATAAACCATCCGTGAATACATGCCTATTGTGATGGAATTCGCTGAAGTGTTTCCTGAGGAATTGCATGGTCTTCCTCTTATAAGAGATGTTAAATTCTAGATTGATCTTATACCTGGGGATTTTCCAATATACATGTCCCCATATATAATTTTTGTTATAGGGCATGAGGAGATAATGATATAACTACATGAGAATCAAGATAAAGGGTTTATATGCCCAAGTGCTTCATGATGGGGTTCACCAGTCCTCTTCTTCATGAAGAAAGATTGGTCAATTCACCTTTGCATTGATTATTGTGAGTTCAATAAAATCAAGATAAATAACTAGTTTCGTATTCCATGAATTGATAACTTGTTCGATCAACTATGTGGAGAAAAATACATATCAAAGGTGGATATGTGGTCAGGATATTACCAAGTAAGCGTGAAGAAGGATGATATCCCCACGATTGTTTTTAAAACAATGTATGGGAACTATGAATTCTTAGTAATGCCTCTCGGACTCACTAATGCTCTAGTAATATTCATGGACATGATGAATACAGTCTTTAGATATTACATCAGCAAATGTTTGGTAGTCTTTATAGATGATAATATAATATACTCCAAAAACAAGGAGGGGAAAGAGGAGCATCTAAGCACTATACTAGAGACCTTGCAAAAAATAAAAGCTCAATGAAAAGTATATAATGTGTGAGTTCGGTTTTAAGGAGGTCACATTCATGGATCATATGATCACTAAAAATGGGAAATCTGTGGACCCCTACAAGATAGCTATAGGTGAGGGATGGATGAGGCCAACATCGGTGAAAAATATTTGTATCTTATGGAGTATAGCTGGATATTATCATTGATTTGTGATAAATTTGTCACGGTTGTCAAACCCTCTTACCAAGAAAACTCAGAAGGGAATAAATTTTTCATTGAGTGATGCATGTGAAGACGGATTCATGGGGTTGAAAAGGAGGCTTATCACTATGCCATGCTCACACTCACATAAGTGGATAACTTTTTGTGGTATTCAGTGATGCTTCCATGACGGGAATGAGTTGTGTGTTGACGAAAAATGAAAAGTTCATTTCCTATGATTCAAGAAAATAGAATGTTCACGAGAAAACATATGCCACACATGATCTAGAGTTGGATACAATAATCATCGATTTAAAATTTTGGTGACATTACTTCCTTGGGGAGATGTTTGAAATATATTCAAATCACAAAAGCATAAATTATATATTCAAACATAAAGAGCTGAATATGCACCAATGAAGATGGTTAGAGATGATCAAATACTATGAATGCTCAATTGATTAAAACCCCAACAATGCGAAAAAGTAAAAGGACTCTCTAAATAGAAATGACCCTGGGATTATATCATTGATGATAATTGAAAAGAATCCATTATTCATAGATTTGATGATGATGTACTTGGAAATCATAAAGATTGTAACATAAAAAATCCATTCAAAAATGATTTCTGAACCGTCTTTTTGGAAAGGTTAATGTATGCTGAAAATGATTATGTGGGAATTCAGATGAAATTGGAAACTACCAAAAAAATGTAAATCATTGTATTTCATTATTAATAAAGAAGGAATTATGGTATTTGTGTCAAGAATATGCGTTCCAACATATCCAGAGTTAAATAAAAAGATTTTGGATTATGCACACAGTTCAAATTTCTCTATTCATCTAGGAAACAGAAATATGTATTGAGATCTCCAAGATCATTATTGGTGGAATAACATGATGCAGGTGATTACTAAGTATACATCAATGTGTCTGTTATGTCAACAAGTGAAGGAAGAGATGCTGAAGCCCAAGGGGATGATGCAACTATTACACATATAAACATGGAAATGAGAGAACATATCTATGGACATTTTCACCAGACTTCTAAATTCATCCAAAATAAACAATTCTATATAGGATTTTTTGGATCATATTATAAATACTACAAAATTAATTGAAATTTGAGAGGATTTCTCACTGGATCAATTGCCATATATATACATCAGGTAAGTGGTAAGGTTTCATGGTGTAACACTCCCTATTTTATTTGATCAATATCCATGATTAATCTCTATTTTCTGGAAGAGTCTCCAATAGGATCTGAATACTATGTTATACTTTTTTACGGCATAACATCCTCAAACTAACAGACAATATGAGTGGAATATCCTAAAATGTGAGGATATGTTCATAGAATGGTCAATGGACTTCAATGGAGTATTGGATCAACAACTTTCTCAGGTTGAGTTCTCTAATAATAACAATTACCACTCAAACATCCAAATGGCTCCATATGAATCCCTTTATGAGAAGATGTGTACATCACCAACATGTTGGGATGAAGTTGAGGAGTGAAAACTCCTAGGTCCAAAAATGGTCGAAGAAATAGTGTTGAAGGTTATGATAATCCATCAACACATTAAAGATGCTCAGAGTAGACAAAAGAGCTATGCTAATAATCATCGAAAAGACATAGAGTTAGATGTCAGAGACATGTTGTTCCTCCACATATCATTGTGGAAGAGAGTTATTATATTTGGGAAGAAGGGAAAGCTTAGACTAAGATACATAAGCCCCTTTGAGATCCTTGATCATAGTGGAGCGGTGACCTTTCGACTACCACCCCCACTGAACCTATATCAAGTACAAGATGTATTCCATGTCTCACTCTTGAATAAGTACATACCTAACCCATCACGTGTAATCAATCTAAATATGGTATCATTATAGAATGACCTCTCATATGAAGAAAATCATGTGAAGATCTTAGATCATAAGGAAAATGTACTTCGAAATAAGACAATTTCCCTTGTCAAGGTGTTGTGGAGAAACCAAAAGCTTGAAGAAGAAACATGTGAATCGGAGGATGTGATAAATAAAAGTTACCATCATATGATTAAGTGTGGTAAAAGGAAATTTCGAGGGAAAATTTTTTAAGGTGGAATATTCTAACGACCCAAATTTTATTAATTTAAATTACTCTTGATCTAAATAAATGTCGTATTATGTAAAATGATTATACAAAACATATTAACCTCCGTGCTTTTATGCTTTTGAATTTTAAAATACCATTAGAATTTTTTACCATTGATAATATTATCATTGAACAATGATCACATGATTAGCCTAAAAATAGGAATTTAACAAATTGAATTTACTTATAAAAAGGAAGTGATGGCCTCATCCAATAGAATTTCTCTATAAAAATCCCATTTGTTGGAGCTCAAAAAGGAGGTAGGGTCATTGGGATTCGTTCTGGACCAAGAACAAGCCGAGTTTCAAAATATTAAGCGTGAATAGAATCACCTACAGGAGAAGTTGTAATTAATATCATTTACCACCCGAGCAATGTTATCTGAGCCACCCTAATAGTCTTTAACCATAACAAACCTTACCTGTAGGTCTTATTCTAGTTTTATATGGGGCTATGTAACAAGACCCTATCATTTATTATGTGAATTATTTTTTATTAAATAATGAATATACATTCATTTTATTTTATTTTCATTGACAATGGTTTTTAAAACAGAAATAGTATTTTTGTTATAATTTATATTCAATTAACAAATATATTATGATGAATTAATGAATTTTTAATTAAATAGTTTTTTAATATAATATTATTACTAAAGTACCTTTTTATTATATATAAATGATCATATAATTTTTATGAATACAATTGTAATTATTATTATGGTTTGAAAGCTATTTTTGTCCTAACTCATGAATTTTTTTATAAATTTCAGTTTATATTTTAGTGGTAAAAATTAACATATATAAAAAATTATTCAGATAAAATGAATATTATTTTTTGAATCAAGATTTCAAAATTATGTAATGGAGTATTTTTTACCTTTCTCAAATGGAGTCAAATTTTTCAAAAAACATTAATTATCATTTAAATATATAATGTGTTTTATGGAATCATAATGACCCAAAATTGATGCAACAAAATACTATAAAAGGTATGTTCGTTCAATATATGATTTACCAATAAAATAATGTGATTTTATATTTTATTATTAATTTTATGATTCCTTAGTGGACCCTCTAGTACTTATAAAATATTTTATCAGTTTTAAATGATATTCTTGAAACTGTGACTCACCTCCACATACGCCTAATATTTTAAAAATTATCTCCATTGGTGAAAACCGTTGAAAAACCCATGGGATGATTCGTGGATTTAAATATTTAATTATATAGATAAAAAAACATAATTTTCTGAAATATTAAAGATTTCCGTTATCGTTTCCTATATAAACCCACCCAAGATCTCACTTCTATTCATTAAAAACACTTGGATCACATCCCTACTCTTCCCTCATATCTATACAATCCACCCATGGTTCCCCAATCTCTCATGAAGACCCTTTTAAGCCTCTCCCAAACCTTTGGGATCACACTTCTATGTAAGGGATTTATTCTTTTCTAATTTTCTCCCAAATTTCATTATGTTGTTATACCAGTTTTTTCAATTAAAAATATTGGGGTATGATATAAAACCTCTCTTATACTTTCAAAATTATGTTTTACTGATGATAGAGCTCTTTTTCTCTCATTAAGGCCTCCCATGTACACCAATTACCATGCCAAAATTCTGTACGGAAGTTTTCTCTTCTCATTTACATCCAAGAAACTATTTTATGGTATGCATAAAAATTAAATTATATATTATGGGATGTTATGTTTCATTTCCACTTACTATCCATTTCATGTATAAATTATTTGATACCCCTTTCTCTCTCACCAATCCATTTTACTATTTCTATTTGACATCGTTATGTTGCTGAAGTTACACTAAAATTTCCCATCCCAAAATCATCGTATAAGAAAATACCATACCCATTTCTCTATCAAGGGTATTCACTTTTATGAACATGTACTTGTTGATTGAAGAATTAAATTTATGTATTCCACATCTCTTATTCATGGAATAAATTATGATGTTTAATTAATCAATGTTTTATCATCCATGTGGCCCACTAATGCATGAAATGAAATGTTTATAACGGTTGTACCCTGATAACGCTCCAATGCATTGGGTAAAGATTTCCATCATGATATGTCAAGTGAAATGATGGTTTACAAATGATAATTCAAGTTAAATTAGGTTTTACTCATTCTAATTCATGTCCAATGACGGTTAATCCTACTCCATGTGAAATGAGCTTTGGATCAGGAAAATATCATGTTAAATGTTTTTTTTCACATATCCATGTTATGATAATCAAAAAATATCATGCATTTATGTTCATGTTTCTCTTGTTCTCCATTGATATTCCTATTTCCAAACATGTATTATATTTTACATTTTATGACTTGTTTACTCTCTTACTAGGCTTTATAGATCACCCTTTTCATATGCATGTCCTCATGTTATCACATGAAGCTCTAGGTAAGAAGGAATGTTTTGGCCATTTAAAAGATGTTTTCAATAAAGCTGTTGTATTTTATGTCTTTAGTTTTCATGTAATGTTCCTAATTTCCCAAGACACCGGACCTCTCAATCATCAAATTTGTCGTAAGTGAACTTTTATGTAATAAATCATGTTTATGTGTATAATAAAGAGAAGGGTTGTTATATTATATCTGTATATCCAGCAAGGATGAAGGATATTGAATACTGGACAAGAACAACCATTATGACTAAGATATGTATCTTTATTGGTTTATCCAAATATTATCCATGCTTTGTAGATAATTTCTCATGGCTATCTAATACTCTGACTAAGATAACTTAGAATGGTTCCATGTTTATTTGGACAGAATAATGTTAGGAAAATTTCAAGGAACATAAAAGAATGTTACCCAGCACACCAGTTCATACATTACCCTATAGTGTTGAAAGTTTCGTATTTTATAGTTATGCATCTATGAATTTATTATGTTTTTTTATGAAGAATAACATGTTTATCACTTATTCCTCGTTTTGGTTGACTATTCAGGATAAAAATTACCCAACTCATGTTTTGGAGTTAGCAGCTGTAATTTTTATGTTAAAGATATATAGGAACTATCTTTATAGAGAAAGGTGAGATATATATACTGATCATAAAATTATGAAATATATATTCACACAGAAGGTGTTGAACATGTGTTGGAGAAGATGGTTAGAGTTGGAAAAGGATTATGACTGATCAATACATTGCCACCCTAGGAAAGCAAAAAATGTGGTTTAAACATTAAATTGAAAGGATCTTTCTATCTTATCAATGATGTGGATCATAAAAGATCCAATGTTTTTGAATTCTTAATTGATGGAGATAGAAATACGAAAGGAATGGGGAAAATATTATCTTTCTCAAATGAATGTTCATCCCTCTTTTGACGTGATGATTATAGAGGTGCATATGGAATATGTAGAGCATCAAAATAAAGTGAGCAATATAAATGGGTTTAACTGTGTTTAGGATATAATTATAAAGATCATGAACTGTGTATGTTTTCTTTCCATAAAATCAATGAAAAAGATTCTAGTAGAGGAAGAAGATAGTTATTCATTCTCTACTCATCCTGGAAGTATGAAGATCTATAGGGACATGAAAAAATTCTTCTAGTGACATAGAATGAATAGAGATATTTCAGAGTTTGTATCTCTGTGCTTGTTATGATAAAAAGGTAAGGCTAAAAGACCAAATTCAATGGAGCTATGACGTCCATTACCCCTACTAGATTAAAAATAATAAAAATCACATTAGATTTTATCGTTAGAAAACCTGAATCCTTGAAAGGGTTTAATGTTATATGGGTGGATGTCGATATCCTTAAAAATTCATCACACTTTATAACTATCATAGAATACTTCTCTCTGGATCATCTTTCCGAGATATATACTTAAGAAGTTGTAATGTTGTAAGTATTACCACGTTATATTATATCATATCAATATAAGAGGTTTAACTATAATTTATAGAGATTTCATCAGCAACCACTTGATATATAATTCTATTTTAACACTGCATATCATCATACAAAATCATTTCAGTTTGAATGAATGATTAAAACCTTGGAGGATATGTTGAGATATAACTCTATGGATTTAAAAGTTGGTTGGGATCAACACCTTATTATAGTTTAGTTTTCATACAATAATATATTTCACTCAATAATTTATATGGAAACATATGATGTCATATATGGGATGAAATATAGAGCTCCAACAGGTTGTGATGAGGTTGTAGAATCAAATCTATTGGGACCTGATATAGTAGAATAAATGGAAGAGAAGGTCAGATTCATTAAGCAACATATCAAGGAATACCAAAGTCTGTATATAATTTAGGATGATAACAAATGACGGGATCTATAATTTTAATTTTGTGACAATGTGTATCTACATATCTCTCCCTAGAAGAAATTAATGAGATATAGGAAGAAAGGGAAACTAATCCCTACGTATATTGTCCCCATTGTGATTCATGACTGTATTGGGATGGTAACCTAATTCTTAAAACTTCTGAAAAATCTATCCCAAGTCCATGATGTCTTCCATGTATATCTCACAAGGAATTACATTCCTAACCCTTCACATGTACTAAACTCAGTGGTCAAATATCTATAGTACGATCATTCTTGTGAGGAACAACTAGTTGAAATTCTAGATCATACAATGAAATTTATACAAGACATGACTTCTCAGTTGGTTATTTTTCTGAAGATAAATAAATAATTATAGGATACTACAAGGGAATCTAAGGATATGATGCATAATAATTTTCCTTAATTTTGTTTACCCCAATTCATAATTTAGCCGGTGAAATTCATTTGAAGGTGTGTATAATGTAACACCACGAGTTTTTATGAATATTGTTTTCTCAAATGATTCAAATTTTCATTGATATATCACATTTAACTAAGATAAAAATTACTTCTACATTAAACTAACTTGGAATATGTTACAAACAAAAATGACTTGGAATACATTACATGTAACACCGATTTGGTATACGTTACACACAACACCTAGTTTCTATGAAAAATCTATTTTTTATAATTATTAAAATGAGATAATTATAACTTTACCTTAAATGACAATAATATGAATGATAATAATTAATTTTCAAATATTTTTTATAATGGTTATATATAAATAAAACATATTTATGATGAATAATATAATTTTTTTGTAAAGTCCTTATACGTTTAAAAATATTATTTTCTCAAATGAGCTTCTTTTCATGTCCTTTTATAGAAAACTATAAAAATAATTATACAAACATTATAAATTTAATAGGATAAAAGAAACCTAATTATTTAATATAGAATGTAAAAATTAACATAGCGTTAATTTTTGGTATTTTTATGAGAAAACTCATTTTAGGATGAATAGTGAAAAATATTTAATTTTAATTCAAAACATTATTTTTATCTATTTAACTTTTAATGTAAAATCATATTATTAAATTATTTTATAGTTTATTTTTATAAAAAAAAATTTCCAATTAACCCATTATAGGTCATTGAATCCAATTTCACATTGAAATTATATATGAAAAGTTAGAAATCTTTTGATCATTTTTACTTTAAAAACCCAAATTGCTACTTTGTTAACTGTATTAAATTTATATTACTTTCTTCTACTTGTGTGACTATAATTTTGAAAAATGTATTAAATGTTTTTAATATGAATAATATATAAATTATAATAATTATATCTTTGGTTTTTTATCAAAAAAATTATTGAATGTAATTAAAATCAATTACAATGAATAATGTTAAATTTATCATACCAAGGGAATAAACCTTAAACTAAAGGGTCCAAAAGACCTAGAAACTTATACAACACCCTTTATATAGAAATTATTTTTTGATTATAATTCCATTATTGTTATTATTTTTATTTGTTTTTACGGATTTTTTAAGTAAACACATTGGTGCACCGAGCTTATTTTAAAAAATTCCATGTATGACCCCTCCATTCCCTATAAAAAAGCACCACCTATAAAAATTATTCACACATCTAAAACCTATTAATATCTAATACTGTCTACTCAATACACATTATATAATACCTAAATTCATCTTTGATTCCTCTCTTTATTCATAAATATTTCCAAGAAATCCCTTTGGTCAAAGAAAAAAGGATTTACCCGATTAAGAGGTAACACCCTCCCTCAAGCGCCTTCCAATTATTCTCCTTATCAATTCCATCCACTCATCTTGTTATATGTTGGAATAAAAAACCAGTATAATTAATATACTATGATTTTTTATGATAAGGGTTCAACCTAAACTTACACAATCATCAATCTAATGGGTAACAAACATATTGTTTACATGTGCATTGAACTATCGCATCATGAAATGATGATTATTCATTTTTACTTTACCAAATCTCTTGGTATAAATTCTGATGGACACTATATTTATAAATGAAATTTATTATTTTTTAATTTCTTTAATCATAGGTATATATTTTTCAACACCTATCTTTATTCATTCCATTTCATGTAAATACAATAGTTTCATTTGAGAAAGTATGGACAACCACTCCCTCAAAGAGATGTGATTCATTCAGACACTACTTGGAATTTGATAAGGATGAGTATAGTGAAATTATATGATATAATAATGATACCAGAATAATTATATATATAAATATATATACAAATATTTGATTTAATATTTTCTTTTAATAAGATAATTAATGGTAACAACGTTCATCTGTATGTACGACCTATCGAATTCATGAATAGATTATTCCATTTCATAATTATATATTATATGGAATATTATAATAAAAATATAATAAAAATATAATAAATATAAATTATATTTATATAATTATTTACACTATATAAATATTGATATAATAATAAGTAACAAAGATATAACAGATTAAGACACATTCGAAGAACAAATCAGATATTACCCAAATTGAATCCTTAACATAGAATCCATAACAAGCATGTAATAAAATGTCTTAACAAAATCATATATATAGTATTAGATATATTAATACAGTTTTTACAAAAAAATTATATTTATTAAACATGATTTTTTAATGATTATGACAAGAGTCAATACAAATAATAAGGGGATTTCTAGTATCAAATTTATTTATGTGAGACATATGCCTTATTCACCACTCATCTCTATTGTATTATTGTTATAATTATCATAAATATATTTTTTTTCTTTTTTATCCTTATTTTTATGTGTAATTACATATAACTTTGATAATCTCCCTTTCATGGGGTTTATGTTTCATGATTTACCAAATTGTAAAATTTGTATTGTCTTAATTTTCCTTCTTTGTGACACTCTAGGAACATTGAGAACAATGTTTTCAAAAATGTTTCCAAAGACAATATTTTCAGATAATTTTCATAGAAAATAGATTTTAAAATTGTGTTATGGGTTTGAAGAATAATTTAAAAAATTTCAATGTATTTTTATATAAATGTTTTTAAAAGCATTTTCAAGGTTCATTTATATGGTTTCAAGAAAAATGGGTTTCAAAATGTTTTTCAGGATCTCTTTTTATGTTTTAATAGAAAAAGAATTCAAAAAGTTTTTAAAATATTTATTTTAATGGTTTAATATTTATTTTCATGAAAATGGTTTTTAAGGGGTTTTAGGTTATCAAGAACACTTTTCAAAGAATTAATGATATTTTCCTAATGAAATTTTTTTAAAAGATATTTCAAGATTAGTTTCCATTTGAAAGGTCCTCTGTTGATGTTACTCATGCCCCTCTACAAAATGATTCAATTTTTCAATTCGTATTTTTTCTATGGATGTTTTATGTTTTGATGGCATGATATTTATGAAACTATTTCCTATTCCATGGGTTTTATGCTTGTGAAACAACTTCTTTTCAAGGTTTAGGCTGTGATGAAATGATTATAAAACCCTCCATTTTCCAAAAGATAGTTTATAATTAAATGTTTATATCACCCCTTTCATTTTATATTATTTTGATTGTATTTTTATGTAAGAAATATCTTTTTATGGGTTATCATATGATGAATCATTCATTGTCATGTGGAACATGTATGAATGATTTTATTATGATATGGGAGGGACCTATATCACCTTCTAATGCATTGGGTAAATATTTATATCTCATGAGATAATGATTTTAATAAAGTAGATTATATTTCTCCACTAGGAAGATGGAGAAACCCAATCCCTTTAAATGAAATGATTGAAAATGGGGATAGTGGTGTGTCTTGCCTAGTAGGTGTAGTCACAATGATGTTGGAAGTCGGGGAAACCCGATCCAATATTGAAAGTTGGGGAAAACAGATCCATTATAAAGAACAGACTATGACTGGGGATGGTGGTGTGTCCCTACTATTAGGCGCAGTTCCCATGAATTTCCTCGATAATTTTTAGAAATAGATCTTGACTTATAGGGAAATATATCTCATGTTTATGTATGCCACAAATCCATGTAATATTCATATGATATGATTTCATGGATTATGTTCTATATTTTCTTATGATTAACATTTTCTGAACTACAATGAGTTAATCCTTGATACATGTTTCTGATCTAATGATATGATGGGTAAGATTTTATAATGTTGTGATCACATTTGAATACCCTCATGCTCATGTTTGTTCTTATAAGTCTCCCTTTTTTAGACTTACTAAGCAGATGATCTCACATACTTTTCAATTTCCTTCCCTATATTATGAAGATATGTATTATGTTTATAATAAGGGTGATAATCAGGAAAAATCTAGCAGGGGATAATTTAGTTCACTTATGTACTGGGGTTTATGCTTTCATATTTCCAAAGGCACTAAACTATTATGGTCTTTGGATGTCTATTTGTATAATTTTTTATGTTATCCAAAATTTCAATGTAATATTAGTGTATGAAAAGTGAGGGATTCTATGAATGAATGTGAGAAAATTTTATTAAACAAGTAATATATATATTCCCAAAAGTTTTTATTATTATTAATTCCCACCAATGTAATGTCATGGTTATGAAATTGATGTTAAAATAATTTTATTTACTAGTTTATCATTGTTTTTATAAACATTTTGTTGTGTGTAATATAGCTATTGAAATGATTAAATTTAAAAATATACATACCATAAAATATTCGGATGTTACATTCTCCCCTCATTCAATAAATATATTCCTCACAATTTAAATTCAAGAGATAAAATTAGGGGTTTAAGTTTTCAAAATATCTTTGAAGAAACCCCACATCAGAAATTTATTAATGATACCTACATATTAAAATAAAGAATGGTATGTATAAAGTTCACCGAAGATAACACAAATTAGGGTTCCATGTAGAAAATATGGACATGAAGATAAATCTTACTAGAATGTTCTAATAGATATTGATAGAGAACATGTTTAGAAGAAAGTTAATAATCACAATGATATTAATCCGTGATGATCTAAGGTACCATTTGATTCGTCACTAAAATGGTACTTGGAAAATATTTTTCCAAGAAAATCATTTTTTTAGTTGAGGAATTATTTCACTCTATAAAAATATAAGTAAATATAAGTTTCTATAGACACAATATTATACATTGGTATTTCTTTGAACTATTTATTATTCTTTTATTATTAGATATTTTAGCACACAGTGACATAATAAAACAATTTATAAAACCTTTTCCAAAGATCATCTTGAACCATTTCATATATGGTTAACTATTCCAAAATGAACTTATAATTAATCTTTTCTCAACATGAGGTAGCTCTTATTTGTCACATGCCAAACATGTGAATTCATTCAACATGCATTACATTAAAACATGGTAATAACATTAATTATATTAAAGATTTATTAAACAAATTCATGCCTACTTATTCCTTAAGTAGAATATATGTTACTGGATATACTTCTTGAATCCAATAATGTTTTAAACTCCATCAATGATGGAATAAACCACATTTTCACTAAACCATTAATCATTTCCATGGTTTTCAGTACTATCCAATTTATATTATCCAAATCAATCACATCTTTGTTCAGATATCATTATCTCAGTATGATGAATATATTAAGATTTATCTTCCCCTCCTTCACTTGTTTTCCAAAATTTTAACATAATACTAATTCACATTTCTTGGTCATCGGTTCCATTAAACATACAATATAAAATCCTTAATGAAATCGTATTGCATTCCAATCCTAAATGTCAAATGATTATTATGACCAAAATATAGTAAAATAATTATTGAATAAAAAAATACATTAATTATTACACATAAACTAAAATAGAATAATATGATAAACCTTGATCCCTTTTCTTTTTTCGGAAATATATTTACCGGATTCATGGGAGATTATTTTGGATATTGACCTATATAATTACAGTTGAAACATTTAACATTGGTAACTTTTTTAATTCCCTTATAATCATGATCTTGGTGACCATTCTCCATACACATGTAACATACTCTTATTCCCTTCATCCAAGTGATGAGGTGTTTATACAACCAATTATCACTTGTGGGAAAAATTATTTTTCCCTTTTTTAATTATTCATCTCACTCCACTATAATAATTTTATCTTTCATTCCATTAAATTAATATGGCTTGAAGAAATATTTCTTTATCTTGATAGTGCATGAGACTGTATCTTCATATGATGTGAATTTGTGGGAGAACAATTCTGTTCGGAGGAATATATTTAACCCATAAAACAAATTATCAGTGTTAGACCATAGATTATATATGTAGTTTGTATCATGGCGTGATAACCATGTAATGTTGGATTCATATAGGGAGATACTCACATTCTCCTTTTACCTTAGACTCATAAACTTCCTCTCCATATCTATGCACTATTAGTGACGGAAAAATATTTTTCCAAGAAAAGTTCATTAAAATTATTAGATTCCATGTTTTCTACTTATTTATCCTTCTCCATGTTTTGAATTATTTCCCGCCATTGATATGCATCTCATGAGATATGATAAACTACAAATATTACCTTATCCCTTTCATTACATTCCAAATAATGAAATATATTTTATAAGGAACTTATCTTTTGTGTAACTACAAATCAATTTTCAGTCCCATTAAATGTTAGAGTTTTTAGTTTGATGAATTGGTCAAAGATTATTCCTCAATTTTGTGGAGAATACTTTCTTATATGGGTATGGATAATGATCATAAGCTGATTTAGTTGTCCTAGTATGGTTATAAGTTGTTCAGCACTAGTTGTAGCTCCATATCCAACATCATTATCATACATAATAGGGAATTCCCTAAAAGTATTACATACGTTGTTATGGATTCCATTCCTTCAACTAGGATTTAGTTCTAAATAATGGAATACTATAGATTGGATTATGAATTATGATGCACAATTTTGTTCTATTAAAACACTTAAATAAATTGAATAAATCATTCATAGCTAATATATTAATCTTAACCACAATTTCTTTGGGGACATATTTATTTTTAAATACTTCACTTTTTTTTCAAAAAAAATTTGAATTATCCTATGAATATGCACTAGAAGTACCAGACCAGGTGCAATGTAATGCATGTTGTCATGTACCAAGCTACACTGAGTCATGGACGATGCACCTTCTCAGAGTTTTTACACCAGGGTACATCTATTAAAGAACCATGTGAACTTACAGTATCCAAACAATGATGTATGTTTATGAAGAACCACATAATATCTACATTAAAAAAATTATAGGATGCACTTCTATGGTTATCCTCAATGTCTTTCTTATTGTTATTCTCCCAAATATTTTATTTATAAATCTAGTTTCCATGGTTTCCAGTAAACATCCTTTGATTCAAAATGTAATTCCATGATCCTAGAAGCCTAGAGATGGGGAATTAGTTTAATATAATGACCTGATTACATAGAATAAAATCCCAATGGACTGATCATATGAGCAATTTTGGAAATAAAAATTACATACATGAACCTTAAAATACAATTCAAACATAGAATAAAAAATATATCATCCTTTGAGAATGCCATTATTATCCTCGATTAACCCATCATATCTATCATAATACACATCATGAAATCATAGGAATAATAAAATATATGAAATGGGTGAGCTCATATGCTCATTAATTGTTGGGGTACATCCAAATATACACTGAACATATAATAATAAACCATATGGTATGGTGAATAACTGAAACACAATCCATTTAAACATATTATAAGCATAATATGTCCACAATAAACATTACAATAAAAATAATCACTTGAGCAAGAAAACATTACAATGGAAGTCGTACTAGTCGAATAATGACATTGAATAACAAAAACGAATTTCATAATGAGGGAGTGCATAATCCTCAACATCATAAACATTTTATCAGGGCTTCCTCCAAGAAACCATATATAAACAGGTAAAAACTCAAAATAGTGTGTCCCTTTGGACATAGTAATGCATAGAGGGGAAATAGTGGGCCCCGATCATCACTTACTATGACTAATTCATTCCTTATATAAAAATGGTTAAATATAACCAACATAAACATTGTTAATAAATCTAACACGAAAAATGTAAATAAATTTTGAATAAAACATAAATGGTGTCAAAATAGTATATCCAAAGTCAACCCTTTAAATGGAATATGGTATATGGTATTAGAGGAGATCAACCTCAATCAAATATAAGATCAAACAGATTTATTTACTTGTAGAAAAAATACTATATTAAAATTGTGTAAAATTTCATGATAAAAATACCATTTCAACATTCAAATAATTTATTCAAAAGCATTACATTTATAAATGATGAAATTTTAAAAAATAGATTTTTGAATCAATGTGTCCCATAAAACATTGATTTTTTTTTGGAAATACAATAATTAATATTTTAAAATATTCATCCCCTTATACGTAAATCTATAAGACCAATTTTGATAACATGGACATGAATGAGAATAATTTAAAAAAATAAATATTAGAAACATGTAAAAATATGTTCTAGTAAAATATTCCCTTAAATAAAACCTTAAAAGATTAATTTGGTTTTTAAGAAAATGGACATATATTGTTAATATTTTCTAGTAAATATTTATGTATCTACAATCTCGAATAGTAATGAGAGATTGAGAAAATAACTCTTAACTAAGGTTTGATTACATCAATATGTGTAATAAAATCACATATAGTGGTTTTAATAATATTATTAACTTATACCATAATCAAAATAATATTTATAATATCATATATGATTCATTTATTACATTATATTTCCTATTTATAAACAACTCCATGTTAAAGCATTGTTTCACATAAAAACTGATTTCTTTATCGTATGTGTTTTGATCATTATTTTTTATTTTATTAAAAATATCACGATTTTATTAATTTAAAAAATTGAAAAAATATTTATATATCATATATATTGAGTATATGAATATATATAAAAGATTTATATAATACATGGAATACACTGTTCATGAAGATGGTAGGTTGTATGTATGCATGAATGTTTTTTCTATTTTCTCATCGTATTGAATTGAAGAAAGTTAATGAAATATATGTAAATACATAAATATAATATTGATCTAGAATTATTATGTAATATATTTCATATTTATTTATTATGAAAATTTTTATAATCATTCATGAATGGTTAACATGGAAGATGAATCTCATCAAATCATGGACATGATAAGCTGTACATACAATAAAGTGACAATATCATTTAATTATCAGTTAAAGGGTGAATAATGACAAGGTAAATTAATTATAAATAATAAATATCATGTCATATTTATTATTTATATCCACTATATACATAATTATATACTTCCAAATATAGTGGTCATGAAAAAAAATTACACCATAGTGTGGAGACAACCAGTCATATGTACACACACATAGTGATATCTTTTTTTGTCAGATTGATAAAAAGTGTAATACTGTTGTTCCATATTCATAATAAAATCTCAACATATATTTGATTCTTGATTTATTACTTTAGTTGTGAAACAATATTGGAAGATAACGAAAATTAAGAAAGTAATATAAATGAAGGGGTAAAATAATTATCTTTTCTTCACTAGACTTCATTTGTATCTCCTCTTAGGGACACAAGAGATAGATCATTTTGAAGACCATGACTGCTAAAACATAACTAATAATCTTGGGAGGATAAATGGATAGGGTTTGGTTGAGCTAGAAGGCTCAAAGTGGTGGGATAATGTGAGGTAGAAGGTTCCCTTTTATAATTGAGTTGAGGGGCGCTTTTGGAAATCATCAAAATATAAAAATATCATAAGCCTAATCAATATACAAATACATTAAAATGGAACATAACTGAAAATTATAAGACATGATCGAGAGAATCTTATCCACTTGTTATTATTTAATATTTTTTTTGTTTTTTTTTAAAAAATTATAGTAAATTAATTCCATAGGAAGTTATAATTATCAAACCTAATATTATTCATTTACTTTGACTTCAAATAAATTAAAAAAATGGGAATTTTAATATAATTATTTTCCTCATATATTATATGTCTTATATATCCATAAAATTCGTTATATTCACTAATCATAAAAATATATCAAAATTGATATTTTTAGTATCAATTATTTGTTTCTGCTAATTATAAAAATATTGTTTTAGCATTTAAGAATCAATAATGGTAATTTTTTACATTCTAGAAATTAAAAATAAAAGGTTATAATTACACTAATATGATTATGATTTAAATAGACTTTTCTTGTTCATATATTTATTTTTCCCTATGTGGCTAGATTAATTAAATTACATACAAAGAGAGTAATATTTTTTAACTATCTTATATTTAAATAATATATAAATTATTTTCCTATACAGTTTCCAATTAATAAAATCAAAATTGATCAGAATGTGAAAATAGTTAAATATTCTTTGTCAAATAATTTTTAGAGTTTGTTATTGATTTTTTTATCCTTATCATTTTTCTTTAACCCTTATTTAACGCTTTTAACTATTAGCATGATATCGTATCATTTATACATTACAGGTTAATATACTTATTATAAAATAAAAAACAATCTCTAAATGATTTACAAATGATATTTTAATACTTTTTAAAATTATTGTGATGAATTTTAGTTTTTTAGATATTTTATGTAATTTTAATGAATATTATTTATTTTAAATTGTCTTATATGTCACTTTTAACACTATTCATTATATTATATTCTACAAAATTCAATCCGACATGATAAATTCAGAAAAAACTTTTAAACCCATAAAAACATGTACAATTAATCAACAAAAATCATGGATGACTTTAAATCACTAAATCATATATATTTAAATATTTTTAATATCATTTGTATTATTCTTCCATTATTTAATAAATTAATACATCATCATTGTGTCACCATTTAAGATAATTATTTTATCATTAAAAATTATAAATAAATTATCATGATGTATCTAAACATTTTATATTTCAAATGAAAATTTATAGTCTATGTTATCTTATTTATTACCATATAATCAGAATCGTTTACTTATTAAAAATGTTACTATGAAAATTTTAACTAATAATTAAATAAAATGTTAAAAATGTCATATTATCACCCAAATGGCCTAAAAAGATAATCATTTTCGTATAATTCAGGTTTTGGATGAAACTCACTCATCCAATAAAATTATTGAATGTGTTATGGTAACTTTATAATATTAAAATATTATTTTTACCTTTAGTTACCCAATTTCCCTTAACCATGGTAAATTAAAATTTTCTAAAGATATTATTCATAACTTCTGATAAAATTATTTTGATCCTATTATAATGTATATGAAATACTTACTACAACAATGTATATTATTTTTTAAAAATTCATTTCAGAGATGTGGCTAAATTAAATTTCATGCTAATCCCTTAGATGTGGCGAGAAATTGGGTTTTAAAGAAATGATCTAAAGCTCAATAACTTTTTATATACAGTTTTAATGAGAAATTGATAAAAATGAACTATATTGGATTAACTGATAAAAAAATATGTAATTATAAAGTAAACCCAATAAAAAATATAATTTCACAATATAAATTATTTCAATAAAAAGAAGTTATTTTCAATTAAAAGTTAGTATTTTTCACTATTCAACAAAACAAAAAAAATCTCAGAAAAATAATAAAATTCAATCAAATTTAATTTTTGTATTCCTCTTTAAATTATGTATTTTATTTTTTTCATGTAAAATATATAAAATTTAAAAAAGTAGATATAGAATAGGTTCTCCATTAAAATGATCTAAAATAGCCTTTTCAAAAATATAATCTTGTAAGGCATAAAGTTTGATTAATTTTATCATATTCCTATAAAACATTTTTTATGAATTTAAAAAAAATTATTAAATATAATATAAACATATTTCATAATTTGGTTAATAATATTATTTCATGTTGATTTAATGGCTAAGTTATATTTTTCATGTCAAAATAATAATATTTAATTGTATGTCATTGCTCATTTAAAATTGGTGTTGGGTGCGACATAGATGTCGAATAGGTTAAATTTTAAAAGATGCATAACATAAAATCTTGGGGTGTTATAGTTGGAACCAATGAGGATATATTATAATTATTATGAGGAATGATTATAGTATTATCATCTATCCAGAATGTATGGTTGATTGATTTATTAGTGGCTTAAAACTTATTCTAAAATCGGTGTTCCACATAAGGGACATAATTTTCTAGGAATATATTTTCTGATGTTATATCAATGTGGAATTATAGGTTGGGTTATTTATCAATCTGATGGTTATCATAAGAATTGAAAAATGGAATTCAAAGAAAAATATGAGAACTATGGTGAGAATAAGATGATATTTACTTTTTGATAAATTTTTAGGAAGCATCACTGATGAAATGGACATAAGAAGAATTGTAAATGTTTTATTTTTGTAAAACAATATAATTGAGAAACTAGAAGAATATTTGATGGTAAATATATTTTAATGATTTAAATACTGATATAGCTCCACATAATGAACCTCATGATCTTCGGTGCTTCAATTTTATTGTCTTTAGAAATTATGAAAACAAGTTATTAAATATTAGGGTAAATAAATATAATCAACACTAAAAAATCGAAAGTATAAAGATAAATGAAAAGCTTATGCAATCCAGATGGTAAAATTGAGTCATGATAATTAGGGAACACTAATTACTCTTTCATAGTTGGGAATTTCCTGTTTTATTTTGTATAAATGAGCCTTATGAAACTATATTATTCATCCTTTACTTTGGGGAATTTATTATCTCCCTCAACATCGATTATGGAATAATTTAAACATATTTGATATTTTATCGGTACAATTTAAAACCAGAGTTTCCATTTAATTTTTTATATATAAGAATACATATTATATATGGAATAAAGGGTGAGTTAAATTTGGATGTATATACATCTCCTTGTAAGATTAACTAAAGAGTTATGGATACAACATATTTTTTGTGATTTTAAGGTTGATCGTAAGTTAAAATTCATTGAAAATGATTTTAAGAATTCATGTTATGACATTTTAAGTAGATTAAGGATATTTTAATAGATAATTATTATAATAAAGCCCTTTTTTTGTATATGTTTTAGTGAAAACGTAATTTAAGGAAGATTTCCTTTACACTTTATGAAAATAAGATTAAAGGTAATGGTAAAAATTATAGTTTACCTTATCTTTTATGTTTAAGTAATTATGATTTATAGTCTATCACCTTACAAGGTTATCACAATTAATCACTATCAGATAATATTTCTATTTTGATATGATTTCTATAATATATATTTGTTAATTAGTAAGTTTTTGTGGGGTACTACCTTCAATTTTATTAAACCAGTATCCAATATTTACCCTAATGTTTTAAAAAGAATCAGTAGGCTCTTGATACTGAGTTGAGTTCCATCAGTTCATTCCATCCTCATAAAGATGGACAGTATGAAAGAAAAATGAATACTCTTTAATATATGTTATGATATTGTTCTTTGTGTTTCAAAGGTGGTTCGAAATAGAAAAATCCTCATGTTGTGTTTTATTTAAACAATATATTTCACTCAATCATTCAAATGGATCCTTACGAACCCCTTTATAAAAAGAAGTGTAGAACTCCAACGTGCTAGAATGAAGATATAGAAGGAAATATATAGGATCCTGAGAAAGAAATGAGTTTACTCAAAATGTATAATCCATTCATAAAAATGTAAGAACATTTAAAAATTTATAAAAATATTATATTTTCAATCGTCAATGAAATCATTATTTTGATGTTGGTAAAAATGTATATCTATAAATTTATCAATGGAAGAAATAAGAGAACTCTAAACCCTAGGTATATCTATACCATTAAAATAATTGATCATATAGGGATATTATATAATCATGTGACCCATGTATCACTTTTGAGGAAGTACATTCCACGTCCATCACATGTACTAAACTTTGAGGGAAAACCATTGGAGAATGAAATTTCATATTAAGAACAACCCGTAGAGATTATGTACTACATAGAGAAATTATTAAAAATAAATCCACTAACTTGGTCAGTGTTTGTGGTAAAAATACCTACTTTTTAAATCATTTGGGGGAATTTATGTTGTAAAAAAGCATAATTATGCTAATTTTTTAGGACCAAACTAATAAATTTTGAGGGAGAAATTCATTTCAAGGGGTTGGAATGTGACACACAATGATTTTAAACAATATTTTTCCAATTAAATTTAATGATTTATATATTTTAATTAAATGAAATATTGAGTTTATCTTGAATTATAGATGCTAATAAATTAAGATTGTTCTATATAAAACACTGAGTTAGCTTGTGCTACACATGACATAGAGATTCAATAAAATAACAATATTTTATTAATATAGTTTTTGGAACACTAATATTATAATATAGACATAAAACTACGAAATATTAACAATAATAGATAATTTTAAAATATTATGTATAATATTTTTATATAAAGAATAAATATTGATAAAATATACTTAATTTTTTGAAAATTCTTTATACGATTTGTAAATACTTTTTTATAAAAAAATGAATTTTCGTGAATAAAAATAAAATTTAGATTAAAATATTTTATCAAATTAATCTGATAAAATAAACTATATTTTTGAAATTATATTTTCATAATTATATTATTGCGAATTTTTGGTATTTGTTTATTGAAACTTTTCATTTTTGATGATTAGTAAAAACTATTTAATTTTAATAGAAAATAACATTATCATTTAATTTATTTAAGAAGTTAATATATATTATAAATTTGTTTAAAAGTAAAATTAGTTCAATTATGCATCTATTTTTTCAATTTAGTTCTTTTTAATCAATTTTATATTGAAATTTAATATAAAATATTTGTTAAATTATAAACATTTCTCTTTAAAACACTAATTTCTCACTGCGTTTGTGGGATTAATTTTAAGTTATATATTTCTCCTTATATGAATTGAATTTTTAAAAATTGATTTTATATTTAAAATCATAATAATTTATAATTATTAGTAATATCAACTTCATGTTTCACCCAAAATGAATAATGATAATAGTAAAAATTAATTACAATGATTATTGTAAAAATGGTATCACTGAGGATTAAAATAAAAATATATGGATTAAAATGACCTATAAACTTGTCCAAAAACTATTTATTGTGCATATGTAGAACTTATATATTATATGGTTGAATGTGTTATATTTTTGGAATGTTTTGTGATGTTACAAATGTGGGTATGATTGAAACATTTCAAAAACAAACTAGTGTTCAACACACCTCCTTTATAAAAGGACACCCCTAAACTCTCTTTTTCACTCATTAAAACCCATTTTGTTCACAAGATACCATCTCAAATAACTTCCCAATATCCCTCCTATAACTTGACAACCTTTATATTGGATTTAAATCTAACATTGGGATCCTTTTTTAAAAACCTACGATGGATTCCCGAATAACAGGTAACGTTCCTCAATAGTCATTTTGGTTTTATTTCTTCCCTTTCCTCCTTCAATTATAATTATATAAATTTATACTATAAAATTACTATATTACATAAAATTATTTTTTTTAAGGTAATGACCTAAAAACATCTCAACTTCCATCAAATGTGTTATGAAATCATCATTCGTGTGTACGAAGGACTATCGCCTCACGAACCGATATCATTTGTTTTTCCATGAAAACCTATCACATATAAACCTAATGATAAAATTAATATTTTTAAAAGATATTTGGGATATTATTATGATTTTTGTATTTATTATATCACAAAAAACATCATGAATTCTATATTTTGGAAATATGATAATGTCGATTGTATTTATAGAAGACTACATAATTGTGAAGCGATGTGATTCATTCAAGATTTACATGGAAGTTATTGTGGATTAGATTAATAATAATAAATCATATATATGAAATAAAAATTATTTTGGGATTATAATATGTCATTTTATTTTCTTTCATTCAATTTTTTAGAAAAATAGAACCAACATTCATATGTTTATGTGGCCTACCCTCTCCATGAATATTGTAGTTCATTTCAAACCACTACATTTTATAGATTACTAATAAAAATATATATATAATATATTTGATATTTATATCACTATTTGAATTATTGAGATAACGAAACCATGATAAAAGTAAATATACCACAAATAAGAAGTTAAATATTATACGAAAAAAGCAGTTATTACCCCAAACATAACATTAACATGTAATTTTTATTAAAATTGTAATAAAGGATCAAAAGAAAATAATATATGTTATAATATGTGTTAATATATTTAATTAATAGATTTATAATAAACTTATTTTTATATATAGTAAGTTCGAACATGTACAAATGAAGTCAGGACTTAAGGTAAGGGATTTCTATGATGTTTTTTACTTCTATGAGACGCATGTCATATTCACCATCTATTTTGATTATATAGTGTATCAAATTACCAAGAATATATATTAAAATTAATATACTGAAAAATATTTTCTCTAAAAATTATATTTTAGGATCAATCTTTCATGGTGTTTATGGTTCAAAAGTTTAAAAGTTGGTGTAGGGATTTCTAGTCTCACTTTTTTTGAGATACTTATTCAATATTCAACACTCAATTCCTATATGTGGTGAATATAATAACCTATGAAATGATATACCATTAATATAAAAAATTTAATAATAATTAATCATTATATTTTTATTATTATTTCTAGGGGATTCTGATTCAAAAGTTACTCAAGCAGTAAGGAATTTGGGACTCAATTCTCTATCTTTGAGGAAAATGCTATATTATGCCCCTGTATTCTTTTACGAGGTATATATAAAAACCGTGGAAATGAAAAATCATGAATTTATATATACTCATGATATTTTATATTTTATTTAAATTTATTCCTTCATGTGTATTACATTTCAATGTTACCAAAGTGATAATGTTTTTATGCTACAATCTCACTATTTAACTGGATTGTTTAAATTATTCATCCAAAACTGAAATATTATGATCTATGTTACAATAAACTCATATTTTTTTTATCCTCAAGTTATTTCAGGAAAATATATATTTATATTTTTTTCTATATACATGTTCTAAAGAGTTCAAAATAAATTGTTTTTGTGAAAAAACATTATTTCATTTTAAAACACATTTTTTTCAAAAAAATATGTATTATAAAATTGGTTGCAAAGTGTTTTAAGTTCCAAAATAGTGTTTTCAAATTATAAAGTATATTTTCTTAAAGCAATGTTTTAATTTATTTTTAAATATTAATTTCTATGACTTCAATGTTATTTTTAATAAAAAGTATTTTCTTAAAGGCTTAATGTTTTAAAATTATTGTCAAAGAAAAGTTATTTTCATGAAATAATGAATCAAATTATTTTTAAAAATAATTTTTATTTTAACATGAAATATATTCATTTACATAGGTTTACTAGGGATACGAACCAAGGATAATATTCATATTATTTCTCTAATAGGTTTATTATTACCAAAGTTTTATGAAAACATTTTCTCTTCCTTGGGTTATCCTATGATTTTGAATCTCACTTCCCATTCATAGGTAATGTTATATTGAAGTTATTATGAAACATTTATTTTTTCCATGGGTTATGATATGATTAATTGTTTATGAAACACATTTCATTTCATGGATTATGATATGACAAATGTTTCATGATATTGTGGAACACATATGTAAGATTTTCTTTAAGTGATGTGTAGGACCTATATATCCCTCTAATGAATTGGGGGATTATAAATGCTTATTGAGATTAGAGGGTACATGGGAGGCTTGACCAATCATGAAATTTGGGAACATAAGAGGTTACACCAATCCCAAAAATAGGGTACATTGAGGGTTAGACCATGCCTGAGGATGGTATATGGTTGGTCAGCATAAGCCTAACATATTATAAATTTTTTCTTGTGTAGACGTGATATATGATTTTATATAATCATTTACATACCACAATTTTATGTATTATGCCAGTGGTATGGTCTCAAGGATCATGTTCATTCATTCTCTTATAATTTATATCTTGAGAATATCCAATCCTAATTTTGTTATTCATCATTATTATCTTATATATGTTGGGTTTTGTTTTCAAATGTTATGATCATATTCTCATACAAGTATTTCGTTGTTAGGCTTTGGTATTTTCCTTTCACGACCTCATTAGGAATCTGATATAAACATTTATTATGTTTCCTTTCCCAATTTA
This sequence comes from Viscum album, assembly GCA_963277665.1. Lineage (NCBI taxonomy): Eukaryota > Viridiplantae > Streptophyta > Magnoliopsida > Santalales > Viscaceae > Viscum > Viscum album. The sequence goes on along the minus strand of OY728153.1, from coordinate 1,977,488,140 downwards.
AGTGGAAAGGTATTTATGTAGGAGTACTAAAGTGGGAGATATTTATGGGATACATTAAAGATCATCCATTAATTAGGATGATTTTCTTCCATGTTTCTAATGGAAGTAATACATTATTTCCCTCTGGTGTATTTCTATGTATTATCATTAACATTCATCTAAAAAGATGTAATATCTGTGTTTTATAATCTTGGGTCACCATAACAACTATTTTCCAGATAAATCCATGCTATCTATATATTTGGTTGCAATGTGTCAGTAGATCTTTTTCGATGGCACCTTCTAGAGTTTGACTAGAATAAGACTCAATAAACCCAAAATCATTAAGGCAAGTCTATCGATAATATTCGTCAATATGGAATAATAAATTATGTAATAATATTTATTATTGTCAAAATGTTTACAAAAATAACAAGGCAAAGTATCAGGGTCTTATTACTATTCTTGAGTTGGACCTAGAGATTTTCCCCTATTTACATGTGAAGGGAGACTCCAAGATGGTCATTTAGAAAATAAATTGAGGCTAAATCATTATAATGTAGGAACATGTTCCCATAATACAATGAACATGCATGATAATGGATAAATTTCCTTGATATCCAAGGGTGACACGGGTTCCAAAGGGACAAATTGTCATACCGATGCATTGGAATACATGGATACATCCCTTTTAGAGGCTAACTATGAATAATTTTTCAGTTATATAGAACACTGGATGATCTTACGCCGTTCAACTTCAAATTTCAGAAACCAATATATAATTTAGAACGCTATATGAACATCTACACCAGGGCCCTTGAATCTCCCCTTGGTTAAATAAATACCCAATTTCATGACTCACAATATTTTTTATCTCCAATATAGAATTATCTAACAAGTCTAAGTAGAGAAAGAGTGATTCCACTTGCGTACAACAAATTTCACCCTAAAGAGTTGACCCAAACCTGAGAAAACATTCTACAATCATGAGTTTGATGGAATTATTTTTTGTCATTAAAGGATTCAAGATACCTTAGGTCATGAAAGAGGTTCATGACATCTCTTATAGATCTGTTCGTGATAGATTAATGCTTTGATACCAAATAATATGGTGGGGTTACTATTTTTAACATTGGTTCATGATTGTATTGTGTTATCTAAGAGGTGTCATGGTAACACTGTGCATCAACCACCAAATCTTCTCCACACTACAATATAATATTGGCACTTCTCTGTTTGCGGACTCGATGTTGTGGGTCCTTAACCACTAGGGTTGGATGGAAATTGTAGGGTTAATTTGACTACAAAAACATCTCCTCAATGTTTTCATATTTAATACCTATCAATGAATTTAAATCCATGCTTATGATAGAATATTTCAACTATCACAACATTCATCAGTTCGGGCTTTCTAACACCATTCTCACAGACAATGGTACAAATTTATTGTTTATTGAGCTAAATATGTTATATGGAAAGTATAAAATTTGGTCCAAACACACTTTTTTCTATCATGCATAGGATAATGGAATGATTGAGGCCTTCAAAAAAACATATCTAACATTTTTCAGATGATAGTGGGCCAGAAAATAGAGAGATGTCATGATAAACTCCACATACACCCTATAGGCCTCTTAGATGATAACATGAAGTTCCACACAATAAACTATATACTCACTAGTATATGTAATGAAACTAGTTTTACCTATTGAGGTTTAGTTTTCATCACTCTGAATGGAAATTTATGACTAGAAGATGCCAAAAAAATAATGACAGTATTTCACGATAGTCTCGAAGATCACGAGGAAACAAGAATTCAAGAATTTGACTACATAGAAAAGATCCAAACTGGTTAGTGAGTGAATTTAAAAAGATGATTCACCTCTAATACTTGCTTCATGGTGACATGGTATTAACTCTCAGAACATCGATGATTATCGGAAAAATCCACCGAATTTGGAACCAAGTGGGAATGACATTATGTTATTGAAAAGGTTTGTTACATGATTCATACTAATTAATCACCGTGATGATATAGTGAATCACTCCTACTAAAAACACTACTTTCCTCAAGGGATATTATTCAGTAACCACTTGGTCGAAGCCATGTTCCAATAAACTTCATTGAATAATAGTCTGAGCTCTATGACGAAAAACTAGCATCTTCCCCTTTGGTCCATGGTCTATGAAAATAAACTAGTAGAATCCAAGGTCTACATTGTGTGATCCTAATATATAAATTCCAACGTCCTCTAAAAATGATGTCAATTTGTAGCCACACCTTATGTGATGACTATAGGAATCCTAGCATGATAAATGTGAGAAGATAAAGAACAATATCTTTATAAAATTAAAAAAAAATGTAACCCTACCCAATGAGATGAACATAGAATGCCTCATATAACAAATATGGGATGACCAGAACCATACACACTTAACCAATGATGATTAACTATATAATATACCTATTTTATGAACATAATATGCCACATATGAGAAATATTAGATGACCAAAAAAATCATCCTTAGAACATGATGTTAAACATTAGTCTCAACCAATTTGACGAGCCTCATATTACTCATATGAAATATGTGAAATGAAAAAAATGATCATATTCAGTACATGGAGATAACATGTTGCCTTACCCTACGTGATGAACAAAATATTCCTCATAAACAATTATGATATGACTTAGTGTCCTCTCCATAGAGGACATCACCCTACCAAAATTGGTCATCGACCACATCATGTCCTAGAAATATGTATATCATGATTCCCATTCCAAAAAAGATACATTGGGATCAAATTATCCAAAAACCCTAGAACAACCTCATTAATAACCATTTTGGGGCTTCCCCTTAGTCCATGCCTCATAAACTTAATCTATGTGAAACTGGTTTGAAGATTTCCTTATGTAGTGCAGGGCCTCGATGGATATTTCTTCACATCTGGATTTTAATTTTCTACACCACCCAGACATCCATAAAATAACCTAATACACTTTATGGACAAGCCTTATAACCTTAAACTATGTGACTTCATCCTCTTAAGTCCCCTTATTTTCATATTTTTCTTCAACCATGGTGTTTTAGATAACCATTACCCCATTTCCATTTTTGATGCATCCTCTCTCAAAAGGAAACCAACCTTCAATAATTGGTCTGATACTATGATGCATTCCAAAACTATGTGTTTCTTGATTCCAATTTTCATGGGATACATAGTGACACCCAAATTTGATATCATGGGCTTATCACCATAGTAAATACACTTTGAGGTCTCTTCCCCCACAACATCATGTATACATCCTATGTGTAGTTTTCTTGGTGTCTTTCCTGAAAAACTGTCTCCCTGGTCCTTCTTTCATGTTAGGTTTTCACCCTTTTATACAAAAAATGATTCATTAAATCACCCACACTCATTGGCCCAAACTACATGACCTTACACCAAAACTAAACTTAGTCCATGATGTACGAATCTAAACTACAAACACTGACATCATGTGAACAGGATGGTAAAATATAGTCATATCCCATGAGATGATCATATGATTCCTCATATAAAATGACTGGGATGAAAAAAATCCTTTCCTTATTACATGATGATAAACTATCTCATTCACTAAATGATAAACATAAGATACCTTATAATCATACTATGAGATGATTCTTTACCCTCACCACAAAGGATGTCATCCTCTTGGTATTTGACACCTACCAATCCATGTTCCATAAATTCATGTGGCTTCAATTACATTCCATTTGGATATATAGTGATTCCAAGATCTTATATCCTAGGTTCATCTCCACCTCTAACTTATTCATGGTACTTTCCCCTCAAAGTTAGGCTTTATCCTTACATAGCAAAATTTTCACCCTGCGTGTTAAAGCACGTAGAGTGATACCTCATAAGGAACTCAAAACCCCAATCCGTAGTATTTCCCATGTCCACTATGACAAGGAATTCTACCCTCTATTTGGATCTCATTCATCCATTCAATCTAAATATTCCCCCATAGGGGAAATGGTGTTTAGAGACACTATTACACCTACTGTCAAGGGTTCGCACCTCAATAGATACCTTGTAACAGATGATAGTTAACATGTTTCAAACTTAGTGAATGGTTGATCCCACATTTTCCCTATTCATGAAATGTGTGGGCATGGAATCATTATTTAGAAAATGGACAATAGATTTTCCTCGACCATAATTAATCCCCATTTTATGAAATAGATCTAGCAAGACTTTATTTACTTTCTTTTCCACATTTCGTTTCATTAGTGTGAATCCCAGCATCTTATGTGTCATTCCACATACACATTCTAAGGGTGATTAAATAAGTCATAAATGTTTGGTGACTTCACCATATCAGTCACATTCAACCTAATTGTGTTTCCTCTTAAAATAAGGGGAACTCCAATCCACTCCTTGTTTCTCACACCAAGCATTGATCATGTGGTCTTAGGAGTCATGAAAGAATTTACCTAAGAAAGGTTGAGATGCATAGTCAAACCACTAACATATAATCACATATTTTTTCAAAAGTATAGGACTATAAACAAGGTGCCCATATCTTATAATTAAATTCTTAAACTAGGTTTATGTTTCCTCAAAATGACCCAAGTGGAATTGGGTCTTTGTGGCCTTCACTTCTTGTCATGTTATATCTCCTCTACGACACATATTTATTTGAGACACTCCCCCATAATCTAATCATTACAACCTTAAACTACATGAAACCCAATTTCTAAGCATTATGACCATTAATAATTTTAAACTCATGGTCCATGTTGTATGAACATAAACTAACAACCCTAGTCTGACTAGAATAACATCATTATACCCTTATAAGGATGATCATATGTAGGTTTTGGTTATAAAAACATTGATTAAACATGGGAAAAAGTCAAACTCTCACCCCTAGGTCTCTCTCGCATGTTGGGAAAAAATGAGGGCCTAAATAAAAATCTATAAATCCAATAGGACACACTATGAACCCCAATAAAAACATGACTTGCTCTATGTATCCCATATGTTTTGGAAACTATTATATCCAAATCTTAGTTCCCTTTGATTCACAAGATCCATTATGAGGTGTGTCAAATTTTATATCCTTCACATGATTCTCACCACCCTAACTAGGTGAGATTTATTCACATCATTTCTCATGTATGGGATACAAGATGCTAAATGGCACTATGATAATCCTATTCACATTAAATTAAATAGTACAACACATTTTCTTAAACACATGACATTAAATATCGTGTTTAAAATCTTTTCCTCAACATGTTAATATACACACCGTTCATTCTCATGGAATGATGTAAAAATACCAAATATATTTATACCTCTACTGAAAACCCATTTTACCTATTTAGTTCTTGTTACCTACCACACCATTCATGTTCATTGACAACTTCTAGGCATCCAAGATAGTACTCACCTTGGAAGTCATGTACGACCTTCATCTAGGTAGATTCACCTAGAAATTGTTCTGAATGCCTCACTATCATTGTTCCCAATGTTGAAATCCATTCTGATATTTCCTCAATTCAATGATAATCTTCATGTATTACATGACATGGATCCCCATTATCATTCACATCTCAATGATCCCCCTAATGACAATAGTGGTTGGACACACTATCTCACCAAATATTCTGGGTACATTATCCAAAATACATTTGAAAACATTCTGGTATGTCCCGTATTTTAATCTTAGTCAATGGATGAACCTAATTTGATTGTCCGTATCCTAGAAAAAAATAGTTGAAACTGTGTTTTGAACATGCTCAGTAGTAATCATTTATTGGCATGTCCACATTATGTTCCAAATCAGGGGAATCCTGATTCACTCTCTTCATCCACTTTTATGGGATATAATTCAATGCCATTGAAAATACCTAATTTTTATGATATCACACATTGAGAATGAATTTTGGATTCCTAGAGATTTTTACTCTAAAAAACTCTCCTAGTTAGGAGAGCCCCAACATTTAATAAATAAATATGACCTCGATTGTTTGGTCCTTATCTTGAACTCTCAGATTAATGAGAAACCTCATGGTTGTATCTTTTTCCAATAATGAGCATGATCATGAGGTATAATGATTTATTTTTTATGCTCTCATTAATATAATTGATATGTAGTAAAATGAACACATTTAAACATAGAATAAATTCCTAATAAACACTTCAAAATTTTGGGGATATTGATCCACAAATAAAATCCTCTCCTCTATTACAAACAGAGATACATTTCTATATGGATCGGCTTCATTTATTGTGTTTTCATGATCGTCTGACCTCTATTGACTAGCCTCTAGATTATACTATCACTTAGGCAGATTGAACACATCCTCCACAAAAGTAGGAAAAAATTCATCAGATCTAATTTTCACCAAATTCTACTTGGCATTGAATTTATGCACCATATATTCCTCTTATTCTACCCTATCCTCTTTCACAACCAACTATGCCCACAATTAGATGAATATATCTTATTGGGAATTCAATAAGGGGACATGCTTTCATGTATAATCTTCAAGATGAAAAATCTTCTTGTTTCCTCCTATGGCACCAATTTTCCCACATGCTTCTTCATGTAGAATGAAATTCCAAACTCCATCCACTCAATATGATCGGATTCGATGAGAAATTAGCAAGATATTATGTGGATTCCAATAGAGTATAGCCCTCCATTCCCCAATATAAATAAACAATAATTGATAGATTCATCCTAGTTTTTCACACTAAATAGTGGAATGTGAGTGATGAAATTTTTCACACTCCTTCATGTCTTGTAACAGATGACTCAGTTCTCATCAGTATTTTCTGAGCTATAATCCTCGATGTCCTCTGTAGTTGAATGAACATAATTAGGTTAGAATTCAATCTCATCAGTAGAAATATCATCTGAAAGTATTCCCTTGGGTAGGCTAAGACCCATTTCTAGGGGAATCAGATATTTTCCAGAACCTTATCCCTGGGCAAGATATCATCCAACTTATGTGGAACCTTTGAGATATTGTTATCCATCATAGCCTCCCTGACCATCTTTGTTGGGGGCATGATCTTTACTGCCTCTGTTGGGGGATCATATCTATCAAAAACCTCATTTATATCCTCCAGGGAGAACCCAAAAACCATATTCACCTCAACCACTTCCATCAAAGATGTATCCAATTACGTATTTGTTGGGACCACAATGTCATCCATCATTACCTCAGCTACAGTCTTTTTTGGCTCATGCATCGAGACTAGTGGGTAATTCATAAACATTGTTTGAACATCCATTTAAATAATGGTTTTAACTGAATGTATATTATGGGATAAAAACAAATGAAAATCTAAAAATAGGATAATAATTAGTGGTTTTTTATAGAGCAACCAACAACTCATAAAGGTTCACTAAAAGCCACCCATAGGAACAATCTGAATAATTGATTGTGGTAAACCTAGTACAACTATTTTTTGAAGGTTTATTGCGCCCAACCCTCTTAGGGAAGGTGTTTTATGGTTATCCTCTTCTTTAGTTTCATCAAAATATTTCCCTTCCATGGTATTTGACTCCTTTTCTTGTGAAGGAGTTAGATGAAAATCATTCAGAAATTAGCAGTCCATTAGAGTTTCTCAAACACAAAAGTTTAACTCATCACTAATGAGAACTTCTCTAATGGGGATCCCTAATAGGAAGAAATTCCCTAATATTTCTCCTCTGATCCTTCATATCTAGCCACACAAGCATTCAATTGGCCCATAAGATGGTATGGAGAATAAGGAATGGCCGAAAACTGCTTTACCCAATGGGTCAAGGGGTTCATAATGCTGCTAGATTGAATCAGCTCTTTAAAATCTATGAGATTCTACATTAAATAGGTTTAGTGCATCGTGGATATAAACTCCTTTATGACTCAATCAAAGAAGTTATATCCCATATAGGTGATATAACTACCATAGCTCATGGAGTGAGTACAGTTGTTTGTTGATTCCCCAAATATCTTAGGTATCGAGAAAGACAACATTATTGGGGATAACTAGGTGACACAATCACTTTCTTGGGACCATGACGTGTTCCCTCAATATTTCTCCAAATGTTCCACCTTCCACCCAAGGATAAATTCCATATGGTTTTACCTTTTTTCTACTCCCCTCCAAGAACCTTCAACCTATACAAGAGAAGGAATTATCAAAACCATAGAAATTTCCCAACCGGTTGGTCTGTCTATGCATGTGGAACAAGACCTTATTTCCTCTTTACCTCAACGCCATAGCTTTGGGGGCCCTTACACATCTAACCATATCACCAGTATTTTTAGCATGTTCTTAAGATACATACCATAGTAGCTTACATCATATTCATGAATGATCCCAGAAGTGATAGAGGAATCATCTCATTTAACCCATCCCATCCTCCCATGAAAAAAATAAAGAATATCTACAAATGAAATTTGGGGTTTCTATTGATACATACCATTGTATACACTATCAGGGTGAGAAACTGGAGGAACTATAAATGTTTCACAAAATGGTTGGGGCTGTATGGATCACAAATCACCATACAGTATATGCTAGCCACCAATAGCCCCCCTCAAAAGGAAAAGAGGTAGACCATTTGGTCTATGGTCCCTATGATATCATTGGACTATGTTCTAGTATGGAGGGAAATGGATGGAAGATAAAGTGGTCTACTAGACCAATACATGATAATATATCAACTAAATGTTGGTTGAGTGGCCATGTCTCAAAGATGTTGAGGATCGATAGTTGGAAATTCGTACAGTGAAGAGAGATCGGGTTTGGGTATTTATATCCCCCCAGTTGTGTGGTAACCCAATAATTCAGGAAAGGGAAGGGAAGAAATACATAGAATTGGGTCTTCCACTAACGGATGTTGTAAAACACCTTATAAAACGACTCCAAAAATCACTCTTCTAAGATGATGTAGCACCCAATCATCAGCATTATCACCAGAAAGAGGGTTATCAGTCATACCTCAATGTGAGAAACCCATACCGGGAGCATCCACCTGCAAATAATCCCAGTAATAAATCCCTCCATCTATACTATAAGAGGATCATGATTAACATTTTAGCCCCAGTGTTTCTACTAAATCCCATCTAGAATACCCCAATATAAATTATCTCTACTGTTAATTTATTCTTTTAGATATTGGTGTTTCCACCATGGTTGATTGATGATAGACCCATTATAGAAAAAACAAAACCATTGTTTGAATGTGATACATTCTATACATGGTTTGTGGCCACTATCACCATATACTAGGCTTAGTAGATCCTTTATGATCACTGGTATCTTCTCATGGTAATCTCAAGATTCCATGGAAAGGGGAAACTCATCATACATATCCCATTGTATGTGGACCTCCATAAAGTGGTATAGGTCCCATAAATCTATTTCATCTACCCCATGATGTATGTGAAACATATTGGTCCTCATAGACCACCTTCCCAACAACATGGAGGATTTATGTTGATTGTATACATGAAACCATGGGGACCATGAAACATCATAAAATCTTAGTTCAATTTATATATGACTAAAACTCATGAAAATTCCATCATACCTTGTATTCCTTGCCCTAGTCATCCATAATGTTTCCACCCTACCCAAGGTCCTTGTCTTCAATCCAGCCTTGGAAATTTTCAATCAGTCCATCCTTAAGAATGATCTCATATTATGAAGGGAAAATATATTCTTAATGTGAATCTTCATATATTTTTCTCACATGGTTCCATATATTGTGTTTGGTGAGTGATGTGTAGTCTATTACAATGTGACCCACAATAACTTCGTACCACTTGTATGGTCTAGGAATGCTTCTTAATCAATAATCGGTTTCGTCACAGACATCTCTAGGAATGAAAAAGTCATCCCTTAGACCAAATCCAAATAATGGAAGCCTATTTCATAGTATATATTCCTTTTGTTCCATAATTTTTAATTTGGTGAGAGAATTATGATATGTAATTTCTTTGCAGCTCTTCGTGATCATGGGGTTTCTAGCCATCTCCCCTCACAGATCAATAAAAGGATGAACACCTTAAATGGATATTTTTTGTAAATATAAATCGTTGAAGGGTGGGGTTAAAGAATGTTGGTTTGTGAAGGTATATTAAAAAAAGTTCAAAATATCATAATGTATGTTGGATAACGTTTTGCTTATAAAATAGGAAAGTTTCATTACTGTTGAGGATAACAGTAACAAAAAACTATATAATGTCAAGTGTGTTGAAAAAATAAAGCATTAGAATATCAAAATTGTTATCCCCCAGTGGTACCCCCTCGTATTTATAATCATGTGGTGGGGAATAGTTTTATTGATTGGACTCATATATCCTTAGGTTTTAGTAGCTCGCCTCAAAATCGATCCCAGCTCTCCCTTATTTGATCAAATTATATGTTGAAGTAATTTGTTGACAGAACAATACCCATGTCATGGGAGGGTTAGTGGAAGGAATGGACGATTCAATGTGAATATGATCCAAATAAACTGATAAATATATCTAAGGTTCTTTTTTAGAGAATTTGAAAACCATAACCAATGGTGGAATGACACGAAGGTCTCCAGTCACACTAAGCTTGAGGAGGTAACCTTCAAGCATCGTGTATCTATTCATAGAGGCCAATAGTCCTGTGAAGATTGATGTGGTAACATCAGTGTATCTTATTCCTATTCTCAGACATACCCTATGCGGTGAGGCCTTCCATAATAAACTCCACATAGTGTGTTTCTGATCGTAGAAATCTTAGGATGTTAAATTGTGAGGTGGTACCCTCCACACAACATTTATTTGTGTGTGGAGTTCTCATCCCCTCATAAAGGTCATCATATTTAGTTGATAACACTATATTTTTTTGTAAAAAATTCTTTCTCCTCTATTGGGAAATTAAATACCTCCTCCAAGATGACTATCTTGATGTCAAAAAATGTAATCTTATATAAAAATATTTTAAATGATGGAACTCTAGCATTCACAAGAAAGAGAGGATATTGATTTCCCAATGTATACATCATTAATTAACCATCCTCCCATGGGTTCCTATGTACATAGTACCATGATAGGGATGCATTTTATGATTCTCCTCGGCCTTCATGAAATATTAAATCCCTTTGTGGTTCTTGAGGTTTCATGAGATAAATATCCATTGAACCCCCCCCCCCCCCAACGGTAACCATAAGAATAACTTGAGGTAAGGTCATCTTTTTTTTCGAAGGGTGAACCTTTGATAGACCCCTATATTTCATGAGATCCTTATTCTTCACAATACCATTGTCCTTCATGACACATCCAACCTTCCCGAACTACCATACTTCTCAAAACCCATCCACCATGCATATCCATGGTTCATCCATTCATCCAACAACCTTTTATGAATGTTTAGTACCTAGGAAACTATTCCCATCAAAAACAGGTTCATCTACACCATTGAATTCACATTGGACCGAAAACATCAACCATTGAATCCAACAATTTTCCCTCATGGATGTACTAGACCACGAATCTAATTTTTCCCCCAGAAGAATATGAACTCTAATACTTCTTTTTCTTAAGAATAGGCACGCTAACATCAAGATCCCAAATTTCCACTCCTATATGGAATTTTTTACACCATGTCCCACATATAGGTGAATGGGAAGTAGATACATAACCACCAATAGTGGAATCATGGAAGTAAAATGGACACTTTTTCAAATAGGGAGGCCTTATTTTGGGTCTTCCTATCCAAATTGGAAATCATATCCTTGGGTTTACGACCTACCAACATCCATGTTCCATGGGGTAAAATTTTCTACCACAATATCCATGTCATATGACATTGAACTATATGATAAAATCCTCAACATGATATAATCTAAATTTTTACACTTTGTGATGAAAATTGGATTCACCATGTATTACTGGCATGAGATGAACCCTCACCTCCTACCCTATATGACAAGAACGAGATTCCCCAACTATGATCATCATGGGATGCCAACTCCTTTCCCACCACTAGATGAAACTAATACAATAGATATCTCTCACAGCAATGAACCACACCATATTCTATGCCTATGATGAAAATAAAATCCTAGGATAGGACCCCCAAACATCCATGTAGGCCATATGAGCATGCCCCACACCACCCCTTGTTAATGATCCTTCTACAATAAAAACATCATTACTTCATGTAATTAAACTACAAGGAACAATCCTATCACATGGACTTAAAATGAGGTATCAAATGACATGGTTTTTTCCCTAAATCATAGAATGGGTATGTATGACACCTTCGTGAGGATCAATCGCAAAATATCAATAAACCTAGGATCCCTCTCAAAGGTTTAATATAGAATTCCAACATTCCCATAAATATTTTGTATCCAACCCATAGAAAATGGAAACTCAATATATTATCATCATCCCCCCTAGGGACATACATGACCTATATATCCCCTCAATATGTTTCAAATGTGACCTAAATATTCCCACAATACATTAAAGCTATGACAGACTTGTCCCCAAAAGACATTAATCATATGACCTACCAATTCAAGTTAGATGATAAACCTCTGATATAATAGTCCCAACAAGATCTTAAACCTCTAACCTACCTCTCCCACAATTTATTAAACATGTGACCTAAATATCTATATAGGACATGAAACCATTCACGAACCCATCTCCATATGAAATTAAACCTATGATATGATCTAAAATATATACTCCCTAAAATAATCATGTAATGTCTGTATTTAAATAGCCTCAGATTCCATACACCTGGATTTAACTACCTCATGATCGGTATGGGATGCTTCAGGTTTCGGTCTCAAGATGCCTCATATCAAAGATTCATATGACCTCAAAAGTGGAAGACATTTCATATACCCAACACACAAATGTCCAGAGATATCCATAAATGCACAACATTATTATCTACTCCAACAAATGTTTTTCCCCTAACGAGATAATAGAAACATAATTAATCATAATCCTGAACGAGATGGTACTATAAATTAGATTCATGAACATGAATCAAATTTTTGGGTGATACTCGAGCTAAGTAATGAGCTGCATGGAGGAATCCATGGTAAGATTAACTGATATCCCATCATCCTATTTAGATCATGGATTTGAATTCATCAATTATTGGCATGTAATCAACATGACCTTGGAAGGTGGGAATGAGTTTCCATTAACATGTTTGATGCATAACCCTATTAAAAAGGGTAGAAAAAATATTAAGAATAAAACAAAAAAGATATCACATTTCTTTGTAAATGATGTAGTCCCAAAATACACACGAGGGATGTAATTATTTTAGAAATTATATTATAGTAAAAAATTATTTGTGATTTTATAATTCTAGATTTATTAAATGTAGCAAATATCATATAAATAATTTAAATCCATCATTATATCAATATTTAAGTGGTTCTGATTGGAAAAAATTTCACTGGTTTGTGAGGTGGCATTCCATCATCCATATCATTTCTCCAAACCGGAATATATCCATGACCATGGTTTACATTATCCTGGTTCATATGTTCAAATACCACAGGAATAAATTTGGGCCATTTGACCACATATCATTTATTCTTTACATAATATTATGGTCCTAGTTTGATGACTTAAAATTATAGGCACCATATATCCTAATATTTGGACCAACCATTATAGAGAGCCTATTCCCCTGATTCTTTGGGAATAATGACATGAAATACCATTTTTGTATTACGGTAATTTTCTCTACTCAAAAAAAATCCATGCTTAGGGAGATCTTAATCCTCATATACATCCATCGGCCTCTAGATATTGAATTTCATAATTCTTGAGGACTTATTTTCATGATAATTCTATAATATACCCCAGTTGGATTTGCATAAAATGACCCTTATAATGATTTTTTGGGACAATGGATACCAATATAGACTATTAATTATGTTCCCTAGTTGTACTTGCCTAAAACAGCCCCACAACAAGGTTATCAAGAAGTGGTATCTTCTTATATGGGAGAGATGTCCTCTAACACCATAATCCCTTTTCAACATAGAAATATTCAGTTCTAATAATCCTCATACCATAACTGAGAACCTTATACTCTCACACATGAATATGATAGAACATTTGTAGACATATTACCAATAATGGGATTATCAAAAACCTTTTGGTAAAAGCTGACGACCATAAACTATAGCCCCCAAATATCCTTGTGACATGACATTAAACAACATGGCATAATGTTCTTGTAGGATGAATTTAAAATAAAATCTATAATATATGTGTGGTATGACACTATAATAAATATCATAATGTTCTTTCCATATAACATTAAAATTTATGGTAATGTCAAGGTCGCATGACAAAATTTTTTTCAATATATTTACCTTTGTAAAAAATGGGCCTTACCCTCAGACATTAGTTATCTTAAAAAATGTACCCTCTAAACCCTGATCAAAATTTATATAGGAGTGACTTCCCATTCATGGCATGTTCTCATAAAGATGATTCATTTATCTCAGACATATTTCCTTGGGAAAACCTGCCCTTGTGGTCCTGCTAAATTTGAATCTCCCTAAACCTCCTTAACCCATGATCAATAGAATGTCACAATTCATGAGAGCTATTTTAACTGACTATGTAGTATGCACCCTAGTTGGCCTTACATAAGTTACCCACATAATAGGTTGTTCTGCCAAAAGATACTACTAATTGACTATGTAGTGTGAGCCATAGTTATCCTTTGCATAAAACAGACTAAAATGGGTTTTTTCAGTTAGAGTAAACTTCATTCTTATGAGAGACCTCTTATATTTACATGTTTCACGTTTTAGATTCCTAAAAAATAAATTGATGGAATTATACACCCCATGGATGTATTAGAAGTATATTAGAGAATTCCCAATCATAACGCCTTGTTTGGGTTATCATATAAAAATTTATGGTCAAATTTGTTCGACCTAAAACACTAGCCTCATTATTCTAGCATGATTGACCTTAAACTACCAAAAAAAGAGACATAACTCACCATATTTAAAATCAACAAATGGATTTATGGATAAAAGTTTAGTCTTAGCTCACTAGACCTATGCTTTGTGTGGTTTATAAAGAAATCAAGATATGGAAAGAAATATTCAAACAACATGATAGGATGAATACCAAAAAAGTGAGGTCTAATAAAAATCCAAGCCTCACCCTCTATGTATCCTTCATATATATATTAGGAAAAAATTATGGTGGTAACATAGAAGACACAATGTTTGTATGGTTTTCAATATAACTATAGAAATAGTAAAACAATTTTCACTAAGCCCCAAGGATTGGTGAAAAATTAGTGTTTCCCCCCCATCCTTGTACTAATGGTAATAATTGGCTAGAAATAAATGTTTTCATTCTTAAAACAGTTTCAATGTTATTATATAATCACAAATAGAGAAAAGGGATGAAGACATAAATGATTTGGAACAAAATTAAACCTTTTCATTTAATTTTTAGTATGTAGAGGGACATCCCAATATCATAGCCTCTCTTTGAATTTTTATAGTTTATCCAAAATTCAATATTTAAAAATTTTAATAAAACCCAAAGATACTGACACAACATCACATATATTTTAGCTTTGTGAAGAAACAACCTTCCCAACTTTACGAAATTTATTCTTCTCATCCTAGACAGATTATCTCCTCTGTGATGAAGCCTATTTTTGAGATCAGTAAAGTTTATCAACATTGCTTCTATCATTTAGTTCTTATCCATGATGCATTATCTAGATATAACTCACATTGATGTGATCCTGGTACTCCTCCACCATTTGGGAGTGTATGGAATCATCTTGGATTGTGCCAGCCTTAAGTTCCTCAAACTCATCCACTTGTGGAACCTCATACTACTATAACCCTTTCTCCTCCTCCTTTTTATATATGATCACAATATCAATCCCATTGATCATAGTGTATTAAATCCCACCCCATCCCAACATGGAAATCCTGAAAGGAATTCATCGAACTTGCGATGGAATATCATCAAGGGGTGTCTCACAGAATATCTTTCTCATATCTTACCAGATAAAAAGATGGGTCGGGTGATAATATTCATGAATCTATGGGTCTGATTAAGATACACATTCAGTGGGAAATATATAATATCAGAGTATTGGACTCAATGAACTGCCTTTTTCCTCTTTCCATGGAATCTCCAAGCCCACTTTCCAATGTTGGTGGTGGTGGAATAGAATCCCCCATCTGATGCCTATTTGCCTATGTGGATCAAACTAAAGAGAAAATAAATATTTTCTTAAATGTTAGAGTACCAACAAGTAGAGGATGTGGTAAAAGAACTGAAACAGTTTATGAAACATACCAATGATTATGTCAAATAAAAATGCCAGTACATTTCAAGTACCATTGTCTTCATCCCTCAGGACTGGGATCTCCGGACAAAGATCATCCTCCTAAGTGTGTTCAGTATCCAAAATCAAATACCCCCAAGATTCCTCCACTTAGAGATTCTCAACTATTTATCCTTCAATAAAAGGAGTAGGGTGGTTTTTAATTCCATGTTCTTTAAGTGACTATGAATCATTCTATGCAAATAATGCTGATGAAGATGGGACTTGATGTGAAACACAAGGTGAATGAAAATTAACTTTGTTTTCAAAATGAAGGAATCATAAAAATCACATACTTCGGATTCCTTAAAGAAATATTTAAACTCCTCATTTAATCTTAGAATACCAATGAAGGTAATATGTAATCCCCTCATGTTACAATAAATGTATTAAGCCTTACAACATCCTCACCAGTAAGGGAATATGATTTAGGTTTCATAGAACCTAAATTGTCTCGTTTTCCCATCAACTCTGTTGACTACTCGACAAGCACATCATCATCAGCCACCACAGAGTCAAGGGAAATGTAACACCCCAAGATTTCATAGTGTGTTATTTCTTCAAAATAATTCAATAACTTTCACTACATGCAACACCATGTTCAAGCACACCATGACTTACCAAACAAGCCATTCAAAAGAGGTTATGAATAGTATTAGATAAATTTTAATGTTTATATAATCCTTATAATTTTAGAATCCACATTATGAGTTTCTTAGATATAATGCAAGAACAAATTCATTTTCAGTATTGCACTTTTATCAACTTTAATAGTGAACCCTTTTTAAATACTATATTTTAAACTTTTTGACTAAATGGGGACATCAAAAATTTAAAATGAAACATCCCAAGCTTCCACGGTACGCTTTCTTTGAATAATACAGTAGCGTGTGTTGTACGCAACCTTGAGTTTTAACACACACCACAACCAATCAAACTAGCCGTTATGAATAGTAATACCTAATTTTTGAAATTATATATATTTTATATTTAAAAATGGACTTCATTTTTGGATTCGGAATATCGAAATTATCCTAGGGTGAAATTTTGGTACTTTTCGGATAACTTTTATATTTTGATGAATAGTGAAAATTACTAAATTTTAATTAAAAACAACTTTTTTAATCAAAATAATTAATAGTGATAAATTATGAATTTGAGTGGTTTTAAAGTATATTTAGAATATATTTTTACCATTTAATTTAATGTTGGTCATTGGACATAATTTTACAATTAAACCGAACATAAACGAGTGTCAATCTTTTGATAGTTATTATCTCTTAAAAACACGCTTTTTGTTTTGACAGCGGGATTTAATTTTAAATTAATTTCTGCCACTTCTATATTTTGAATTTAGGAAAATGGATTCCATATTTGGAATCAGGATGTTAAAATTGTGTAAATAGGTAACTTTTATTTTTAGACATTTTGAATAATTACTGCGGTAAATATTTTATTTACCATGGTTAAGGGTAAATCCGGTAAATAAGGGTTAAAAAAAATAATATTATAATAATAATAAATTACCCTAAAACGTGTCTTAACCCTATTGGTTGATACATGGTCGACCATGGGAATCTTTGGGTCTATTTTGGGACCCCATGGATCCACTTGTAAGTGATAATGACACTTTATTTTAATTAAAATGAATACAAAAATGACACAAGCATATATCTTTTAGAACAACAATTGTTACATAGGGTTATATATGTTGGATTTTAGATTATAAATATTCATTAGAAATCTAAAAAGATTTTCTACATAATGATATTTTATTTATAATTTTTAGACATTAAATAATTTATTTTATTTATGACACAATGATGATGCAGTAATTACTATAATAGTGAAAAATTAAAATAATTGATATTATAAACACCCAAATAAATATAATATGAAACTTTTAATGAATTAAACTAATTTTCTAGGATAATATGATATATTAGGATTGATTTAATTTACTTTTTTCGAAGTAATCAATCTGTTATGAGTTTCACAAAAATCAACTATTGAATAGTGTCAAAATTGACATAAAAGAGTTCTTAAAACAAATATTATATTATTAATTGATATTAAATTCCTAAAATCTAAGGTTCGGCCAAGAGACTTATATTATGATAGGTTAATCATTAATGGACCACTTGGGGGTCGCTTGGATGTATATAGTAAGTTTATTAACCATATTATATAAAAATACAAAGAGACATTGTAAAAGTGAAACTAATTAACTTAGAGTTAATACTTAAAGATAAGGTTAATATAAGTACCCAAACCTGTCTAAATTCTATTGGATGAATTGTTTTCGACCTATCCCCACCACAGACTTTGAATAGTCAACTTTGGAGCCTTTGTAAACCGAATATGAATTTATTATAAATTAATATTTCTAGCTTTTCCAAAGGTGCCCCTCACCCCTCTTATAAAAGGGCACTCCTCCTTCTCATTTCCTCACACCTATCAAACCACTTGGCTCGTCCAAACTCTGCCCAACTAAGCTCCCCACATCCCTCTCCTCCTCCTTGAAGCTTCCCCTTAGGCAGAAAGCTTTTCAAGAAGTCCTTTGGTTCCAACCAAAGTGAGTTACCTAAATTAAAGGTAACAATTTCTCTTAAAGTATTTTCATTTATTTTGCTTCTCCAACCCCCAAAATCTTTTTATTTCCTTTATTTTATAACAACACCAGTATCCTCAATATACTAGGATGTTGTTATAAGAAGGATTCAAACTACACATTCACACAACTCCATCTAATGGATGATGAACATAATGTTTCTGTGGATGGCAAACTAACGCCTCACGAAACGATGATTGTTCAAATACATCTTACCGCCTCTCATGGTGGCCATTAGGATGGAACTGTAATTAAATATGATATTAATGATATATATTCTATATATAAGCTTCTGTAATTCCATTTTATTTCATACCATTATTCGTTTCATGTTGTATATACATACGATAATTTCATTTGAGGAAGTGCGGACTACCGCCCCCTTAAAATGATATGACTCGTTCATACCACACATGGAACGTATAAAGGATGGTGTAAATGAACTTAAGTAACATATATAAAATATTATATTATACTGGAATAGTAATATACCTATGTATAATTTGGATTCGATTCTTTTAAAATAAAAATTAAATGGAAGTAGCGTTCGTGCGTACGTACGGACTACCGTCTCCACGAACGCGATGAGATTCATTCTCCATCGTATAATTTGATGATTTAAAAATGATGTTTAAGAACTTGATACCATTCTGGATATGAATAATATACATCCCATTAATAACGAATATGTCTCACATAACAAAGAATATAAAGTAAAATGAACCCGTTAACACCCGAAATGACGATAATTCTAAAATATTATTAACAAATCAATGATAAAAGATCATATATGATGTCATATTAAAGTAAATGATTCTTTTATTATTCAATAATAATTATTTCACCATTATACAGGAGGTAAACCTACCATCGACCAAGCAAAAAGTACAATGTAAGGGATTTTCTAATCTCACTTTTAATTTCGTGAGAATTCTATTGTTCACCACTTAATTATTGCATGTGGTGTATGTGTACTGCCCATGATTGTATTCATTGTGTAATATAATTTAATTTATGGGTATTTACATCATCATGGTATGATACTTCTTTCATGGGTGTATGTTTCGAAAGTTACCTAATCGATAAGGGAATTTGAGATTTCAATTTCCACTCATTTGGCTTTACACATATTTCATTGATTATATTACCCCAAGATTATGTGTGGAATCACTATTCATTTGATTATGTCATAATTTCCACTCCCCTTCCTGTGGATATAAGTTTGATGCACATAATCACTCCATTGGTAATTCTCAAGTCATTGATATGAATTTGATAAGAGTAATTTTAACTCATTCTCCATTTGTTGAGTTAAACATCCAATTCGTTGGTATTGTTTTTACAAGAATATGTGTGAATGTCCTTTGATTGTTTTACACTGAATATCCAATCATATTTAGTGTATTTATATTTGTCACACATAATTATGTCATTGATTTATCCTTAACCTAAGGATACAACCTTTACAAGAGATTTCATCTCAATTTACATTCCATTGAGACTTCTTTGTTGATATACACCAAATCACTTTTATGTGGTGTATATAACGTACTTTGACATAGTATATCATGAATCCCTTTATTCTCATGATATTACAAAGTTTTGATTACCACAATTATTTGTATTCAAGTGTCTCTTTTGGTTGGAATCTCTAACTAAAATACCATTTTTAAAATGATTTAAAGACTTATTCATCTAAATCTTTCTCATTAATGTCCATGTTTTAAAAAAATGGTTTTAAGGATTTATTTATATGGACATTAAAGTTTACAAATTAAAACTCCTTTTAAAAAGTTTCAAAGTGGTATGGGACACTTTGATTCAAAAATCTACTTTTAAATGGCTTCTTGAAAAATAGTGTGACTTTTAAATGTTTTCAAGAAAAGGGGGATATTTCTCTCAAATAGTTTTGATGATTACTTTCATTTATGTCAACATCCTTCATTATTCATGATTGAGGTTAATGTGATACAATACAATCTTCCATATTGTATCAAATGAGTTATGTTTGACTGTGGATGTTCTATTTTTATACCATTCATGGTTTGTGGTTAAAGTATTGACATTTCGTATGCTAGTTTTAATACGAATGTTTATTTTATGCTTAAACCTATTCATATGAGGAATGCATTGGACTTAATAAGTGACGGGTGGAGCCCGCTATAGCTCCTCGATGCATCGGTAGGTCTCATGAGACAAACTAGTGTCTTGGCACAAGGCCTTGGCAAAATCTTATTTGTAGTCTTGGCACGAGGCCTTGGCTATGTGGTTATGATAGTCTGGCATTATGCATTCCATCATTATGAAAGTGGTTATTTATATTGCATGTGATCATTCGACTAGTAGAATATCCATGTGAGTAAGTAAATGGCATTATTTCATTTTACCATTGCCATTTTATGCTGAAGTTCAAGTTTAAAAGGCTTTTGTTTTAGTTATAAATTGCCTTAAGTGTTTATGCTCATTTATGAAAGCTTCTGCTATAATGTTATCCTTACTGAGCATCCGAGCTCACCCCTTTCAATGTTTTATTTTTTTTTTCCAGGATTATGAAGAAGTAATTTATGAATGACCTGCAGGGATAGTATGAGGGGATATGAAGACAAGATGTTTTTTTATGATGTAATGTAAAAATTTATGGATGTATCTAGTTATTCCAAGGCTACTAAACAAATCGGTCTTTCGAGACTTGATCTTTCTCGTGATCATGCCAATGTTATGTAATTAATGCACCGACTCTGGGTAGCTGGGGTCGGGGCGTTACAGTTGGTATCAGAGGAAGTTTAGTACAAACCTTGGTAGCTAGATTTAGATAAACTCTGATTAGAGCACATAGACCTAAGATGAACTTTGAGGATTAGTATAAAAAAAAACTTCCTAGAATTTTGGTATTGTAAAGATTTTGTGAGTTTTCCGAGCAATACATCCCTGTCTGGATACGAGCAGGTAGAGGCGGCTCTGGCACAGATGTACCTAGTGATAAAACCCGAAAACACCGCTTTGAGCTAGACTCGAACGGGAACTGGTGCACGACAACGGGCCTTGCTGCACTCTTGGTTACGACACTCCCGGGGGATATGCTTAGGATAATTTACATTTTCTTTACAAACCGATTTAAGTAATATATACATAAGATGAGAGAAAATGACCTTGGTTAATCCTAATATGTTTCAAATTGAGAATATGGTGACATTTTAATCTCTAAATGATTTTACGACTACTATTACTCACACAATGCCTTCTGGTTTTAGTCAATGGCTGGATTCCAAGGAAGTCATAGTGACTTTGAGAATGATGTACAAGTTGGGAACAGTGGTGGCAATGAGCAACAAAATGGAATGTTGATAGGCGTGAAAGATATCGTCTTTATGCCAAATCAGTTTTCCAAAAATATGATCAACAACATATATATTAACCAACTCCCAGACTCAACAAGGAAGAGAAAGGTGATAAATGATAAGATCTCCAGCAATGGAGACCATAGAGAAAAGAAACCTCAATTTTCATCATGCAGGAATTGTGGAAAGAGACACCCAGGAAAGTGTCTCAATGGGACAACGAAATGTTTTACGTGCGGGAAGGAAGGACATAAAGTGAAGAATTGCCGAAGAAAAATGAAGAGTACTATGGAAGAAGATAAAAATGGTCCCAAGAGTCCATTTACAGTCATTTGTCGTAAATGTAGGGGACCTGGCCATTACCCGAGTGAATGTCCTATTTTATAGGATATTTTCTTGGTCAAAGAAGAAGCTATGTGGAAATAAATGGCTGGAGAAAAATTTAAAAAGTATTAGCACTCCTTGTTGATGGGTTTGCTTTGGAATAATTTTCTCTTGTATTTGTAACCCCGCAGTTTGCCATGTGAGAATGATATTTGAGGAAGAATTGTCTCTTCTCTTGTGGATTTAGGTATAAATAACCATTTGGTTTTATATGATCATTGGGGTTTGAGAAAATGATAAGTTATTATAATTTGGGATGAAAATGCAAAGTATGATATAACATTTGTGGTTAAATTATGTTATTTTGAGGAATTTATCTCATTTTGGTAATATTATAAAATATAGTTTTTGAAAAAGGACAACACGTAGACCGTGTGACAACCCATCGCGTCGGACAAAGCCGTGGGAATCGAACCCACAACCAAAGTGCGATTGGGATTTATCGCCTACCACTGGACTACGTGAAGTCCCTGGTTAGTGTGACTATTTTTTTTGTTAAATGATTTTATTGATCAATAATAAGATGATTTGGGTTCTTATGTCTTATCAAATGAATACCCTTGGTATAGGAAAATGATTTGGTGATTAAGTGATAAATGTTATTTTGGAAGATGTTCGTTTTGTTAGGAACACTATATGCCCAAGGAAAATAGAATACAATGAGGTTTCATTTGTAGAGTAATGGTGGATTTTTATCTACATTTTTATTGTTGATTTATAGTGATTTGGGTTATTTATGGAAATGATTAACCTATAACAGAGAATATGTGATGATTACTTTTAAGTATGTGACTTTAAGAGTATTTGATGTAATTTGGAGATACAATGTAACATGGGAGACTACATAATCAAATTCTTCTATGTTTTGGGTTTCAATATTATTTTGGATTATATTAAAGGATTTTAAGGACAATTGGTTATTGAATGGTATCTATTTAACTTTGGGGTATTGTTGGTTTAATTTTAGAAATTAAGATTAGTGCATATTTATCTCAATGAATATCCTTTTGGGGGATCATTAGATCATTCAATAACCATTTTGGTTTTGATTAATATATGGTTTATCCTGTATGGATCATGTGATTCTATAGAAGTTTATTCTAGCTCTTCCAGTGTGACCAAGTCTTCTTGAATACTCATCGTTTAAAAAAAAATATTGAGTTAGTGGTGGAAATTTATTAAAGAATGAAAATCTACTTAAAATTTAAGTATATCTCATAATGTTCTTAGCCAATCTCATAAATAAAATCCCCAACATTAATAAAAGAAACATAGAACAAAAATGTTGTCCTAGATGGTACCTTAAATCATCACAAATTTATGGCTTTGGGATTTTTGGCCTTTTCATAGCCATGTTCTCTACCACTCTCCATCAGATAATTGATGGTTAGATTTCTCCTCCATATCCATATTTTCCTTCATGGAACCCTAGTATGTGTTATTTTCGGTAATCTTCATACTTTCGACTCTTTATTTTAAATAGAGGCCTCATTAATTCATTTTTCGATGTGGGATTTCAATTAAGATATTTTGAAACGTCAAAAATGTGTTATCCTAATACCCTATGTTTTGTTGAACCGATGGTATTTCAAATCATCATAGATTGATGATTATAAGGACCTCAATTTTACACTTGTTTGTGATTGATGACCTCAATCACCACCTATAAATATTTACGTTTTTCCTCCAATTATATGTCTCTAGTTGCCACCAATGTTCTCCTAATCGAGATCATAATTTGGTGGTGACCCTTTGATTTCTCTTTTTCTCATATTAAGACTAAATTTTAGTAACCCAATTTCCGATGTGGGTTTTCCCACAAATATATTATCTATTTTCAACCTTTTTTTTTCGAAGAACAATTTCAAATTGCGAGGACGCAATTTATTGAAGGAGGGGAGAATGTAACACCCCAAGATTTCATAGTGTGTTATTTCTTCAAAATAATTCAATAACTTTCACTACATGCAACACCATGTTCAAGCACACCATGACTTACCAAACAAGCCGTTCAAAAGAGGTTATGAATAGTATTAGATAAATTTTAATGTTTATATAATCCTTATAATTTTAGAATCCATATTATGAGTTTCTTAGATATAATGCACGAACAAATTCATTTTCAGTATTGCACTTTTATCAACTTTAATAGTGAACCCTTTTTAAATACTATATTTTAAACTTTTTGACTAAATGGGGACATCAAAAATTTAAAATGAAACATCCCAAGCTTCCACGGTACGCTTTCTTTGAATAATACAGTAGCGTGTGTTGTACGCAACCTTGAGTTTTAACACACACCACAACCAATCAAACTAGCCGTTATGAATAGTAATACCTAATTTTTGAAATTATATATATTTTATATTTAAAAATGGACTTCATTTTTGGATTCGGAATATCGAAATTATCCTAGGGTGAAATTTTGGTACTTTTCGGATAACTTTTATATTTTGATGAATAGTGAAAATTACTAAATTTTAATTAAAAACAACTTTTTTAATCAAAATAATTAATAGTGATAAATTATGAATTTGAGTGGTTTTAAAGTATATTTAGAATATATTTTTACCATTTAATTTAATGTTGGTCATTGGACATAATTTTACAATTAAACCGAACATAAACGAGTGTCAATCTTTTGATAGTTATTATCTCTTAAAAACACGCTTTTTGTTTTGACAGCGGGATTTAATTTTAAATTAATTTCTGCCACTTCTGTATTTTGAATTTAGGAAAATGGATTCCATATTTGGAATCAGGATGTTAAAATTGTGTAAATAGGTAACTTTTATTTTTAGACATTTTGAATAATTACTGCGGTAAATATTTTATTTACCATGGTTAAGGGTAAATCCGGTAAATAAGGGTTAAAAAAAATAATATTATAATAATACTAAATTACCCTAAAACGTGTCTTAACCCTATTGGTTGATACATGGTCGACCATGGGAATCTTTGGGTCTATTTTGGGACCCCATGGATCCACTTGTAAGTGATAATGACACTTTATTTTAATTAAAATGAATACAAAAATGACACAAGCATATATCTTTTAGAACAACAATTGTTACATAGGGTTATATATGTTGGATTTTAGATTATAAATATTCATTAGAAAGCTAAAAAGATTTTCTAAATAATGATATTTTATTTATAATTTTTAGACATTAAATAATTTATTTTATTTATGACACAATGATGATGCAGTAATTACTATAATAGTGAAAAATTAAAATAATTGATATTATAAACACCCAAATAAATATAATATGAAACTTTTAATGAATTAAACTAATTTTCTAGGATAATATGATATATTAGGATTGATTTAATTGACTTTGTTCGAAGTAATCAATCTGTTATGAGTTTCACAAAAATCAACTATTGAATAGTGTCAAAATTGACATAAAAGAGTTCTTAAAACAAATATTATATTATTAATTGATATTAAATTCCTAAAATCTAAGGTTCGGCCAAGAGACTTATATAATGATAGGTTAATCATTAATGGACCACTTGGGGGTCGCTTGGATGTATATAGTAAGTTTATTAACCATATTATATAAAAATACAAAGAGACATTGTAAAAGTGAAACTAATTAACTTAGAGTTAATACTTAAAGATAAGGTTAATATAAGTACCCAAACCTGTCTAAATTCTATTGGATGAGTTGTTTTCGACCTATCCCCACCACATCCTTTGAATAGTCAACTTTGGAGCCTTTGTAAACCGAATATGAATTTATTATAAATTAATATTTCTAGCTTTTCCAAAGGTGCCCCTCACCCCTCTTATAAAAGGGCACTCCTCCTTCTCATTTCCTCACACCTATCAAGCCACTTGGCTCGTCCAAACTCTGCCCAACTAAGCTCCCCACATCCCTCTCCTCCTCCTTGAAGCTTCCCCTTAGGCAGAAAGCTTTTCAAGAAGTCCTTTGGTTCCAACCAAAGTGAGTTACCTAAATTAAAGGTAACAATTTCTCTTAAAGTATTTTCATTTATTTTGCTTCTCCAACCCCCAAAATCTTTTTATTTCCTTTATTTTATAACAACACCAGTATCCTCAATATACTAGGATGTTGTTATAAGAAGGATTCAAACTACACATTCACACAACTCCATCTAATGGATGATGAACATAATGTTTCTGTGGATGGCAAACTAACGCCTCACGAAACGATGATTGTTCAAATACATCTTACCGCCTCTCATGGTGGCCATTAGGATGGAACTGTAATTAAATATGATATTAATGATATATATTCTATATATAAGCTTCTGTAATTCCATTTTATTTCATACCATTATTCGTTTCATGTTGTATATACATATGATAATTTCATTTGAGGAAGTGCGGACTACCGCCCCCTTAAAATGATATGACTCGTTCATACCACACATGGAACGTATAAAGGATGGTGTAAATGAACTTAAGTAACATATATAAAATATTATATTATACTGTAATAGTAATATACCTATGTATAATTTGGATTCGATTCTTTTAAAATAAAAATTAAATGGAAGTAGCGTTCGTGCGTATGTACGGACTACCGTCTCCACGAACGCGATGAGATTCATTCTCCATCGTATAATTTGATGATTTAAAAATGATGTTTAAGAACTTGATACCATTCTGGATATGAATAATATACATCCCATTAATAACGAATATGTCTCACATAACAAAGAATATAAAGTAAAATGAACCCGTTAACACCCGAAATGACGATAATTCTAAAATATTATTAACAAATCAATGATAAAAGATCATATATGATGTCATATTAAAGTAAATGATTCTTTTATTATTCAATAATAATTATTTCACCATTATACAGGAGGTAAACCTACCATCGACCAAGGAAAAAGTACAATGTAAGGGATTTTCTAATCTCACTTTTAATTTCGTGAGAATTCTATTGTTCACCACTTAATTATTGCATGTGGTGTATGTGTACTGCCCATGATTGTATTCATTGTGTAATATAATTTAATTTATGGGTATTTACATCATCATGGTATGATACTTCTTTCATGGGTGTATGTTTCTAAAGTTACCTAATCGATAAGGGAATTTGAGATTTCAATTTCCACTCATTTGGCTTTACACATATTTCATTGATTATATTACCCCAAGATTATGTGTGGAATCACTATTCATTTGATTATGTCATAATTTCCACTCCCCTTCCTGTGGATATAAGTTTGATGCACATAATCACTCCATTGGTAATTCTCAAGTCATTGATATGAATTTGATAAGAGTAATTTTAACTCATTCTCTATTTGTTGAGTTAAACATCCAATTCGTTGGTATTGTTTTTACAAGAATATGTGTGAATGTCCTTTGATTGTTTTACACTGAATATCCAATCATATTTAGTGTATTTATATTTGTCACACATAATTATTTCATTGATTTATCCTTAACCTAAGGATACAACCTTTACAAGAGATTTCATCTCAATTTACATTCCATTGAGACTTCTTTGTTGATATACACCAAATCACTTTTATGTGGTGTATATAACGTACTTTGACATAGTATATCATGAATCCCTTTATTCTCATGATATTACAAAGTTTTGATTACCACAATTATTTGTATTCAAGTGTCTCTTTTGGTTGGAATCTCTAACTAAAATACCATTTTTAAAATGATTTAAAGACTTATTCATCTAAATCTTTCTCATTAATGTCCATGTTTTAAAAAAATGGTTTTAAGGATTTATTTATATGGACATTAAAGTTTACAAATTAAAACTCCTTTTAAAAAGTTTCAAAGTGGTATGGGACACTTTGATTCAAAAATCTACTTTTAAATGGCTTCTTGAAAAATAGTGTGACTTTTAAATGTTTTCAAGAAAAGGGGGATATTTCTCTCAAATAGTTTTGATGATTACTTTCATTTATGTCAACATCCTTCATTATTCATGATTGAGGTTAATGTGATACAATACAATCTTCCATATTGTATCAAATGAGTTATGTTTGACTGTGGATGTTCTATTTTTATACCATTCATGGTTTGTGGTTAATGTATTGACATTTCGTATGCTAGTTTTAATACGAATGTTTATTTTATGCTTAAACCTATTCATATGAGGAATGCATTGGACTTAATAAGTGACGGGTGGAGCCCGCTATAGCTCCTCGATGCATCGGTAGGTCTCATGAGACAAACTAGTGTCTTGGCACAAGGCCTTGGCAAAATCTTATTTGTAGTCTTGGCACGAGGCCTTGGCTATGTGGTTATGATAGTCTGGCATTATGCATTCCATCATTATGAAAGTGGTTATTGATATTGCATGTGATCATTCGACTAGTAGAATATCCATGTGAGTAAGTAAATGGCATTATTTCATTTTACCATTGCCATTTTATGCTGAAGTTCAAGTTTAAAAGGCTTTTGTTTTAGTTATAAATTGCCTTAAGTGTTTATGCTCATTTATGAAAGCTTCTGCTATAATGTTATCCTTACTGAGCATCCGAGCTCACCCCTTTCAATGTTTTATTTTTTTTCCCAGGATTATGAAGAAGTAATTTATGAATGACCTGCAGGGATAGTATGAGGGGATATGAAGACAAGATGTTTTTTTATGATGTAATGTAAAAATTTATGGATGTATCTAGTTATTCCAAGGCTACTAAACTAATCGGTCTTTCGAGACTTGATCTTTCTCGTGATCATGCCAATGTTATGTAATTAATGCACCGACTCTGGGTAGCTGGGGTCGGGGCGTTACAGGAAACATCAACACCTTCATCAAACCATATATGATCACTCTTACCCCCTTCTAGTGTAACAATGGGATCAAAATTGACAACCTTAGCGTCCTTTAGAGTGGGAAATAGATTTGAAATATAATGTGCGGAGGAAATTTAGAAATATTAAAAAAACACATGACCAAAAGTTTTTGAAATTACTATGATACTATCCCTTCTCTAAAGAAGTAGGGGAATACATAGTCACTTCCTTTGACACTATATCTATCAGGTTAACATATTCAATATCATTCATTTATACCTCCATTGGAATAACCCCATCAATTGTTAAAGTACCAATAACTGATGCATTAAGATATTAAAGAGATTCAAAGTTTTTGAAAGATAACCACAACCAAAATGGTGTGTCAAGAAAGATGTGATATCAGATGAAAACACAAATACTTATTATTGCACATTAATTGAACCAATTTTAAGGTTCTCTTTAAATTCCTCTCATGAGATAGAAAAAATACTATACCACTCTTCTTGAGAACAGATACACGAGTTAGTGGTCATGGAGTTCCCACCACCATCACCTCCTTCAGGGTATTGTTATATAGGGATTGTTCTAGGGACCCAAGAGCTTAATTCACTACCTTAATAGGGGTACCCATGGACCTCTAAATCATTAACTTGGTCACCTATGTTGCTTCTCTTTCTCTTCACTAACCTATTCTATGAAGAAGAATAAATTCCACTAAATATTAATTATGGAGGGAGAAAAGTGCAGGAAAAAGAATGAATAATAGAAAAATATATCAGAAGGATTAATTTAAATGTCTCATTCCTCCCTATGATGAACATTTACACCTTTATACACTCCTCGTTCTAGAATGTTAGATACTCCCATTGATATCTAGTATTGATACACGATTGCATATATAAAATACTCTATATCATTGAGATACTCCCTTTCCATAACCAAATTATTTGTAGTATTAAAATTGGAGGGTCCTCTAATATCACCCAACTCCATGATTTTGATGATATCTTGGTGATACTCACATGCATCCCTGACATCATGAGTCATGCTCTCCAAAAATTGTATTTCTAGGAGTCTCAGGTATTTTGGCTATGATATGGATGTATGTGGTGAAAACATGGTGCCCTATGACTAGGAACCCTATTTAGGATTCCCTTCTCATTCATAAGATTGAGGGTATGGGACCTGGGCCTCCTCCTGTTGATGGAAACAATATCTCCATGGTGATAGAGGTTTTGTATTCTCAACCCTCTCCTTCTTGTTGGTCTTTATTTGAGAATGTCCTAATGGATATGTTTCCTCTATATCATCATTGGCTAGATCCTTTTTCCGAAACCTACCATGACCAATATTTTTTGTGTCCTATACCCTATAAATTATATTTTTCAATTCCCATTGTGGTTATGAAGGGATCCATTCCATGGAATATCCATCTCATAGACCAAGTGATTCCTTTAATAGAGGCAACATAATTGAAATTTTGGATTCCTCTAGATCCATCATGATCCATAACTATTAGCCTACCATCATATGATTCTCATTCCTAACATGAATTTGGGGAATGGATCATGCTTGTTTTAGACATTTTAACTGGAGAGAAAATTTATAAGGAATGTAATCCTTATAGTTAATACCACTGTCAATATGGGATAACAATATGATATCCCTAAATGCCATCATATATGCCATCATTTCATAATTATTCTATTTACAATTGTTGGAAAATGTTACGGTCGGTGGGTTACCATGAGGATATAAATTAATGTTTTGAGATACATTCATCACCTTCAGCTCATCAATTGGCTTCATGTTTAGAGGGTGAATCCAAAAGACTTTTGGAATGAATGGGCGAGATCATGTATCATGAATTTTAACAAAATGGGTCACTAAATATGATATATAATGAACTTCAATCCATACCCAAAACCCTTTAAATGTACCATTAATTATAAATAGGTCCTTCCCATTGCTTGTATGCAAGAAATAGTGATAGATCATTTCCAAAATAGGGACAAAATCCCTATCTACTTCCCCTCTACCAATTGGGATGCGATATTAAAATTCCATGGCCTCACACCACCATGATACTGACAGATTGGGTTTAGGTAAATGCATAGCCACATAAAAAGGAATCTAGTCAGACAAATATTCATATTTATCTTAGGGTTTACCTTTTATCCCAAGTGCTTATACTCACCCTTATTCAATATGGTCTAGAATGTTTCCACTGTACCCTGATTCTTTATTGTGGGGTAATTAGTAGGTCCCATATATGTAGGGCCCTCTCCTACAAGTTCTATGAAATCCTTCATCCATGTCCCTACAGGGATGTCAAACCTGGGGTGGGTA
Organism: Viscum album; assembly: GCA_963277665.1. Lineage (NCBI taxonomy): Eukaryota > Viridiplantae > Streptophyta > Magnoliopsida > Santalales > Viscaceae > Viscum > Viscum album. The sequence goes on along the minus strand of OY728153.1, from coordinate 1,977,456,326 downwards.
TCTTGATCTTTCTCTAATTTCATGGATATCATAAAAATATCATGAGTTAATCATTGAATCCTATCATCATCATCCCATGCTATCTTTGGTGGGATAAAATCATCATACATTTCCTTGAGAATGGGGACCCAGAGATTTGGTAGACATCCTAGAAGCTGATGCCAACTTCACCATGCATCAACTGAAAGGAATTTGTCTATGGGCTCCCCTAGATCAATAATAGGAGAGTGATTCTAGGATTCTTCTTAACATATGGATTTTATACCTAAAAAACGTCATAAATATGAATATACTATAGCTCCATCATGAATTATATACAAGTTTGGAACACCCATAATTCCCACATTTACTCAGGCCTGACTCGCCCTGTAGAGTAGATGTTCCAGAATTTTTTCTGTCATTGAGTTCGATCTGTCTTTGAAGCATGAAAAGTTGAATAATATTAATTAGGCCTTGACGCTTCAATATACATCTTCATATATAGATTTCAACCACTATGATTCATAATAAAACTGATGATGATTATTCCCTACATAATAAAAACATGTTTTTGGATGTGTTAAAATAGGGGTAGTTGATTTGATTCAAAAACCAATACAACAGGTAGTATTTCTTAAATACCAACATATTGGAATCCCTAAGAAGATCTTACCTATACAGTGGAATGTTTTCACTTTGTGGGTACTCAAATAGTTATGGTATCAAACACTTCACCAAAATAGGACAAGTAGTTTCAACTATGTCATTAAAATTATGACCGATAACTTTGATCATTTTAGATTATAGTGTAGTAGCTTGATTAGTGGTGATCATTAAAATATCCATGTAAAACCACCAAGAAGGCACCAAATTCTCCCATTAAGTTAAAATATTGAACTATGAAATTTAAAATTTTTACATAGAATAGTCCCCCAAAAAATTTGAAAAAGGAAGAACTTGTGTAGATCTATCAATACAGGTTCTCATATAGCTTCCTCAACACAACCTCTCACGTCGCACCCTCAACGAGGGTTCCCACATAGCTCCCTCAACATGCATTCTCATGCAAGTCCCTCAATGAGACGCCTCAACCGGACTCCTCACAAAGGTGACTCTAGAAACCCCATTATTCTAGTGGCTATACCTTGAGAAAAATATCAGGAGACCTTTTCATAAGCACAATGTGATGTAGTTGGGTTGATGACCTATTTGGTGAGATAGAATATTAGAAAATCAATATGTGGGGAAAAGGACAATGGTCGTGGTATTTATAGATGCTGATGGTCATCATCATTCACCTCCAATGAAGCCCTTCATCTCACACTTTCTCTTTAAGCATCCAATATAAAAAATATATATATAATATGTGGGGAAATAATATGTAGAGAACCTACACAATCAATCATTTTACCCCTTCAGAATAATTTTCCCATTTGTTTATATCAGAAAAAGACCATCCCGTTTTGTTCAGATCCAATCATGAGGGGGGGGGGGTTGTAGACACTAACATTTTATCAAGGAGGAAAAAAAATATTATGAAGTGAACCATGGGTATAATAAAGAGATAAAGAATATTAAAGAGAACCAAGAAACATGTCCAAATCGACCTACGTGCCTAGATAGATATGTGTTACATAGGCCGTACCACTACCCTGTATGTGCCAAAGGGGCCAAACACCCCTATATAGGACACCAACACTATGGAATTATACCGACAATTTTTATTGCTTAGATTCACATATTTCTTATATATAGGACAATTGGATCCCCATCTGGATAACTCAAAAATCAAAAGAACCCCCAAAACTTTCATTGCACAAAACCTTTACCCAGGATCACTTAATATCTCATGTAGCTCCTCAATGCATGAGTGAAGACGGAATTAAATATTATAAGTAAGATCAAATTCTATTAAGGGTATAAAAATATAATTTATCATCACATGGAAAAATATATCCTAAGGATAAACCAACTATGTAAGGTCCCTCTCCCTCATCAGGGACCTATGCCTAGGGAATGCACGAGTCACCCATCGGGCCCTTTTCGGAGCCTCCCATGGCGTGGCCTCTTCTTCCATGGATCCCTTGTCTGAAAGGGACCATGTTGAAACCACCACCAAGGCCTCCTAAAATTCAGAACCATGGTGTGTGGCACACCAGTGTGTCCTCAATTTGGCTATGTACTCTTATGGTTAAGGGTTCCTCCAACATGTGTGGTTGGCCGACAGGGTTCTCAGGGTTCATTTGTGTATATATCCACACGATTATGATGACCCCTCTCCTTGGGATAATTTTGGGAACAATTAGTATCATAAATAATCATTAGGACTATGCCCTTAAAATCTCATCTCCATGACCCAGAGCCTTCGGTTCCATGAAAGGAGGATAAGGATTATGCTTGCATTTCTTTTTGACATTAAATGAAATCATCCTTCCTTGCTAGGAAACTGATTATAGGTCATCCCTCTAATATTATGCCCATAGGATTTCTTGTAGTAGGTTAAAGTATTTTTCCATTACAAATTCATGTAAATCACCTTAATTGTACCTAAGGGTAATGGGAAGAGATTAATGTGTCATAACGTCGACCACTTTCACCATCGTCATCCTCCACCACCGACGGTGTAGGAAAAGTGTATATTTTGTCTTATCTTCAGCTTCCTATTGTTTCTCATAAAGAGGATGACTCACATGGGGTTATAGGTTAAGTATGATCATGAAATATTCACAATACATGTGATCGATTTTGAAATGAGAACTCGGATTCTTGATTACAATCAAATTATTATATGTAGGATGCCCTCTTAGAGAACGCAATAAATTGGATTCCTCCTCACGAGTAATCCCCAATAATAATTTCCTCAATATGAGAATCCTCCTCCAACTCAAGCGCCATGTTAAGACCCCAAACCACAATGAGTTAAGAAATTATTCATGTACCATTTTAAAAGAGAATCCTCTTCAGGAAAAATCCCCATCGTAATCCACTCAAAGGTCCTTACTCCCCTGTGAGACATAACTAAACATCTTGATGTTTGATTCCCATCCATGTGTGAAAGGTTGTAAGCCTCCCTAAGGTCCAAAGGCAACACCACAAACCATCCCTATAATCTATGGGCCAAAATCCTAGTGGGATTTGATTCGACATGATAATCCATACTCTATTGGGTTCCATGGGCTATTTCAGTATAAGTCACACACAAAACATTGACCAGCCACCTTCTTTCTAGACGTCTGTTACACATGACATTAAACTATATGGTTAGGTACTTACCATATTACCATAAAAGGTATGATGTTCCCTATTAAGAAGCACTAAAATAAATGGGTTTGGAATCATTCCACAAGGATATAGAGGAAACCCATTCATTTGTCTGATCCAAACATAAAAACAAATCACATTTCCCTAGATGATGATAAACTATAGAGTAACATCAATATCCGATGGATGGTAAGTGTAAAGCCCTAAACCGTCACTTCCCGATTTATAACTAAAACATGATAAGTATTATATATATAATATATAATAGAAAATAAAAATTACATTATATGTTTGAGTACCTTTTCTACTCATGGTTCTAGAGGAGTAGACTAATAGTACATCAAATCAGAGTTTACTAGAACATAAAAATTCATTTAATCCTTTCTTCTCTAACTTCTTATTGGACCTTGAATACTACATAGAAAATGTAGTAACCTAAATATATACATAAAGAAGGGTGAGATTTACTCCCTATGAGAAGCTAAATATGAACATTATAAAAATTGGTGAGCACAATCACAACATAGGAAAAGGATCATGAATATGAGAGGATGCATTAATAAAAGACTTGAAATGTGGAAATGCATAAAAACGAACCATGATGTATTAGTTGGAAATATACCATAAATAGTTGTGATAAATTATAGAATCATGTTCATGCATCATTAACCATTAACTCACGGTATTCATCATTTTACCCAATTCATTGGAGTGCTGTATAATTTGGGGGCACCTGTCACCTCATAAAATTTACATTATCATGCATGCCACATAGAAAAAATATCAAACATAAACATAAAATAAAACATGGAATTGAATGAGTTTAAAATAATAGTAAATACATTCATAAACTTTTAGATCACAAAATAAATAGGGTATAACATTATTGACAAAGAACAATCAATGATGAGTGAAGTAGAAACAATCTTTGAGAAGTAAAAGGGGGTGTTTATTTATAAGAAGATTTATTTTGGAAGAACATTTGGATTTTCATAAAATCAATTAGAAAAAATTTATATCCCAGAATAAAGAATATGAGGATGAATAAATTATTCATAAGGAATATCCATACTGAAAATGGGTTGAAGGAGGGAAAACCCAATGTATGAGAGTTGGGTTTCAGAATTTCCCCTTCCCTTGTATCTAAAAAACTTATTCACATTAATGACCTATATATCCATATTAGATTCATTAATTAAATATTTAAGAACCATTAATACATTAATAAGATTCATTAAGGTTTTACTGATTTCAGTTATGGAATTTTTGATGAGTTATAAAGTTTAAATTCACTGTTTGGGAATGTTCGTTTTTTTAGTTTTCTTGAATGGTTCACTGGTATTCATGTATGGAAGTTCAATTAAATGTGGATAAACATCTAGAATTATAATTTTATGTTATTAGGGATGATATAGGACTTTAAATGAACTTATACATAATTTTATTATATACAATGTGAATGAACCATTAGATAATAATTTAATGATGATCATTTGGGTTAATTCGGGCAGTTTTTTTGACCACAATGAAGTTGTTTTGTTTAATCATTGAGTAATATGTTAAAAATTTAGTTCTAGAAAATAAAATAGGATATAATACATATATAAAAATCTTTTTGAACTATAAAAATGGTTTTTTGACCAGATCTGAAGACAATAACAGAAAAAAGAAAACATGTCATTGTTGAAGGTGATAAATTAATACCACGTGAACTAAATTTTCATTTTTAAAATAAAAAAGAAGAGGTTAAGGGGGGGGGGGTGGATCCTATATTATCCCATTTTTATCATAAATGTTATCTATACATATGATAATGTAGTTACCACACCATGTGTATGATGATAGGTTGATAGAGATTAAGAATAGAACATGAAATTGAAAACAAATTAAAGGAAATGAGAGGGAAATTACCTCTTGAATCCTCCTTAAGAAACCTTGGATTAGTCTTTTTATGAGACCAGAAGCTCATGGACATGGGGGAGAGTATAGGGGTAGAGTTTAGAAATATCATGAAGATTGAGGTGTGTGAATAAATATGGTGTGAAGGGTGGTATTTATTGTGGTGAGGAGGAGGGTTTTCTCAATATTTATTTTATTTATTTTATTTATTTGTCAATTTCCCTCAACACCAGAAATAGTGATAATTCCATTACCAAAAATACTGACTTGATCATGTGCGTTTGAACCATTTGTGCTTAAATCATCCATGATGTCAGGAATAGTGTATTTAACATAAAATGTTTATATACAGTAAATTACTGTATATTACTATTCATCCGAAATCAAAGTATTTCATAAAAATAAAAAAAATCACCCTATCCATTTTTCGACGTGTAGAATACAAAAATGATTTCAAAATTTCACAAATATATTTCTAAATATTATTAATTTCATTTTTAATTTAAATGACAATTTAATTGAAGAATAACTTTTTTAAAACATTTATTTTCTTGTTTCAAAACATAGGTACGTCTTACATTCACTTAAATCCTATATATATAATATAATTGGTGAGGTTAATATTCATAATTGTATGTCATTATTCATAATGGTGAAATTAAAATTTCTATAGTTATGTTACTATTCACCCAAAAATTATGTTTGATCTATTAGACTCCAAATATCACCATGAACGGAACCGTGTATGTCAGAATTTTGAAATTCATAACAAAAAAATGGGAAAATTGTGTTTAATGGTCACATAGTACATAGTAGTTCATTTAAGAAACATTCGACATCATTCTTCCTTTTAAAATTTTGGGAAGTTATGTTTTACCCCCTGAAATGAATTGTGACCTCACAATTCATTTATTGTGCTTATAATTCTGAATTTATTTGTTTATTACTAAGAAAAAATAATTTTTTATGAGTAATTTTTTAACTAGAATTTAAAAAGTAAAAACAATATTAAAAAAATGAAAACATCTAATATAACATAAAATAAATAGTATATTATACATTTGAGGACTTTTTCCAGTCTTTTTTATGGAGGGTTAGACAAAGAGTACATTAAATCAGAGTTTACAAAAACATAAATATTCATTTAATTCCTTCTTCTCTAGCTTATTAGTGGCCCTTGAATACTCCTTGGTACAAGTTTTCACTAAAGGATGTACATAAAAAGGGGTGATCTAGAAGCCCAGTAAGAGGATAAAAATGAAAAATATAGTAATGGGTGAGCACAATAATAACATAGGCAAAGGATCATGAACATGAGAAGAAGAATTAATAAAATACTTGAAATGATACATTGCATAAAAATGAAACATCATGTCTTAGTGGTCAATAAATGACACCTAATTGTGAAGAATTCTAGCATCATTTACAAAAATCATTTCCCTTTAACTCATGGGATTCATCACATTACCCAATGCATTATAGTGCTGTATAATGTGGGTGCAACCATCACATCATAACATTTACATTATCATGCATGCCATATATAAGGTATGTCAAACATAAAAATAAAATAAACCCTAGAAAGGATTGTGTTTAAAATCATAAATAATACATTCATAAACATTTGGCTAACAAAATAATGTGGGGAACACATTCTTGATATAGAACAATAAACGATGACTGAAGTAGAAACAATATTTGAGATGTAAAAACGTTGGTGTTTATTTGTAAGAAGAGCTATTATGGAAGAACAATGGTTTTTTCATAAACTCAAATAGAAAATATTTATATCCCAGAATATGTAAGAGTAGGATTAAGAATTGATTTTTATGGCATATACATAATGAAAATGGGTTGAATGTGGGAAAACAAAAAGTATGAGAGTTGTGTTTGAGAATTTCCCCTTACCTTGTAACCAAACACTTTATTCACTTTAATGTAATATATAACCCCATTAGATTCATTTATTAAAATTTTATGAACATTTTATAAATTAATAAGGTTCAATATATTTTATTCAGCTCATTTATGGTCTTCTGGATGAGTTATAGAGTTTAAATTCATTGTTTGGGAATGTTTTGTTTTTATAGTTTTCTTGAACGGTTCACTTTTATTCTTGAATAGAAGATAATTTAAAACGTGCATAAATATAAATATTTGTTATTATTTGTTATTTGTGATTTTACAGAACTTGAAATTCACTTATAAATAATTTTTTTATATACCATGATAATGAATCATTAGGTATGAATTTAATGATGATCATTTGGGTTAATTTGGGTTGTTTTTTGACCACAACGAACTTGTTAGGTTTAATAATTTAGTAATACATAAATAATTTACATAAAAAACATTAAATAAAATATAATACATATAAAATAATCTATTCAAACATAAATATAATTTCATGACCATATTTTAATGTGGTAACGGAAAAAAGAAAACATGTCTTTCTTGAAGGTGATAAATTAACACCTCACAAACCATTTTTTCCTTTCTCAAAAAAGAATAGGATAATGGGGTTGGATGATAGATTATAAAATTAGTATTAGAAATTTAAAATATATGTATTATATTAGGGTAACAATACAATGTGTATGAGGATAGGTGGGGTGATATTATGAAAAGAAAATGAAATTCAAAGGTAATTAAAAGAAATGATAGGGGAATTACCACATGAATCCTCATTAAGGCACCTTGGATTTCACTTTTGATGATACAAGAAGCTCTTATATGTCAGAGAGGGTAAGGGGAAAAAAAATTTCTAGAGTTTAGAAAATCCATAAACCTCGATAGGTGTGAGGAAGTAAGGGTGTGAAGGGTGGTATTTATAGTGGAGGGGAGGGGGGTTTTCTTAATATTTAATTCATTGGTTTATTAATTTTTATCATGACCAAAAATAGTGATAATTTCATTACCAATAATAGTAACATGATTAATTGAGTTCAATCCAATTGGGATTATATCATCCATGATGTTAGGAGTAGTGTATTTAATATAAAATGCTTATATGTGGTTAATTACCGTATTTCACAATTCTTCAAAAATTCATGTATTTTAGAAAAATCCTAAAAACTCACCCTAACCATTATTTACTATGTTGAATCCATAAATGAACACCATTTTTAGAAAATTATTTTCTTTACATGATTAATTTAATTTTTAATTAATTTCACAAGTTACTTGAAAAAATATAGTTTTTAAAACATTTATTTTCTTATTCTAAAGTATAGGAACATCATAATTTCACATAAATCCTATATATATGTTATAATAGGTGAGGTTAATATTCATATGGGTATTTGAATATACATTAGGGTAACATTACTATTCATAATGGTATGTTATGATTTACAAAATATTATGTTTGTTTTATTAGACTCCAAAAATCACCTTGAACACAACTGTGTGTGTCAGATTTTTGAAATTCAAAACTCAAAAGTGCAAAAAATATGTTTAGTGATCACATATTACATAGTAGATCATTTATTCATGATTATTCATCATGTCTCCTTTTATAATTTTCAGTTGTTATACTATTAAACAGCATAGTTTCCCACTATGTGGCTAGAAACCAGCATCTTCCAGATAATGACCAGAGATTCTTATAGTAGTATATAAGAGGATACCATCATTGGAGAATCTCAGATACATAAAGACATATCCATTGATAAATAACCTCATATAAATACATAATATTATAAGATCTATACATGCTAATAATTGATTCTATATTCTGGGATGACCTAAATCATACTTGTGAATTGATGAAGTATTCATGATCATATATTAAATCAATAATAGAGTCACGAAATATTAAATAATTAATTCCAATAGGGTTTGATCAGCCTGAATTACCATCCTCTAGACCAATATGAGTTATTAAAAATTATTAACCAAAATCCTTAGAGCATATAACTTTTTAAAGTTGGTCCTTATGATATAGAAACATTAGGTGTTTCCGGTTCTATGAACAAACCCATTGGAAACTGTTCAAAAAAGAGAAAATCTTCATGAGGTAAAAATTATGAGGGGAAAAGAAAATGTTGAACCAGATATGAATAATATACATTTGAAATTACCTTAATAAGAAAAAAGTATGTACTGGAAATTCATCATTCGACAATTTCACTCCTTAGGGAAAATCCAATATTGTTTAAAACAATAGTAATGAGATTTTTCATTCTATCTCTCACAATATTTTGTTTCTAAAAGGATACATATTTTGTTTTCTACCATATTTATAATTAACATGGTTCCATATAGTTCCATCCATTGACTAAAATTAAAAATTGTAGTGGGTGATATATAATTATAGTAGATAAACAACTTAATATTGAAAAGTACATTATTTTATATCATAAATAATTACACCTTATTTCCAATATATGAAACCTTAGGATTAACCTAGTTCAATCACTGTAATTATTTAAATCCATTGTTATTGTCTTTAAAGAGTTTATAAATTTCAAAACATATCCCTTAGGAGTGTCATACCATGTTCACAATAAGGCCCATTTTGGTATACTATATAATGATCATGTTAAAGCCTAATGCATACTTTTCAAAGCTATTACGCCGAGGTAAAACTATTACAATTACACATACACATATATTATTCATACATGAATTTAATTTCATAGAGAACACTCACTCAATCCTTCAACAAATTTATAATATATTTTACTAACTTATACATAAACTTATTGTTCCCAGTAAATATTTCTTATCCTAGTTTTCAAAGGTAAAATAAAAAATTCTCTAATAAAAACTATAGTAACCCACACATATCTTACATATAATTGAAAATTGAATACATTAATATTCAATAAAAAACATGATGATCCAAATCATACTTATTTAGGTATAGTTCTTCTAAAAAGGTAGATACAAAAACAAATTGTCCATAAGTGAACAATATCATCACCCACTAAGTTCCTCAAAACTAGAACCTTTGTTAGACATATCACAAATAATACCTTTATTCATTCCCTTGTGAAATGAAACATAATAAAGGGTGGTCTCAAATTCTTAGTAATGATAAAAATGGGAGATGTCAATATAACATAAGCCTAAGAATATTATAACATCAAAATAATATTTTCTAACCATGCCCTACATATCATATATCATAAAATTGAGTCATGGATTAAATTATTGCATTTAAAATGAATAATAAGTGATTCAAAGAACATAATACTTTAGAACATATCATTGGAATATGTTTTAGATTTGTGTTATACACATAAGCATATAAAACCATTTATGTAGTTATTAGGGATAATTTCAAAAACTATCATAGTGGAATGAGATTAATACCAAAACCATCATATAATTTAATGTTCCCTCCCAATACTATAATAGTTTATAGAGACCCTTATAGAACAAGGATTTCTCCCCATTCCAATCCTTTATATATTAAGAGAAATCAATCATTACACAAAGCATTGATGAGAGATACTGTTCCCACCAATTACATATACATATATTTGTGTGCCAAAATATCATTAAATATTAAGCACATCATAACCCATGTAGAGGAAATGGGTTTTGTAAATATTTCCTCATAATATAAGTCATGGTAAGGGAATGGGATTTATAATCATTTCATTATATCATAAACTGTGGGAAAAAAGGCATTTCAAAAAACTCTTTTCGTTAAAAAAATAAATAATCTAATATTGGAAAAGTATGGTTCTTTTGGATCATAACCCCAGTAAAGATTATATTAAATCAAATGATGTCTTATTATAAAAAGAATTATTTTTATGGATAACTTATAACATTTTTTGAGAAAAATAACCTTCCCTCTTGGATAACATTTATTTAAAATATAAATTTTTCCAAATTTTTAAGCAAATAATTTCATTGAAAACAAAATTCTAAACAAGTAAAGGAGGATTTATATCATTTATCAATCATGGTGATAGAATATATCTATCATTCCAAGCATGTTAAAATGAATATTCCATTCATGTTTTGAATAAAATATCAAAATATCCTTACTTGGAAAACAACAAGAAGATTAATATTAAACCATTTTTGAAAAGTAATATAATTGTAAATATTATTTTAAAAAACATTTTTATAATTATAATTTTTTTTAAAAAAAAATCTTAGAAACATTGGGAATAAAAAAATATTTATGAGTGAAGATAGAAGTAAAGTCAATTATTATTAAAAATAATTATTTCAGTATCTTGAGTACACAAAATAAATAAAATGAATGGGAAACATATATTATCCATAAATAGATATCGTAAAATAAAAAATTAGTTTCTTTGAGAGATAGATAATATAATTTCATCATCATATGCATAATCATAAACAATCCAGATAAATAATGAAATTTTAAAGTAATAATTTTACCACATTGGTAATCTTTGAATAATAAATGAAATAAATAAATAACAATATAATTATATGTATATCAACATTATTTGAAAAATTATAATCATAAAATACATTCAGGGATAGAATACACACCCCATAAAAGAAATAATTGTTGAATATGTAATATGTCCCATTAAAAAAATAAGATGAAAATCCTCGAACTACTTTAAAAAATGTTGAATGATAAGAAATATTAAAAAATAAAATAAATTGGAAACTTTAATATATTTAAATGATAAATATTTAGGATACAAAATATAAAATGGGTAGTATATACCATATACAAATGAAATGAGTGGGGAATATGACATATGTCACCCAAAAATAAGAGAAACAAGAAATATCATACCACAAGTATTGAAATTATTTGTACCTATTAAAAAATCCTATATAAAAATTATATGTTTATTATAAATTTATTATATAGCCATAATCAAATATAAATATAATATATGATTTACCAATGACCTTTTATTACACATTTATTAACCACTCTTTGTTAATATCACATTTAGGGTAATAACTGCTTTGTTTATCATGTATGTATTGGTTGAATATTGTTTCAATTATACATTGATCATGGTTCCATATTCGCTAGAATTTTATCCTTTATATAAATATAAAATATGTTTATTATATATGTATTTATATTAATCTACTAAATTGAGATATAATAAATGAATTACAATATTCCTAAATTTGGTAGATCATATGTACGCAAGTACGTTGTATTCATTTTATAGACGAATGTAATAAAAAAAGCTTAAATAATATATCACCTTTATATAATAATTTATATTATATATATATATATAATATATTTGTTAAACATATTGTTATTATCATAATAAAATAAAAAATGTATCACATCACTTCATGGATGTGGTAGTCCACACGCATGCACTAGCGATGTTATCATTTGCTAATGAATTGTAATGTAAGAATGTAAATTTGATATTAAAATTTCAAATGATTAATTATAATATAAATATCATATAAATAATTCAAATTCATTGTCGTATCATTATGTAAGATGCAGTGATGAAAAAAATAATTACAGCTATTCGCAAAGTGGTTTTTCTCCATAGAAACTATCGATGATTTCGTTTCCAATTTTATGGGATATGAGATTGATTTTTGTAATTTAATTTACATTATTAAAATCATTATAATTTTGATATTGATTCATTATAGAATCTTATTTTAAAAAAATGTTAAACAGTTAAAAGAATAAATATAATTGAAAGGCATTGTTAAGTACTATACATCTTCTTTGGATAACCTATTTTGGTTTACATGAACTGACATATTGGGAGTGTTTAACAATAAAAATAAGGCATATATGATTTGGTGAGATAACTAAAGAAGTTATTTTTCCATAATTTTATTATATAGAAGTATTTGGATGATTGGAGATTGGAGTTGAATGGGTACCCATTTAAAAGTGGCGGAGTGGACACTCTTGGAACATTTGAAAAGGAAAAGATGTACCCATGTTTTAAGCATGAAAATAGTAAACAATTGAAAATTAATTACATTTTATTAGATATAGTCATAATAGGACTATGAAATTGAATTTGAAAATGTTTTTAGGTAATTTTAATCATTATCATTTTAATTCAACCCCCGTTAAACTTGTTTTAACCTTATTCCCTGTAGTTAATTTTTATTGTTTTTATAATTGATTATGAAAAAATGATAAGTTAACATTATTATGTAACAAAAAATATTATTATTGAAAATATTGAATCTATTTTGAGAGATTAAATTCAATTAACTTGATTAATTCAATTTAAAATTAATCTTAAAGTGGCTAAAAATGGATTTCCAAATAAATGTTTTCATATGTATAAAAAGTTTCAATATCAAAATTAAATATTAAACTGATTCCAATGAAATAAATTGGATTAATAATTATATAATTTAACAAATGTTTATTTTAAAACATACTAAAAATAAAATAGACCTTGTAAATTATTTAAATGGAAATGTATTTTAATAAAAATCATTATTATATTACTATTAATAAGAAAAATAATATGTTAGGAACTTTTAAATTCCTCCCCAAGATAATTTCTACATATATATACTATATTTTTTTATTATTTATTAAAATAATATTTCTAAATTTATATGAAAATTACTTTTATTATTTTTTCACAAAAAGTGATAAATTGTTTTTTAAGAAAATTTGTTTTTAGAGAAGATAATGAATTTTCTAAAATAAATATGTACTTTTTATCAATATGTTTTATTTAAAAGATATCATTTTTATTAATTTTAAAAATTTCTTTTTTCATATTCATAAATTTAATTTTAATGGATAGATTATAATGGTCTTGATTGAGTAATAATATTAAAAGTGTATCATGATTCGTCAATGCTTCGTGTTGTGTATAATGCAAGCTATCAAAAATAAATGTATTTTAAAAAAATATTTCAAAAAATCATTAGGTGTTACATTAGATGCCTAGTATTAAAATTATCAAATGAATTTTCTTGTTGAAAAATATCTTTGACCATTAATTTGGTATATCCTTATAGTAACTGTTATATCCCATGTATCATTTTCGGGGATATGCACAAGGATTTTTTGGATTCACCAATGAAGGTTCAACCTAAGAGACACAAGATGTTGGATGACCATGAGAGTTACTATTGGATCTATTGAGGTTATTCCCTTTTATAACATGGGTTTATATATAATTAGTCATGCCTAAATTTATATGATTTTCCGGGGCCACTCAATCTAGGGAATAAAGCATTGTCTTAACAATGAGAATTCCCATGTACAAACACAGGGTTTAGGCCAAGGGAATGAGGATGAAGGATTCCTGGTGACACCTAATGATCTAATTATAATGTGTGTAAATTTGGGTGTGGGATACCCAGATCAAGGATAGAGGATCCCCTATGATTATTCTCATGTATAGACACACTCCATTAATATCCAAATTAGGTGTGGTTGAATGGGTTCATAGACTTGAGGATCAATGTTAGTTCTTGGGATTGGCAAAGGATGAATGGGTATACATGTGGAGTATCTATGATACTATGAATTAACTATCATTGTTACATGTTCAAAGAACTCATGGAATTGGAGAAAAGAAGGTATTGATGGTGTTGTATTTAATTTTTATATCATGTTCATTATTTATTGATTATTAGAAGAGAATATCACATATACATGTAAAAACATTGTTAATATTGTATCGAACCGTGTTGGTGGTTCCCAATAGAGCTATGTAGTCACATCCTTCTAGGTCCAAATTTTCACATGGGGTACTCACGCTACAATCAAAGGGCTAATATTATCATAGATAGGGTTGGGGCATGAGATATATTTTTTCGTGGTCCATAGGGTTAGCTTGGATGAGATTAAGAGATTGATATGAGGTAAGTTTTAATCTAATATTAGAGAATATAGTTTTTAATAATCTTTTTTTATATATGTTATTTTCCGAGTGGGATGTTGTCCTACATTTACATTTTTGTGCATGAAAATTAGGTTTTTATACTAAATTTCAGTATATTATATTATGTTAATTTTTTTCTTTATAATATAATATGAGTGATCTTTAATTTTATAACATTTTTTCATACTCTAATACAAGGGTTATATCCTCCAATAATACCTCTTTATACCCCCATTAATGGTTGGGAGCCTCTAGCATTTGGGGAGTCATGTCTGGGGTCACATGTTGGGATGGTTCATCTAATTTTCTATGTTATTAGGACTTGGGTGTTACACATTCCATGTTCATGTTCTTTATTTTTGAAGATTATTTATTTCAGAATGTTATATCTCAATAGACTGTGGTCGCTAATCTTTCAAAGATATCTGAAATCATTTCATCTATGGAATTCATAAATTTTTTAAAGGATTAAGGTATCCTTAGACATATAGGTTATTATAAGTGGTTTATTCCTAATTTTTAATCTAATCATATTATAATGGAAATATTTTATAGGAAAAATGTCTAAAAATTGGATAAATTAGTGTGAGGAATAGTTTTATTTTTTGAAAGATAAGCTAATAAGTTCTCATGTTCTATCTTTTTCCTAAGTGGAAGTAATGATAGAGGTTTTTTGTGATGCCTCTCATCTTATCCTAAAATTTTTATACATTAAATATTGGTTCCTCCAAATGGTGTCAATACTTATATCCTCTTTAATGTACCCATTATACAAAATATCGTGAGCTTGCAATGGTCGTGTTTCCTCCGATGGTGTAATAATTTTATTATATAAGTGAGTATTTAGTGGGAATTATGGATCTATATATCTTGAGATATATCATCCCTTTTGTATGATTTATTATTAAATCATGGGATGTAGATTATATTCTTGTATGATTATAACATCTTCCTTCAAAATTATACTTTTATTCAATTTTTAATATAAAAAACTTTTAGGGTCGAGGTGGAACCCATATAAGTATTAAATTATACTCAATGATAGATGATTAATGATCCTAGTATAAATTCATTAATTTTAAGGGTTCAACCTATGTGGTATCCAAATGATATGAATTTTATTACATTTAAACTTATTATGAATAAGATCATAAAATGATAAATTCATCATGGTCAAGGTCATCGTGAACTCCTCCATATTGATCATCTCCAATTTAAATTCCCAAAAAATGATACAATTCTGAGATTCAATTAATTCTAAATTTCATTGATTTGTGTCAACTACAACTGGTCTATTACAAAACCTTTCATAGTTATCCATTTGGTAATTGACAAAGAATTAATTTTCCTTGATTTCCTCTATATAGTGAATAAGTAGATTGGAGTTATTCATTGTTAATCCCACACCATTTTATATATATTGTTTTTGTAACACCCGAGACATTTATGTTATATAAATCATCAAAGGAATCTTTTTCTACACAACACTTTCTTTGCTTGCTTTACACGAAATCGCGACCTTCCTCAATAGCTTGCGTCATACGCAATACCGAGTTTCACTAAACAACGATATGCTATTAAAATATTATTAAAACTAGCTGTTATGAATAGTAATAACCACTTTTTTAAATTTTATAAATTTTATTTTTCAAAATGGACTTCATTATTGGATTCGGAATATCGAAATTATCCTAGTGTGAAATTTTGGTATTTTTCTGAAAACTTACAATTTTTGAGGAATAGTGAAACCACTAAGTGCTAGTTAAAAAACTGAATTTTTCATAAAACATAATTTTACCGCTTCTTTGAGTGGAAATTTCGAAAATCCGAGAGACACGGTTGTTGTCAGTAAGTAAAATGTGGTTCAATGAGATGAAAATAATTTTTTGGGGAATAGTAACTTTTTACTTTTTTTTACCACGGTTAAAAGTAAATAGGGTAGTTAAGGGTAAAGATGATATTATTATTACCATAACACATGTCCTAATTCTATTGGACAAGTGTAATTCGACCAAAAACAAACATAGGAATAAAATATGACCATTTACGCCCACTTGGATTAGATTAGGACATTTATTATTAATTTATTTAAAGAAGGGTTAAAATAGTTAAAATCAAAGTTGAATAAGTAAATAATTTTTAATATGGGGTTATACATAAGGTAAATCCGACTATAAATATTCATTAGAAATATAAAAGGATTTCCTACATAATGGTATTTTATTTGTAATTTTTAGACATTAAATAATTTAATTTATTTATGACACAAAGATGATGTAGTAATTATCTTATTAATGAAATATTGACATAATTAATGTTATAAACACCAAAATAAATGTAACTTGAGACTTTTTATGAATTACACTAATTTTCTAGGTTACTATGACATTTTAGTATTGATTTAAGTAACTTTTTTCGAACTAATCATTCTGTTATGATTTTCACAAAAATCAATTACTAAATAGTGTCAAAATTGACATAAAATAGTTTTTAAAACAAATATTATATTAGTAATTGTTATTATATTCCTAAAAATATAGGGTTCGGCCAAATGACTTAGATAAGGTTATATATATTAATAATAAACAACTTGGGGTTCTTTTGGATGCTTATAGTAAGTTTATTAACCTTATAGTATAAGAACACCATAAGACACGGTAAAAGTAAACGTATTTAACTTAATGTTAAATCTAAATGATAAGGTTAAAATAGGAACCTCAACTTGTCTAAATGATATTGGAAGAGAGGATTTATACCCATACCCTCCTTAGCTTCTAAATAAATCAATTTATAGCTATTTAAAACTGAACATGACTTTATAATAAAATAATATTTTTAGTTTTCCCAAAGGTGCCCCTCTCCTCCCTTATAAAAGGGAACCTCCTCCCCCTCTTCCTCACACCACATTGAGCCTTCAAGCTCGGCCAACCCCTGCCAATTCATCCTCTCCACTTCCCTAGAGACATCCTAAAGGTCCTGGTATTCTTCAAAGACCAATTTTAGTGCCCTAAAAGAAGGTCTCAAAGAAGCACTTCAAAGAAGAGGTAATGTCTGTTACCGATTCTTTCATATTTATTTCTTCTTCCACTTCTTATTCTTTAGTTGTTTCATTATGAAGTAATAACATCAGTATCACTCATATACTGATATGTTATTATAAGTATGAAAAAACCTTATTTCACCATCTACCCATCCTATGGAAAAAG
This sequence comes from Viscum album, assembly GCA_963277665.1. NCBI lineage: Eukaryota > Viridiplantae > Streptophyta > Magnoliopsida > Santalales > Viscaceae > Viscum > Viscum album. Next base: position 1,977,438,172 of record OY728153.1, on the reverse strand, counting down.
AAATCACCGTGCGTGCGTACGTACAGAATACCGTCTCCACGCCGTAGTGTAATCTATTTTCCACCACCACCTTACATGGATGGGTATAATGGTGTAAATAATAACTAAATATGACTATTATAAAGTAATACTGATTCTGAAATAGTATATATATACTCCAATACAATTCCACAATCATAGGAATGATATCATCACTCGTGCGTACGTACGGAATACCGTCTCCACGATGTGCTGCGACTCGTTCTACATGATCTTCATTTCATAATGATTATATAAATGAATTTAATGAATGAATATGATATATATTACACTAATTCCATTCTGGAAATGAGGTATCTATAACCTAAAGAGAAGAATAATAATTTATTCGACAAGACACGCATAAGAACAAAAAATTAAAAACACCCGAATAACAAGTAGCAATGAAATATTACAACTAAGAAGCTAAGAATATGACCATATATGATATCATAAAAATAATTATGATTCTGGAATAAGTCAATAACAGTATTTAAATCATTATACAGGAGGTTCTAACACTTACGAAGCAAAACGGACCTAAGGTAAGGGAAAATATCACAATCTCATATTTATCCGAGATTGTTTATACTTTGAAATTTACTGGGGTGTATTTTATCATCCACATCCATGTTTCCTCAATATGTAATATTATTTCAATCCACCTACAATTTTTTAAATCCAATTTTACCCTTCGGTGAGTTTTTAGTAAAAGATATGAAAGGAATCTTTTGTCGTTTTTCATACGAGGTACTTTTTGACTTTTCCGACAAAAGTACGAGAAAAATGTTTTCTTTTAACTTATACAGCATGAATGGATTTTTAAAACATTATTTCCAAGAAGCTTCCTTTACATGTTTTCAAGTTTATTTTTAATCAAATTCTTTTAGTTTATAATTGTATGACATGTTAAGAAAGGAAAAGTGTTTTTGAAGCAGAAAAGATATTTTCCTCAAGAATGGAGTTCAAGTGTTTTATCGAAAAAAATTTCCATCTAAGATAATAAAGGGTTATGTTTTTATCGCTATTGATTTGATTATGTTATGATGGAATTATTTTTAGGAATTCCTTTATCTTATATGAATTGTTTTATGATGTCACGATGTTTAAGATTCCCATTTTTATTACATGGGTTATGCAATGATGTATGATTTATGATTTTGTGGCACACATAAGAATGGTATCATTATGAGATGGGTGGGACCTATATCTCCCTCCAATGCATTGGGTAAAGATTTTATATCTCATGAGATAGACATGGATGGAATGGTAGTTTATACCGGTTCAGTGAAACATGACTGAAACGAGGGTGACTCGGTTCAGAAAGGGACTTTGTTCACTAAGATAGTCTTGGAAATGAGTCTTGACTAACAAGAAATGATTCTCTATGATTATGTGTGTATGCCACAAAGTTTCATGTTTTATGTCATGATTATTGTGATTACATTTCACTGCCATGATTTATCCCATGTTATGAAATTATGATCTCTTTTGCAGGTTATGATTTCCAAAAGTTATGTGCTTATGTATACGATTTGATTGATATTTCTTTTGTTTACCCTTACTGAGCATTTGAGCCCACCCTTTTGTATGTTTTCTTTCCCCAGGTCAGGAAGAAGGTTATTATGTAAGATATTCCAAAAGGGACAATAGATATGATGAAATAAATGGGAGACATTGTAGACGCTTTATGAACCAGTTGTTTATGTTTCCCAGTTTCTAAAGACACTATACCTATAAAATCCTTTCGTGGTTTTGTTATATGTTGTAATAAGTATGCTTCAATTTTGAAGTATTAACAATGTATGTAAAGTATGGGTCGTTATAGTTGGTATCAGAAGAAAGGTATAGTCAACCTTTAGAAACTAGGATGTGAAAGCCTTAGTAAGAACCCTAAGGATAAGTCTAAGCATAGAACACAATATTAGTGTTTTAGAAATGGACATGAATAACCTAGGATAAGATCTTATGTGTGAAATTTTATTCTTGATTATGTGGTTTTCCTATTATAATTAGTGTTGCTCACACTATTCTTCTTTGTTTTAGTCAATGGCTGGAACCCTAAAGAACCGTGTTAATGGGGAATGCGACGGGCAATGCAATGATTGTCCCCCTGAGTAACCAAATGTTATGGGAGCTAGAATGCAAAATCTTGTAGCCATGCTCACACAACTTTCTCAAGCTATGAATCATGCAGGACTTCCAAACAAGTAAAGGAAGGAGCAACATACTGTTGAATCCTTCATGAGGCAGCGTCCACCTTCTTTCATTGGGTCTACTGATCAATTAGTTGCTGAACAATGGATTAGTACTACTGAAAAGATATTTTCAGTTCTTAAATGTTTTGAACATGATAAAGTCATTTTAGCATTGTATCGTTTGGAAGGTGATGCTGATCAATGGTGGAATCTTATTAAGAATACGAGGCAAAGGGATGAAATTGATTCCATGGAATGGGACGAGTTCAAGAACTTATTTTTCAATAAGTACTTCCTTCGTATTCTCCAAACAAAGATGGAGAAAGAGTTTCTTGAACTGAAGAAAAAGGATGATGAATCTATTGGTACCTATGAAGCAAATTTTTCAAGACTTGCAAGGTACGCTTCTGGTATTATTATCCAACCAGAGAGTAAGATCGATCGATTCTTTAGTGGCTTAAAACCAAGTCTTCGAAGGGCGTTAGCCATAAGGGACTTTAATAGATACGAGGAAATCGTTCAATGTGCTCTCAAAGTCGAGATAGAGATTGGAGTAACCCATCAGTCATATGGGTTTGATAAGAAGAGGAAAATGGAATTCAAAGGAAAATCTAAATAGCACACTGAAAAGAAGATGAGCTTTCCCTTATGCTCAAAGTGTGGAAAGAAACATGGAGGGAGTTGTCTTAAAGGGACAAGTAAATGTTTCAAATGTGGAAAGGAAGGTCATCAGACATTTTAATGCCGCGATGATGGGAAGAAGATGTCTAATGATGCAAACAAAGGAAGGGATACACAGAATGAACCTACTACACATCAATGTTTCAAGTTCAAGGAGATGGGACATTATGCCAATAAATTCCCTAATCCAAGGGTTGATGATGATGGTCGACGTCAACATACTCTTAAGGCTAAAGACAAAGGAAAGTCACATGCGATTTCTATCAGCGATGTGGAGTACGATAACGATGTGGTGAAAGGTACACTTACCATCCACTCTAAAGTAGAAAATGTTTTATTTGATTATAGATCCACCCACTCTTTTATTTTTGAAGAATTTTCTAAGGGTATCACTGTATTACCTCAACAATTAGATGTTGAGTTAGGTGTGACAACACCTAATGGCACAACAGTCGCATCAAAAGTTTATAAGTCTTCTCCGATCAAAGTTTGTGGGAATGTGCTTCATAAAAATCTTGTGATCCTTCCTATAGTGGAATTTGATGTGATTCTTGGCATGGATTGGCTTTCTTTATATGGAGCTCATATCAATTGCCAAAGAAGGGAAGTCACACTTCATATTCCAGATCAATCTACGATCATCTATCAATGCAAGGATGAACATAACCTTCCAGTGGAAATTTCTTCCATTTTATGGGTATTGATTCCACTAAATAAAGGTTATTTATCTCAAATGGTTGGTGAGAAACTCACGATTAAGAATATTCCCATTGTACGGGAGTTTGATGATGTCTTTCCGGATGAATTACCGGTTCTTCCACCGAATCGTGAATTTGAGTTTTCAATAGAACTCGTACCAGGTGCTTTGCCTATTTCAAAGACACCTTATAGAATGGCCCCAATTGAGTTGCAGGAATTGAAGAAGCAACTCCAAGAGAATCCTGATAAGGGATTCATACTCCCTAGTGCGTGACCTTGGGGAGAACCTGTTCTATTTGTTAAGAAGAAATATGGATCAATGAGAGTCTGCATTGATTATCGAGATCTTAACAAGATCACTATCAAGAACAAATATCCTCTCCCGCGCATTGATGACCTATTTGACCAACTACACGGAGCTCAATACTTTTCCAAGATTGATCTTCGTTCAGGGTATCATCAATTAATGGTCAAAAGGGAGGATATACCAAAGACGACTTTCCGTACAAGGTATGGACAATATGAATTTATAGTGATGCCATTTGGTCTTACTAATGCCCCTGCTATCTTCATGGATATAATGAATAGAGTCTTTAGAGACTATCTTGATCAATTTTTGGTAGTCTTTGTAGATGATATTCTTGTCTATTCAAAGATCAAGGAAGAACATGAAGATTACTTGAGAATTATATTGAAGACCCTGAGAAAGGAGAAGCTTTATGCCAAATTTACCAAGTGTGAATTTTGGCTTCAAAAAGTTGCATTTTTGGGTCACATAATCTCAAAAGAGGGGATATCTGTGGATCCGTAAAAAACAGAGGTTATCGAAAGATGGTCGTGACCAACAACAGTAACTGAGATCCGAAGTTTTCTTGGTTTGGCTGGATATTATCGAAGTTTTGTGAAATATTTTTCATGATTATCTAATCCACTCACCATGTTGACTCAGAAAGGAGTTAAGTTTGTCTGGACGAAAGAATGTGAAGAGAATTTCAAGGAGTTGAAAAGAAGGTTATCCAGTGCACCTGTGCTCACACTGCCTTGTAGTGGAGAAAGGTTTGTGATCTATAGTGATGCATCCAAGAAGGGATTGGGGTGTGTTCTTATGAAAAATGATATGGTGATAGCTTATGCCTCACGACAGTTGAAAACCCATGAGAAAAATTACCCAACACATGATTTGGAGTTAGCTGCGGTAATCTTTGCATTAAATATTTGGAGGCATTACCTTTATGGTGAAAGGTGCGATATTTATACAAATCATAAAAGTTTAAAGTATATTTTCACACAAAAGGAGCTAATATGCGCCAAAGAAGATGGTTGGAGCTGATTAAGGATTATGACTGCTCAATCCATTACCACCCTGGGAAAGCAAACAAGGTGGAAGATGCATTAAGTCGACAAGACCATGCTAGTTTATCCATGATGAGGATCACAAAAGATCCAATATTTATGGATTTACAAAGGATGGATCTTGGAATTATAATGGAAGGGGGAAAATCTTATCTTTCTCGAAAGAATGTTCAACCATAAATACATGTGACGATTAAAGAGGCACAGAAAGAAGATGTTGAGTTACAAAATAAGGTGAGAAATGTTCCTGAATTCAACCTTGATTGTGATGGGATAATAAAGTTCAGGAATCGGGTTTGTGTTTCTCCCATCCCCGAATTAAAGAAGGAGCTACTGGATGAGGCTCATAGTTCTTCATTCTCTATTCATCCTGGAAGCACGAAGATGTATAGGGACCTGAAAGAGTACTTCTGGTGGGATGGCATGAAAAGAGATGTTGCTGAATATGTCTCTCGATGCTTGGTTTGTCATCAAGTTAAAGCTGAGAGACAGAAGTCTAAGGGGATGTTACAACCATTACCCATACATGAATGGAAATGGGAAAACATAACTATGGACTTTGTCACAGGACTTCCTAAAACAACCAAAGGCAATAATGCTATCTGGGTCATATTTGATCGTCTTACAAAGTCTGCACACTTCATTGCTATTAGAGAGGATTTCTCTCTAGATCAGCTTGCCAGGATATATGTAAAGGAAGTGGTGAGATTGCATGGAGTACCACTTTCTATTATATCTGATCAGGATCCGAGATTTACCTCGAAGTTCTGGCGAAGTCCTCAGCATACTCTGGATACAGAGTTGAGTTTCAGCACTACTTATCATCCTCAGATAGACGGTCAGTCTGGGAGAACAATTCAAACCCTAGAAGATATGTTGAGAGCTTGCTCTATGGATTTCAAATGTGGTTGGGATCAACACCTACCTTTGGTGGAATTTTCTTATAATAATAGCTTTCACTCCAGTATTCAGATGGCTCCTTATGAAGCTCTCTATGGACAGAAATGCAGGACTCTAACTTTCTGGCATTAAGTTGGGGAAAGAAAGCTATTAGGACCTGATCTCGTTAATGAAATGGCAGAAAAGGTCTGATCTATTCAACAACACATAAGAGCAGCTCAGGGTCGACAGAAAAGTTATGCCGACAACTGACGAAAAGACCTAGAGTATTAAGTGGGTGATAAAGTGTTCTTACGAATATCTCCCTGGAAGAGGGTTATGAGATTTGGAAAGAAGGGGAAGTTGAGCCCTAGATATATCGGTCCTTTCGAAATACTAGATCGTGTTGGGAAGGTAGCTTACCGATTGGCGCTTCCACCGAATCTCTCTCAAGTCCACAATGTGTTCCATGTATCTCTCCTGAGAAAGTACATACCTGATCCTTCACATGTACTCAGCTCAGAAGTAGTACCGCTGGAGCAAGATCTTTCTTATGAAGAACAAACGATAGAGATTCTGGATCGTAGCGAAAAAGTCCTACAAAACAAGACCACTCGATTGGTGAATGTTTTATGAAGGAACCACCAGTTAGAAGAAGCTACATGGGATCTTGAGCATATGATGAGGGAGAGGTATCCTCATTTGTTTGTTACAAAGTGACAAATTTCGAGGGAGAAATTCATTTTAAGGGGGGTAGAATGTAACACCCGAGACTTTTATGTTATATAAATCATATAAGGAATCTTTTTCTACACAACACTTGATTGGCTTGCTTTACACGAAATCGCGACCTTCCTCGATAGCTTACGTCGTAAGCAATACCGAGTTTCACTAAACAACGATATGTTATTAAAATATTATTAAAACTAGACATTATGAATAGTAATAACCACTTTTTGAAATTTTATAAATTTTATTTTTCAAAATGGACTTCATTTTTGGATTCAGAATATCGAAATTATCCTAGGGTGAAATTTTGGTATTTTTCTGAAAACTTTCAATTTTTGATTAATAGTGAAACCACTGAGTGGAAGTTAAAAAACTGAATTTTTCATAAAACTTAATTTTACCGCTTCTGTGAGTGGAATTTCGAAAATCCGAGAGACACGGTTGATGTCAGCAAGTAAAATGTGGTTCAATGAGATAAAAATAATTTTTTGGTGAATAGTAACTTTTTACTTTTTTTTACCACGGTTAAAAGTAAATAGGGTAATTAAGGGTAACGATGATATTATTATTACCCTAAAACATGTCCTAATTCTATTGGACAAGTGTAATTCGACCAAAAACAAACTTAGGAATAAAATATGACCATTTAGGCCCACTTGGATTAGATTAGGACATTTATTATTAATTCATTTAAAGAAGGGTTAAAATAGTTAAAATCAAAGTTCAATAAGTAAATAATTTTTAATATGGGGTTATAAATAATATAAATTCGACTATAAATATTCATTATAAATCTAAAAAATTTCCTACATAATGGTATTTTGTTTATAATTTTTAGACATTAAATAATTTAATTTATTTATGACACAATGATGATGCAGTAATTATATTATTAATGAAATATTGACATAATTAATGTTATAAACACCAAAATAAATGTAATTTGAGACTTTTTATGAATCCCACTAATTTTATAAGTTAATATGAAATCTTAGTATTGATTTAATTAACTTTTTTCGAACTAATCATTCTGTTATGAGTTTCACAAAAATCAATTACTAAATAGTGTCAAAATTGACATAAAATAGTTTTTTAAAAAAATATTATATTAGTAATTTTTATTTTATTCCTAAAAATCTAAGGTTCGGCCAAATGACTTAGATAAGGTTATATATATTAATAATAAACAACTTGGGGTTCGTTTGGCTGCTTATAGTAAGTTTATTAAGCTTATAGTATAAGAACACAAAAAGTCACGGTAAAAGTAAACTTATTTAACTTAATGTTAAATCTAAATGATAAGGTTAAAATAGGAACCTAAACTTGTCTATATTCTATTGGATGAGATGATTTCGACCCATCCCCACATTATCTTCGAAATATATCAATTTGGAGCTATTTAAAACCGAACTTGACTTTATAATAAAATAATATTTTTGTTTTCCCAAAGGTGCCCCTCTCCTCCCTTATAAAACGGCACCTCCTCCCCCTCTTCCTCACACCACATTGAGCCTTCAAGCTCGGAAAAACCCTGCCAATTCCTCCTCTCCACTTCCCTAGAGACATCCTCGAGGTCCTGGTCTTCTTCAAAGACCAATTTTAGTGCCCAAAAAGAAGGTCTCAAAGAATCACTTTAAAGAAGAGGTAATGTCCGTTACCGATTCTTTTATCTTTATTTCTTCTTCCACTTATTCTTCTTTAGTTGTTTCATTATGAAGTAATAAAATCAGTATCACTCATATACTGATGTTATTATATGTATGAAACAACCCTATTTCACCATCTATCCATCCTATGGAAAAAGAAATCACCGTGCGTGTGTACGTACGGAATACCGTCTCCATGCCGTGGTGTAATCTATTTTCCACCACCACCTTACTTGGATGGGTATAATGGTGTAAATAATCACTATATATGATTATTATAAATTAATACTGATTCTTAAATAGTATTCATACACTCCAATACAATTCCACTATCATAGGAATGATATCATCACTCGTGCGTACGTACGGAATACCGTCTCCACGATGTCATGCGACTTGTTCTACATGATCTTCATTTCATAATGATTATATAAATGAATTTAATGAATGAATATGATATATATTACACTAATGCCTTTCTTGAAATGAGGTATCTATAACCTAAAGAAAATAATAATAATTTATTCGACAAGACACGCATAAGAACAAAAAATTATAAACACCCGAATAAAAAGTAGCAATGAAATATTACTACTAAGAAGCTAAGAATATGACCATATATGATATCATAAAAATAAGTATGATTTTGGAATAAGTCAATAACATTATTTAAATCATTATACAGGAGGTTCAGACACTTATGAAGCAATACAGACCTAAGGTAAGGGAAAATATCACAATCTCATTTTTATCCTAGATTGTTTATACATTGAAATTTACTAGGGTGTATTTTATCATCCACATCCATGTTTCCTCAATATGTAATATTATTTCCATCCACCTACAATTTTTTAAATCCAATTTTACCCTTCGGTGAGCTTTTAGTAAAAGATATGAAAGGAATCTTTTGTCGTTTTTCATACGAGGTACTTTTTGACTTTTCGGACAAAAGTACGAGAAGAATGTTTTCTTTTAACCTATACGGCATGAATGTATTTTTAAAACATTATTTACAAGAAGCTTCCTTTACAAGTTTTCAAGTTTATTTTTAATCAACTTCTTTTAGTTTATAATTGTACCACATTTTAAGAAAGGAAAATTGTTTTTGAAGTAGAAAGGATATTTTCCTCAAGAATGGAGTTCAAGTGTTTTATCAAAATTATTTTCCATCTAAGATAATAAAGGGTTCTGTTTTTATCCCTATTGATTTTATTATATTGTGATGGAATTATTTTTAGGAATTCCTTTATCTTATATGAATTGTTTTATGATGTCACGATGTTTAAGATTCTCATTTTTATTACATGGGTTATGCAATGATGTATGATTTATGATTTTGTGGCACACATAAGAATGGTATCATTATGAGATGGGTGGGACCTATATCTCCCTCCAATAAATTGGGTAAAGATTTTATATCTCAGGAGATAGACATGGATGGAATGGTAGGTTATACCGGTTCAGTGAAACAGGACTGAAACAAGGGTGACTCGGTTCAGAAAGGGACTTTGTCCACTAAGATAGTCTTGGCAATGAGTCGTGACTAACAAGAAATGATTCTCTATGATTATGTGTGTATGCCACAAAGTTTCATGTTTTAATTAATTATTATTGTGATTACATTTCACTTCCATGATTTATCCCATGTTATGAAATTATGATCTCTTTTGCAGGTTAAGATTTCCAAAAGTTATGTGCTTATGTATACGATGTGATTGATATTTCTTTTGTTTACCCTTAATGAGCATTTGAGATCACACTTTTGTATGTTTTATTTCCCCAGGTTAGGAAGAAGGTTATTAAGTAAGATATGGCAGAAGGGACTATAGATATGATGAAATAAATGGGAGACAGTGTAGACGCTTTATGAACCAGTTGTTTATGTTTCCCAGTTTCTAAAGACACTATACCTATACGGTCCTTTCGTTGTTTTGTTATATGTTGTAATAATTTTGCTTCAATTTTGATGTATTAACAATGTATGTAAAGTATGGGTCATTATAGTTTTTTCTGATGAACTAAACATGGTAGATTATCTCTATAAGAATATGATAAATTTCCTAGGTAGTTTTCTTCTCCACCATGGAATTTTGAGGATACACTACTTTGTGTACCGGAATTTAAACAATTTATTCAACCACTCCCATCTATACATAAAAATTATTATCCATTGTATCTATAAATAAAAATAAAGGATGTAATTCTATATGGTAGTTTGTAGTGGTGTTTACACCTCCAGTGTCTTGATATATGTATCCAAGATTGAATCTACTATAACAACATATTCTTGGTCTGGTTATTATAACCCCTTAATTTCATCTCAAAAGACTTTTATCAAAATTACCCTAGTATTCCTAAGAGAAATTATTCTTATACCTAAACCCTTTCTATCAAATATAATCATCATGGATTTGATATTTTTCAAGTAATCCTTTCATTTTATATATTTATTATTGTTTTCGGAAAAAGATTCTCTATATTCATTCCCACCTTTCATCCCCTTATTAATGAATAATGTAATAATAATTTCAGTAGATTTATCCACTGAATCACATTCTTGGGGAAATTTAGATACATTATATTAATCTACAAATTTGTTATATCCCACTTTGGAAAAATTCCTACTCACTCCCTCCTTTTGTATTTTCAACATTAGCCTTCTTATTTTTCCATATTGAAACCAACTCATTCCATCCACCATTTTATTAATTGATAATAATAGTTTTATATAATTTCATGAAATACTTGTTCAACATAATTCCATAATAGAAATAATATAAAAAATATCTATTAAAAAGCATACATCTAGCACATCCCAAACAGGTGTTATACAACAATGAAATAAAAAAACCCTCCTCCACACTAACTTATTCAATACAAATAGAATAATGGAATAAACTAGTCATATTTATTGTTCAAGGTGGTAATTGAATAGTAGTTTTGAGATATTGTATCATACCTAATACTTATAACCAAGAATTAGATTTATATACTAGGTCATTCCCTATAATTCTAGATCATACTTCCATCACGTAGGTGGGACAACTAAATCATGAATTGAGAGAAGGATTATATCCATCCACAACATTTAACCTACTTTTGATGAAGTAAATGTCTCTATATCCACTTATTTATATCTATAGTTATAGGATTACCTAATCCAGACCAACAATCTTGATACTGGTGGCATATATAATGATAGTAGAAACAAAATTCACCTCGAAACATAAATTGTTCCCCTGGAAGAATCATAATTCTTTTACAACATCAATAAAAAATGATTCGATTAAAGGATCATAAGAATCCACTATTATATATATTTACATATAAAAATTATGTTATATTCCCTTGGACCTACTATCAAATAGTTGAAACTTACCCAACATATTTACATGTAATTAGAAATTCACCACATTTTAAATGGGAGCACAAGGCTAGGGAAACATAACTAAATAAATAATGTCAAAGGAATATGATTTATGTGAAATGAATAAGTCCATATAAATATATTTTTGAGGGAATAATTAAGGATATATTAGTACTTCGACTAAAAAAAGATAAATAATATTATATAGAAAACTAAATTAGAATATGTTGAAAATATAACAAAACAACCAATATGACATCCTTCAAACCCCAAAAAGACGTGATAAATCGATCCAAAGAATCAATTGATGACCATCACCAGTCAAACTGATCCACTATAAAATGATGGAGATAGTGTTAGGAATCATTAAACTCCTAGAAAGATTATTGTTTCATTGTTATTTCATACAACAGCTAATAGACATTTGAGAAAAGTTAAATGCTAGGAAATTAAAAGATAGAATCAGAGGCCATGAAAGAGGTTAATCTGTAATTTTATGCCACTTGAGAAGTCATATAGGGACCTCCTGGAGGTGGAGGGTCCCTCATATTATAGTATATATTGTTACATGAATGATTTATCATGCTTTTAATGATCAATTATGGTGATCTTGTATGAATAAGTTGGTGGCCAAATTCATGTGTGGATGTTTGGTCCAATAACATCTCAAAGATGAGCATAATGTTTATGATGGTTTCCAATATCCATTGAATATTATAAAAAATTAGATGTAATGATTGTGTATTTTAGTTCCAGATTCCCTCAATTATAGGTATAATGTGACAACATTTCAGTAGTTAGGGATCAGTTATTAATGTCTACTCATTTTTTGGGGACCATATAGCTGAGTGTTATAGAAGATATAGGTGGATTGGAAATTGATATGATGTTATATCTTCATGGGGTTCAAATGATAATAATAACAGATCAAGAATAACCCTAAATTTTATAGAATAATATATTATATGATTTTGGATCTGTATTGATCCTTATCAAAATCGTTTAACCATAGACTGATGGCTATATATATCAATCATTATAAACATAAGGGGACATGTTATATTAACATGCTATTTATTTTATCGGTATGTAGATGAATCATATTTCTTTTAATGATTCTACTTATATTATCTTATATTACTCATCAATCACTACGGAGCTTTTCAAGGCATTTTATGGATATCCTTTCTGATATATTGCGTTAGATGAAAGTTAGAGGGTCTGTGATCCTTGAACTAAATTTGATATAGGGTATGACATAAAAAGTGTAGGTGATTCATGAATATATTAAATATTCTCAAAGTCATAAATGGTTATATAGAGATTATTGGATAATAATTATAATTTTCTTATTTGGATATCCTATATTGGATATGGTTTATTCTCATAAATATTTTTAGAGTTTCATTTGAATAAATAATCATTTTATGTGATTTATAAAACCTTTTGGGATATAAGGCTAAATTAATGAGGTATCTTAACAATTTTCACTTATTCTATACATGGAATTGATTAATGAAATTTTTCATTTATTATATATCTAAATATATATAAACATGATGAATCCCATTGAACAAGTTAATCTGAGTAGGACATTTATAGTATGTGAATTTGTTGGACTGACCAACTGAGAGAAATGATTATCAATACATGTTTTTGACAAGAAGAATCATTCATATGGTTTATATATTATAGATTAATGGTGGATAATGGGAATTTTCAAGGGGTTATTGGTTCATCTATGGGATTAGAATCAAGGGTTATTTTGAGATTTTTTTATATCCCTATTTTGTTGAACACATATGTTAGTAAATGTTTTCTCTCTATTACGCTGTATATTTTTGTCTTAATGATGATATAACTATTTTAGTGTTTAAATTTAGATAGTTTGGTTAATTAATGTTCATTTAATTATTTCCTCATTTTTGTATTAATTATTATGAGAATAATTAAATAGTTATCTAATGTAAAGGAATTGATTTTCCAGGTTCACAACATATTTATTTTTATGGTTTTAAGTGGTGGTAAATATTATTTAATAGTGGTTATGGTGGCTGTAAAGTTTTATGTGAAGATGAAGTTTCTGTTTGTTTTATCAATTTTTTTTGGATATTATTCTTGTGGGGTCATATTAGGTATAGTGGTTCTCATTTAGGGGTCATAGTAAATGTTGAGTTTTGTAGGAGTCTCGATCAACCACCCGAAGTGTGTAAACACTATTTTTTATAGACATATGTAATTTTTAAATTATTCTATAATAACTAAATAATTTCATTGTTATGAAGGATTAATGGTATAATAGGGAATCAAATTTGCATACTAAGGCTATTCCATTGAGTACTATGGTTGGAATGTCGAGATTGAAGGACAATTACAAGGTATGTTTAGAAATATTCCTCAGTGAGTTTATCTAATATTTTTATATAAATTCTATATTTTCATTCGATTAATTATATTATTTTACATTAATTCGTTTGGTAGATTCTCCATTGGCATAGATTTTTTTTTTCTTTCATGCCCTTTATTTTATCGTAATAATTTCTTTTCATGTGACTGATCTCTTATAATTCTAGGTACACTTCTCTTTAATATTCTTCTACTCATTTCATGTTTTATCCTACTCATTACAATTTAGTTTAGGTATTAATTTAGTTTTGATATATTTAGGTTATCTTATTTAGGTATTATATTGTTTTATATCTTATTCAAGGATTCTCATGGGATTAACAGCATTGTATCTTTAAAATACCAACCCATTTAGACCCATAACTTCACTCGGATTGACCCACCACAAGCCCAAGGATAGTTCCCAATCACCATGATATAGAGAAAAGAAACTGGTTATCATATAAGAAAATATAGGAATGAATTAACCCTAAATATAAATATGATATAAAGAAATAAATATAGTAAAATGGTATATATCTAAAATTTATCACATCTCAAACAACAATAATAAATTCCACACTGAGAATCTAGATAACAAGGTCTGAAATCACATCAAGAGGACCATAGAAAAAATGAACCCTGAAACAACCCTTATGTCCATATCAATGTTTCTATAATTTTCCTCCATCCCAATCTAATAGTAGGGAACACAATAAATGAGATTCTTCCACTACACCCTAGTTTTCTCCTTAACAATATCTAGTAAAACAATGGTGACAATTTCCTAAAGTAAAAAAATAGTTTGTAAGCAGAAATTCTTAGTAGGATACCACCAATGAGCCTATAAAAGATCTAACCACATCAATATATAAGTCATTATTTAAACTATATTTCTCAACCCATTAAAAAAATAGCAGATTCCAATTATAAAACAGAGTTTGGTTTTCATGAAAATTTTATATTCCATTCAAATAACCATGTCGTATTCATATAAATATAGAGATATTAAATATTATATTTCCAATTGAAAATATTAGAAAAAATAAATATCATTTAGGAATAATTATTAGATAACATGAAAAAGTGAAAAATAAGCATATCAAAAGATCATCCATGTAATGAATTCTAAAAAACCATGTGGGAAATCCATTATATGATGGTTTATTCCACCAAAATACTAAGACACACAAATGTAAACTAGCTGGAATACTTCACTCATGTAGTCCAGGATCCTTGGTGCCTTAGAAAGGATACCCATAATTCTATATGATAAAAGGTAACTTCCCCGTTGATAGATAATTCCACTAGGGAAAGAATTTTTTAGTTTTTTGATGCACCCTAAGGCCTCTCAAGTATGCAATTAAAAATTCATTTCAGTCATGATAAAAAAAATTCATAAAAAATTAGAAAAGATAACCCAAAAACCATGTATCCTAAATAGATTACATGAAATAATACATTTAAAATACATTACCAAATTTTCATAAAAAAATTTAAATAGTCATCCATATTTATTTCAGGATTGAAAAAAATATTTCCTCTAAAAAAATCATGCATTCATTTTCGAAACACACAAAGTGAAAAAAATTAGTTTCTAATCAAAAAACCTTTTGAAATCCCATTTCATATCCCCCAAATTATGCAACAAACGTAATTAATCAATTTTTAAATAAAAACTATTGGTAACATCATTGAAATTAAGGCATATCATGGGTTAGACCATTCAATAGAGACACCTACCTACAGAAGGATGAAACAAAAATTCCTTTTCATGAAAGATGATGTGAAAAAAATTAGATTATATCTTAGATAATATAGACCCAATAAATGAAAAATGAATTCTCTATTTCTATGAATGATCCAAACATATATTCACATGAGAAATTAAATTAATAGAGAATAATAAAAAAATAGATTATAAGGATTCCTATTATTGAATTATAAGGAATTGAAAGAGAATCCATCATTCAACAAAATGATTCACTAAAAGAGAGGGGGAGAGAGAAAAATAGTCACCTAGGATATTTTAAGTTAAAGAGATACTGAATTATAGACAAAGAGATATATTAAGGGGGATTATGGAAAATTTGTGGAAAATATGACACTTAGGAGCTTACTAATCCACATTACCATTTATTTTTTCAGCAAATCGGGGGCTATAGGAAGAGATCCTATAGGTGTAGGACTATAACAACTTTTTAGTGGCACTTATAGACATGTAGGCCTTTATCCGACATGAATTATCTAGAATGTGGATTTCACCATTTATATAGTGGCCTCCTACTACTATCAAATTCAAAAATATCATCTCCCAATCTATGAGAGACACAAAATTCCAAATAAAAAAATGAAATTATGCATAGTTTTCCATACTACACTAGGAAATTTTCACAACAATAAAATATTTCCATCCCTAGAAAGGCACAAGATTAGAAACCTAAAAAAGTATGACCATTACTAGAAAAAAAATAATCATGATCCCTAGTCTCATGTTGATCCCCACTGAATGTCTATCTCACTCGAGTGGGATATTCTTTACATGAAGTAACTTATGATGTTGTCCCACTATCTGAATTGGTCCTTCAACCCATGTTGTGTTAGGTTTAATATCAACACCCTCTTACCCAAGAACTTGGGATGTCTCTGGATAGTAACTCCTTAGGTAGAAAACATTTAAGACATCATGGAAAGTCATTAAACGTCAAGGTAAGTCCAAATAATAAGAAAACATTTAGAGTTACTCCATAATATCAAACGAGCTGAAAGAAAATCTAATAACTTGTGCTGCTTCCAGAAGAATTTATGTCCAGGTCGAGATGAAACATTGGGAAAAAATGGATCTCGATCCTCAAATTCCAACACATGATGATGTCAATAATCAAAATATTTTTGGTGACTGAGTTTTATCTAACCTATTCCTCATCAAATTGTAATGTATTATTATCTCTTGAATGATACTTAATCTAACCGATGACTATTTTATAACCTCTTCCTAAAAAATATGTAACATGAAAGGCCTCCCATGAAATTCCTCAAATTTATCCATAAGTATTTAATCCTAATAAAAACATTTATAGGAAATCTCTATTTAGGGAATATGTTTCTCCAATGATCCACTAATTTGAATTGCACATTCCTAGAGCATGTCTTCAGGAACCTGGATGGAAAGCTACATCTGTCCATCCATCTATCAATGATAAGTTGTTTTCCAATTCAACTGAGTACCCATCTCTTTCTATAATACTCTTTGAAACTAGTATGTAATGTGTTTGTATCTACATAAAATGGTAGATTATTTCCCACTATAAAGTCTCACAACCTCCTACACATTCAACTCCCCATAGTTCTATATACTTTTATACTTCTATATAGGTAAAAAATATGATGAATGAATTATTTGATAAATAATCACCCATATTGAATCCACACCACTTGGAATATGATGTTTTAAAATGAAAAATTACAAAGCTATATCATCCCACTTCCACGCTATAAATATTAATGGTAGAAATAACTGAGATGATCTCTAATGTGACACCTTGATTTTCTAACATAGGAGGATGTAGGATACAAAACCCTGAATCAACACCACATGACTAACCACTAATAATAATGTCACAAATAATGGTTAATATTTATAACTGTAGGATTCATAGACCAAATCATTCAGTTCCCATTATCCATCAACTCCGTCCACAGTTCTAACATAACAATTATTCTTCCTCAAATGCAAAGATCCCCAAAAGAAGAACAAAACCACTCACCAATGGTCAATCGTAAATCCAAATCCTATACAAGATAAAAAATTTTTATACAAAATTGATCTATCATGATTAAAATATAATAATTACTACCCATCCTCTCTCTGATGTTCCCCCCACACATAATAAACTTCACTCCTTACAATGCATTATTATTTATTTACAAGGAATCCAAAAAACAACATAACGTTATACATTTTTAGGAATGCACAAACTAGAATAAGAGATCCACTGAAACATCCATAAAGAATTTTCATGCTTCTAATGTTATAAACACTAACTTCTCAACTTCATCCCAAAATGTAAATTTTTGTTTAAGTAGTGAAATCCAATGTGATTCATGTGGAATTATCATTATAATAAGAATCAATACTAGTTTTCAAAATCACTCAAGTTCCTTAAACCAATGTTCTACTCTTAACTTCATTAATACATCTCAAGCGGTTTTCATATAAATAAATTTGTCCATTATTCATTTGAGATAAATATTTTCTTCACATTAATAAACTCATTTTTGAAAATATCAATTTATATCATTTTCCCCATCCACAATTTTTTTTATAAATTTTATAATGAACTCATTGAGATTGGATTTTATTTATATACACAACAAAGCTGATTTCCTTTTCTCATAAGTTCACCATGGGATCCATGTTCCACATTTTACTCTAGGTTGAATGAATCAATATAAATATCAATTGATTTGGAACCCCAATGTGTTCCATTTCACCATGTCTATTTTAATTGGTTTATGTTGAAAATTTAATTTTACTAAAGTTATAATTGTAATCACTTAATAATAAAACCTATCACATATCCTTTCAAAGTTATAAAATATAATTTCAATATAAATAGTTGGAAATATCTCTTTGTAATCTATTTATTCTAAAAACATTGGAAGTAGTGAAATAACTAAAAATCATAATGATATTTTCCCCAATGAAGAACACAATGAAATTTTATTTTTCTAATATAGAGACAAACAAATACACTGATTTTATTTACAAACATCTGGAAAATATGATTAAAGGGGATTAATTTAAAAAAATTGGTTTTGATGTGTATAGGATTGAAGCATGATTTATCATAATGAAAGACCACAATCTACTACACATAAATCACAAAACTATACCCAATATTGATTCATAAGATGGGGTAAAATTTTGATTCCATAGAGAAATGTAATTTAGTCATTCATATATTTTTATGGGGTTACATTGAATTTCAAAAAAAATACTTTTCCAAAAATACAATAAAATTTAAAAAACCATTTTTGTTGAAATATTTAGTTAATTATTTATAAACAACCATAGTAATTCAAAAACAAATTCAAATAAAATCTGCATTGAAAATGAAACAACTTTACTTGAATGATAATTAATTTTATTAGTTCTATAATGTTTTCGAAATGCAGATATCCATAATTTTAAACTATCTAGTAATTAAAAATAGAAAGATCCATTCAAGAAAATATACATGTAGTTTTCAAAAAAAACAAATCCACTGAAATTCCCCGACATTTAATTTCGAATAAAATAATGAAAATGATGAGATTTATTATAACATAATCTCTCATGGAGAAAAATATTTTTATTTTTACAGTCATCCAAATGTTGCATCCCTTATATCCTCAAAAAATCCCTCTATTTAAAAATTCAATGTTCCTAAAAAATTAATATATTAACATTATAATTCATTATATAATATTGAAATATAAATGAATCCAATGTATGAGTTTTTGAGGTTTTATTTAATATTATTTACCTCATAAATCCTTTTGGTCATGAAAAAGAGAATGATACTTCCATGGTATGTCATTATTTAGATGGGTTCATTTTAGTCATTTACCTTTTGTATCCACTGAAAGTATAATTTCTACCAGAAAACATCAAATAATTAAAAAAGGAAATTGAATATAAATATGTAATATAATAAAGAAATATAAACTTCTGATAACCACCCATGAGATGATGTGATAACACTGTCAATAGATGGAAAACCACTTGGTTAACTGAAATCTAAAATATCTTTTGGTTTCATTTCAATAAACAACCTGATGTTTTTATTTCCATATTTAGTGATTTGATACATTTGAAGAACCCCTTAGTCATATTCTTTAAAGACTCTATCCTTGATAGTCGATCTATTTCATATTGAAGGAAGAGAAAATAAAATTCACGTTCTCTTCCCTTTTCCCCATTTCTATGTGGGGTTATCAAAACATTGAGAAAAAGATATGGAAAATATGACTTGTCTTCTGGTTCATTCCAACAAAATATTTCCTCTTATACTATAATTTTTTTTATATCCACTTTAACACCAATTAAAATTTTACAAAATTCCACTTCTTCTACATCTACTCCCACACATAATGATTTATAAAATATTAAGAGCTTGAGAATTTCATCAGTAGGTGAAACCATTGGTTCATATTGATCCTCTTTGAAATAAAAAAAATTTAGTTTCATACTGAAACACTAAAAAGTGGGAAGCAAAATTTAAATAACCTTAAAAAAATATTATTATTAATTAACTCATCTTCTTCCATAAAATTATCATCTCTCTAAATCACTATTACAAGTTTTTGTTCATGATGGAAAATTTATCCAAGAATTAGTTATGGAAAATGAGTAAGGTATTAAAAATCATAAATAAATATAACATGTCATTTATTGTTCCTTCCGTGTTTAGAGATATGAGGAATTATTTATTTTCAATCTGTTGAGTCAATGGAAATTATTTAAAAAAATATATGAATAATCATCCAGTGACATACAAGAAAGAAGGTCATTCAAATATTGGATGACTTCATCATGTTCATTATGTCCCATAAATATCCAGAACATAAAACTATACTAAGAATGTGAATAATGCATATTCATAATTTAATATAGATTCATTTTACACTTGAATATTAGCAGGTTATTTTTTTCACTTTTCCTTATTCTTTTCTATTTTATTCTTAATTCTATTCTAGAATGTTTTTGAGAAATTTGTTTTCATTATTCAATATCCTATTGATTCTTTTGGATCATATTCTATGATTTCTAATACATTTTCATGAGAAGATGATAATAAACAATTTCATGAACAATAATCTCTTGATATTGTAATTTTTCAACCAACATTAAAATGATCCCATAACCTCATTAAGTTATAAACTAGATCAAATAGTTATAATGATTCAAAACTTGTAGTGTTCAGAAGTTTTGTTTGATTTTTTATAGGAGAAAAATATTAAGAAAACAAGGAACCCCACTAATAAAAATACTTTTTCCTAGTAATAGTTCAATAAATTGATATTCCATGTGTCATTAGGGATATCAAAAATAAATTTAGAAAACCCTAAATATATCATAGTGAATAATCTCAAGGTCAATATCAAGGAGGCTGGGCTGAATATCCTAGTGATCTCCCAGAAATTAATTTCATGATTTTATATAAAGTATCTTATTTTCATGTAACAATGATAGAAATTACAAAACAATTTAGTGGAATATGAATAATGGAAAAAACAAGAAACAAATAACACAAGATGAGAAATATAGAAAAATGTTAGAAAGAAAGTGGTCGAGATTTATATCAATCCACTCATCAGCTTCTAATCATTAATCTTAGATGAATTAGATCAGATCATAACCACACTCAATGCACAGTCTATTTATTATGTCAGACACCTCTGTTACACAAAATGATGAACACATATTAATGGAATTTGTTCTATTATATTAATATTCTCCCAAAATTTTAAGAATCACCTAGTTTATCTACTCAACCAGTGATTTCTTATGGTATAAGGTGATCCTTATGAGATCCTCAATCACCAAACAGCTCATAGATACTCACTCAAGTGATTTATGAAATTAAAGGGGTAATGATGAATGGTAAAGAGTTATGTAAACTTACCTTATTTGTCATGATCTAACTTCACCTCAAGTATAGTCAGTTCCCACCAAGATGAGGAATATGATAGTGATCAACATGATGTTTGGATATCCAATAAACATTAGAGGTTAACGTCGTGGAACTATAAATGTGGAATAACCCTCAATATATGAAGGTGATGGGTCATAGAAATTTAGAAGGAAAAATTAATGGCATTACTTTATATACCATGAAAAAATAGAATAATATTGTGAGAAATGGTGGATGAGAATGATACTCACTTTTAAGTCTCAAGAATAAGGAATGATGGGAAACCTCATATATCCATAATTATTGAAAACTACATGAGGGGTGATCCTTTTATTTGGTAATGAAATTAAAAAATTCAAACCTAACAAGTAGTTAATTCTATGTCGCGTGATTTGAGGACCTCCACACCGTCTTTTAGTGAGACGCCTTTAATAAAATCCAACCTCCTACAATGACATGTGCATCCCCGTAAAATATTCCATTAAAAAACCATGATCTCCATAAAATTCCCACATGTCCATATTGCTTAATTCCATTAAACAAATATAAATAATGTAGAGAGGTATTGAGATAAACCTTTCTAATTTGTGAAACTAACCTTTCTCCTTATGATATAACACTGAAACATTTGGTTCTATTTATCTAGGACCCTAAAAAATTATACTCCTTGACAATTAATTGGTTTGATAGTGTGTAGTTATTACTGTAAAGACCTGTAAATTTCAAGGAAATTGTTTTCATAATTTTCTTTAGAATTTTATAAGAACGAAGTTTCTGACGGCACCTGATTCTGAGGCTCGGTGTGCCCGGAATCATTTTCGGATGTTTGCCTTGGGTAAGTTTAGTGAACGAATGAGCTGGTTTTTCTAGATTTTGAACTGGTGCTCGGAATCAAATTCTGAGGGCACCGATGGAATTATAGCGCCGGTATTTTCTTAGAAACGCCTCTTCCGGAGTTGCGTTTGCTCGGGTGTGGTTTTTAATTTTTGGGCTTTAAGTTAAGAAATAAAATAATGTGGTATGACAAACTTTATTTTATTTCACTTAAAGCCGCTTAAAGCCACTTAAAACTGCTTAAGCTGAGTTGAAGCGGATAGGGTGGAACCCAAAATATCATACCCTCTTGGTATGATATTTGTGAGGTGGGGCCCGCATGAGCCCCACCGTTTCTTTTCCGCTAAGTAACGCACCCGTGAAAACCCCTATTAAATTAAAGTCAACTGGCACATTTTCTAAATTCTTAATGCCCCTGTTAACTGGGCGGTTAGTTCGTTACAATTAATTCAATGAATTAATTTTTCGTTACTTATCTTTATTTTTCAAATTCTTTAGTTGATAATAAAATAAGGTGAGGACTTATTTTATTATCAGGTTGTTGTGTTAAACCTTTGGAAAATCTCTAAAGATCTTTATCATCCTTCGCAAAGAACGCAGTGAATGCCGGCCTCCGACGAAGGGCGACAATAAACGCCAGACCCCCCGGAGATCGACGCGACGCCGACGCTTCTTCTGCGACGTTCCATCCCCGCGACAATCTCCGATCGGCATCTTGAGGGAGGGGATTACGGTTCTTCTAATTCTTTGTGGTTTATAACATCAACATGGATTTAATTGTTATAATTAAATCTCTATGTCCTTGATCCTCGGTGTTCGTCTACGTGACGCTGAGTACCGCGCGACAGCGAAGCCCTTCCTTGACGCGATGATCCTTTTCTTCCGCGACGGTCAATTACATGACGAACTCGCGTCCGACGACGACGTTGAGGTAGGGGTTGTTTTGAAAATGATTTTACCTATGTTTGTTTTCCTCCAAGGCAAGAATGTGGATCAACCAATTAACAAGTTGGTCCACAGATTATTATTGCAGGATGTAGTTTATCAATTACTGGGATTTATAGTCTTGTTTCAAACCGCGAATGCGGTGGGTGTGGACCAACGAACAAGTCCGAACCCACCACCCTTTTGTCCTTGGTGTGCGGAACAGCGGACGATGACAAAACGGGCCGCAAAGACGATTTTTTGATTCCGCAGTGAAGAATGGGACCCAAGATGAGCTATGACGTAGACGGAAATGAAATTGGACCACCGGAGCAACTCCGGTGGTCCGCGGACTCCACCGGAGGCGCGGGTCGCCGGCGGCGCCCCGGCGGCGGCGGTCGACAGACCCGCGACCGTACGGGTCTGGCGAGACAGGGGACGCGGCCCTGCCGCGTCCGCTGACCAAGGGTGGCCCCACGCGGGGCCGCGGTGTTCTCACGCGGGGGCAGCACGCCCCCCGTGCCGCTCGGCCGTAACCGGCCAGGCCGGGTGGCGCCCAGGCCGGGCCAGGCCACCTCGGCCGGGCCGGGCCACACCTGCCGGGTCAGACCCGGGTCAAGTCGACCCAGTTCGGGCCGACCCAGGGGGTTGGGTCGGGACGGTTCGGGCCCAGACCCCCCGTTTCCGGACCTTTTCGGTCTTTTGCTCATAACATGCGCTACGGGCCTCCGAACGACAAGCCGTCAGTGGCGATGCGATCCTTGGATCGAGACAGTCGTTTCGGTATATCACACTCAAGGTTTTGGAATACTTTGGGTTTGGCCAGGTTGGTTCGTACACGAAACCAACCGGGCCCTCGGAGCGGAAACACTCATATTTTGAGCTTCGGACATCTATTTGACATGCCGTTGACTTTGTTGAATATCTCTAAGTGAGACAGATCTTTTGGATTACTCCGCACGAGGTTTGGACATAGGTGGAGTATATTCGGGTTGGTTTTTCCTTAAAAACCAACTGGGCACCTGGGATGAAAAAGCCAATAACTCTCAGACTGGGCGTCCGATTGACGCGCCATCTGCGACCTTGATTTCCTGTTGACGATACGGAACTTTTGGATACATCAACTCTGGACTATGTGTCAGTTGATGTATCAGCCTCTCGGCTCGTGGAGTGGACCCTCCCAAACGAGCTTTCTATGTGCGGGAACCCTTGAGCTGGCTGCGACTGCTACTGTAATGACGACGACTATGCAGAGATCCTCAGTGGATTCGATGGCGACGACTACAGCACTCAGCGATCCTTTGTGGGTCAGTGATACTGATCATGTGTGGGTCTGATCCTGTGTGGGTCAGTGGTCAGCGGTCCTGTGTGGTCCATCACCTATAGATCCTGTGTGGGTCCGATCCTGTGTGGGTCTTTGCAGGGGTTAGTACATATCGATCCTTTATGGGTCTGACGGCTTAGGTGAATCAGTGGCAATATCTCGTCAGCTTTATCGTCATCTGAAGAAGTATACCTATGTGGGTTGAATCCTGTTTTTCTTTCCTTTGTGGATTATGTTGTGCTATCCTGTGTGGATTTACGTTTTTCTTCCCTGTGTGGACTGGGTTGTACTTGAGCTCAGATGTTGGAGCTGAGCGAGAATTGATGACTTAGGTATATGTATGGGAATATACCTAAGCCAAGTCAGATGTTACTTCGTGATTGTATCTTTCCTTTGTGGTCATCCTTTGTGGATTCTGGGAGACCTTCGGGGGTCTCGGGGTCCCTACTGAGTACCTTATACTCACCCATGCACGGGCTATGCCCGCACTTCGTTGTGTTGGTTGTAGACGACAGACAGCGCTGATTGTGGTGGAGGCTTGCAGAGCAGGACGGTACCTGGAGGTGGACCACTGGGTGGGATGTACTCGGAGCGATCGACTGGACCCAAGGAGCAGTGGAGGCTATCTGTACCCACCCTTTAGGTGGGACTTCCAGTGGACGGCTCAACGTTGTGGCTTTACTTTTCAGTTGATGTTTTCCCTTTCGAGTTGTACTTTACATTCAGTTTGGGTTTGTATTCTGGCCCACTTACTTTCCGCACTTACTGTTGTACCAGTTTTTACATAGTGTTTACTTCTTCCTGCTTACTCTGTGGTGTTTTTTGTTTACTTTACAAAGGCAATTCCTTCCCTTTACTGAGATTTATGCCTTGGTGCTAGTTGCCAGCCCCTGGCCTATGGAAGGCGGGCTTGGGGTAGTCACGGCACGGGCCCCGAGGACGGGTCGTGACAAATTGGTATCAGAGGAGTTCGGTTCTACCGCAGAACTTGGGACTCTGATCTTTTTCTATGTGGATCAATAGTTTTTAGCGTATTGAGTGTGGTTATCAGTCCAGGGAGCCCAGTGTTTGTGCGGCGGCCGACATATCTGTACACCAGGAGCCTGACTTCTGATTTCCATCTTAATGCATGAAAACATTGATTGCATGTGTGTTTCATGTTTTCTTTGTGATTACTTTATGTCAGCTCACCAGGTATACTGTTCTGACCGTGGCACACCTGTTTCTTTTCAGGAGGTCCCCACGACGGCATCCAGCTAGGGTTTCGAGAGTTGTACATGATGACAGCCCACCGAGCGACGAGGCCTCAGTACAGGGCCCTTTGACAGCAGAGGCACCAACGGTACCTCTACCTGCCAAGCCACCGATTCTTCCAGCCCCAGCCGCTGATGATGCACGTCGCCTTAGTGCACTGCATGAGTTCCAGCGCCAGCGACCGCCCAGGTTCTGTGGGGAGACGGACCCCCAGGCAGCCGAGGACTTGTTGGAGGTAGTTGTACGAGTTTTCAGGCTAGCGAGGACACCAGTAGACCTTATGGTGATCCTCGCAGCGAGCCTACTGCACGCAGCAGCGGGCCAATGGTGGATCTTGATGACTCACGTGCACGATGAGCCATCTCTCCTCTAGAAAAACTTTGAGGGCCTCTTCCGCTCAGAGTTCGTCCTAGCCACTCTCTGTGCGGTGCGCATCCCAGAGCTTCTTCAGCTGTGGCAGGGCAGCTTGACGGTCGCCCAGTACTCGGCGAGATTTACCGATCTCCTGCGCTACTCGACCGACATGGTACGGGACCCATTCTTCTGGGCTCGGACCTTTGAGCAAGGATTGAGACATGAGATCAGGGCATCACTGATCTCCCTCAGCATTCCGACTCAGGAAAGAGTACTGGAGTGAGCCCTTTTGATCGAGATCTTTCTTGCTGAGACTTCTCCAGCGGCGAGACCTACCGTTGGGCGGCACGTAGCAGAGTCTTCCGTAGCAGGCAGTCGACGGATGACTCAGGGGTCCAGGCAGACCAGACCCTCACGCTGACGACCTCAGGACACTGGCTCAGCAGTGCGGGGCACACAGCATGGAGCCAGTCTTTCGAGAGGCAGGCAGTGCTACACATTCGGTGGGTAGGGCCACATGGCTCGTGACTGCCCGAACCACCATGCCGAGGAGCATCAGATGGTTGAGGGGCCACCCAGGCAAAGGCAGAGGGTCGACCGTGGGGGTATGCAGGGAGGAGGCGGACGAGGAAGAGGAGTTGGCCGAGCAGCAGGTGGTGGGTGACGCTTTGAGGCTCTACCACCACCACCACCACCAGGAGGTCCACCCTGACCACAGGGAGCTGTCGGGTAGAGACAGTAACAACTCCAGGCAGTGGAGGCCTATGACCACGGTGCGCCCGAGAAGATTCGAGGTACGATCTGTGTCTATTCGACCCTTGATATAGTTCTTATAGACATAAGAGCTAGTCACTCTTTCATAGCCGCTGCCCTTGTTCGGAGCTCGGAGATTCCGACAGAGCCGTTGGCTCGATCCTTATGGCTAGAGACTCATACGGGAGCAGACTCGATGATTATGCACTGGTGTCGGCAGTGTGAGCGTACTCTCGGAGGTGATAGCTTCGGTTGGGATCTTCTTGTAGCAGCGTCGAGGCCTTACGACATCATCTTGGGCATGGATTGGTTATCTACAGTTCATGCACATATTGACTGTATTAGGCACAAGGTGCGAGGTGTGCACACCGACGGGAGCAGGTTCACCTTCACCGGTGAGAAGGGAGCCTTCGCAGCACAGGATGGACTTACACAGAGGAGAGGACTGCCCATCACTCATCAGTTGGCTAGCCTCATCCTAGGAGCAGTTGACGCGCAGAGTCCTAGTTTTCCTGCAGTGGTGGATCAGTATGCGGATGTCTTTCCCGACGACATTCTAGGGATACCTCCTCACAGATAGGTAGAATTTTATATTGATCTGTACCCCGGGACAGCCCCGATATCCACTCTAGCATATCGGATGGCCCCCGCTGAGCTTTGAGAGCTACGGGTACAGTTGGAGGACTTGCAGGGCAAGGGTTTCATCTGACCCAGAGTTTCACCCTGGGCTTCCCTGATTTTGTTCGCCAAGAAGGCGGACAGTAGCTTGCGACTGTGTGTCGACTATCGTCTCCTGAACCAGGTGACAGTGAGGAACAAGTATCTGCTACCGAGGATTGATGGCCTCTTCGATCAGCTCAAGGGAGCACGGTGGTTCTCGAAGATAGACCTCAGGTCAGGCTATCATCAGCTCAGAGTTTGGGACGAGGACGTGCAGAAGATGGCCTTCAGATGTCGGTATGGACACTATGAGTTCTTGGTTATGCCATTCGGCGTAACCAATTCTCTAGCGGTGTTCATGGGCGTCATGAACAGGATCATTCACCCATACCTCGATCGATTTGTCGTAGTCTTCATTGACGACATTTTGATTTACTCGACGACTGAGGAGGAGCACGCCTACCACTTACGAGTTGTACTGGACACACTCCGAGAGAACCAGCTTTATGGAAATCCCTAGAAGTGTCAGTTATGGATACGCGAGGTCCACTTCTTGGGGAATGTCATCTATGAGGCGGGAGTTGCATTGGATCCTGCGAAGATCGAGGCAGTGCTAGCTTGGGAACTACCCAAGAGAGTGACGGAGGTGCGGAGTTTCCTAGGACTAGCTGGATACTATCGGAGATTTTTGTAAGACTTCTCCAAAGTTGCGGAACCACTCTCAGCTTTGACGAAGAAGGGGAAACCCTTTGTGTGGTCAGACAGATGTTATCAGAGCTTCCAGGAGCTGAGACAGAGATTGAGCAGCGCATCTATCTTGAGGTTGCCTGAGGAGGGAGTAGGGTAAGTAGTCTACTGCGTTGCATCAGGGACCGGACTCAGATGTGTCCTGATAGAGTAGCGGGCAGTGATCGCCTATGGATAACATCAGTTGAGTCCACATGAGCATAACTACACTACCCATGACCTGGAGTTAGCAGTAGTGGTCTTCGCTCTAAAGACATGGCGACACTATCTGATGGGAGAGCCCTTTACAGTCTATTCTGACCATCAGAGTCTCAGGTACATCTCTTCTCAGAAGGACCTGAACCTGAGACAGCGACGATGGCTCGAGTTCCTCCAGGACTATGACTTCGAGATAGTCTATACTCCTGGGAAGGGGAACGTGGTACCTGATGCTCTCAACAGGAGGACATGCATTCAGCTACTTGAGGAGGCGATAGAGCAGCTAGCCGCTTTGCAGATATACTTTATGGACAAAGATGGAGCAGCCTTCCTTCAGTCTCTCATAGTCACCCCTCTACTACTACAGCGGGTCAGAGAGGCACATCGTGGGGATGCCGGCTGTGAGACATGGCGTGCGCAGTTATCCTCAAGACAGGCACCTGATGGTTTCCCCTTTGGGAGAGAACATGACATCCTTTTCAGAGGACGTACCTTAGTACCAGTCGCTTTACGAGAGGAGGTGCTGAGAGAGTTTCACACTTCTCCATTAGCGGTACATCCTGGAGTGGCGAAATGTACCAGGATCTAAGTCGACAGCACTGGTGGCCAGGCATGAAGAAGGCTATGGCAGAGTTCATTTCACGATGCCTCACCTGCCAGCAGGTGAAGGCAGAGCATCAGGTACCAGCAGGCTTGGTACAGCCCTTGGAGGTCCCGGAGTGGAAGTGGGACCGGTTATCTATGGACTTTGTGACTGGACTTCCACACACTTCTAGAGGTCATGACTTTATTTGGGTGATTGTCGACCGACTCACCAAGTCAGCTCACTTCTTACACATCAGAGAGTAGGGCTTAGTGGAGAGCTTGGGACGCCTCTATGGTCAAGAGATTGTACGGCTTCACGGTGTGCCATCATCTATTATCTCCGATCAAGATGCTCGCTTTACTTCCCGGCTTTGGAAGGGGTTGCAGGAGGCGTTTGGGACGCAGCTACGTCTGAGCATCACCTTTCACCCTCAGACGGATGGTCAGACGGAGAGGACCATTCAGACTCTCGAGGACATGCTCCGCGCGTGTGTCCTCAACATTGGTCGCAGCTATGAGTACCACCTACCCTTGGTTGAGTTTGCGTACAACAATAACTACCAATCCACAATCGGGATGACACCATACGATGTGTTGTACGGTAGACCTTCAAGATCTCCTTTGTGCTAGACAGACCCTAGGGAGTCACCACTTGTGGGACCAGAGATGGTCCAGGCCATGACAGAGAAGGTCCAGGTCATCCATGAGTGGATGAGGATAGCTCAGAGCTGGCAAAAGTCTTATTCTGACAAGAGGCGGAGGCCACTAGAGTTCGAGGATGGCGACCACATCTTCTTGTGTGTCTCACCCCGACGTGGATTATGGAGATTTGGCCGAGGCAGCAAGTTGTCTCCACGCATCATCGGACCATTCCAGTTCCTCAATAGGATTGGAGATGTGGCTTATCGCCTGGCTCTACCACCTTAGTTGCACCAGGTGCACGATGTCTTCCACGTATCTCAGCTGAGGAGATACGTGTACGACCTGACGCATATCATTGACCATGGGGAGCTGGACGTTGATGATGGGGTGACTTTTGCAGAGGTCCCAGTGGAGATCGAGTATCAACAAGAGCGGGTCCTATGTGGACGATCGATTCCTCTTGTGCGCATCAGATGGCAGCACGAGAACCTCGAGGAGAGCACTTGGGAGCGGGAGGCTCAAATGTGTGCTCAGTAACAATATTTGTTTCCCAAGAGTATGATGTATCATTACGGGGACGTAAAGTTCTGAGGTCGGAGTGATGTAAAGACTCGTAAATTTCAAGAAAAACTTTTTTCTTAATTTTATTAGGAATTTTACAAGAACGCAGTTTTTGATGGCACCTGATTCTGAGGCCCCGTGTGCCCGGAATCATTTTCGGAAGTTTGGCTCGGGTACGTTCAGTGAACGAACGAGCGAGTTCTTCTAACTTTTGAACCGGTGCATGGAATCGAATTTTGATGGCACCGATGGAATCGTAGTGCCGGTATTTGCTTATAAACGCCTCTTCTGGAGTTGCGTTTGATTGGGTGTGGTTTTTAATTTTTGGGCGTTATGTTAAGAAATAAAATAATGTGGTACGACAAACTTTATTTTATTACACTTAAAGCCGCTTAAAGCCACTTAAAGCTGCTTAAGCTGAGTTGAAGTGGATAGGGTGGAACCCAAAATATCCTACCCTCTTGGTAGGATATTTGTGAGGTGGGGCCCGCACGAGCCCCACAGTTTCTTTTCCGCTAAGTAACGCACCTGCGAAAACCCCTATTAAATGAAAGTCAACTGGTGCATTTTCTAAATTCTTAATGCCTATATTAATTGGGCCGTTAGTTCGGTGCAATTAATTCTATGAATTAATTGTTCGTTACTTATCTTTGTTTTTAAAATTTTTTAGTTGATAATAAAATAAGATGAAGACTTATTTTATTATCTGATTGTTTTGTTAAACCTTTGGAGAATATCTAAAGATCTTAATCATCCTTCGTGAAGGATGAGATGAACGCGAAGAACGCGATGAACACCAGCCTCCGACGAAGGGCGAAAAAGAACGCAAGACCCCTCGGAGATCAACGTGACGCTGACGCTTCATCCACGATGTTCCATCCCCGTGACAATCTTCGATCTGCATCTTGAGGTAGGGGATTACGGTCCTTTTAATTCTTTGTGGTTTATAACATCAACATGGATTTAATTGTTATAATTAAATCTGTATGTCCTTGATCCTCGACGTTTGTCTATGCGACATCGAGTACCGCGTGAAAGTGACGCCCTTCCGCAACGAGACGATCTTTTTCTTCCGTGACTGTCAATTCCGCGACTAACTCGCGTCCGACGACGACGTTGAGGTAGGGGTCATTTTGAAAATGATTTTACCTATGTTTTTTTTCCTCCAAGGAAAGAACGCGGATCAACCAATTAACAAGTTGGTCCGTGGATTATTATTGCGGGACGTGGTTTATCAATTTCTGGGATTTATGGTCTTGTTTCAAACCGCTAACGCGGTGGATGCGGACCAACGAACAAGTCCAAACCCACCGCCCTTTTTTTCTTGGTGTGCGGAACGGTGTATGACGCAAAACGGGCCGCAGAGACGATTTGTTGATTCCACAGTGAAGAACGGGACCCAGGATGAGCTACGGCGCAGACGGAAATGAAATCGGGCCACCGGAGTATCTCTGGTGGCCCGCGGACTCCACCAACGGCGCGGGGCGCCGGCGGCTGGAAGTGGCGGCGCCCCAGTACGCCGTCTGATGGAGCCACCGTGGCTTCAGCCGCGGCGGCTGCCGTCGACAGACCCGCGACCGTGCGGGTCCGGCGAGACATGGGATGTGGCCCTGCCACATCCGCTGACCAAGGGCGGCCCCACGCGGGGCCGCGATGTTCTCACGCGTTGGCAGCACGCCCCCCGCACCGCTCGGCCATAACCGGCCGAGCCGACCCCGGCGGCTGGGCCGCGCCTGCCTGGTCGGGTCGACCCGGTTCGGGCCGACCCAGGGGGGGTTGGGCCGGGTCGGTCAGGGCCCAGACCCCCCATTTAGGGACCTTTTCGGTCTTTTACTCATAACGTGAGCTACGGGTCTCCGAACGAAGTGATGTCTGCAGTGATGTGATCCTTGGATCAAGACCGTCGTTTCAGTATATCACACTCAAGATTTCGGAATACTTTGGGTTCGGCGGGGTGGGTTCGTACATGAACCCAACCGGGCCCTCAGAGCGGAAACACTCATATCATGAGCTTCAGACGGCCGTTTGACGTGTCGTTGACTTTTTTAAATTCCTCTAAGTGAGACGGTTCTTTTGGCTTACTCCGCCCGAGATTTGGACTCAGGTGGAGTATGGTCGGGGTGGATTTTCCTTAAAAACTAACCAGGCCCCTAGGACGAAAAGGCCAATAACTCTCAGACCGGGCGTCCGATTGACGCGCCATCAGCAACGTTGAGTTCCTGTTGACGATAAGGAACTTTTGGATACATCAACTCTGGACTATGTGTCAGTTGATGTATCAGCCTCTCGGCTCGTGGAGCGGACCCTCTGGAACAAGCTTGCTATGTGCAGGATGTAGAGACCCGAAGCCTGACGTACATGAACATTACATTACTTTTGCGGAATACTTAATACATAACAAAATACACACACAAGGATCGTAATAGTTTAGTGTCTTTGGAAACTCGGAACGTAATCTTCTAATCCTGGTGAAAGATCTTCAAAATCTCCGATAAAGATCTTCCTTTTTTTTACCTAAAACCTTTCTTTATATCCTGGGGAAAAGAAAACATAAAAGGGTGAGCTCAAATGCTCAGTAAGGGTAAAAAAAAGAAATATCAATCACATCATATACATAAGAACATAGCTTTTGGAAATCTTAACCTGCAAAAGAGATCATAATTTCATAACATGGGTTAAATCATAGAAGTGAAATGTAATCCCAATAATCATAACTTAAAACATGAAACTTTGTGGCATACACACATAATCATAGAGAATCATTTCTTGTTAGTCAAGACTCATTGCCAAGACTATCTTAGTGGACAAAGTCCCTTTCTGAATCGAGTAATCCTCGTTTCAGTCCTGTTTCACTAAACCGGTATAACCTACCATTCCAGCCATGTCTATCTCATGAGATATAAAATCTTTACCCAATGCATTGGAGGGAGATATAGGTCCCACCCATCTTATAATGAATCCTTTCTTATGTGTGCCACAAAATCATAAATCATACATCATTGCATAACCCATGTAATAAAAATGGGATTCTTAAACAACATGACATCATAAAACCATTCATATAAGATAAAGGAATTCATAAACATAATTCCATCACAACATAGTCAAATAAATGTAAAAATATGGATAGAAACAGAACCCTTTATTATCTTAGATGGAAAATAATTTTGATAAAACACTTGAAATGAATTCTTGAGGAAAATATCCTTTTTTCTTCAAAATCAATTTCTTTTCACAAAACATCATGGAATTTTAAAAGAAAGAGATTTTATTAAAAATAGTCATGAAATCTTTTGGAGGAAGCTTCATAAAAATAAGGCTTTATAAAACCGTAAAAATCCATTCGTGCCGTTTAAGTTAAAAAAAACATTCTTCGTACTTTTGTCGGAAAAGTCAAAAAGTACCTCGTACGGAAAAACGACAAAAGATTCCTTTCATATTCTTTACTAAAAACTCTCCTAAGGGTAAAGTTGGATTTAAACTATTTCAAGTGGATGGAAACAATATTACATATTGAGGGAACATGGATGTGGATGATAAAATACACCCCAGTAAATACTTACGAATAAACAATCTCGGATAAAAATGAGATTGTGATATTTCCCTTACCTTAGGTCCGACTTGCTTTGTAAGTGTCCGAACCTCCTGTATAATCATGTTACTGACTTATTACAGAATCATATTCATTGTTATGATATCATATATGGTTCACTTATGACATTATATTACCCGTTCTTTTGTAAATTCCATGTTAAAGAAGCGTTTTGGGTAAAATCGTTTCATTTATCGTAGGTGTTTTGACTTGTTGTTCTTGACATCATTATTACTTATATCATGATTTACTCACTTCCAGAATATAAAATATGATTTATATATCATATATATTCAGTATATATATATATATAATAGGTAGATAAATAAAATGAAAAACACCGTTCATGGAGACGGTAGTCCGTACGTACGCATGAACAATGTTTTCCTTTCCTTATTGTCTTGAAATGGAAGTAAGTAGATGACATACATATGTATATATATACATAAATCCAGTAGCTTTATAATGTCATATATTTCATTATTATTTCTTATATATACATTATAATCATTCTTAAATGGTTAACATGGAGAATGAATCTCATCGCGTCGTGGAGACGGTAGTCCGTACGTACGCACGAGCGATGATATCATTTCTATAAATATTGAATTGAATTGGAGTGGATTATACAATATATCAGAATCAATATGATGTTGTAATAACTATGTATAGTTATTCTTTACACCATTATACCCATCCATGTAAGGTGGTGGTGGAAAATAGATTACATCACGGCGTGGAGACGGTATTCCGTACGTACGCACGCGCGGTGATTTCTTTTTCTGTAGGATGGATAGATGGTGAAATAGGGTTGTTTCATACTTATAATAACATATCAGTATATGAGTGATACTGATGTTATTACTTCATAATGAAACAACCTAAGAAGAAGAAGTGGAAGAAGAAATAAAGATGAAAGAATTGGTAACGGTAATTACCTCTTCTTTGAAGTGCCTCTTTGAGACCTCCTCTTAGGGCACTAGAATTGGTCTTTGAGGAAGACCAGAACCTCTAGGATGTTGCTAGGGAAGTGGAGAAGAGATTTTGGCAGGGGTTGGCCGAGCTTGAGTGCTCAAATTGGTGTGAGGAGGAGGGGGAGGAGGTGTCCTTTTATAGGGGAGGAGAGGGGCACCTTAGGAATTCTTAAAAATATTAATTTATAATAAATCTAACCCCACTTAAAAACCTCCAAAAATGACTCATATTCGAAGATTAGATGAGATAGGGTTGTAATCTCATCATCCAATCAAATTTAGACATGTTTGGATATTATTTTAAACCTTATCAATTAGATTTAACTCTAAGTTAAATAATTTAACTTTTACCGTGTCTTTTTGTTTTCTTTCACTATATGGTTAATACACTTACTATAACATGCCAAACGAACCCCAAATTGTTTATTATTAATATATATATCCTTATCTAAGTCATTTGGCCGAACCTTAGATTTTTAGGAATAAAATAACAATTAGTAATATAATATTTGATTTAAAAACTATTTTGTGTCAATTTTGACACTATTTGATATATGATTTTTGTGAAAGTCATAACAGAATTAAATGTTCGAACCAAGTTGATTAAATCAACATTAATATATCATAGTAACCTATAAAATTAGTGGAATTCATAAAAAATCTCAAATTACATTTATTTTGGTGCTTATAACATCAATTATGTCAATATTTCATTAAAAAGATAATTACTGCATCATCGTTGTGTCATAAATAAATTAAATTATTTGATGTCTAAAAATTACAAATAAAATACCATCATGTAGGAAATCCTTTTAGATTTCTAATGAATATTTACAATCGAATTTATCTTATGTATAACCCCATATTAAAAATGATTTACTTATTAAACATTGATTTTAACTATTTTAACCCTTCTTTAAATAAATTAATAATAAATGTCCTAATCTAATCCAAGTGGGCCTAAATGGTCATATTTTATTCCTAAGTTTGTTTTTGGTCGCAATACACTTGTCCAATAGGATTAGGACATGTGTTAGGGTAATATTAATATCATATTTACCCTTAGTTACCCTATTTACTATTAACCGCGGTAAAAAAAGTAAAAAGTTACTATTCACCAAAAAATTATTTTCATCTCATTGAACCACATTTTAGTCCTTGATATTAACCGTGTCTCTCAGATTTTCGAAATTCCATTCACAGAAGCGGTAAAATTATGTTTTATGCAAAATTCAGTTTTTAACCTACCACTTAGTAGTTTCACTATTCATCAAAAATTGATGTTTTTCAGAACAATGCCAAAATTTCATCCTAAGCTATATTTCATATTCCGAATTCAAAAATGAAGTCTATTTTACCAAATTCATAACACAAAAGTTGCATTAATTAATTTTATAATTAAATCCCGCTGTTAAAACAAATAGCGTGTTTTTAAGAAACAATATCTATCAAAAGATTGACACTTGATTATGTCTGGTTTAAATGTGAAATTACAACCAATGACCAACATTGTATTAAATTGTAAAAATATATTCTAAATATACTTTAAAACCACTCAAATTAATAATTTATCACTATTAATAATTTCGATTAAAAAAGTTGTTTTTAATTAAAATTTAGTAATTTTCACTATTCATCAGAATATGAAAGTTATCCGAAATGTACCAAAATTTCACCTTAGGCTAAATTCGATACTCCGAATCCAAAAATGAAATCCATTTTGAAAAATAAAATTTACAAAATTTCAAAAAGTGGTTATTACTATTCATAACGGCTAGTTTTAATAACATTTTAATAGCATATCGTTGTTTAGTGAAACTCGGTATTGCGTATTACACACGCTATCGAGGAAGGTCGCGATTGCGTGTAATGCAAGGCAAGTCAAGGATGTGTGTTGTGCAAGCTCCTTTTGGTGTAGTGTACAACACAAGACATTAATAAAATAAAAAGAATATTTTTCATAAAATCTCGGGCTGTTACACAGGAACCCTAGAGCTGGTTGCGACTGCTACTGTGATGACGACGACTATGCAGAGATCCTCAGTGGATTTGATGTTGACGACTACAGCACTCAGCGATCCATTGTGGGTCAGTGCTACTCATCCTGTGTGGGTCCGATCCTATGTGGGTCAGCGCTAAGCGGTCCTGTGTGGTCCAGCGCCTACAGATCCTCTGTAGGTCCGATCCTGTGTGGGTCTTTGCGGGGATTAGTTACCTACAGATCCTGTGTGGGTACGATCCTGTGTGGGTCTTTACGGGGTTTAGTACCTATCAATCCTTTGTGAGTCCGACGACTTAGATGAATCTGTGGCAATATCTGGTCATCTTTATCATCATATGAAGAAGTATACCTATGTGAGCTGAATCCTATTTTGCTTTCCTTTGTGGATTGTGTTGTGCTATCCTGTGTGGATTTACGTTTTGCTTTCCTTTGTGGACTCTGTTGTACTTGAGCTCGAATGTTGGAGCCGAGCGAGAATTGATGACTTAGGTATATATATGGGCATATACCTAATCCGAGTCGGATATTACTTCATGATTGCATCTTTCCTTTTTGGTTTATCCTTTGTGGATTCTGGGAGACCTTCGGGGGTATCGGGGTCCCTACTGAGTAGCTTATACTCACCCCTGCACGGGATATGCCCTCACTACGTTGTGTTGGTTGCAGACGACGGACAACGCTGATCGTGGTGGAGGATTGCGGAGCAGGACGATACCTAGAGGTAGACCACTGGATGGGACATACTCGGAGCGGTCGGCTGGACCCGAGGAGCAGTGGAGGCTATCTGTACCCACCCTTCAGGTGGGACTTCCAGTGGACGGATCGACGTTGTGGCTTTACTATTCAGTTGTTGTTTTCCCATTCATGTTGTACTTTACTTTCAGTTTGGGTCTATATTCTGGCCCACTTACTTTCCGTACTTAATGTTGAACCAATTTTTACTTTGTGTTTACTTCTGCCTGCTTACTCTATGGTGTTTGTTGTTTACTTTACAAAGGCAATGCCTTCCCTTTATCGGGATTTATGCCTTGGTGCTAGTCTCCAGCCCCTGGCCTATGGAAGGCGGGCTTGGGGTAGTCACAGCACGGGCCTCGAGGATGGGTCGTGAAAATTACCAAATGTAACTTTGAGAACATTAATCAAAATTCCATATCTTTATCATGGTTGATTCTCCATTACTAACAGATCATTAATCAAACTCATGAATTTGAAACGTGGGATATTCAATTAATCCTATATAATTGGTTTCAGTGTCAACGAGGCTCAATAAACAATTCATTACTACTAATTATATTCAATGTGTCATCAATCAATCCCTCTTTTTGACAACTTTTTAGAGAGTTTGACACTTTGTGATATCTTCTTTAGCAAGAGCACTCATGATTGAAATCTACCATCTAAAGTGTATGTTTATCATTGGAATTAAACATAAAACCCTTACAACCACAACATTTTGGGTTTTTAGCTTCAATCTCATTTAGTGGTCAACTTCAAACTAGAAAATAGAACCAAGACAAATTCTAAATCCACCTGCTTCGGTATCACAAAATTATTCAAGTTAGACTATAATACCATACTACCTTATTTAATAATCATTAACTCAGATTAATTTAACACCATCTCCCTCAAATAGATCATCCACAACTCCTTAAAAAACAATGTGTGCTTGCGTTAAACTAACTTCTCAACATCCATTAAATAATGGTTCTTCATTTTCACTTTTAGAGAGTCTCATTTTATAATTGAGAAATTATTATTATTTATTTAGCTAATTAGGTGTATATCAGCCACCTCAGGCTATCCTTGTCGTCCTTTTCTTCTTTTTGTGCTCAATTTTATTTTCTTCAAACAAAACCACATCCTTATAAACTTGAATTTCCTAAAACTCGAGCATCAGTTTTTAAATCTTTATTAAAATATCACGGTGGTAGCATTAGATAAATTATGTAACATGGGTAATTCTCTAACCGAACACTTTTCAACATCCATTTTTAGATATATAATTTATGTTTCTTAGTTTAATTTTTGATTCATTAGGAATTGAGTTTTAATTCAGTTCATCTTGCAAACATGAGGCAAAAGATAGTGGATTTTGTCTTCGGTTTCTATTCTTCATCAAGGCTTTGTTATATTATAATTTTGTTTTCTTCCATAAGGAATCATCATGGCCTCAAATTGGATAAATTTTATCCTTCAATATAAATTAATTAAATTTATTCTTTGAACATGAATTGAACCATTATATCCAGAATATTTTCAGTGTTCATCAGTGGTATGATCGAACGAAAGTTGATTATTACCAATAATATAGTGGAAGGAATATAGGTAGCATGATGGTGTGGCATAGAATATTATTGAAAGTATGAGTGATAACTAGGATAAATGATATGTTGTAGAGGTATGTGATAGAGGTAGGATAATGGGAGTAGTATCATTCGGCCATGATGGTATAAATATAGGATTTTGATGACATTAGGAGCTTGTGGTATTCGATTTTGGAAGAATTAAAACTTCACTTCTGATGGAAGAAAGTTCAATGATAGAAAAATAACTGATGGTTTCACGTTATTGGGGCACTAAAAGCACATGTAGGTAGAATATAGTTGTAGATGATTGAAAACAGGACATGAAAATTAATTGTTTTTATAAAGACATTGATTTTAAAAAATGAATTAAATAAAACTAATCATTGAATTTAAAATATATTATATTTCAGGAAATATAAAAAATATTTCAATATAAAATAGTTTGAAATAAAATAAGTAATTTTTTAATGATTTAATTAAGAAATTTGATGCATTTCAGAAAAAAAATTAATCTCAAAAACCATACATGAAAATTCAATAATTTAAATTAACATTCAGTAGAAAATTTCTAGTAAAATTAAAATAATGACTCATGAATATTTATGTAGTTATAATACCACATAAGTAAATTTTGAATAACATTTGCAAATAATGTTGAATACATTCGAAATTTAACATAAATTTATAAATATCCATCAAAAAAAGAATTTAAAAAAAATTAATTACATAATAATTGATAAGTAAATGTTCATAAAAAAAGGCCACACCACTCTCCCTTTATCAAACTGTATCGCTAAGAACAAAATAATTAAGCACCAATCTTCCCCTTATTCCATCACAACACAAGTTAGTAATTTTCTACTTAAGGAATATGTGACCAAATTCCCATTATTAAGGGTCTAAGATATATAAAATTCAAATGCCTTTATATACTATACCAAATATATTTATATATCAAGTTGATATCCCTTTTGCTGATAATATAATTCATAAAATTATTGTCTAAATACACCACAAATCTCTTTATTAATATGTAGTGGCTCCTTATCTTATGTTCAAAAATCACCGCCACAAACTCAATAAAATGGGTTGGATATTACTTCTAATTAGTTAATAACTAATGTGATACCTAAACTAACAACTATCTCCTCAACATAAAAGCACCATAAAAAACCACACCTGAAGCATTTTAGAAGATTTTATAAACAATACCCAATTCAGGAAGAATATAGATTAGATTTGAAGTCAATATCATTTTAATCTCCTCAGAATTACATTCACACTACTCGATCTAAACAAAATATTCTCAATTATGAGTCAACTCTATCATTAGTGATTTCATCATTGAGGAGTCCCAAGAAAAGAACCTATAATAACTATATAACCCCATGAAACACTTGATCTAAAACACATTTCTAGGACAAAATAATAAAATCACCACCAAAATCTTTTCAAGATCCACCGAGTCACTATTATCTAAAATTACAATGTTCATAAATTTCTCCTTTTATATATAGGATGGATATTTTCATTTCTTTATGTGTAGACAATGTTCTCTTTGGATTTCAAGAATAATATTCATAAGATTGTCATTATCATGTATTGATAAAAAATAAAAAATAATACCCTCCAAAACAACATCCTCATTGGAATATAATAAATGATTATTGGTATTATTAATAAATTCCATAAACTCTCTGGGATGGTCATTATGTATAAATTGATTAACCAAATACACATTGTTCATATAACTTCTTGCAAAATATTTTTTTTATTAATATAATCTTACCAGAACCATAGCTGATGGTAGCCGAATATTAGAACAATATTTGTAAACTACTAATCCCGATTAATTTGATCTAAAAGTCAATGATTCTAAGAAGAATATATTTTTAACCATCAGATGGTTGAGTTTTGTGACACACCAAATTTTTATGGACATTTGTTTCTAAAATAAATTAAATTTTCAATGATATATCACTTAAAACTAAGTAAAAAATTTCCTTTCCCAAGGTAATAACATGGTGCATGTTACATGAAACACCGAATTGGTCTATGTCATATGCAACACTGACTTGGAATATGTTACACATAACACTGAGTTTCTATGAAACAACTTTTCTGTCATAATTGTTTAAATGAGATAATTATAATCTAGACATTGAAAATAGTAATATGAATATGAATAAATAATTTTGAAATATTTTATTATAATTTTTTATATAAATAAACCATATTTATTAAAAAATATATAATATTTGGTAAAGACATTATATGTTTGGAAATATTATTTTATCAAATGATCTATTTTTCATGTTCTTATATAAAGCCTATAAAATTAATTTTAATATCTTTTAGAAATTTAATTTGATAAAATAAAATTAATTATTACATTTATAATGTTTTTATTATGTTAGCGTGAATTTTTGGAATTTTTGGAGAAACTTCATTTTCCGGATGAATAGTGAAAATATTGAATTTGAATTCAAAATTACATTTTACAATAATTTATCTATAAGGATAATTTAAATAATTTAAATATTTTAAAGTTTAATTAGACTAAATTTTATAAGTTAATACAAT
Organism: Viscum album; assembly: GCA_963277665.1. Classification (NCBI taxonomy): domain Eukaryota; kingdom Viridiplantae; phylum Streptophyta; class Magnoliopsida; order Santalales; family Viscaceae; genus Viscum; species Viscum album. Next base: position 1,977,396,245 of record OY728153.1, on the reverse strand, counting down.
ATATGTCATTGGAACTAATTTCACATTGAAACTAAAATTAAAGTACAACCAACATATCATCATTTTTACTTTAAAACCCACCAGTGTTGTTCCATAAGTGGGATTAAATTTAAATTAATTTCTCTCGATTATATGTTTAGAATTTTGAAAATTGGATTCCATATTTGTAATAATAACAATTTATCAAATTTAATAAGGAAAAAATATATTTTGGCCAAAAATATTAGTGAAAGTAATTAAAATTAATTACAATGATTATGGTTAAATTAAGATTAAATAGGGAATAAACCATAAACATAAGGGCCCAAATAATCCAAACAATTGTAAAAAGACCATTTTATGGACATTATTAGGTCATTAAATGTCTATTATTGAGTTTTTTTTGTTTTTTATTAATTTTCTTATGTATAACATGGGTACACCAAAATTGTTTTACAAAATGCCAAGTATGTCCCCTTACTACCCTATAAATGTCTACCAACTATAACCTTTATTAACACCTCACAAATCTCTTAGGATAGACCATGATCTACCAAATTCATTATTAAACATCTATTCCTTCCTCCTTGAAGCCTAAATTTGGTCATAAATATTTTCAAGGAAGCCCTTCGGTGCAAAAGAAAAGTATTTACCTGATTAAGACGTAACACCAAACCTCATGCCCCTTCCTTTTATTTTCATTCACCACTCCCTCAAATCATCTTATTCCATGAATGTATAAAAATATAGTATCATAAATATCATTTGATTTTTATATGATAAGGGTTCATCATAAAATTACACAGACTTCCTTCAAATAGGTAACAAACCTATTATTTAATTGTATGACGAACTACCACCTCTTGAAATGAAGATTGTTCATTTTAACATTACCACAAATCATGGTGGACATTAGTATTGAAAAAAAGATTATATATATTATATATATGATTATTATCATGTATTTAATATTCATTAATTATTTTACAATAAATATCTTTATACATTCCATTTCGTGTAAAAATAATAATTTTGTTTGTGGTATTGTGGACTACCGCTCCCTCAAAGCAATGTGATTACTTCACACACTACATGAAATTTATTAAGGATGAGTTTAGTGAACCTAAAAGATATAATCATGAGACTATAATAATCATATATATAAATATATATACATATATTTCATTTACATTCCTCATTTCAATATGAAAACTAATCAAAAATAGTGTTCATGTGTACATATGACATACCATCTCCATGAATAGTGTAGTTCATTACATACATCTATATTATAGAGGTTATTATAATAAAAATAAAGTGATTATACATGATATTTATATCATATATTATATTCATGAAAATCATAATATAAGTATAATGGATGAAGATATAAATAATCAAGACACATGCGAAGAATAGAGTGGATATTACCCAAAGTGATACCATAACATATAATTGTAACCAACAGTGTAATATAATGTATTAAACATAAAATATATGGTATTTTATATAATAATATTGTTCTATATAATTAAAAAAAATTATTTTGTGGAGTTTTAATGAGTATGATGAGAGACAAGACACAATGTAAGGGGATTTCTATTCTCACATTAATTTCTTTGAGATTTACGCCTTATTAACCACACATATATTTTATGTGGTGATTATACTTCCCATGAATATATTATATTATTTTTATTTATAATCTATCTTAATTTACATGTCCATTTGATGATCACTATTTTAGAGGGTTTATGTTTCCACATTTACCAATTTGGAAATGTAGTTTTGTCTCATTTCTCCTTCTTTGAGACCCATGTCATGAACTTGAAGAACAATGTTTTAAATGATGATATTTTAAGCTATATTTCACAGAAAATGATTTTATAATTTTAATAGTTTTTAAGATTACTATAAATTTTTTCAATTTACTTCATAGAAATGGTTTTCAAAATATATTTCGGCTTCTTTTATAAGTTTTCATGAAAAATGGGTATCAAATCATTTTCAATATCTCTATATATATTTTCAAAGAAAAATGTTTCAAAAATGTATTCAATTATTTATTTATATGTTTTGATGTTTATTTTCATGAAAATGGTTTTCAAATGTTTTTATTTTAAAATAAATATTTTCAATTAAAAAAGCTATTTTACTCAAGAAGTTTTTTTAAAATATATTTTAAAATTATGTTCCATCTAAGATGACATATGTTGATATCACACGTCATCTTCTCGGAAATAATGAAAATGTTACATTCATATTATTTATTTAATGGATTATGTTTGGATTAAATTATTCTTTTTGAACCCATTTCTATTCCCCTGTGTATATTCATTGAAAACCCGTTAGTTTTCACGAGCTATTATTTAATAATTTTTTAAAACATCCTTATTTTCCTTAGGATGTGATGTGATGAAATTATAATTATAACCACTTCATTTCATGGGTTATGAATGGTGTTTATAAAACCCATATATTTTGAGTGGACATGACATTATGAATATAATATTATATTTTGGAACATTTATGAATGATTTTATTATGATATGGGTGAGACCTATATCTTTCACCAATTAAATTGGAAAATATTTATATCTCATTAGATAATTATGTGAATCATGTAAATGATCTTGATCCACTTGGAATATGGGGACACCCGATCCATTTTGAGGAAAGGGCTTTCACTAGGGATGGTGGTGTGTCCCGACCCGTACGTGTAGCCACATTGAATATAGAAAATGTGGAATCCCAATCCAGTATGTGATGATGGGGAAACCCAATACATTATAAGGAAATGACTATGGCTGGGGATGGTGGTTTATCATTCCCATTACCTTTGGTTCCCATGAAGTTCTTTGATATGTTCGAGCATTGTGTCTTAACTTATTGGGAAAGATATCACATGTTTATGTGTTCCATAATTCCCTGTCTTGTTCTATGATATGATTTCACGGCTTATGTTATTTATTAACTTATGATTAATGTCATATGAACTGCCAATATTTATTCCATTATTCATGTTTCTGATCTTATGATATGCAAGGTATGATCTTCTAATTTTTTTATCATATTTTTATACCCCATTCCTATGGTTTATTCTTACATGTCTCCCTTGTTTAACCTTACTAAGAATATATGCAAACCAATTTTTATGCATTATTACCAAGGTCTTGAAGATATTTATTATGTTTCAATGAATGGTTCTCTCATGAATTATCAAGTGGTAAATAATTTATCTCACTTATGTATGAGTGTTTATGCTTCCCTGATTCCAAAGGCACTAGAATAGTACAGTCATCGGTCGCCTATTTTTATAATGTTTTAATTATTCCCCAAAATTTATGTAAGGATAATGTATGAAAATAGTGGGTCCCTATAGTTGGTATCATAGAAAATGTTTTGTTATCCTTTGGAATCAAGAATGAGAAAACCATTATGGGAAACCTAAGGATATATCTGAGAATAATTCTAAGGATAATGAATAGTATAGAAAAATGTCCTAGAATTTTTGTTAAGGACAGAGTATGTGGTTTTATATAAATATATATCTATTAGGATACTAAAATTGGATGTGTATTTGTCACATATGTACCTAGGAGTATCAAATTTGACAAGGTGTGTTGAGAAAAACTCGGCGTAACTTGGTACTCGAAAATGGGCCTTACTACACACCATGTTTGACACTCTCGGGGGATATGCTTTGGGAATTCATGAGCTCTTCATGAACCATCATGATGTATTTAAATAGAAGTTGGATATGAATAACCTAGGATAAATATAAGGTGTCATGGATTAAGAAAGATATAATAATTTAGACATCTTATAAGTGGTTTTTCATGATTATGTGGTCCTAAATACGATAACTATTTTTTACTATATGGTTTTTTTAGTCAATGGATAGAACCCAAAGGAACCAAGTTAATGGTGATTGAAATGGAAAATGAAATGATTTTTCTCATGAGAATTATAATTCAATGGGATATAGAATAAAAATCATCATTTAAATTCTCACACAACTATCTCAAGCTATGAATCATGCCTAGATTCCAAACAATCAAAGGAGGGAACACTGTTATATTGATACACTCATGAGGATACATCCATCTTCTTTCAATGAGTATTCTGATCCAGTTGTTACTTGAAACTAGATCAGTACCACTAAAATGATATTCTTCTTTGTCAAGTGTTTGGATGATGAAAAATTCATTCTATCAATTTATCATATAGAAGGTGAAGTAAGCCAATTGTGAATTCAAATCAAGAATATAAAGAATCAAGATGAACTTCAATACATGGAATTGAATTATTTCAATAAATTAGTCTGCAATATGTACTTTCCTCGTGTTCTTTTTGGAAAGGAGGAAAAGGAGTTCCTTGAGTTAAATCCAAATGATGATGAATCTGTTGGTAATGGCTAGGCTAATTTCACATGTATTGTCAGGTACGCTTCATTAATTATAATCCAACATGAAATAAAACGTTATTGGTTCTTCACGGCCTTAAATCCATGTATTATTATATGGTAATTGGACATAAGAGAAATTAGTGGCTACATAAATATTTCAAATTGTGAATTAAATGTTTAAATGGATGTTGGAGTGACATATCAATAAAATTATTTAATAATAAAAGGAAGATGTAGACTAATTGAAAATCTAAAAACCATGAAGATAATAAGGTGAACCATTATTTATCCTCTATGTGTTGAAAGAAGTAAAGATGTGATTTTTTTATGGTTTATAATAAGTGTTTTATGTGTGTAAGGAAAGGCAATCATGCAATTGATTTCCATAGTGATGGGAAGAAGTTTCCCAATGATGAAATTAGAAGAAAATGTACATTGAATTCGCCTCCCACACAACAATGCTTCAATTGTTTGGAGAATGGTAATCAATCAATCTATTTTCCAAACCCAAGGGCTAATTATGATGATCAATTTTAGCTGCCTCCTAGACCATGGTATAATGTGAAATCTCATGGAATCACATTTTCTAATGAGGGGTTCAATGAAGACATAATTAAAGGTACATAGGATTTTGATGACATTAGGAGCATGTGGTAAAGGATTTTGGAAGAATTGAAACTTCCCTTATGATGGTATAAAGTTCAACGATAGAAATGTAATTTATTGTTTCATGTTATTGTGGCATTAAAAGCAGGTGGAGGTAGAATATAGTTGTAGATGATTAAAAAAAGGAATTTAAAATTCATTGTTTTTATAAAGACATTGATTTTAAAAAAACAATATCAAAAAAATAATCATTGACTTTAAAATATATTATATTTTAGAAAATGTAGACAATATTTCAATAGAAAATATTTTGAAATAAAACAAGTAATTTTTGAATAATTTAATTTAGAAAATTGATTGATTTTTGAAACCATTAAAAACTATTCTCAAAAACCATACATTAAAATTTCAAAATTTCAATTCACTTTCAGAAGAAAAATTTCCTATAAAATTAAAAAAATTACTCATAAATATTTAGCTAGTTATAATACCACATAAATAAAATTTTAATAATATTTACTAATAATGTTGAATACATTCGAAATTTTACATAAATTAATAAATCTCCATCAAAAACAAAATTTCATAACAAAAAATAATTAATTACATAAAAATTGATATGTGAATGTTTATAACAAAAAGGCCACCGCACTCTCCCTTTATTCATGTGTATCTCTAAGAACAAAATAATTAAACACCACTATTCCCCTAATTCCATCACAACACAAGTTAGTAATTTTATACTCAATGAATATGTGAATAGATTCCCATTATTAGGGGTGAAAGATGTATCAAATTCAATGGTATTAAGGTAATATAAAAAATATATATATCATGTTATGATCACTTTTGGTGAAAATATAATTCATAATTTTATTATCTAAATACAAGACGAATCTCTTTTTGAATATGTAGTGGCTCCATATCTTAAGTGAAAAAATCACCACCACCAACTCAAGAGCATGGGTGGGATATTACTTCTAATTAGTAAATAAATGATGTGATACCTAAACTACCAACTATCTACTCAACATGAAAGCACAATAAAAAACTATACCTGGAGCATTTTAGTAGATTTTATAAACAATACCCAATTCAGGAAGAATATAGACTAGATTTGAAGTCAATCTTATTTAAATCTCCTCAAAATGACATTCACACTACTCGAACTATGAAAAATATTCTCCATTATGAATCAACTCTATCATTAGATATTCCATCATGGAGATGTCCCAAACTAATAACCCATAATAACTATATTTCCCCAAGAAACACTTGACCTCAAACATTTTTCATTGAAACTATCATGACATCACCACTTGAATATTTTCAAGATCCATGGATTAACCATTATCTAAAATTACAACGTTCATTAATTTTACCTTTTAAATATAGGATTGATATTTTTATATCTTTCTGTGTAGACAATGTTCTATTTGGATTTCAAGACTAATATTCATAAGATCTTTATTATTCTACATTGATCAAAAATAAAAAACAATACCCTCCACAAAAACATCCACATTGGAATATAATAAATGATTATTTGTATAGTTTATAAATTCCATAAACTCTCTGGGATGGTCATTAAGTAAAAATAGATTTACCAAATAGACATTGTTCATATAGCTTCTTGTAAAATATTTTTTTATTAATATAATGTGACCAGAACCATAGTTGATGGTAGCTGAATATTAGATCAATATTTGTAAACTAATAATCCCTATTAATTTGATCTAAAAGTCAATAATTATAGGAAGATTATATTTTTTTACCATCAGATGGTTGAGTATTGTGACACATGCAATTTTTATGGACATTTGTGTCTCAAATTAATTAAATTTTAATTGATGTATCACTTAAAACTAAGTAAAAATTTCCATTCACTAGACACTAACATGGTGGATGTTACATGGAACACCGAACTGGTCTATGTTACATGCAACACTGACTTGGCATATGTTATAGATAACACTGAGTTTCAATGAAACAATTTTTTTGTCATAATTTTTTAAATTAGATAATTATAACTTAGACGTTAAAAATAATAATATTAATATTAATATCTAATTTTAAAATATTTTATTATAATTTTTTATATAAATAAACCATATTGATAACAAAATATATAATTTTTGGTAAAGACCATATATGTTTGGAAATACTATTTTTTCAAATGAACTATTTTTCATGTCCTTCTATAAAGCCCATTAAAATACTTTTAATTTATTTTAGAAATTTAATTTGATAAAATGAAATTAATTATTAAATTTATAATGATTAAATTATGTTATGGTGAATTTTTTGAGAAACTTCATTTTCTAGATGAATAGTGAAAAATATAGAATTTAAATTCAAAAATACTTTTTACAATAATTTATCTATAAGGATAATTTATATATTTAAAATATTTTGATGTTTAATTAGATTAAAGTTTATAAATTAATCCAATATAGGTCATTTGTACAAATTTTACATTGAAACTAATATAAAATCTTAGCAAAAATATGATCATTTTTACTTTAAAACCCACCAGTGTTGTTCCGTTTGTGGTATTAAATTTAAATTAATTCCTCTCACTTCTATGGTTAGAATTTGGAAAAACGGATTCCATATTTGAAATAATAAAAATTTATAATTTCTAATAAGGAAAACATATATTTTGGCCAAAAATATTAGTAAAAGTAATTAAAATTAATTATAATGAATAAGGTTAAATTAAGATTAAATAGGGAATAAACCTTCAACATAAGGGCCCAAATAATCTAGAAAATTGTACAAACCCGTTTGATGGAAATTATTAAGTCATGAAAAGTCTGTTATTGGTTTTTTTTATTTTCTTATGTAAAACATGGGTACACCAAAATTGATTTATAAAATTCCAAGTATGTCCCCTTACTTCCCTATAAATTTCCACCAAAAATAACCTTCATTAACACCTCACAAACCTCTTAGGATAGACTCGGATCTTCCCAATTCATTTTTAAACATCCCTACCTTCCTCCTTGAATCCTGAATTTGGTCATAAATATTTTCAAGGAAGCCCTTCAGTGAAAACCAAAATTATTTACCAGATTAAGAGGTAACACCTACAATCAAGCCCCTTCCTTTTATTTTCTTTCCCCACTCCCTCAAATCATCATATTACATGAATGTATAAAATAAATAGTATCATAAATATAAATTTATTTTTTTATGATAAAGGTTTATCATACAATTACATATACTTCCTTCAAATAGATAACAAACCTTTTATTTAATTGTATGACGAACTACCGCCTCTTGAAATGAAGATTGTTCATTTTTACATTACCACCTCTCTTGGTGGAAATTATTGTGGAAAAAAGTTTATATATATTATATATATGAAATTTATCATGTATTTAATTTTAATGAATTATTTTAAAATTAATATATTTATACATTCCATTTCCTGTAAAAATAATAATTTTGTTTGAGGTAGTGTGGACTACTGCTCCCTCAAAGAAATGTGATTACTTCACACACTACATGGAATTTATTAAAGATGGGTTTAGTGAACCTAAATGATATAATAATGACACTATAATAACTATATATATAAATATATATACATATACTTCATTTATTTTCTTTATTTCAAAATGAAAACTAATCAAAAATAGTGTTCATGCGTACGTATGACCTACCATCTCAATGAATAGTTTACTTTATTCCATACATCTATATTATATGGGTTATTATAATAAAAATAATTCGATTATACATGATATTTATATCACAGTTTATATTCATGAAAATCATAATATAATTATAAGGGATGAAGATATGAAAAATAAAGAGATATGCGAAGAACATAGTGGATATTACTCGAAGTGATACCTTAAAATATATTTGTTAACAAGAGTGTAATATAATGTATTAACCAAAATATATATGGTATTTTATATAATAATATGGTTTTATATAATTGAAAGAAAAATTTATTCTGGGGATTTTAATGAGTATGATGAGAGACAAGACACGATGTAAGGTAATTTCTAGTCTCACAATAATTTCTATTATATTTACACACTATTAACCACACATATATTTTCCGTGGTGATTATACTACCCATGAATATTTTATATGATTTTCATTTATAATCTATCTTTCATTAAATATCCATTTGATGATCACTGTTTTATAGGGTTTATGTTTCCATATTTACCAATTTGGAAAAGTAGTTTTGTCTCATTTTTCCTTCTTTGAGACCCATGTCATGAACTTCAAGAACAATGTCTTAAAAGATGATATTTTATGCTCATTTTTATAGAAAAGGATTTGATAATTTTAATAGATTTTAAGATTACTATAAATGATTAAAATTTACATTCAAATAAATGGGTTTTAGAATGTTTTTTGGCCTATTTTATAAGATTTCATGAAAAATGGGTATCAAATCATTTTCAATATCTTTGTATATTTTTTGAAAGAAAATTGTTTCAAAAAAGTTTTCAATTATTTATTTATATGATTTGATTTTCATTTTCATGAAAATGGTTTTCAAATGTTTTTATTTTTAAATAACTATTTTCAATTAAGAAAGGATATTTTACTCATGAAATTGTTTTAAAATATATTTTAAAATTATGTTCCATATAAGATGACATATGTTGATATTACTCGTCAACTTTTGGGAAAAAATCCAAAAGTTCCATTCATATTTTTTTTAATGGATTGTGTTTGTATGAAATTATGCTTATGAAACCCGTTTTTATTCCACTGTGTATATGCTTTTGAAAACTGTTTCATTTCACGAGCTATTATTTAAGAATTTTTTTAAACATACTTATTTTCCTTAGGAAATGATGTGATGAAATGATAGTGATAACCATTTAATTTCATGGGTTAGGAATAATTTTTATAAAACCCATATATTTTTATGGTTCATGAAATAATGATTATATTATTATCTTTTGGAACATGTATGAATGACTTTATTAGGATATGGGTGTGACCTATTTCTTCCCCCAATTAAATGGGAAATGATTTATATCTAATGAAATAATTATGTGAATCAAGTAAATGAACTTGATCTACTTGGAATATGGGGACACCCGATCCATTTTGAGGAAAGGATTGTCACTAGGGATGTTGGTGTGTCCCAACCTGTATGTATAGTCAAATTGAAAATAGAAGATGTTGAATCCCAATCCACTATGGGATGATAGGGAAACCCAATACATTATAAGTAAAGGACTATGACTGGGGATGGTGGTGTATCATTCCCATTACATTCGGTTCCCATGAAGTTCCTTGATAAGTTCTTGCATTGTGTCTTAACTTATTTGGATAGATATCATATGTTTATGTGTTCCATAATTCCATGTCTTATTCTATGATATGATTTCGTGGCTTATGTTATTTATTCACATATTATTATTGTCATATGTACTGCAAATATTTATTCCATAATTCATGTTTCTGATCTTATGATATGGAAGGCCTGATCTTCAAATTTTTTGATCATGTTTGTATACCCCATTCCTCTGGTTTATTCATACATGTCTCCCTTGTTTACCCTTCCTAAGAATATATGATAACCAATTTTTATGCATTATTCCCTAGGTTTTGAATATATTTATTTTGTTTCTATGAATTTTTCTCTCATGAATAACCAATTGGTAGTTGATTTATCTCACGTATGTATGAGTGTTATGCTTCCATGATTCCAAAGGCACTAGAATAGTACAGTCATTGGGTGCCTATTTTTAAAATGTTTTAATTATTCCACAAAATCTATGGGATGTTAGTGTATAAAAATAGTGGGTCACTATAGTTGGTATTAGTGAAAAGTTTTTCTTATCCTTTGGAATCAAGAATGAGAAAACCTTTATGGGAACCCTAAGGATATATCTGAGGATTAGTCTAAGGATAAAGAATAGTATAAGAAAATGTCCTAGAATTTTGGTTAAGGATAGAGTATGTGGTTTCCTAAAAATATATACCTATTAGGATAATGAAAGAGGATTTTTATTTGTCACATATGTACCTAGTAGTATCAAATTTGAAAAGGGGTGTCGAACCAAACTCGGCATAACCAGGAACTCAAAAACGGGCCTTACTGCACACCAAGTTTGACACACTCGGGTGATATACTTTGGGAATTTATGAACTCTTCATGAACCATCAAGAATTATTTAAATATAAGTTATATATGAATAACCTAGGACAAATATAAGGTGTCATAGATTAAGTAAGGAATAATAATTTATACATCTTATAAGTTCTTTTTCATGATTATGTGGTCCCAAATATGATAACATTTTTTTTACTATATGATATTTTGTTTTAGTCAATAGATAAGACCCAATGAATCCAAGTTAATGGTGATTGAAATGGAAAATGCAATGATTTTTCTACTGTTCATTATAATTCAATGGCATCTAGAATGAAAATCTTCGTTTCTATGCTCACACAATTTTTTCAAGCTATGAATCATGCCTAGATTCCAAACGATCAAAGGAGGGAACACGATTATATTGATACACTCTAGAAGATACATCCACCTTCATTTAGTGGGTCTTCTTATCCACTTGTTTCTGGAATATAGATCAGTACCACTATAATGATATTCTACATTCTCCAGTATTTGTATGATGAAAAATTCATTCTATCAATTTATCAGATAGAATGTGAAGTAATCTAATTGTGGAGTCAAATCAAGAATATAAGGAATCAAGAGGGGCTTCAATCCATGGAATTGAATTATTTCAATAACTTATTCTGCAATAAGTACTTTCTTCATGTTCTTTGTGTAAAGGTGGAAAATCAATTCCTTAAGTTAAATCCAAATGATTATGAATTTGTTGGTAATGGATAGGAAAATTTCACAAGTTTTGTCAGGTACGCTTCATGAATTATAATCCAACATGAAATTAAACATTATTGGTCCTTCAGGGTCTTAAATCCATGTATTATTATATTGTAATTGGACATAAGAGACATTAGTGGCTACAAAAGATATTTTGAATTTTTAATTAAATGTTTAAATGGATGTTGGAGTTGCATATCAATCTAATTATTTAATAATAAAATGAAGATGCAAACTAATTGAAAATCTAAAAACCATGAAGAGAATAAGGTGAACCATTCTTTATCCTCTATGTGTTGTAAGAAACAAGGATGTAATTTTTTTATGGGTTCTAATAATTGTTTTAAGTTTGTAATGGAAGGAAATCAGGCATTTGATTTCAATAGTGATGGGAAGAAGTTGGCCAATGATGAAATTAGAGGAAAATGTACATAAATTTTTCCTCACACACTACAATGCTTCAAGTGTAAGGAGAATGTTAATAAATCAATATAGTTCCCAAACCCAAGGGATAATTATGATGATCAATATCAGTAGCCTCCTAGACCATATTATAAGGTGAAATCTCATGTAATCACATTTTCTAACGAAGGGTTCAATGAAGACATTGTTAAAGGTACATATACTATCCAATCTAAAACTGCTAATGTATTATTTTATTCTAGGTCTAACCACTCATTAATATATATAAGATCTTATAAGGGTATTCAGATTCCACCGAATTGAATATATGAGAAATTAGTAGTAAAAAATATTAATAGTAAAATAATTTTATCTTAATACTATGATTTATCTCTGGTTGAATTTTTTTGGGAATTTGCATCCTAATAATATTTTCATTCATCCTTTTGATGAATTTGATGTCTTCTTAGGAATGGATTAGATTTATCGTCTTAAATCCAACATCAATTTTCAAGTAAGGTATGTTATGTTTGACATTTAAAACCCACCTAATATAATCCATAAATGTGATGATAAGTACGAACATCTTTTTTAGATTACATCAAGTGTACGAGTCTTAATTCCCATACCGAAGAGTTGTTTATCTCGAATGGTTGGGGAGAAAATTGGTAGTGATGATATGACTATTTTCTGAGAATCATTGGATGGATTTCCAGAAGAGTTCCTTATACTTACACCAAAATGTAAAGTGGATCTATCAAAATAACTAACAATTGAGTACACACCCATTTTAAAGATCCCCTTTATAATGACCCCCTTTGAGTTGTAGGAAATCCAGAAGCACCTCCATGAAAAACATGATAAGGGATTCATCTGACCAATTGATTAACCTTGCGTTGCACATATTCTTTCTTTGGAAAAGAATAATCGATCAATATGACTGTTAATTTATTTTAGGGAGTTGAACAAGATGAAAATATAGAACAAGTATCATCTTCCCCATATTGATGACTTTTTTGAAAAACTATATGGAACTCAATAATTTTCCAATATTGACATTCTTTCTTGTTATCATTAATTGAGGGTCTAGAAGGAGGATGTATATAAGATGACATTATATACAAGGTATGGATATTATGAATATATGGTGAAGCCTTTTAGTCTTACTAATTCCCCTTTTATTTTCAAGGATTTGAAAAATAGAGTATTTAGGGATTTTCTCAGTCAGTTTGTGGTAGTCTTTATAGATAATATAATTATATATTCATTGAGAAAGGAAGAGCATGAATTCCACTTGATATTTGTACTTAACACCATAAGGAAGGGGAAAGTATATGTAAAATTTAAAAAATGAGATTTTTGGCTGCAAAATGTTTTATTTTTTGAGCACATAATCTCATGACGTGGTATATCAGTATAACTATCAATGATGAGGGAAAAGGAATGCTAGCCTAGACCAGCCATGGTGATTGGGATCCATCGATTTCTTGGTTTAGCAGGATATTATCGAAATATTTTTTACAATGTCTTTTGATAATCTAATCCCTTGTATATGTTAAATCAGAAGGGTTCCATGTTCCTCTAGATAGTTTAATGTGAGGAAATTTCAAGGAATATAAAATAAGGTTAGTCAATTCACTTATTCTAACATTTACCCATAATTGATATGGGTTTGTAATATATTTTTATTCATCCATGTAGGGATTTGGATGTTTAATTATGCATAAATGTTTTTATTTATTACGACTCATGGTTGTTGAATATTAATGAGAAAAAATACTCGACACATTATTTAGAGTTAACAATTGTAATTTTAGCATTAAATATATAGAGGAACTATCTTTATGGAGAAACTTGTGATATATATACTGATAATAAAAGTATAAAATATATATTCTCACAGAAGCAGTTGAACATGTGCTAGAAAATATTGTTATAGTAGATAATGGATTATGACATCTCAATATATTACCACCATGGGAATGAAAACAATGTGTTGAATGCTTTTAGTCAAAAGTATCATGATAGCTTATCCATTAAGAGTATAAAAAAGATCCAATGAATATAGATTTGAAAATGATGGAGATGGAAGTATTGAAGGAAGGGGAAAATTATAATCTTTCACAAATAAATATTCAATCCTCTCTCAATGTGAGGATTACAGAGGTTAGGATAGAATATGTAGAGCTATAATAGAATGTCAGAAATGTTCTTGAGATTATCCTTTATCAGGATGGGATGATAAGGTTATTGAATTGATTATGTGATCATTCCATACCAAATTTGAAGGAGCTGTTACAAGAACATTAAAGATCTTCATTCTCTATTCATCCTGGAAGTACAAAGATGTTTAGGAACATGAAACAATAATTTCTATGGGATGGAATGAAGAGATATATCATATATTATGTATCCCAATTCTTGGATGCACAAACATTACGGCTGAAAGAAAAAATTCAAAGGTTATAATGAATCCATTACACATACCGGAATGGAAAATGGAAATAATCACTACATATTTTTTCATTGGACTACTAAAAACCTCAAAAGTGTTTAATTATACATGTTTGGAAGTAGATCACCTTAAAAATTCATCAAACTTCATCGAAATCAGAGAAGAATTATCTCTAGATCAGCTATCCGGGATATACATTAAGGAAGTGGTAATGTTTCATGAAGTACCATAGTTTACTGAATTGGATCGAGTTCTACGGTTTACCTATTTTTGGGTGATATATTCCACCAGATATTGATACATAATTGAGTTTTATAACTGATTATCATCCTTAGATAGATTTTAAATCTGAAAGAACTATTTATATGCTAGAGGATATTTTTTAGATATTTTTCTATAGATTTCAAAGGTGGTTAGGATCAACACCATCCTATAGTTGAGTTTTCATACAATAATATCATTCACTCAAGGATTTATGTGGAAAATTATGAATACCTATACATAAAGAAATATGTAACTACAATTATCTAGAATGAGTTTTGAGAAATAAAGCTATTGGTACCTAATATCACTAATGAAATGGAAGAAAATGTTAGAGCCAATATGCAACATATCACGACAACTCAAAGATAAAATAAATTTTATTTTGATAATTGATTGTCTGATCTATAAGTTTAAGTTGATGAGATGGTTATTCAATGAATATATCCCAATAATAAAGTTAAGATATTTAGGAAGAAAGAGAAACTAATCTCTAGGTATATCGTTCTGTTTGATAATATTAGCCATGTTAGGATGGTAGCATATTTCTTGGAACTTACTCCAAATATATCTAATGTAAATTATGTGTTCCATGTATCTATCACAAGGAATAAAATTCTAGACCCTTCACATGTACTAAACATAGAGGTCATTCTACTAGATGATGATCCTTCTTAAGGGGAACAACCAGTCGAAATTCAGGATCGTACACAGAGTGTTATATGAAACAAGACCAATCACCTGGAAAAAGGTTTTTGGAAAAGTCACTAGTTTGTGGATGAAATTTTGGAACCTAAGGATATTATGATGTATAATTATCCCCATGTTTTATCTGAATGATGTATTTTTAGGGGGTATAATATAACAACTTGACAATTTATTGAATTTTTTTCTAGAATAAAATATATCTTCATTGATATATCACATTAAAATAAGTAAAATATATTTCTAACATTATTTTAATATTTAATATGTTGCATGAAACACCGATGTGGAATATCTTACAAGCAACACTAACTTGCAAAATGTTATATGCAACACTGAGAATCTACGAAACATCTTTTTGTAATAATTATTTAAATGATATAATTATAGCATATTCATTAATCATAGTAATATAAATAGTAATAAATACATTAAAAATATTTTTTATAATGGTTTTATATAAATAAAACATATTGATAGTGAATGATATATTTTTTTGTAAAGTCCATATATGTTTATAAAATTTATTTTCTCAAATGAACTGTATTTCATGTACTATGAAAAAAATAAAATTAATTTTCCAAAAATTTGGAAATTTCAATTTATAAAATAATAATCATTTTTGAATTTATAATTTTTAAATTATCATATTTTAATTTTTTGGTACTTTTCTGAGAAACATCATTTTTGGATGATTAGTGAAAAACTGAATTTTAATTCATTACTTGTTTTTCATCTTATTTATATATATAAGTAAAATATATTATTAAAAAAATTAATGTTTAATTAGATTAATTTGTTATCAATTTACCCAATATTGTTCATTATAACCATTCTAACATTGAAATTGGATACAAAAATATAGCAAACATTTAGTCATTTTATCTTTAAAAACCTTCAGTGTTGTTCCATAAGCAGGAATAAATTTAAATTAATTTTTACCACTTATGTGATCAGAATTTGGAAAAATGGATTCCATATTTTGAAACATAATAATTTATAATGTATAATAATTTCAGAAAAGTTTCTTACCCAAAAAATTGCGAATGTAATCAATATTAACTACAATGATTAAGATAAAATTAAACTCAATAAGGGTATAAAACTTAAATGTAAGTGTCTGAATGACCTATACAAATCTCCAAAAACAATTTTATGTAAATTATTCATCAATTAGATTTCCATTATTGAGTTTTTTGGTTTTTTATGACTTATTTAGCTAAAAAAGTGGGTACACCTAACTTATTTTAAAAAATACCATGTATGACCACCACATTCCCTATAGAAGGCCACAACCCCTACCCATTATTAACACCTATAAAACCACATATTTTCTCCAAGTATCTTCCAAATCCACTTCCCAACATCCCTACCTTCTTCCATGAATCCCCCCATTGGTTATAAATCCTTCCAAGGAAGCCTTTTGTTGCAGACCAAAATGATTTTCTCGATTAAGAGGTAACACCCTCCCGCAAACACCTTACTTTAATTTTCATTATACACTACCTAAAATATTATTATTACATTATTTTATAACAACAATAGTATCCTAAATATACTAGGTTGTTTTTTGATATGGTTTCAAACTAAACATACACCCACTTCTATCAAATGTCTAACAAACATACTATTTATGTGTATGACCAACTATCGCCTCATAAAATGATGATTGTTCATTTTTCCTTTACCACCTATCATGGTAGAAATTATAATGGAAAATATATTTATATATGATATATATTATGTTTATATTTTTTTTATATTCATTAATTATTTTACTACACATATCTTTTTACTTTCTATTTCTTGTAAATACATTCATTTCGTTTTGGATGTTTGGACTACCTCCCCCTCAAAGCGATGTGATTTATTCAAACACTAGATGGAATATATAAATGATTTGTTTAGTGAACAAACATTATATAATAATTCTAGGTGGATAATGATATATATACATATATATATATATATCATTTACATTCTTCTTTTCAATATGAAAATTAAATAGAAACAACGTTCATGCGTACATACATCCTACCATCACCACTAATGATATATTCCACATCATACTTCTATATTATATTGATTATTATATCGAAAATATTCTGTATATAAATGATATTTATATTATGGTAAAAATTATAAAATATTGTTATATGTATAGGGGCCAAATATATAACAAATGAAGACACATGCAAAAAATAAAGAAAATTTTACCAGAACTGAAACCTTAACATAGAATCCCTAACAAATAAGTAATATAAATTCTTAACCAAACATTATATGGTTTTAGATATAAGAACATGGATACGTATAATAAACTTATATTTATTATACAGAAGGTTTGAAAGAGTAAGAAGAGAGTTAGGACACTTAGTAAGGGGATTTCAAGTTTCACTTTTACTTCAATAAGAATTACGCCTTACTCAACACATCTCTCTATTATTTGGTGGTTATACATTACATGAATATATTATGTGATTTTAATATTAATTTTAAGGGTATTTACATATACATTATTTGAACTCTCTTTCATGGGATTTAAATTTCAATAGCATGCAAAATATAAAATTTTTTTGTCCCAATTTTCCTTCTTTCATACACATTCCATGAACTTCAAGAACCATGTTTTCAGAAATGTTTTCAAAGATGAACTTTTAAGATATTTTTCAATGAAAAGGTATTTTAATTTTTTTATGGGTTTCAATCTTCCTCTAAATTGTTTCATTGTATTTTCAATGAAATGGTTTTTAAAATTCTTTGAAGATTCATTTATAAGTTTCTAGGAAAATCCTAATCAAAAAAACTTCAAGATATATTTTTATGTTTTAAAAGAATAATTTTTCCAAAATGTTTTCAAATATTTCGATATATGTTTTCAATTTTATTTTCAATTAAATGGTTTTGAAGGTTTTTTGTGTTGTAAGGAACATTTTTCAATGAAGAAAGGATATTTTTCGTAGTAAAAGTTTTTAAAATTGATTCCAAAATTATTTTATATCTAAGATTATATTTATTGATGTTAAAAATAAACTTATAGCAAATGATCCAATGGTTTCATTAATATTATTTATTGAATGGTTTATGTTTTGATGGTATGATACTTATGATACACATATCCATTTCAAGAATTATATGCTTTTGTAACCCACTTTTTCATGGGCTGTGATTTAAGGGAATGAATAAGAAACATATCAATTTTTCATAGGTTATAATGTGATGATATTGGGATGATACCAATTTCATTTTATGGGAAATTATTGATGTCTATAAAAAATCTATTTTATGGGTCATGATATGATAGAAGTTTTATTATCTTTTTGAACATATATGTATGATTTTATTATGAGATGATTGGCACATAAATCTCCCTACAATGAATTGGGTAAAGATTTAAAAATCATGAGACAATTATGTGAATCAAGTCTATGGGCCTGATCTAGTGGGGTGATGGTGAAATCGGATCCCTAACATGGAAAGGATTATGATAGGGGATGGTGGTTTGTACCAACTAGTAGGTTTTATCACCTTGAAGTTGGAAGACAACAGAAATGAGGTACACTATTGGAAGATTGGTAAACCTAGTCCCTTACAAGGAAAGGACTGCAACTTGGGATTGTGGTATGTCCGGACTAGTAGTTTTAGTTCCCATGAAGATCCTTGATATGTTCAATCAATGTTTCTAGAATTATAGGGAATGATATTACATGTTTATGTATTCTAGAATTTCATGTCTTATTCATATGATATGATTTAATGAATTGTGTTGTTTATTTTTAAATGATTCATGTCTTTTGAATTTCTATTCATTATTCCATGATTAGTGTTTATGATATTATGATATGTATGGTGTGATATTATATTTTTATGATCACGTTCGCATACCCCCAATATAATGTTTATGCTTACATGTCTCCCATGTTTAACCTTACTATTTATATGAGGTCACACCTTTTTTGGATTCCTTCCACATTTTATGAAGATATTTATTCTGTTTCTAAAAGGGGTTATATTCATAAAGGACCATGTGGGAGATAATGTAGCTCACTTATGTACCAATGATTATGTTTCCATGTTTCTAAAGAAACTAGACCAGTACAGTATTTGGGTATCTGTTCGGATAATGATTTAAGCATTCCAAAAAAAGTTATGTAATGACAATATATGAATAGATAGGGTATATATACATTCCCTATAATAATATCGAATTTGAAGACTCAACTCCCCCATTTTTTCTAGTATAAATGGTGATTCCCATGGTGAATTGCAAGGATGAATAAATATATTATCCTAAGGGTCCTCAACCTGTAACTTTAATTATGTCAATTTAGTGGGTTCTATATGGTATGGGGATAAAATATTATGTTTCATCCATAGATGTAATTCTATAGGGAACTCCACATACCTATGGGGATATAACATAATTAAATAATCTAAAAAAATCGTGTTACCCATGCACCACTAGTAGAAGAGGTACACCAAGACATGGATCACTGTCATTCAGATAGAACATTAACCACTGGTATGAGATCAGCTTAGCACTAGGTTGAATGAAACCTTCTCTACCAGATCATGGATCCCACTAATCTGAAAAGACATGAATTGTTTAATCAAGAGAGAGAGAAACTATTGACGATGATGATAGTATATGATTTCATCTTAGAAGGTGGTCATCTAATCCATGCAATTGATATGATCAAAAATTCCCCGGTTAATGATAGAAAATGCCCATATGGTTTCACATTATAGGATTATTACCTATAAATTAGGAAACATAAATCCATAGTACATCTTCATTCCCAAATGAGTGGAAATAATCATAAATAAAGTCATGAACTATGAATATATTATAAATTTATCGTTATTTTTGGGAGATATAAAAGAGTTAATTAAACTTGTATTAAAAACACTATAACCATAGAAGAATCTATGAAGATTGTACCTATCATTTTTGTTTTCCAACAACTATCTCACATGATGCACACTCCAATACATATAGATATACAACATCAACTTTCACATTCATTTAAATTTTATTATCTCCCTTAGAATGAGTTATAGATCCCAATACTTTTATTTTATCAAGCCTAAACTAAGATCCCTCAGTGAAGGTGGATCCAACACAACTATGACAACCCTTATCAATATTACACATTAATACATGCTATATTTGATAAAGTTACACATAAGAAAACATGAAATATGAATAAGTATATTTTCTTTGGGAATTAGGTACATATAATAATTTCCGGAACATGGGATACAATGACGTTATTGAAAACATCCTTAACATGCTTCTAAAATTCCAAGGATTTTAAAAAAACACGGAATAACCTGGGGACACACAGAAGATTGGGGTGAGATATAAATATAAGTAAGGGAATACACATGTAATGATGTTATAGATGTTAGACAATTGGCATATCAATGGTGGATAAAAGGATCATTAATAATAAGGAATTATATAGAATGATAATTATAATATGGGAAATGTGGAAACAACTTAAAACATTACATTATTAATAGAGGTCAAGGAAACAATAAAAGACATCATGATAGAAAAAGTCCCATAAAAGAACTATGTTCACTACCTATCCCAACATGAAATATAATTTTACTAAATATTACACAATGCATTAGAGTGATAAATAATTTCGGGTTAACCCATCACATTCATTTCATTCTCATGCGTAGGTCTTCCACATAGATTACAAAACATGAATTAATTATTCAAAATGTTTTATTAAAATATATAATTATGGAATACAGTCATGTACACCCCAATTCAAATAATTATAAGTGTCATAAGGTAAACACCCATTATTAAAAAAATTCATGATATTCACTTCAAAATTGATTTGGAATGGAAAATAAAGGTGAAATTTCACTTGAACAATATTGTAATTTAAAAATTAAAAAACATTCTCAAGAGTGTGAAAGGGTGTCTCATCATTTTAAAATAATAAATGACATAATAGGCAAATTTGAAGACATATCAAAACATAATGAATTAGAAATAAAAGGAATAATATAATATGTTAAATTAAATAATGATTATAATACGAGGATCCCTTACCTGAGTGTGTGACTCCAAATTGAAGGTAGGTTCTTTTTGAGAGCTTGGGTATCCTTGGGAACACATTATAGAGGTAATGATAGCGTAAGTACATGCACCAATGATTTTTAGTAATTAGAAATGTGGGTTTGGGTTGGATTATAAAAGAAATGAGTTGGGATTTCATTATTATTTATCAAACATAGTTTTTGGACTCTATATAATAAAATAAAAAAAATACAAAACATTCCCATATATTTTTCCAATTATTTCATACAAATGGGATTTGTTTTCAAAATTATATAAGTAAATTTCCAAACATATTAAACTAATACCATATCTTATGTGTATGTGATTTATACTATTAATGAGTGGATTTTAAAAAAATAAAATATGTTATATGTTTTAGAGGATAGATAATGGCTTAATAAAATAAATAAAATGAATATAAAATCATATTATTTTAAATGTAAAATATTTATTTTCTCTTGGAAACCATTTATAGTATTTATTAATCACATTTTGTTCATTCTTATGTCATAATAATCAAAGTATATTTATACGATATATAATTTTTACAACAAAATTATAATTTCCTAGAAAGTTATGTTAAATTATCTATTGGATATATTTTAAATTTTGATTCAAAAAATAATATTCATTTTATCAAAATAATTTTTTATGTATGTGAATTTTCATTTTGAAAATAAGAATAAACATTTATTGAGAAATTCTAGGTTTTTGACAATAACTATTTTCAAACCATGATAAAAATTACATTTTAATTCATAAAAAATATATAATTATTTATATTTAATAATAAATATTTAATAAAATATTTTACTAAAATATTATATTATTCCAAAATACATTATTTCATCAGTATAAATTCCTTAGTTGAATTTTAATATTAGAAATAATACTTTTTCGGTTTTATTATTTCAAAACAAAAAAACATTTATAATGTAAAAAAAATAGGATAATCATATATTAATTAGTCAAATAAAAAATAATGTACATAATCATATTTTTGGTGTCTTGATACATATCCATTTAATACACCGGAAAACACCCTAAGTGTACGGTGTGCAGTTGTTGGACTCTCATGGGGTGTTTTGGTAAACATGGATTGGGTCATCATCTCAAGGAGCTCAAACTTATCCCAAAAATATTTTTTCTTATGATTAAGTTATTCGATCTTATCTTGGTCTTGGCCAAGGGAAATTTCCATTGTTTCTATCTCCCTTGAGAACTCTAATAAATGGGCTTCATAGGGGAGAATTCTATCGATTGGGGCCATCACATCTTTTTTTATGCGAAATGGATTTTTTAAAACCCTATATTAATTAAAATTATGTGATATTTAGTCAAAATATATATTATTAACTATAAATATTATTATTGGTATTTTAAATATGATATAATATAATAATACCATATATGTTCATGTATAATCTATAATAATATTATATAATAAAAAATTTAATTAAATCACAAGGGAAGTATTATTTATAACCATTCGGGTTGTTATAATATTCCCTCATTAAGAAATATCACCCTCAAAATATTCATTTCCCACACTGAAATAGATGAGTGTGAATTCATTTAATCACAACCTCTAGTTTCCAAGTCTCTTCTTCAAACTTGTGGTTTCTCTACATAACTTTGACCTGGTGCATTGTATCATTCTGTAGAATTTTGTTTCTGTGATCTAAGATTTTCAGTGGATGATCCACATAATAAAATTTATTCTACTAGTTTATCACCTCTTTATTGAGTAAATGTGAGGGTTCTGTTATATACTTTTTCAAGAGAGTTATATAGAATTTATCTTTTATTAGGGATATGTTATGTTGGAATGCAAGCTGATAGGCCACTGCTTTGATGTGATCTGTGACATAAAAGGGTCTGATGTATCTTGGACTAAGATTTACATTCTTACAAAATATCATCAATTTATTATAGGGATAAACATATAGGATTACCATATCATCAACATCAAACTCGAGGATTCGTTGATGATTATCAATACAGCTCTTCTGTGGACTTTGAACAGCCTTAAGGTAATGTTGATTGGTATTAACCTTTTCCATAATTTCCTCGACCATTTCAGAACCTAGTAGCTTTTGTTCCCCAACTACATCCCAACATAGTGGTGTTATATACGTCTTCCCATAAATGTCTTTATAGGGATCCATATGGATGCTTATGTGGAAACTGTTTTTGTTAAAGAACTACACCAATTGGAAGTTGTTGGTCTCATCCTCCTTTGATGTTAATTGAGAATTATATCAACATTTCCTCATGATTCATGATAGTATACTCATATTGAAAATCATTTTAAGGCTGATTATACTTTTTATGTTCAAATTAGTATTTATATCAATGTGGAGATTCATCTATAAAATAGAGGTGAATCTTGGATCTCGATCAGATACAATCGATAGTGGTACTCCATAATGACCTAACACTTATGTGACGTATATTCATGAAATCTGATCTAGTGAGAAATCCCATAAAATCACATTGAAGTATATTTTATTTGTATGAAAATACACCACAATCCATTTTACATTATTCCCCCTTCATGTATTCATAGTACTAGTGAAAAAGTCTGTGGAGTTGTATTCTAATTTCCATGTATGTATGGGTAATGGTTGTGTCATCCACCTAGATTTTTTCTTTTCCAAATTCAATTGTTAACATAAAATCAATCATGAGGTATATTCAGTGATATCTTTCTTTACATGGTCACAAAAATAGTTCTCTTGAAGATCTTTATACATAATATTTCATCCCGAATGAACGGTTAAGGTTGATCAATGTGAATCATAAAATAGTTCATCTATTAACTAATGATTTGATGAAACACATGGTCTTCACCCAAATCTCACATCTCCTTATACATAAACATTTATCTCCAAGGATTTCCCATTTCTTATAGTTTCCACTTTTTTATGAATTCCCACATCATTTCTCTGGGAATCACTTATCTTTTCCAAAAGGGGTGGTTGATCTATCATTTATAAATGGAATTAATATTTTTTCTCCATTAGGATTCCTATGTCCATCCTTTCCAAATCAAATAATATTGGATACCTATTAATTCTCACAATTGATAGAAATTTTAGATCATTTCTACTTGGAGAATCATCTAATTTTTTCACTTTTTTTGGATGGTAGTGAATTGAACAGTCTTAGTCCTTGATCAGATCTGAACACATTCATTAGAGTATACTCATATATTAATTCTTGAATATATACTTGAGGCCTTTGTGATCCATATATTTCACACATCCACACAAATAGATAATTACACTGTATTTTAAATGTCAAAATCCATGAATCCAACTCCAGATCATGCCTTTGGATGTTATGTTTGTGAATAGTCCACTACCTTGAAGCATAGGCTAATAATTTCTCATTCTACATTAACACACATACCAATCCTTTCATCTAAGAATCACTGATCAACATGAAACTTGTGGGTTCTGTTGTCATATTTGAAATGATAAACCTACATTCGAACTCCTTCAATCCCCATTCATATTCATCATTCAATAAAAAAATGAGTCCCTTTTGAATTATCTTAGTTATAGGGGCTTTCAATCACATGAAATTTGTCACACACCGAAGAAAATACCTAGCTAATCCCGGGAAACTACTGACATATATAACATATTTTGGCATTTTCCATCATTCTGTTTCTTTTTTAAATAGTCCACATATATCCCATTACTTTTGATTATATTCCCCAAAAATGATTCTTCGATCTACCTAAACTCACATTTATTGTACATGGAAAAACGTATATCCATTCATATGATCTTTAGCACAGTATTGTGATTCTCGTCATCATACTCCTTACATTTAATGTATATTATTATATCATCTATAATGAATAAAATAATTTTTTTGAGGAAATCTATAAAGACTCTAGTCATCAAGTCCATGATGGTTTTTGGAGCATTAGTGAAATCCAAAGGCATTACTATGAACTCATAGAACCCATAACTGATATGAAAAGTAGTCATAGAAATATCCATTTTCTTTACCCAAACATGGTAATATAATGAGCATAGATAAACCATGGTGAGGTAATGTTATATACATTTCTGATCAAAGATGTTATCCATCTGATGTAGTGGATACTTTTTCTTTATTGTGATCATGTAGTGCTCATGATAATCAATGAAAAGGTGTATTGACCTATGCTTCTACTTAATAAATAAGAATGGTGCACCCCATTGTGAGGAAGGTAGGCGTATGCACCCTTCATCAGGATTATCCTACAGTTGTTTATTTAGATCCTCATGTTCGTAAAAATAATTCAATATAGAGTCTTGGATAATAGTAACAACCGAGGTATAGGATTGATTGAAAATTAAACCTCTCAGTTAGTATATAGACCACAAAATTCTTCAGGAAACACATCAGTGCATTCCTTAACTAAGTGAATTTCTTCAATGATGATTCATTCAATAAATTAAATCATTTTATATAAATATTCTTTCTCATAAGGATATAATATCCAAACTATAGATGTTGGAGCTAAAGAATATCCATCCAAATACTTTCACTTATACATAATTGGGGTCGATTAATGATATGGAGAGTGATTTCTCTCTAGGATCAATTTATATAATCTCTATATAGGGAAATCCAATCCATTCCTAGAATTGTATCAAATTACACTAAAGTGATTATGAAATGTTTTTCTAGGATGTTCATCTCGCAAATTATGACAAGGTAAAAGTAATTTACTAAGGATGCAATAATTTCATCATTTTATATTTTTACTTATGACACCAATTCCATGCATTGTGGGTTTTCTTTAATAGTTATACTAAACATTAATGACATAAAAGAATGTATAGAACTTGAGTAAAATATTATATTCACTATCCTTGAATGAATAACTAGAATACATATCACATCTTCATTGTAGGGATCAACCTCTGCGGTAGTGGTGGAAAAATATCTCTCATGTAGCCTTAACATTTTTTTGTTGTCTCCAAAAACCCTTGTATTAGTACATTGGTTTTAAAAATTTGATGGTTCCTTGGTGTTAATGAAATGAACAATGCACTGCCAGTTGATTGGATAATTCTATTCCGCCATCATATTCGTGGGTTTTTCCTATTGTAAATCGCTAGGTAGGTTTCCTTTCTTACAACACAAAATGAAGTTCCTCGTATACCTTAGATAATTTGTTGGTGATTTGTTCTGTAACTTTGACAAGTCATATGTTTCCATCTCTTAGTACCATTATATTTTTCCATCAGATCACTAGGCTTTAACACTATATTTCACTTCATATCCCTAGGTTACCCTTGATATTATCTAATCTCTCTTTCCACTATAAAAGAAATTAATAAAATTTCATCCAAGCTATCAAATTCACATATTGTTGGGGCATTTTGTGGACTAGGGTTTGGACCACCAATGAAGCGGTCAACCTTGAATTCAAGGGTAAAGAAAATTCTTTAGGCATATCATGCAAGTCTTAGTAATTGTTACTCGTACTCCTTGATGTATTCTTGATGGTTTCCCTTTATAGAAATTAAATACATTTCCATTTTAAGTTAGAGAGTTATAGGAAAATATTTATTGAAAAGAAATTTCCATAATTCCTCCAACCTCATCACATTGATTTATTCCTTTATATTCATATTCATAACCAATGTACACTGTTGATCTACTTCTCTTTTAATAAGATAAATTTCCAGTTGTACCTTATCTTATTCAGAACATTTAAATATGTAAAATATATTTCCAATTAAATTGATCCATTTTACTGTGATTATGTCATCAAATGATGCAAGGCAATTTAGAGTCTTTTGTCTCATAATGGACACAATTATAGCATGTTCTCTCTTGGGGGTGTTTGTATTCTCCTCATGATTCATGTTTATATTTTCAACCTGATTCATCTCGAACAATATCATCATAATTTTCATGATTCCTACTACCATTACGTTGGGAATATCTTTAGGGAAGTCATCAAATTTTATGTCACAATGATTGTTTGTGTGATTACTTTTATTTCCATCCATTGTCTAAAATACGATGAATATTAGGGTTTTTTATTTTTAAACTATTAAAACAGAAAGGGATAATTCAATGCCATTAAAGAGTTAACTTATTAATTACATTTAATTCAATTACTTATATATTTATATACTTGAAAATATGTTATCTATGATCTATTTCTAACATATACTGTTATTATAATTTTTTTTAATAATGGTTCATAATGATCTCATAAATTTAGAAAAGCATATTTACAAAGAGTGTCAAACTAGGTGTGAAGTAAGGCTCATAGTCATGTACCATGTTACACTGATTCAGTCCCGATGCACCTTTCTAGATTTATTACCCATAGGTACATATATGTTGGAACCACACCTAATTTTATTATACCGACAACGATGTATTTTCATGAAAATGAACTTTCTCTATACCTAGGTTTTAGGATTTATTAATTAAATAACCAAAAAAACATACATTCCAATGTTTTTGCAATTATTTTTGAACAATGGGATAGGTTTTCAATATTTCATAATTCCAAGGGCCAAACCTAATAAAATAATACCAATACATATTTGGATTTGTGTAATACTCTCACATACAATAATTTAGAACTTTAAAATATATTATAAGTTTTGGATGACTCATAATGGATTTATAAAATAATTAAAATAAACATAAAATAAAATTTCATTAATGGAAAAAATATATTTTGTATTTTTTCTAATTTATGGTAATTATTACATCACTTTTTTAGAGTTATGATGTCATAATGCAGAATGTATATTTATACAGTGTTTAATTTATTCCCAAAAATTCATCTATCAGAGAAAATTATGATAAATTCACCCTTGGATAATTTTAAAAGTTTGATTAAAATAATAATAATCATTTTATGAAAATAATTTTATAAATATGTAAATTTTTTGTTTCATAAAACAATTCACATTAATTTCAAAATTCTTGGTTTTTTTAAGATAATAATTTTCGAACCATTATAAAAATTTCATTCAACTTCATTTAAAAAATATTATCATTTATATTTATTAAAAAAATTTAACTAATATTTAATTAGAATATTACTTTTTTCACAAATCTATTAATTCATCAAAACAAATTCCATATTTTAATTTGAATATTACCAAAAAATTCTACTTTTTGTTTCATTATATCAAAATAAAAAACCTTTATAATGTTAAAATAATAGGATGAAAATATATTCCTTATAATATAAAAAATAATTTACATAATCGTATTGATAGGATCATGATACATCCTATTAATATACCAGAAAACACCCTATGAGTAGGGTGCACGACTGTGGGACATTTTTGGGGTAGTTTGTTGAACTAGGTTTGGATCGTGATCTCGATGAGCTTCAAATTATCCTATAAACAAATTTCTCATTTTTAAGTGGTTGAATCTCAACTTTTTCTTGGTCAATGAAAAATCCCATAGATTATATCTCACTCAAATTCACTGATAAATGGTCTTCATAGGGTATAATCCGACTGGTTGAGGATACCACTTCCTTTATTTGTGTCATTTGTTTCTCAAAACACAATATTTATACTGATCATGTGATCACTGTTAAGAGTCTATTTTATAAGCATTTATGATTATTAATGAACATAAAAATACCGTAAAATATAAAAAATCAAATAAATTTAATGTGTTTTCTAAACCATATTACATAAGAAAATATTTAATTAAAGTAGATGAGAACATTTATTTATAACCATTTGGGTTGTTACATCTACTTCCCTATAATTATCTATCACGAAACTATGAATATGAGATGATTTCACAAAAGTGTGACACACCCATAGTGGAAACTAAAAATATGTTTTAACGTGCTCCTTTTTCATGTAATTGTAATAAAACTCCTGACTCTCCCATGACATCAATATGAATTCCTTCTTGTACCTTGGCATTGGTCATCCCACTTCCTTTTCTGACCTGGATGTAAACTGTTACTACCTCCCAATATAACTACTACTCAAAAGAGTCATGTATTCCCCTATATATTTCCCTCATCCATAGTTTCTGTATAGACAACCTCTAAATAGGTGTGTAGGTATATATGAATTTGTGTAGATCATATATATTCCATTAATCTAATTTCAAAACTTCACAATTTGAGATAATCATTGGAAATAAGATCCATAAAAAATTATAATATGTCAGAAAAAATGTAGCATACTCCATTGTAGAATGATATATTTTATCCATGGTAGAAAATTCTCATTCCTTCACCTCCCATTATTTTATTAGACATAACTTTCCATTGAAGGTCTTAATGAAGGTACTCCAAGTAGGATATCCATGAAACTTGGCATTCAAAATTGATTCCAACCACTTTCTCCTTGTACCTTCAAGCATGTAAGTGGATAATCAAACCTTGGTATCATTAAGAGTTTTAATAGAGTGGAAAACCTCTTGATTATTCTATTTATTCACCAGCATCTTGTGGTCCCTTATAACAACAAAAAACCAATAGGTGTTCCAATGTAAATTCTAAAGAATGGGCAACCTTTCATTCTAAAACAACATTGGCAACTTGTCCATTTGAATGGATCATAATGAATATTGTTTGTAGTATAATTGGATCAAAATGAGCAATTTCAAATGGGTATTGATTTTTATCCTCCACTATAGTAATCCATAGAACTATTATTGGAGGTTCCCCAAAATATAAAATAGTATGGAAAAAATATTAAGAATTTTTTTATTATTTTAATATAAACTAATTATAAAAGATTTAAAGTTAAAAGGTTATATTCCTCTATAATAACACAAGAAAATATAAGACTTATCATGGAATGTTGAGGCTTTTCATGATAGCTAGTTGTCTATGAAAACTCCAACAATACCCCTCTATTTTTGACAGTCCTTCCTCAAGTCTAATTGATAACACCATGCATAGTATAGTAATGCAAATACATGTGAAAAATAAATAATGAACCCTGATAGATTCAATAAAAATTAATAACATAATATCATATTTAAACCCAATTCTTCACCCAAATTTACCCGCACGAGAATGACAACATGTTCCCTACTTCCAAGGCATGGTGACAAGAACCTCCATATCATATAATAAAATAAGGGAAAAATTTCACCCGGAACAAACATATGATATAATAAAAATAAAATGTGTAAAATCATTGATAACATAAATATATCACATATAAAATAAAAACAATAAATGTAACATCCAACATTAATATAAAAAGTCACAAAACATTACAAGAATACCTTCAAAAACATAGAACCTAAAATAACCCATGTTTTCATATCCACATGACTATAATTCGCTTCTATTTCATCCCACTAGTAGGAAATACAATAAAAAAATTCATCCATTACAAAATTATATTCTTTTTACTAGTACCCAAAAACCCAATGCTACAAACACCCAAAAGAAAAAGAAGGGTGTGGGAAAAATTCCTAATATGATACCACCAATGAATATATACAATGTATAACCGTATGAATCAATTTGTTGAATTTTAACATTTATTTCCAAATTGATTTAAAAGAAATCATTTTACATTTATAAATCACGCATTGGTTTCCAGTCAAATATTTGGTATTTATTTTAAATAATCATTCCATATTGAAATAATATTATATGACATATTACATTTCTAGTGATAAAAGAAGTTAAATAAGCTATTTTAAATCATAATGTTTATATAGAAAGAAAGAGAGGGAAAATATTTATATCAAAATATCATGAATGTAACATAATCTCAAAGAAACTATTTTGGATCCCAAGATCTTATGGTGTACACAACCAATATTCTAATATATAAAAATTAATAATATCCATTATATGTGACTCCTTGATTCCGATATCCTTGATCACATATAAAATATTCCCCAAATTTCTCTTACCTCAAGGGAACCTAATCTGGTGATATATAACTCAACTAAGGTTATTCATTGACTAGATTTCCCTATACCATATGGTCACCCATCTTTACAATTACATTTTCATTTCATTCAATATAATCAGAGAAATGTTTCATAAACAATTTCAATGGAATAATCCAAAGGCATGTTTCATAAGTAATTTAGAAGTCATGATACATTTCAAATCCAACACCACATTTTAAAAAAACATTTCATATAGTGATTAATGAAAATTCCATGAAGGAAAACCCATTCAACTATAAAAAAATTTTTGAGGAATTTTTTTAAAATACATAATGTGTATAAGATTTGGTTTCCAAAACAACCCAAATTTAAAAACTTCACCGAGAACCCCAAATGGTAAAAAAATTCAATAATAAATTATAAAAAAAAATGGATAATTGTAACAAACTTAAGGATTTACAATTGTTAGTGCATAAAATATATAAACCTACAAGAAAAATTATTAAATGGTGTTTCCTCTTCAAAATAGGTCATTAGAGACAAGAAGATAAAATCCTTGAGAATCTTGATCCAATAATAGTAAATAAAATTATCCATGTCTATGCTTGATCCCAAAACCTAGTCACATGAGACAACAAAAGAATAGAGAACGATATGAGAACCCATAATAGAAGTTTTCGTATTATCAGATTATAAAAATTGAATATCCAAAACGTCAATACACAAAATAATTTATCAATGAGGAGGGGGAGAGAGACAAAACATCCGCAAGGAGCTTCTTAAGTTAGACAAATAAAATTATGGTTGAAGAAATGTACTAATGGGGATTAATAATACATCACAGATGAAAATGACATTTAGTAACTCACAACTCTACATCCTTAGTAACACCCCAAGCTAGAACATGGCCTCAAAAAGATAGTTTGTGGGTATAATAAGTGAGAATGTAGTTTCAGGACTCTATCAAAAGGATGGTGGCACCTACATACATATAGTGCTTCTTCCAAATTTCATAGGCTATCCAATTCCCTTCATATTCAAGCTGGTGGATTATTTCTTCCACAAACTACCAAAATTTCATCTCTCATCCAATGAGAAACTTGAAATTTCTAAACACAAAATATTATAGGGATTCATAACTGCTTCTTAATAGTTAAAAGTTAAAAGATCTCAATTCTACTTTCTTATGTTATCTTTTTTTGGTAATAACTTCATTTGAAGAACGTGATTCAAAGTTACACTTTTTTATTTCCATGATATAGTGAATTCATTATTACTTACTTCAATTTAGATAAAGTGTTGTTATTAGAATAATGAAGGTAATAATTTTATTGTTTTTCTTGGAATAGTTTAGAGAATGTGTTTCATGATACTCTGGTATTTACATGACGTTTAGGGTATATTTTTGGTATGTATGTCCTTATGATAATATTTATGTAATTGTTTTGATGAAAAAAATTTAATAAGTTTAATAAATTTGGTGATAGTGATTTGACTAAGATATAGATATATGGAATTATTTTCTAATGTTATTATTAGCATTAATTGATGGATAAATAATATATATATATATATATATATTTGTTTTTATACTTTATCTTTTTATTCTATGAGATTTAAACGAAGTATAAATGATATTTTTGTTAGTTTTTTTAAGGGATGATTTAGTAAGTGTTTCAGTTTCCTAGTGGTTTTTAATAATACAAGAATAATATAACATAATTGATTAATGTGAAATGGGAATGGGTAATATTGATTAAAATAAGTACAACATGTGTAATTACTTTTAAATAATAATAATATGTGCTGGAAGTGGATGTGTAATAACTAAAATAAATGTAGTTAATGAATTAATTTTTTTAATAAATGATTAATAGACAATTTTTAATGAAATATATAGTGGTGATGTTATGTGTTTTTGTGTTTTTATTGACATATGGTTGTAGAGGGTGTTTTTGTTGTTTTTAGTGCTGGAAGTGGTTGTTATTAATGTTTTGTGTTATATTGTAGTAGTGATGTTTTATGATCCTATATGGTGTTATGATAGTAATTGCATCACTTAATGGGATTTAATGTGTCCATATATTCATTATTGTTTTATTATTTATCATAATCAATCAAAATATCATGCAAATTTTAACAATTCTGGAATAATATTTTAGGTTCTAGATGTTCCCCCACCTGCCAGCATGTGTGTGATTATTTACTATTCCCCCTATATTACTCTCTCATCTAAATTTAGTATGAATGTATTATTATTTCAAGTGGTTATAGTTATGGTATGTGAAATTTTCATTTAGATAAAATTATAGTCCTGTTATATTGTATGTGGTATTTCTTAAGTGGTCACTGTTATGAAATGGTAATGCAATAAATTGTACTGGTATATAGAACTGGATGGGATGGGAGATATATGATTTATATTTTTGGGGAATGAGGGTATCTTTATCAATAGAATCATGGGTGTTCGGTAACATTTTTACTTAAATGTTTATTGTATTATTATTCATAAATGCATATTTGCTGAGTGTGTTTGGGTGAGGTTGGTTTATAAGTGATCATGAGTAGGTGATGACTCAGTTTCATAATTTTTATTTGGTTCATATAATATTATTCTTCAATATAATCATGATATTTCTGGGTTGTATTATACTATGTATACATGTTTACTCACCCATGTCTTCTTTATTCTTTTTTTATTGGTCTTTGAAAAGTTTTTTAGGATCAGTTTTTGATATTGTTATTGCATGGTGTTTATGGGTGATGTTGGTGTCAAAATCATTAGAGTTATTCTTTTTTCATTATTTATTGAGAATTTTTTTGTTGGATGAAATTACCCACAGTTTACATCACAGTTCAAATTTTCTTTTCTTCATGTAGAGTTAATCGAAGGATTATTCTTTATATTTTTTGGACTTACATTGATTATTCCTCTAATATTAAATTATTATACACGCAATGGTATTATCTAAACCATATCATACTACATGCTGGATTCAAGGGTCACAAACCACATTACTATAGACAAATGAGACATTTAAGAAGGGATAGTTCATAAAAGATATTGTTAATCTTAGGAAGAGAGACCATTGTTTCGGTGCGGATGTGTGTCGGGTTACGCTGTTCCGCCAGGACGCGTTCGCGCGTGCACCCGTCAACCCGAGTGGATGGGCGCGCGGCTTGTGGTCCCGCAGTCCCGCTTTCCAAGGGCGGGCGGCATTCGTCCCTTATTCAGTGGCGCCTGCTCCTTGATCGAAACCGGGATGATGGGATGTCGGCTCCTCCTTCCTTGGACGTCTCCGCGGAACTCGTCGCCTAATCCGGGTCTCCCTCATAGACTTAAGAATGTTCGTGAATCTCGTTCCCGGCGCCATATCTTCATGGACACCGGTTAATTACGCTGCTTCCGCCCGGACGCTCCAAGGAGTCTGGGCGGGGCAGCAACCTGTGGTGAGAAGGCCGGGTGGCTCTGGGTGCTGGGGGCGTGTCGTAGCACTGCGGCTCTGCACGTCTGTCTTCCGTCCCTAATAGGGCTTCTCGAAGGCATGATGGCCTGAGGCATCCCGTACTAGGTGCGGGGAACTGTGTCACCTGAGGTTTTCCTCAGCTTCCCATGTTTAACACGGGGTATGCCGCGAGTTTAACGTCCAGCGGGGACGGCATCGGACCGATCAACACGAAAAGTGGATCGGATGACAGAACCCCTTGCGGGGAACCTCCGACGCTGGGGCCAGCACATGGGCGGCTTCCCAAATGATGTGGAGTGGAGTGAAGTGGCATGACCCCACCGGGATGTGGCGGCCCGGGTAAGGATTAGGATGGATGATGGAGTGAAGAGCTTGGACCCCGTAGAGGCTTCCTATGTACCGCGCGTTAGCACGGATCAAAGTCAACGTAGTTCGGGTATAGAGTTTAATGTCATGCTGGACGTCGGCAAGCCGACTCACGAAGAGGTCTAGGCCGCCGGGCGGAGGATTGAACCGGACCACCTCGCACAGAGGGGGGTGGAACGGCCGGGTGGATCACAGTTTCACGTCATGCTGGACGATAAAAGGAGAAATGGGAAAAGGGGCTGTGGGGAGGCACAGTGGAGATACACACGGGCAGTCTCCCACAGGGGCGGATTCATAGGTGAATCGACGCAAGCGTGAACCCTGGAGGGGTCCACTGATGGACGAACCGACGTAAATACGACCGGGACGACCAGGTGGTGGGCTTGGACCTCAGGGAGGCTTCCTACGTACCCTGTATAGAAGACAGGGATCAAAGTCCACGTAGTTCATTCTGTCAGGACTTACGCACTTGAGGCAGCCCGGATGCGACAAAACTCAGTTGGAAGGGACTTGGACCGAAAGTAGGAGACACCTCGATCCCAGTCACACCCTCTACTGGCTTCGGCAGTGGGGAGGCGCAATGGAGATACACATGTGCAGCCTCCCACGAGAAACTAGGGGTTTGTAATACCCTACCCCGTAGGGAAAAGCCACTCCCATTATATCGTCCCAAAAGCAGGACAATCCCGACATCCCTGCAGAGACGAGCGGGTGGGGGCCACGTCCAAACCGGGGGGAGACCCTGCGTGCAGAGCACGGGATCGGACGAAGCGGACGGTTTAGCGTCTTGCCAGACGAAGTACAGTTTAACGTCATGTGTTGAGGACGAAGCGGACGGTTTAACGTCTTGCCGGATGAAGTACAGTTTAACGTTGTGTGTTGAGGACGAAGCGGACGGTTTAACGTCTTGTCGGACGAAGTACAGTTTAACGTCGTGTGTTGAGGACGAAACACTTGGCAGTTTAACGTCTTGCAGCGCGGACGATGGGGGCTAGGCAGTTTAACGTCGTGCAGCCTGGACGTATACAGTTTAACGTCGTGCAGGACGTGGTGCAGTTTAGCGTCATGCAGGACGAATACTGAATAGTTTAACGTCTTGTAGCTCGGACGTAGTGCAGTTTAGCGTCATGCTGGACGAAAAAGCCGCCGGTAGGTCCGTGTCACTTCGCGCGAGCCTAGGGGGGGCCGCACGGAAAGACGACGCACAACGCAGGCACCTGCGATGAAGACCATCGGGTGCCACCCAGGCGGGTACCCAAAGGGGGTCAAGGGAGGCGACCCTGGCGGATTGCGCGCAAAAGAGGAGCTTTGCGCGCAAAACCGCGGGTCGGCGCACAAAATGGCGGGCTGGCGCGCAATTGGGTCAGCGCTTCGCGCGCAGATGATTGGGATTGCGCGCACCGGGCTTCGGGTAGCGCGCGGGGGCAACGGCTCATTCTCTAACGAATGGCCACTTTGAAGATGGGGGGGTGCGCGCAATCGGGTTGGATTGCTCGCACCCGGGGGCAATTGCGCGCAAGAGGCTTCTTTTGCGCGCAAAGGCCTTCGGGTTGAAATTGATTCAAAGGAAATGAGCCAAGGGGATTGCGCGCGAAGGCGGACCCCAAGGCTCTATTGCGCGAAAGAAAGGAGGTTACCTGAAGAGCGGCATTGCGCGCGGAAGGGGTTGAATTGCGCGCGCGGGAGACCGTTCGACTTCCAGCAACCATTGAAACGTTGGGGGTCGCCTAGTATTTATAGGCAACCCGGGGCGCGGAATCCAAGGCGCGAGCGCGGAATTCTCCTCGCGGGCACGGAATCGGGCACGGCGCGCAAGGGAGTTGCGCGCATCCCGGGGGTTTTGCGCGCGGATCATCATCTTTGCGCGCAGACCTCTGAAATTCCGCGCAAGGCCTCCGGGCCCTCCGAAACATTCTTCCGACTCCAAATATGACCTCGCTTTCCGCATCCGGAGCTTCGTTTGGGAACAACGGACTTTTCCGGCGTCTACAACCATTTTAATGTTTTGAATGTTAAAACATGTAATCAATTTAAAAAACTATAAATTTCGATCAGTGATTGTCAATAACATAGATCTATTAATATAGATCTATTTACCTATATTTAATGTTTCTTCAACAATATCTCGTATTATGATTAAATAACCAAATTAATTTTGAAATAATTTTATCACTAAGAAGACATTTTCTTGTAAAATTTTGTTATCTAATAAAACATTGGAAATAAAACCATGCTCTCACTAATATTTTTATATTTACAATGTCAACTAATAATTTTATAAAATTAAAACTCCATGATATCACCATCAATGTAAAATGTTCCAATATTGGGAATCATTTTTCAATAAATATACCTATCTTTGTTTATTATAGATCTAAAAAAGATTTCTTAGATCATGAAAATTGATTGATCATATCATGTATACTCTTTCAAATAAATTCCATTAAGGAATATTTTTTACATACTCAATTAAGATTTTATTTTAGTCATCTAGTGAAAGAACAACTTATACTCAGTAGGTTTTATTTTGTTTAGTGGATCTAACAAGTTTTACTCCCGATTGATATACATGGATACCAATTTAGAGTTCATTAAATTTAATATTTTATTAAATTCATAACTTTTTATGTACTATTACTAATATATCATCTAATTATCGATTATTATTACATTACCATCACCATAAATGAGATATTCATCGCTCTATGGGTATTGATAACTTATATCAGACAATTTTATTCATAATGTATACACATAATTGTTTTTCTTATAACCCATTGTTTTTCTGACTCATCTATCTAAAAAAATAAAATATTCATTTAATTCATGAAACTCACAATGTTAGAATTTTCTCCACTCAATTCTTATACCAAGAAGTTCCCTTCCTCAAAAGAAAACATGTTTAGCTATGGAAATCGTCTTCCATGATATATTATATAAATACTAATCCATAGAAAACATAGGATAAGTAATTAATTTATAGTTATCTGAATTGGGTTCAAATTTACATGTGATAATGTGTATTCCATACGATTAAAACCCATAATTTCCATGGAAAAAGTTGGATCATTCTCCTTAAAAATATAATGGGGTGTCATTTTAATATTCAATTATATAACATGTATTATTATGGAAAAATTATTTTCAACAACATAATCTAAATATAAAATATACAAGTTAGATTGACTTGTCGTTAATTGAAATTTTCCCAATAGGGTTATATTTATCCTTTTTAATGAAATTTTTTTGGTTCATCCTGATTGAGTGTTTTGTGATATTATACCAAATTCCCCAAAACATTCATGACATATTAGTATTAAATTATCCCTACATAAATAAGATAAATCATTTAAGTAGTATTTAAAGGGTGATTTTTTAATTTCTTTTTTAACACCATTAATGTTTCATAAGATACATTGTTATGTACTATAGGATACACATAACCAAATATTATGATATAATTAATAATAGTATTGAACTTCCAAAATTAACCTTGAGTTAAACTATTAATTACACCAAATAAATCATTATATATGAGTTATAAAATATAATTAACACTATTATGATTACCCTTAAAAGGTTAATTATATATTTTACTAAATAAATAATATTTTCTTATAACAAATTATTCCTATTGTTTTAAATATAGTAATATAACAATTTAGAGTCATTAGATGGGATTTTTATTTCTTATCATTGGAGTAAATTTCAAAGAAAATAAAAATTATATTAGTTTGTTCTTACAATCTTATAATTTATGTTAGATTTAATATGTACATTATCCAAAATATATAAAGAGCTATTAAACATGTCAGTAGAATCATAAAAATTTCATTCATATGAATAAGAAAATCATTTTTATTAAATTTAAATGAAAAATATATCCACTGTGGGGATGATACAGATATCAAATTTTTTTTGATGGATCATTATATTTTTTTTGTTAGAAAAATTTCAATACATTAGGAAAATGTTCTTTCACTATCCACCCTGATAATGCAATGACTCTTACTTCATTCCCAACTCTTCACTCCACCTATCCATTTATCAATTTCCATTATTTGTTGAGAATAAATGAATTACTAAAAATATTTTATGTACATCTAGTATCTAATACTAATGATACAAATGTAGAATAATTTATATCTATAATAGATATTTCATAGAAGCTACGATTATATAATTTTTTCATAAGATATTCTATGTCCTTAGATTAATCCTTATCGACATATAGATTCCAAAAAATTGAAACAATGGTTTATAGAATAAGAAATATTATATTATAATAATTCATGAAATATTTTTCATAAGAATATTTTTCCTCTTCTGAGGTAGAAAAAATTAAATATATGGTGTTTGTTTATCTTAAATTCATATTTTTTGGTATGGCTTGAGAAAAATTTAATAATTAGGATACTAATTTATGAAATTGTTTATAATATAATTTCCCTCTCTGTGATGAATTACATTAATACATTTGTGATTGTGTTAATTCCATGAATATCAATAATTAATTATGTATCATTAATCATATCATGTTAGTTATTATTTTCTCTATTATTCTATTTAATATATTTCCACTATAATAATAAATCCCACTAAAATAGAATTTGAGCTATGTGATCTATATTTATACCAATCTTAACTCAGCTATGTCAGCCTCCAAATTGATTTATATTTTTATAAAAAGGTCTTGTTAATTTTATCAAATGAAACTGTTTCATTATTGAGGAGAAAAAATCTTTTCCATGTTATCTCATGAATATTTTTAAAACCATACCTATAAGAACCAATATAATTTGGAAACCATTTTAACACTAACCCAATATTAAATAAAGGAAAATCATTACCCTGTTTATATATAAAAATATAGAATATTGATACAGAGTTAATAATGAAAATTAATATGGTCAATAAAGGTCTTAATGAAATATATTCTTATTAAAAGGAATGTTACACTAAGATATTTAATTAATGATTTCATATTGTGTCTCTCGATGAATATTAAATTTATCACATATATACGCTGAATCATGTTTCCTATTGTAATTAAATATAATGTAGATTATACATAGTCAATGAATTTTTTAGATTTTTTAAATTTTTTTAAAAAAAATGGAGTTTCTAGTTGTGTTTGTTGACATGAAACTTATAAATGACCATATAATACTTAGATAATATTTTCATGGAGTTTTCAAGATCTTGGAGTAATATGGAGAATGTTTTTTGGTTAAGATTAGATCATAAAACATTAAACATATTTGTAAATTTTTTAAATATGGATTAGATTTGAAAGATACTATATGTAGGGATATGAAAAGT
Source organism: Viscum album (assembly GCA_963277665.1). Classification (NCBI taxonomy): domain Eukaryota; kingdom Viridiplantae; phylum Streptophyta; class Magnoliopsida; order Santalales; family Viscaceae; genus Viscum; species Viscum album. The sequence goes on along the minus strand of OY728153.1, from coordinate 1,977,355,471 downwards.
TGATATGTTGTCAATACTTTATATATATTTTTGGGTAAATAAAATTTTATTGGTTTAATGGAATAGTTTATAGAGAAATTATCAAGAAATTGTTTTAGAAGTTATTCCATGAAAGGATAAATTCTATCATAATTAAATGGCCGAAATATACATGTATTCAAATAGAATTTAAAATTATTACATATTAAACATGATTTACCATTAATATCTAGATCATACATAATTTTAGTGGGTTTAAAACAACATGAATTGCAGAGTTGAAATTGGTTGTATGGATGAATTTTTGAGAATGAAATGTATAAGGTGATGATATTTTTTACTATAATATAATTAGGTTGAGTTGAATAGACATTCCAATTTGTAAATCCTAATTTCTTAGGTAAATATTGTTGATTTTAATAGTGACATTAACTGAATTTTGAATGAAATGGATCGATGCATCTAAACAAGATATTTTAAGATATATAAAGTCAATTAATTAGTGTAACATATTATTTTTTACTTGATTTTAACTTTGCTATTTGTTTTTGGGATTATATTGTTAATAGAGTTATAGATTATTGTAATTCTAATTATATATTAATATCTTACATTAGTTATAGGAAATTAGAGTGTTCATTTTGTGGATCATTTCATTCATTCTATATGATGAGGATACTGAGCCCATATCAATGTGACAGTTGTAAACCTAGAGGGTTAGTGTTTCTACTCATAATTAAAATACTAGAAGTGAAAATATAGTGAAATTTTATGCATTTTCATATCATTGAATGAATTATAATAGAAAATCTCCTAGTTCTTATCATCCATGATAAAAATCATTGTATATTATTTCTATTTAATGATTCCAACTACAGTGAGAGTGAGTGTTTTGTATTAAATTATTCCGCAATAAGATCATTGGTAAGGGGAGTTTTAATTTTTTACCCTTAGTTCACCCCCCTCGAAATATCAATATTTATATGGGACAAACCTGAGGAATCAGATTCAATGTTTTTGTTAGAAATTGTTTTATATCTATGGAATCCATAATGATATAAGTTAATAAAAACATAATTCCAATCATTGATGATCAAAACATTCGACCATGGAAGGATCATACACATCACTTATTCCAAAAATTTGTTATAGATGTGTACACATATGTCTTTCCAATAATTTTAGTAACCATTTACAATTAAAATTTACCATAATTAGTTCTAATATTATTTTATTGAAAAGATAATGATATTGATTCATTTTGGGGATCCTTTCCTTACACATTATGCACAATGGTGGTATCCTGTATTTCCAAAAATTCAATGTGGGTGATGTATTTCAATATCTAAAAAAGTGTCACAAATTGTTCTATGGAGAAATTATTTATTATTTACAACATGTATGAGGGTTAGAGGATTAAATTAAATGACTCTATTGATTTATTCTTTGTTTGGTAAAATTTTGTTTTGGATGACATGCATTAGAAGGAGAAATCTGGATAATATCCACATGTTGATCCAAATCCAGATAAGGTTTAATAAAATTAAAATATGAACGTTCAAATGATTTTGGAAAATATTCCAAATATTTTTTCCATAGAGGGTTTTTTTAATTCAATCTTATTGTATATGAGATGAGGACAAATGAAGATAATGTAGTTATAAAGGATAAATCTAATAAAGTGGAAGTCAGGTAAATTATGAATCTATTATAATAGGGTAATCACGATAAACATAGGCTAAAAATATTATAGATTATTATAATTATATCCAGAAAGTTTAAAATAATAATCAAAAAAACCTTCCACTAAATATATTTTTATATTGAAGGGTGTGGAACCATACAACTATGTATCTTCTAGAGTTCCAAGATGATAAGGAAGATAATGCACCTGTAAAGAAATTTTAAACGATGTAAAATAGAATATGAGTACTAATATATATTTATTTAATAAGAAAAATATTATTTTGAAAGATTATAATAGATAGTAATAAATATATTTACATTATTTTAATGATTCAAAAGTTCTCAATGAGGTTGTAATTGTGGATGTAATATATAATACAAATATTAAAGATCAATGTGATGGTGATGATACTAAGGTGTTTGGAGTTTTAGACCAAAAAGTGGAGTTCCATGATGCTTGTGATGTAACACCTTAATATTATTAAGAAATATTTATCTTAAAAAATTATTTTCTTCAATAGTTTTTGTTACTTGAAACACTAAATTTAAACAAACCCAGATATACTATAAAAATAATAGTTGTGACTGTTATAACATACACATTAATATAAAAAATTATGAATAAGAATTAATTATTTATGAAATAAATATATGAGTTATAATAAATATAAAATTATTATTAAATAATGATTAAATAAAAACATTAGTTTTCATATGGTCATTTTAATCTTTAAAAATATGTTGTGTTTAAAATAATTTTTCTAATTAATATTATAATAAATTTCTGCTAGCTTAATAAAATATATTTTAAAAAGTTAACTTCATTTTTAAAAGTATTAAATAAAAATTATTCTATGGTTAAATTTGATGATTTTTTAAAAAATGTAAATTTTTGGTGAATAGTAAAAAAATACATTTTCTATAAAAGATGGTTTCTTTTGTGATATCCTCAAGAAACAATAATGGTATTAAAATGTATTAAACTTATGGAGTTACTTAAATATTAAATTATGATATAAATATTATAGAAAATTAATTTAGAACATAAAACATATAATTTATTTCATGAAAAATATGAATATCATTTTCAGTGCTAATGTAGTGCTACACAACACTCGAAAAGTCAACTTTGGTTCCATATATTTATTAATTGAGAGGTAACATATACTTATACGAGTATGTCACTAAATTTCATTAATTTATTATTATTGTTTCTAATATTTTATAATAACAGTGTTATATAACATGAATCGTATCCAAATGATTGGGCAACTCATATGTAAGGAAAGAAAAGAAAAATTAACAAATTTAATATGTTTTCATGACGTGGATACTTGTAAATACACATAATTAATTACTAAAAAATGTAATATTGAGTCTAATTAAATTATTTTTTTGATATTTATTTATTTTTTTGTTATTTTTGTAAGATATTAGCATATTCTTAATTTTGATATATGTTACAATTAACATTAATACTAATGCAACACTGACTCAATGCTTGTGTATGAAGAATAAAAATCAATAAAATTATTTAAATAAAATTAATGAATAATTAAATGGCAAACAAAATTGAATAAATTTTATTTTGTGTTGTTTTTGTAAAAAAAATTCCACTGGCACAATTTAGGGTCTTTTTGAGAAATTTGGATACACTTATGTCCATTAGAATAGTTTATTTTAAGAAAGGTCAAATTTTTTACCCTATTGATTTTAATTATATTTTTTTTTAATATGTGGTATTTTGAGATATATCTCAAAAAAAAATTTATTTATAAATATAAAATAATTATATCGATCTTGGTTTTTTATTTTTTTTAAAAATAAGAATTAATAATTTATCTTAAAGGCTTACACAACGATGATGCAGTAACATTAAAATTAAGAGAAAAATCAAATAAATGATATTATAATTATTATAACAAATATAATTTGAGATATTTAAGCTATTAAATGAATTTTATATATTACTATGAAATTTCTAGGATATATTTATTTTTTTCAAATATCACCCTTTATTTTTATGTTTTTAAATTCATAGTAATAAATAGTATTAAATTTGACCGTAATAAAATTTCATTTATATAATATTTTATTAAATTATTGGAAAATAAAAAATATATTAAATATGTCCATACAGATTAATAAATTTTGTAAAATTTCTACCCCTATTCAATATAAGTATATTTTGATGTTTTTGGCTCATGAATAGTCTTATTATATTTTAATCTATTGAAAAAAAATCTAAAAGTCTCCCACAAATAAATTATAAAAGGGATCATACTCCCTAACTTATTTACAAAACTATTATCCTTATATATACCTAATACCATTATAATTTATCTTATCAACTTCTTTATCCGCAATATATATGTTCTGGTTCTCTGAGAAGGCAAACCCTAGAGCCCTTTATAGGATATCTAAATGATATGTTTATAAGATGAGGTAATTGGTGAAACTGATAACATTATTTTTTATACTATTCTTACCACCTCAAAATAATTTTTTTATAATAAAATAATACTTTTATAATCCTTAATATATCAAAATTTTATTATGATAATGAAAACACTTTTATACACCCTTTTACACTCAATGAAGAAGTGAAAGTTTTTCTTGTTCAAACGTATAACTCATCATCTTCAAGTACCGATTCAATTCATTTTTCAACACCATATTTAATGTATAGGTATTAGGATGGGTTAAATGAATATATATGATATAATAATTATTCTTTTATTATGAATTACTATTTTCCTATATTCTTTTCTGTCAATCCAAAAATGCATACAACTTTCATGTGTATGTATGTTCTACTATCTCCATAAATGGTGTAAATCATTTTTCATATCTATAATTTTTATGAGTTATTATAAATATTTATATAATGAATATATATATATATAAATATATAGGAATTTTTTAACATTACTGAAACTATGGAAATTATGATACAATAATAAAAGTAGAAGTACCAGGGCTACAAAACCAAAACATGTGTGGAAAATTAAGCAGTTATCACTATGTTCATTGATTTCAATAATAAATTATCAAAGACCTGCTGATAAAATGTAATAAAAATAATACATGGATTTTTATACATTTTTTTGGAATATATGTATAATAATTACCTATTTATTATACAGGAATTTTGAGTGTGGATAAATAAAAGGAAAGACTTCAGGTAAAGTTTTATTTCACAATCTCAATATCATTCGAGATTTTTTATGTTTAAGTATCTTTTTAGGAAAATTTTTATTCTATGTATATTTTTGATAAAAAAAAATCATAAAGGATCTTACTATTCCTCTAAAAAAAATTTACTATCATTTTGACCCTTGTTTTAAATTTTACTAAACGGTTTGAATATAATATTATTATCAATTTTATAGAATAAGGTACAATATTAATTTTATAAAAAAATACAAAAGGGGAGATTTTTTTAATCTGATATGCAATTAATTTATTTTCCCACATTATTGAATCCCTAATTACTTGACCCTTCAAATGTATTCTTAAATTTGATTTCAAAGAAATCATTTTACCTTTATAATTTAATGGATTTTAAAAAAAATGCTTAAAAATGGAAAGGATATTTTCCTCAAAAATAACATGAAGTGATATTTAAAAATTCCTTTTCCAAATAAGGTAAAAATATTTGATGATATATATTAATTATTGCGATATGATCAAATGATAAACAAAATTATCAATTCTCTAGTTAGATTATGGTTATGATGGCATGATTTTTATGAAACCCATTTTTGTCAAGGTTATAGTTATGACGAATGATTTTGGTTCTTATGGCACACATATGTATAATTTTGAGTATGTAATAGGTGATACCTATATCTCTATCCAATCCATTTGGTAATTTATTATATATCATGATATAATTAATTTAAAACAAGTCTATGTTCTCGATTCGTTATGGGAAACAAGATGATGTGCTTGATCAATTATGCGAAATAGGTGTTGATACCTGATCTGATGGTCTTGGTAGATAAAAATAATATATCATATGGTTTATACACTTATAATGATTCTAGACACATATTTATGACCTGAATATACGTTTCATTATTTAGTTATGATTATTTCTCATTCTTATAATTCATGACTTATTAAAAGTAAATGTTTTATTCCATAACACATGTTCACGATATTTGTGAAAATGGGTATGAACATTATTTTTTATGGACCACATATCATGTATTTATGCTTATATTTTTATTTTATATGATAATCCATAGCTATATTCCATACATACCATTACCGAGCATATTATCTCACCAATTTCATATGTTTATTTTCCCAAGGATTTGGGAAAGGTATTATGTATTATATGTCAAAAGTGTAGTAGTTATGGAAAATAAGAAGGAGAAAAAGTAGACATTTTTTTAACAAGTTATTTATATTTCCAATTTTTCAAAGATACAAAAACCCTATAGTTATGACATGGTTTTGTTATATTATGTAATGAATACTGATATAAAAATATGAAAGATCTATTCATGAAAATTGAGAGATATATAGCTGGTATCAGAGAATGGTTTAGTTAACATTAAGATACTAGGAAGATAAGATATTAGTATAAACCCTATGTAAAAGAATAATTATAGGTTACAATAATAGAGTTTCGGTAACATTCATGAAAAACCAAGTATTAAACCTACGATTTCATAAATTAAAATTTTAAAGGTAATTTTTTGGGATTATGTGGTTTTCCAACTACGATGAGTATTTCTTACACTAGGCATCTTGGTTTTAGTCAGTGGTTGAAACATGAAGGAACATTTGTAATTCTAAATATGATGGTAAATGAAATGATTGTACTCTTAAGGTAACAAATTTTATTGGATCTAGAGTGGAAGATTTTGTGTCTATGATTACATAACATTATCAAGATATTAATCATTATGGATATCCAAATGAGAAAAAGAGTGAACGACATTATATTGAGTCCTTCTTAAGGCAGCATCCATCTTATTTAATTGGGTCTTCTAATACACTAGTGGATAAGAAATGGATCAGTACAACCAAAAAATATTTTAACCTCTCTAATGTTCGGAACAAGAGAAATTAATTTTAACTATCTATCATTACGACGGTGAAGCATATTAATGATGGAATCTTATAGATATTATGAGATAATTTGGTGAACATGACATCATTGAATGATATAGGTTTTGGAACTTATTTTTCAATAAATACATTCATTGTATTTAACTTATCAAAAATGGATATGCAATTAAATGAGTTAAAGAAGAAGGATGATGAATCTATTGGAACCTATGAAGAATATTTTACAAGACCTACAAAGTATGATTTTGGAATTATCTTCAAACCTATAATTAATATCAATCAATTCATCTGTTTCATAAAAAATACTCTAAAGGGGGTTATCGATAAGGTAATTTATTATATATGAAAATATTTTTAGATGTGCTATCATGGTGGAGATGGAAATTTGATATTTTTATTATTCCCATGGTTTTTATAAAAAAAGAATGATCAGTTCTCATGAAAACATGAATAAATCACTTGTTATAAATTAATTTCATCTATATACATTCCAGAAATATGTGAAGTAACATTAGGGGAAATTTTTTAATGGAATTGGGAGGTTCTTTAAATGTTGAGCGGTAGGAATTAAGTATTATGAACGTTAAAAGGCGATGAATAGATTGGTTAATTCAATGGGGGAAATGAAGAATCCAACTAACACTCCACCCACTCTTTATTGATTTAAGTATAATTTGAATGGAAATTATACTAACCAATTTCCAAATCTGAGAGTTTATTAGGCTGATCGATTTCATCATCCTTTTAAGGCCAATGTCAAAGGGAAATATCATGCTATTACTATTGATGATGTGGAGTACAATGATAATGTTTTGAAAGGCATAGATTCCAAACACTTAAAAAAACCAATGTAATATTATATTTTTGGATCCACAAACTTTTTTATTTATAAATAATATTCTATGGATTTCACCATATCCTGAAAACAATTATATCTTATGATAGGTTTGAATACTCGTAATGGCACAATGATCACATCTCGAGTTTATAAATCTTCTTCTATTGATGTTTTGTCATAAGTGCTTCCTAAAAATCTTTTGATTCATCCTTTAATTTAATTTCATGTGACTCTTAGACTGTATTATCTTTCCATATATTAATATCAATATCAATATCTCAGGAAGGAAAGTTATATTTCTTATTTTGAATAAACCTATTATAATCTGTCGATGTAAGTGTGAAAATGAACATCCAATGGAAATTACTTCCACCTTGTGGGCATTAATTCCTACACACGATGGTTATATATCACATATCATTATGGATTAACTCAATACTAAGGATATACCTATTTTACGGGTGTCTATTTATGTTTTATAAAATAATTTTTTGTTCTTACACTAAATCCTAAAGTTGAATATTCACTAGATCTCAAACCTGGTGCCATGAATATTTCAAGGAATAGTTCTATAACATACCACATTTAGTTAATGGAATTAAAGAAGTAACAATAGGTGAATCTTGAAAATTGATTGTTATGCACACGGTCACACCTTCGGGATAACCTATTATACTTTTCAAGAAGAAATATGGATCAATGATAATTTTCATAGATTATCGAGAACATGAAAATATTACTATCAATAAGAAGTATCATCTATCATGTATTTAGAACTTAATTTTTCAGCTATGTAGAGCTAAATATTAGTCTCAAAATGATCTCCATTTAGGATATCATTAATTTATGGTTAAGAAAGTGGATATACCCAAGAGTCTTCCATACAAGGTATCATCCTTATGAATTTATTGAAATTCCATTTCTCTTTACTAATGTCCAAAAATATTCATTGATTTAAGTAATAGAGTCTTTGGAGACTATCAAGATCAGTTTTTGGTAGTCTTTATAGGTGATATTCTTGTATATTCAATTATAATGTAAGAACATGATGATCTATTGAGGAAGTATAATCTAGATGAATAAATTCCGAAATGTGATATTTGGATTCAGAAAGCTTATTTTTGGGGGCACATAATCTCAAGAGAGTGTATATATACGGATCCATCAAAGATGGAAGTTATTAAACCCTATCCTTGAAAAACAACATTGACTGAAATACATGTATTTCATAGTTGTATAGATATTATAAATATTTATAGAAATATTCATTATGGGTATCCAATACACTCACTATGTAAACTAGGAAAGGATTGTTACCTATAGTGATGCATCTATGATGTTATTTGAAGGTATTATCATGATTAATCGAAAGGTTATATATTATGACTCACGACCAATACTGGTTCATGAGAAAAATTTGACAACTCATGATTTGGAGTTTAATGTGTTAATATTTTCATTAATGATATGGATTCATTATTTATATAGCGAAAAGTGTGGTAGATAAACCAGTCACAAAAGTTTAAGTTATATATTCACATATGAAGAGCTGAAAATCTTCCAAAGAAGATCATTTGATCAACTTAAAGTATATTAATGATCAATACATTTCCACACTGGGAAAGTGAACAAGGTGACATATGTTTTGACATAAAAGGAAAATTCCATAATATATCTGATGAGGATCAGGAAAGGACACAATATTTATATATTTTTAGAGGACGAATCTAGATATTTTTAAATATGGGGATAAATTTTATCATTATTAAATGAATGTTAACCATATATGAAAATTAATATTATTGAGGCATAAAAGGGGGATGTAGAGCTACAAAATAGGGTGAGTAGTGTTCCTAAATTCAACATTGATTATAATGGAATAATTTAATTTAAGAATATAGTTTTTATCCCTCCAACACTTGATTTAAATAATCTTCTATTTGATTAGGCTCACATATCACCATTATATATTCATACAATAAGAATAATAGTGTATAGAAATCTGAAACAATATTTCTGGTGGGATGGATTGAAGAGAGATATTGCAGAATGTTTTTCTCAATGATTTGATTTTCAGTACGTTAAGGGTGAGAGATATATGTCTACATGAATGCAACATCCATTAACCGTACCTGAATAAAAATTTGAAAACAGCACCCTATATTTTGTATTTAGACACCCTAAAACATCTAATGTCTATAATTTTTTTTATAGTTGATATCCTAAAGAAGTTACAACACTTCATTTCTATAAGTGAATATTTCTCTCTTGATCAACATTCTAGAATATATAATAAGGATGTGGTATGATTTCATGGATTACAACTTTCTATTGTATCTAATTATGATATGTTTTTTACCATAATGTTCTGTAAAATCTATTAACATGCTACGAATATCTAGTTAAGTTTTAACTCTTATTATCATATGTAGACACATGTCTAGTATGAGAGAACCATTGAAACTATAAAATATATGTCGAGATATTTCTATATGGATTTCAGAGGTTGTTGGGATCAATACCTACATTTGGTATAATTTTAATACAACAAAAATTTTCACTATTGTATTCATATAGATCCTTATAAAGAAACTTATGGTAATAAGAGTAGAAATTCAACATTCTATAATGTAGTATAGGAATGAAATATATTAAGACCTAGTGTGGTTGAAAAAATGGAAGAGAATGTAATATACATTCAACAACATGTTTGAGCAGATCATAGTCAAAAAAAATTCCTCTTAAAATCAATGGAATGATCATGAGTTTGAGATGGCTGAAAAGGCATTTCTACGCATATCTCCTGAGAAAGGAGTAATGAGAATTAGAAAAAATGGTAAGCTAAGCCCTATATATATCAGTCCATTTGGAATTCATGATTATTTTGTGATAGACATTTATCGATTGGTGCTTCCACTGAATATCTCTATAGTTAATTATGTGTTTCATGTAACTCTCTTGAAGAAGTACATACCTAATACTTCACATGTACTCAGATCAGAGTTCGTACTACTATAGAAAGATCTTTATTGTGAAGAACCAAATGTAGAGATTCATGATCGTACAAAAAGACTCTACAAAACATAACCACATAAGAAGATAATGTATTTTAGTTAAACCACTGCTTTTATGATGTTCTATGGGAACATGAATATTTGATGATATTGAAGTATCCTCATCTGTTTTTATTTGAGTAACAAATTTCATGGGTGAAATTAATTTTAAGGGGATTGAATGCAACACCTCGACATTTTTATGAAATAATTCTATTTAAAAAATTGTATTTCCATTAATGGTTTCCGGTGTAAATAACTTTATTTTTTAAAAACTATTTTATACTATTCAAAAATAAATTTTACTTTTATAAAAAAATCCATTAATTTAGTAGGTATCAATAAGAATAACTTTTTTATGAAATAAATATGTTGTTTCTAATTAATAGGTTTTCTTAACATAGATTTGAATATATAATCAAAATAATTGAATCTAAAATATTTTCTTGAGTTTAGTTAATTTATTTTTATGACAGTAATTTATTTTAAATTTTTATTTATGAAATAATTAACATTAATTCATAAGGAACGTTGAAATTGTGCTTGTGCATGAAATATAATAATCAATGAAATAATTTTACTTAAAATTTTATGAATCATAAAAATAGAATATATTTTCAAATTATTTTCTTTTTTGAGTAATTTTCGACCAATTTCATACATTTCTTGAATTTAGGTCCTTTTGGAGCCACACTGGTATTATTAAGTCCCTTATTATATTTTATTTAATAAAAGTCAAAGTATTCATGCTATGGTTTTAAATTAGTAAGATATTTCAAATATGTGGTATTCTATAATATATATTCAGGAATAAATATTATTTAAAAATATGATATAATTATCTAAATCATGGTCATTTATTTAGAATTTTTTGGAATTTAATAATTATCATAAATGTTTACACAACAATGATGCAATAATTATTAAATTAATGGAAAAATAAAATAAAAGATCTTCATAATATTAAAATAAATTTAATTTCAGATAATTAAGCTCATACATGAATTATCTAGATGAACATGAAATTTCTAGGATAAAATAAAAATATTTGATTGAATTTGACTCTTTTTTTTATGTTTTTAATGTCATGGTAATGAATATTGTTAAATTTTACTATAATGATATTTTTTAAATATAATATTTTATTAAGTTAATTTAAAATAATTAAAATATTAAATAAATCTATAATGAATAATTTATTTTCCAAAATATCATTCTATGTTCATTTTATGGCAATTTGGATGTTTTTGTCTCTAGAATAGTCTTATTATAATTTAATCATTTGAAAATTTCCAAAACAGCCCCTCACCTCAATTATAAATGGTAACCTCCTGCATTAATTTTTTTAAACAACTTTTATCCATGGATATTGACCATTCCAAAATAATTTCTCTTATTAAATTCATGATTCACATTTTAGAGTTGATGGTTCACTCAAAATACCAGCTCTAGATCCCTTTAGATGAGATCCAAATGAAATGTTTCGAAGAAGGGGTAATCGCTCTAACACACCATTTTATTTTTATAAAAATCCTTACCTTATCATATTAAATGATGTTTTTCATACAAAAATTACTATCCACAATATTCATAAATGTTATCATGATTTTGGAAACACCATTATACAAGACTTCCCACCAACCAAAAACTAAATGTATCGCTCATGTGTATGTAAGACTTACCATCTTCACATAGTGATACAATTCATTTTTATCATAACATTTAATGGATGGGTATTTTAAAGTTTTTAATGTATATATTTGATTTATATTATATAATAATGACTCTGGAAATATGAATTATTATTTACCATTATCTTATTCCATAAATCGAGAAATAAAAGTAATGATGATGCGTACATATGACCTAGAATCTCCATGAACGTTTTTTCACACCAACAAGTGTGATACATGATATTTTACATATAATTTTTCATGTGAACCTACATTGGAAATGTAATTTTGATTTTTTGTTTAAATTTGAATTTGTTCTGTAATAAGAAGAATAGATTTCAATGTGTCATGGCCCAAATAATTCATAACATGCCCTGAAATGTTTATATTGTGAGTCTTGATTTTTCATGGAGGGGGGAGGGGTAGTGACTATATCAAGGGGAAATTCCTCATGGGTTGGGATAGGATACCAAAACTAATCCTGAGAATAGTTTTGGGGGTGAAATCCCCACAATATTATGTAGTGGGTTCACCCAGTTTGTTCTCCCATGTCGACCTAAAGACACATAGAATGAACGCCAAGAGAACTGCATAGGCCATCCATGCACATCTATCCCTACATGAGGCACTAACATGGAACTTCAATACTAGAAACCCTATGAATGTCACATGCACTGAATATCAGTTCCATTGACAAGTGTAGTATAACTCCCACAACCAAGGCATCTTGTTGGTCTTATTATTGTACCATAGGGAACGCCATTTACACAACTGGAAAATTATATGAAGCCGTGAAGATCTAGATGCACAGTCCCTTCACCCAGGTCCTCCAAAATCCCTCGTTTATGAATGTGAAACCATATAAATGAATTAATTAAGGTGAATAATGGGATAAGAGTTCACAAGGGTTTGAAATATAAGAAACATGGGTGAGGAACTATTTCCCCAAGTGGAAAACCACATGTGTGAGGACCCTTCCCTTATTATGGACCTTCCTAAAAACCATGCAAGGATACCAAAGGAGATCAATGGTGCTATAGATAAAGCCTTAACTATGTTTTTTTTCATGATGGTCCATTTACAAAGGCATATTCTACTTGGGTTGTGTTATTCCACCTACATGGAGCACTCCTCGCTCCTCCAATACCCTATGTGAAGAACCTTCACTCTATAAGAAATGTCCTATATGAGCCTCCATTCTAGATATATTTCAAGAAACCAATAGTAGGTATCCTCTTCTTTAGGATCCATAATTCGATGGGGAAAAATTTTCAACCTTCTCCAAAGTATTCAAACTTGAGAAAATAATATTCCCAATTTGTGTATACTTTTTCTTATATATTAATGAGCATAAAAACATTTTTTTACCAAATATCAATCTTTTTTAGGATCAAATTATTTATATTAATGATTATGTGGATTTTTAGGTGGTTTCCATTCTATGTCAAAATTTAAGACTAGATAGAACAACAATTCAAATATACACGATGTGTACTATTTTCTTGACACGGATCAGGAAGACTGGATACATGCCCGTGTAGTTGGACAAAGCATACATGCTATGTACATTCAATATACACATCGTGTTTCCCCTATAGAAGTGGTTGGTGGCTAATGAATGATATTACACGCAAGTAATGGTGTGCTACATGTAGTGTACTTCCACATACTTGGCGGCGTCTTGTTCCATGTCAAAGATGAAAAGTTATCTCACCTAATGGTGGAGAAAATATGGAAAAAACTCATTTACCAGGGTACATGTTGAGTACTTTCTGGTACATGTCATGTAATACTGAAAGCTATAAATTGGATGTAGTCCCTCTAAGTTATAATGGAATTCAGCATTCATTCATTCAAAGATATTCCATTGGAGAGAACTACAGAGATGTAAAAGAATAGAATAAGAGAGAGAAAGATATTGGGAGAAGAGAGGATATAAGGTGCTTCTATGCTACCATCCCAATGACCTTTGCTCCGAATCATTCAAGGGGAAGAATTCATGTATTGTAAGTAGTTTTTTACTCATTATCTACTCCATGAGTTGCTAAATCCAATATGTGTTGGGGAATTTGAAAATTATGTGTTTTATTTTTTCCATTTTGATATTGTAATCGTGTTATTAATAGTTCACTTATAATCCATTAACAATCATTTATAAATTTCACTTTAAATCTTGTATTATACCAAGAATGGTATTTCTAGAGATCTTATAAGGTTTTAAAATTAATTTCATCCATGACATTTGGATGAGCTTATCATCTCAAAAGGGCAGCAATTAATAAAATTAAGAGAAATCAAAATCCAGACCAGGGCATTAATATTTATATATTTTAACCTAACTCACAAGAACAGGGGGGTTCTATTGCATTCATATCCCAAATATGTGAGTTATCATGAACAAAACTACATCATAAGAAAATTGATTTAATAAAAACCTTTAAAATCCACAAACTCAAGCATTTTTCTCATTTTTCATCAAAAATCAACCTTTTGTGTTTTTATTTATCATTAAAAGTAATTTATCATTTAATGAAAATTTAATCACCCTGATGTTAAAACACAAAAATATAATCGAAATATCAGAAAAACTCATTAAATTAATCAAACAATAGAAAATTAAAACACAATAACTCTCTTTACCTATGGATCAATCCCTTACATTCACCATTCTTGTTTGGTTAAATTAATTTGGATTGTCAAAAATATCACTTCGACAGGAATGATTCCAAATTCTGTTTCCATTTTCTGGGATTGATGATAAAAGTGTTTTTTAATAAAATTTTTATTAATTATTGTGAAAATAGAACTTAAAAAATTCTAAAAATTCTTTACATTTATCTCATTTGTGTTTTTTATTATTTTATTTTTCTTCTTTTATTCATGGTATTTTGTTTAGTTTTGTACAGATTAAAACATGAGTGAATTGTTGAATCACACATTCAAACATCAATGAAAAATCATAAATCCTTTCGCTTGATATAGAGATAAAACGAACAATCTTGTGGCGATGACATGCTCTTAGGAATGAGAACAACCAAAACACTTCCATGTAGAGTATAGAAGAGGGAGATCAAGCTAATGTCTAAGGAGCGGGATAGTCGTTTGGCCCGGATGACAACCAGAACCAACAAACTCAATTTTTTCTAGCATATGGCTTGAAGAAACTCCAATAGTTCCAACCAGGGAGGTTTTGATACCTACAGCTAGGTCGTGAGCATTATTTTGCTCATTGGAAAAAATTTGTGCCCTCGCATCCACGAGAGAAACATCCACCACGCTGTACCCTTATAGAGTATGGTCTTTCTTACATCCATGGGGAATATACAAGAATTTTCAGACAACCGATGTAGGCCCAACATTTCGAGATCAAGCTGGACATCATGAAACTCATATAGAACACAGTGCAATTTATTGGACTACCCAGTGAATACCCCAACACTTATTTCTCTATATTTATAGAGATATGCGACACCTTATGCTAAAATGGGGTTTCATAAGACGCCATTCGACTTTGGTTATTTCCATTTTCCATATGGGATAAAGTGAGGGACTTGATCAAAGGCCTACCTCAACACTCCATCCTCACCTGGGAGGCATTTTCCAAGGCGTTTCTGAAAAAATACTTTCCACCCTCCAAGATGGTGGCAATGAAAAATAAAATAAATAATTTATAACAGCATGATTTAGAATCCATGTATGAATATTGGGATTTTTTCCAAGAAATTATAAGGTATTCCCCCATCATGGTCATCAATTGTAGATTAACTTCCAATTTTTTTATGGTGGTCTCACAACGAACACAATATCTATGGTGGATGTAGCTGTTGGAGGATAGGTAATGAAGAAATCACCATAATAACTTTTCTACATGCTCGTAGACATGTTTGAAAACAACACCCAATGGAACTCAGAGTGAGGAACTCAAAAGAGAGGCATTAACAAAATTGATGACACTATGATGCCTTCCACTCATCTGGATGTCGTTTCCATGAATATTGATGCATTAAATCTAAGGAACACATCTCAATATCGAAAGTTGAATCATCTAGCATGCAGTGATTGTGGGGATAATCACATCATGTGTGAATGCTCATAGAAAAGTGATAGTTCTTCAAAAATTGATGCCAATTTAGTCTCTTGGAACAAAATGCCAAATATATACCCTCAGTACCAAATCCAAGCATGGAAAGAAAACTCAAATATAAGCTGGGGTGACACCAACGAAATCCTCAACACCTCCCTAAAGGGCAACTAGTTATGGGAAACCACAATACCAAAATCCCTATCCAAGAAAATAGAAGAATGGATATTTCCAACAACAAGGGTATCAAAACCCTCAGTCGGCACAACAACAACGACATCCAACATCTCATATGGCTACCAAACAAACCCATAAGGAACCTCCATCAAAGCTAGAATAAATGATGTCAAAATTCATATCAACTCCTAAAGAAAGATTTCAAAATAAAGAGGCATCCATTTTTGGCCTTGAGAAATCAAATTAGGAAACATTCCAATCAGTTCTCCTCAAGGAAACCTGGAAATCTATAAGTTAATACTGAGAAAAACCCACGGGAAGAATCCAATTATGTCATATTATGAAGTGGGAAGGAGCTACCTAAGAATACAATATAAAATCAAGTTGAAAATAATGTTAAAACAAAGTCATCTTCTGAAAAAGAAATCAATATAGAAGAGTCTCCCTCAACTCATAAATAATTGGAGATCATACATGGAAAGGTAAAAGAAGTGGTAAAACCCTATGAACCCCCCCCCCCCTTCCATTTCCTACATGAATGAATCAAAGGAAGATGGACCAGCAGTTCATGAAATTTTTGGAGCTATTATTTAAATATTATATCAATATTACCTTCATTAAGGAATTAACTAAAATTCCATCATACATGAAGTTCATGAAGTATATAATCTCAAAAAAATAAAGATGGAATATTTGGGAGCCATTGATCTCACTAAGGAATTCTCATCAGTGGTACTACATTCTCTTCCTCCAAAACTCCATGATCAAGGTAGATTCAAAATACCTTTCACAATTGGATCTTGCGAGTTTAGGAAATACCTTTGTGACATAGGGGAATGTTTTAACCTTATTCCCTATAGAGTTTTAAAAATCTGGGGCTAAATGATCTCCTACCAACTCAGGAAGCCCTTCAACATGGGATCAATCCCTCAAATATCCTAAATCTATACCTGAGGATGTTCTCGTGAAAGTGGGGAATGTTATGTTTCCAGCTAAATTCATTATACATATAACGCCCCGACACTAGTTACCCAGAGTCGGTGCATTATTACATAACATTGTCATGATCACTAGGAAATCATGTCTCGAAAGACCGATTGGTTTAGTATTATTTGAATAAAGATTCATTAATAAGTTCAACTTTACAGGTTAAAGAGAAATACAACACAAATATATTTCATTAGAAACATCCAAGCCTCCTAGATTATTCCTACAGGTCACTAATAACTAATTTCTTCGTATCCTGGGAAATGAAACAAAAGAAAGGGGTGAGCTCAAATGCTCAGTAAGAGTAAGTAATGCAACGGAAAATGACATAAATATTAAGCATGCTAAATAATTGAAACCACAATACTTTAACAATAATAAACAAGAATACTTTTATGGAAAGAATATGAGATGAGTAAATAATTCCATAATAAAACATAATCATGGGTATTCTACTAGTTGAATGACCACATGAACAAACAATATTATTTCCATAATGAGGGAATGTATAATGCCAGACATTCTGAAACATTTTTTCAGGGCCTCGACCAAGACGTCTAAAAATGATTAAGGCCTCAGCCAAAACCATAAATCAAATTGGGAAAGCGCCTCAACAAATTCCACATCTAGATGTCTCATGAGACCTAAGGATGCATCGAGGAGCTATAACGGGCTCCATCCGTCACTTACTAAGTCCAATACATTCCTCATATGAAAAGGTTTAAACATATTATAAACATTCTTTTTAAAACTAGCATACGAAATGTCAATACATTAACCATAAATCATGAATGGTATAAGAATAGGACATCCACAGTCAAACATATCACAAAACCTTCAATACATAATGGAAGTTTTGTATCATAATAAATCAACCTCAAATAAACATTAAATCCATCAAAGGATGTTGACAAAGATGAAATCGAAACCCTCTTTAGAGAAATATCTCTCTCTATTTTTAAATAATTTAAGAGTCACATAATTATAAAATAAAAAGTTTACTTTGAAAATATTCTTATAAGCTTTTAAGGGAAGCTTCAGCGAGATTATAATAGCGGAAAATAGCCGCACCCGCTGTATAAGTTAAAAAAGACATTCTTACCATAATTTTGTCAAAATGGTTAAAAAGAACCTTGTTTGGAAAATGGCAGAAGGATTCCTTTATAAACATCATATAAATAGTCGAACAAGTGTATAAATAACTTTAACCCATATTCAGTAAAATTCTAATAATGATTTGAAATACATTTTTAAGAAACGTGGATGTGGATGATAAATAGGTCCCAGTAGATAATTACGTATAAACAACCTCAGATAATGAAGAGATTGTGAAATAAACCCTTACCTGGTACTTTTCCTTGGTTGAGGGAAGGTTAAACTCCTGTATAATGGTGAAATAATTGTTATTAAATTATAAAAGAATCATATACATTAATATGATATCATATATGATCCTTTATCATTGCTTTGTTAATAATATCTTTGTATTATCGTCGTTTCAGGTGTTAATTTACTGGTTTTCTTTTATATGATTTGTTACATAAGCTGTGTTTTCAATGTATAGGTTTTATCTTATTCATATCCATAATGATATCATGTCCTTGAACAATATTTTTAATCATCAAATGATAATTACACTTGAATGGATACGATGGGGAATGAATCTCATCGCGTTCGTAGAGACGGTAGTCCATACGTACGCACAAGAGACAATATCACTCTTTGGATATTAAAATAATATATAATTGGATGTGTTATCATATATACAGAATCATTATCATGTTATATTTTTTATTAAAATTAATTACACAACATTATTATACCCATCCAAATAATAGTGTATTGAATAACAATTACACCACGACGTGGAGACGGTAGGTTGTACGTACGCACGTATGGTGACATGTCATTCAAAGGATGGATAGAATACTGAATATGGTTGTACCATATTTACCATAACATCCCATTATCTATAAGATACTAGTGTTATTATTTTATAAAATAAATAACAAAGGAACAAGAAGTTTAAGAAGAAAGGAACTTGAAAAAGGGTGGTGAAAACATTACCTCTTCTTCGGGTTCTTATTTTTGATTTGATCAAAAGGGCTCCTTAGGTGGGCTTTCTGATCAAAATAAGGCCTCTAGGTTGAAGTTAGGTAATTTTAGAGAATATTTGGGCAGATTTTGGCCGATCCAAAAGTCTTTGAAGGTGTGAAGAATTGGTTAGAATTGGTGTTCTTTTATAAGGGGGAGGAGGGGCTCTTTAGAAAAAACATAAAGTATTATTTTATAATAAATTCATATTCGGTTTATAATGGATTAAAAGTGGATTATGCAAAGTCTAAGGTTGTTATGGGTCGCAATACTTTCAACCAATAGATTTTAGACTGGATTGTGTCATTATATTGACCTTATATTTTAGTTTTAACTCTTAGTTAATTAGATTGACATTTACCATGTCACTTTTATTTTTATATTATATAGTTAATAAACTTACTATATACATCCAAGATACCCCCAGTGGTCCATTAATGATACACCTATCATGATATAAGTCTCTTTGCTGAACCTTATATTTTTAAGAATTGTATATCAATTAATAATATAATATTTGTTTTACAAATTCTTTTATTTCAATTTTGACACTATTTGGTATTTGATTTTTTTGAAACTCATAACAGCATGATTACTTCAAAATAACATAATTAAATGAATAAAAAACATGTCATATTAACATATAAAAATAGTGAAATTCATAAAAAGTCTCAAATTACATTTATTTGGATATTTATAATATCAATTATTTTAATATTTCATTAATTTGGAAATTACTACTTCACCATTGTGTCATAAATAAATCAAATTATTTAATGTCTCATAATTATAAATAAAAAACCATTATGTAGGAAATATTTTAAGATTTATAATTAATATTTACAATCTAATATATCTTTTTTATAACCCTATATAAATTTTTTTTTAAAGAAATATGCTTTTGTCATTTTTGTATTTACTTTAACATAATTAATATAAAGTTTCCCTATCACCAACAAGTGGCTCCATGGGGTCCCAAAATTGACCCAAATATGCCCATTGTCATACATGTATCCACAAATAAGACTTGGACACATTTTAGGGTAATTTATTATAATTATAAAATTATTTGTTTACCCTTATTTAACGGATTTACCTTTTAACAATGGTAAATAAAATATTTACCGAAGTAATTATTCAAAATGTCTAAAAATAAAAGTTACCTATTTACACAATTTAGACCTCCTGGATCTAAATATGGAATCCATTTTTATAAATTCAAAACATATAAGTGGCAGAAATTAATTTAAAATTAATTCTCATTATTTAAACAAAAAGGGTGTTTTTAAGAGATAATAACTATCAAATGATTGACACTTGTTTATGTCCAGTTTAATTGTGAAATTATGTCCAATGAACAAAATTATATTATATGGTAAAAAGATATTAAAAATATAATTTAAAACCCTCAAATTCATAATATATCACTATTAATTATTTTGATTAAAAAAGTTGTTTTTAATTAAAATTTAGTAATTTTGACTATTCATCAAAATATAAAAGTTATCTGAAAATTACCAAAATTTCAACCTGGGCTAAATTATATATTCCGAATCCAAAAATTAATTCTATATTGAGAGATAGAATTTATAAAATTTCAAAAAGAGGGTATTACTACTCATAACGGCTAGTTTGATTGGTAGCGGTGTGTTAGAATCTTGAAGTTGCGTACAACACACGCTACTGTATTATTCAAAGAGAACCGTACTGTGGAAGTATGGGGTGTTACATTCTCCCATCCTTCAAATAATTTCATCCTAGAAATTTCTATAATACTATCGCATGAAAAGACTCGCGTGGTTCTTCATCATAAGTTCTGCGGGTTCCCACATTTCCTCTTCTATCTTATGGTTCCTCCCTAGAACTTTTACTAGATGAGTCTTCCGGTTTCTCAGCACTTGTTCTCTCGTATCAAGAATCCGGATGGGATCTTTGCAATAAGATAGATCTAGTTCCAGTTCTAATTCCTCATATGTGAGTACATGTGTTGGGTCGGGCATGTATTTTCTCAACAGTGATACGTGGAACACATCGTGAACTTTGGAGAGATTTGGCACCATTGCCAAATAGTAAGCTAGATCCCCAATTCATTCTAGAATTATGAAAGGTCTGATGTACCTGGGACTCAATTTACCCTTGTTACCAAAATGTATAACCCCCTTCCATGGTGATACCTTCAAAAAAACATGATCTCTTACCTGAAATTCCAAATCCTTCATTCTGTTATCGGCATAGCTCTCCTGCCTACTTTGAGCTGATTTGATGTAGTTTTGTATTACCTTAACCTTTTCCATTGCTTCCTCCACCAGTTCTGGGCCTACAATTTTTCTTTCACCAACTTCATCCCAACAGTTTTGTGCGTGACATCTCTTTCCGTATAACGCTTCATGTGGTGTCATCTGAATACTAGAATGGAAGCTATTGTTATAAGAAAACTATACGAGAGGTAAATATTTATCCCACAAACCTTGGATGTCAAGTGAGCAGGATCTAAACATGTCTTCTAAGGTTTGAATAGTCCGTTCTAATTTTCCATCTGTTTGAGGGTGGTAGGCAGTGCCCAAACTAAGTTCAGTATCCAAGGATTTCTGAAGGCTCTTCTAGAATCTTGAAGTAAAACATATATCACGATCAGAAAAAATTGATAGTGGTACTCCATTAAGTCTCACAACTTCATTAATATATAGTCTTGCTAGCCGTTCGAGTGGTAAATCTTCCCTTATAACAAGAAAATGTGCTGACTTTGTAAGACAATCAACAATAACCCATATTGCATCTTTCATTATAAGAGTCTTTGGTAGCCTCATGACAAAGTTCATCTTAATATTTTTCCCATTTACACTACGGTATGGGAAGCGGTTTCATGACTCCTTCAGGCTATTGCCTTCCAAATTTCACTTATTGACAAACCATACTTCGTGACACAAAATCAGTAATCTCTCTCTTCATTTATCCCACCAAAAATGTTCCTCTAAATCTCTATACATTTTGGTGTTCCCAGGGTGTATAGAGAAATTCGAACTATGGCCATCTTCCAACAATTCCCTTTTCTGATTAGGTATATCGGGAACACAAAGTCTCTTCCCAAATTTCAAAATTCCATCTTCATAGACAAAGTCACTCAAGCTCCCATCATTCACAAATTTAATCTTCTTTTTAAATTCATCATCATCGGTCTGAGAACTCTTTATCTTTTCTGGTAAAGATGGTTTGGAAACCATTTGAAAAAGTATTGAGGTTTCACCTTCCATGGTGATTCCCATATCCATCTTTACTAGATTCATATATATAGGATCCTTTTCAACACTCATCTTGTTAAAAACTATGTGATCCTTTATACTAAAAGTATTTGCTGCCCTATTTTCCTTCCCCAGGTGGTAGTGTATAGTGCAATCATAATCCTTGAGTAGTTCAAGCCATCGCCTTTGCCTTATGTTATGTTCTTTCTGTGAGAAAATATATTTCAAACTCTTGTGATTAGTAAAAATCTCACATTTTTCACCATAGAGGTAGTGTTTCCATATCTTCCAAGAAAAGATCACAGTTGCTAACTTGAGATCACGAGTATGATAGTTTTTATCATGAATTTTCAACTATTATGATGCATATACAATAACCCTATCATTCTGCATAAGGACACAACCATGTCCTTTCTTCAACCCATCACTATAAATAACAAATCCGTCATTTCTAGGTTGTAGAGTCAAAATAGGATCATTGACTAATCTTCTCTTAAGTTCTTCAAAACATTCTTCAAACTCTTTTTTCAAGAAAAATTAAACCCTTTAAATGTGATCTTTGTTAATGGGTTATCCAACCAGGAACAATTCTGGACGAAAGGTCAATAATAACCTGCTAAACCAATAAAACTACGTACCTCAATTATACTCGTCAGTGATGGCCATTCTTGGATTTATCTTCTCTTAGAAGGATCAATGGAAATTACATCCTTAGAGACAATATGGCCAACAAAATAAATCTCCTAAATCCAGAATTCACACTTGCTAAACTTCACATATAATTCATATCTTCTAAGAGTCTTTAGGATAATGTGCAAGTGATTTTCATGATCCATGTAGCTTTTGGAGTATACCAAGATATCATCAATAAATACCACCACTAAATCATTGAGATATTCCATGAAAACCCTATTCATTATATCCATGAATACAGAGAGTGAATTAGTCAATCCAAAAGGCATTTCTGTAAACTCGTAATGCCAGTACCTGGTTCAAAATGCTGTCTTCGGACTGTCTTCCTTCTTCACACACAACTTATGGTATCCAGATCGAAGGTCAATCTTGGAAAAGTATTTATCTCCATGAAATTGATCAAATAAATCATCAATGTGAGGTAGGGGATACTTGTTCTTTATTGTTATTGCATTGATATCCCTGTATTCAATACATAACCTCATAGATCCATCTTTCTTCTTAACAAAAAGTATAAAGGATACCCATGGAGAAATACTAGGGCAAATAAATCCCTTATTACTCAATTCCCCAAGTTGTTTCTTTACTTAAAATAATTTCACAGTGGTCATTCTACAAGGGGTTTTCTAAATAAGCCTTAAACCAGGAATTAAATCAATGAAAAACTCAATTTCTCGTTCTGGAGGATGTCCAGGAAAATCTTCCGGAAACACATCAACATATTCTCTCACAATAGGTACATCCCTTATTTGAGCATTCCTTTCCTCACCCACATTATTTAATTATATTCTTCCCCAATAATTAAATTTAGTTGAGCTACTGGGGGTGGTTCTAAAGAAGAATTAGGTGTTGACGATTCTTCTCTAAAGATAAGGTGTTCTTTATCATCATCATCAAAAATCGTAACCTCCTTCTTCTTATATATATTTTCACATCATGGTCTGAAATCCAATCCATACCATAGATTATATCAAATTCATTCATGGGTATGACGACGAGATTAGCAGATAAAGAACATTTATATACCCTAATGGGAACAGATCCACATAATTTTGTATCAATGGTACTTCCCTTAAGAGTTTTAACCGACAACTCCCTTGTTAAATCAAATTGGAAATATCTAATTTTCTTAGGAAACTGGGAAGATATGAAACAATGCGATGATCCAGAATCAAATAAAGCATTTTATAAACTTGAGGAAACCATTAAATTACCTTCCACCACATCTTTCGGGGCTTCAACCTTAGCAGTAGTGATTGCATAAGCTTGGACTTGGTCCCTATTCCTTTTCTGAGGTATGTTTCCCTAACGCTTAAGACATTCATTTCCATAATGTCCCATCTCCTAGCAATTGTAGCATTGAACATTGGTAGTGTCTTTCTTTTATTTACAATCACCAGCTAGATGTCCTTTCTGTCCACACTTGTAGCATACTCCTTTTCCTTTTAGACAGACACTAGGGTGATTCCTCCCGCAATTATCACAATGTGGAAATTCAATTCTACCCTTCTTACCTATTTCCTTATTTCCTATACCATAGTTTTCAGCAGATCTCTTCTTCTCTTGCTTTGATTTAAAGCCATAAGACTGGGAGAATTCCTTTTCAATCTTGATAGCACACAAAACAATATCTTCGTATGACGAGAAGGATTGGGAGACCAATGCTCGAAGGAAAAAAAAATTTATCCCATCAAAGAAACGATCAATCTTACTTCTTGTGTTACATATATAATCTAAAGCATACCTTTCTAACCTTGTAAAGGTAGCCTCATACATTGCGACATTCTCATCCTCCTTTTGACTCAGACTGAGAAATTTCCTTTCCATATCTGCTCGATGGTCACGAGGAAATATTTTTCTAAAAATATATCTTTAAAATCCCTCTATTACATATTTTATACTTCATCATCTTCCTTTAGGTTTTGAATTAAAGACCACCATTGATCAGCATCTCCAGTGAGGCAGTAAACTGCTATGAAAACTTTTTCCCTTTCACTACTCCCCAAGGCAAGGAATATTTTTTCAAAAGAATTTATCCACTTCTCATATATTAAGGGATTTTTATTACAATTTAACGTTGGAGGTTGTCAGCTCATGAAGCGATCTATCATTGATCCTCCATGTTGTGGATCAGGGTGCTCCATACGGGTAAAGTTGTTATTCATAACCTGAGTGAGTTGTCCCAGAATGGTGATTAGCTGATTAGCACCAATTGCATCACTAGCACCACTATAATTATCTTGAGAAGGAGGGAAATCCCTAAAATGAGTGCATGCATTGATGTAGTTTCCATTTCGTCCACTAGGTGCCATTTCTAAATAATGGCATAAACTAGATCAGTTTATGAATCAAAATACATAATTCCATACTTGTAAAATACAAACCATAAATTGAAATATTTATGGATATAATCTGTAGTCATAAAAAATGTTTTCTTTGAGTAAGTATATAATCATAAACCTTTAATAAAGGTTTGTAAATAAAATGAGAATTATCCAAAGCACATCCCCCGGGAGTGTCGTGACCAAGAGTGCAGTAAGGCCCGTTGTCATGCACCAGTTCCCGTTCGAGTCGAGCACAAAGATTGGTTTTCAGGTTTTTCCCCTAGGTACATCTGTTCTAGAGCTGCCTCTACCTACTCTCCCCATACATGGATGTATTGCTTGAAAAATCCCAAAATTTCTACAATACCAAAATTCTAGGAAGTTCTTCTATACTAATCCTCAAAGTCCATCTTAGGTCTATGTGCTCTAATAAGAGTTTATCTAAATCTAGTTTCCATGGTTTGTACTAAACGTCCTCTGATACCAACTATAATTACCCAACCTAAGTTACCCAGAGTCAGTGCATTATTACATAACATTGGAATGATCATAAAGAAATCATGTATCTATAGACCGATTAGTTTAGCATTATTGGAATCAAGATTCATACATAAGTTCAACTTTACAGCTTGAAGGGAAATACAACACAAATATATTCCATTAGAAACAACCAAGCCTCCTAGATTATTCATGTAGTTCACTCATAACTAACTTTTTCATATCCTACGAAAATAAAACGTAAGAAAGGTGTGAGCTCAAATGCTCAGTAAGAGTAAGTAATGCAGTGGAAAATGACATAAATATTAGGCATGGTAAATAATTGAAACCACAACCCTTTACCAATAATAAACATGAATAATTTTATGGAAAGAATATGAGCTGAGTAAATAATGCCATAATAAATCATATTCCTGGGTATTCTACTAGTAGAATGACCACATGAACCATCAATATTTTTCCCATAATGAGGGAATGTATAATGTTGGACATTCTGAAACATTTTTTCAAGGCCTCAGCCAAGGCGTCTAAAAATGATTAAGGCCTCGGCCAAAACCATAAATAAAATTGGGAAAGGGCCTAGGCCAATTCCACGTCTAGTTGTCTCATGAGAACTACTGATGCATCGAGGAGCTATAGCGGGCTCCACCCGTCACTTACTAAGTCCAATACATTCCTCATATGAAAAGGATTAAACATATTATAACCATTCTTATTAAAACTAGCATAAGGAATTTCAATACTTTAACCATAAATCATGAATGGTATAAAAATAGCACATCCATAGTCAAACATATCACAAAACCTTAAATACATTATGGATGTTTTGTATCTTAATAAATCAACTCCAAATAAACATAAAATCCATCAAAGGATGTTTACATAGATGAAATCGAAACCCTTTTTACAGAAATATCTCTTTATATTTTGAAATCATTTAAGAGTCACCTAATTATAAAATAAAACATTTACTTTGAAAATATTCTTTTAAGCTTGTAAGGGAAGCTTCGGCGAGTTTATAACGGTGAAAAATAACGACAGCCGCTGTATAAGTTAAAAAAGACATTCTTACCTTAATTTTGTCGAAAAAGTTAAAAAGGACCTTGTTTGGAAAACGATGGAAAGTTTCCTTTATAAACATCTTATAAAATATCAAACAAGGTTATAAATGACTATAAACCATATTCATAAAAATAGTAAGAATGATTTGAAATAAATTTTTAAGAAACATGAATGTGAATGATAAGGAGGTCCTAGTAGACAATTACCTATAAACAACCTCGGATAATGAAGATATTGTGAAATAAACCCTTACATTGAACTTTTCCTTGGATGAGGGTAGGTTAACCTCCTGTATAATGGTGAAATAATTTTTATTAAATTATACAAGAATCATATACATTAATATGATATCATATGTGATCTTTTATCATTTCTTTGTTAATAATATCTTAGTATTATCATCGTTTCAGGTGTTAACTTACTCGTTTTCTTTTATATGTTTTATTATAGAAGCCATGTTAGTTATTGATAGGTTGTATTTTATTCATATCTAGAGTGATATGATGTCCTTAAACATTGTTTTTAATCATAAAATGGGAATTATAATTGAATGGATATGATGGGGAATGAATCTCATCGCGTTCGTGGTGACGGTAGTCCGTACGTACGCACGAGCGACAATATCACTCTTTTGGTATTAAAATAATATATACTTGGATGGTATATCATATATAAAGAATCATTATCATGTTATATTTATTATTTACATGAATTACACATCATTATTATACCCATCAAAATAATAGTGTATTGAATAACAATTACACCACGACATGGAGATGGTAGGTCGTACGTAAGCATGTATGGTGACATGTCATTAAAAGGATGGATAGAATAAAGAATATGGTTGTACCATATTTATAATAACATCATATTATATAGAATATACTGGAGTTATTATTTTATAAATGAAATAACAAATGAATAAGAAGTTGAAGAACAAAGGAACTTGGAAAAGGGTGATGATAACATTACCTCTTCTTCGGGTTCTTCATTTTAATTTGATCAAAAGGGCTCCTTAGGTGGGATTTCTGATCAAAATAAGTCCTCTAGGTTTAATTGAGAGAAGTTGATATAATATTTGGGTAGGAGTTGGCCGAACCAAAAGTCTTTAAAGGTGTGAAGATTTGGTTAGAATTGGTGTCCTTTTATAAGGGGGGGGATGGGATCTTTAATAAAAACATAAAGTATTATTTTATAATAAATTCATATTCAGTTTATAAGGGATAAAAAGTTTATTATTCAAAGTATAAGGTTGGTATGGGTCCAAATAATTTCAACAAATAGATTTTAGACAGGTTTGGGTCATTATATTATCCTTATCTTTTAGTTTTAACTCTTAGTTAATTAGTTTGACATTTACCATTTCAATTTGTAGTTTTATATTATATATTTAATAAACATACTATATAAATCCAAGAGTCCCCCAAGGGGTCCATTAATGATACACCTATCATGATATTAGTCTCTTTGTCGATCCTTAGATTTTTATGAATTGAATATCAATTAATATTATAATGTTTGTTTTACAAATTCTTTTATGTCAATTTTGACACTATTTGTTATTTGGTTTTTGTGAAAATCATAACAGAATGATTAATTCAAAAAAACATAATTAAATGAATACTAACATGTCATATTAATCTATAAAAATATTTGAATTCATAAAAAGTCTCAAATTACATTTATTTGGATATATATATTATCAACTATTTTAATATTTCATTAATTAGGTAATTACTGCATCACCATTTTGAAATAAATATATTAAATTATTTAATTTCTGAAAATTATAAATAAAATTCCATTATGTAGTAAATCGTTTTAGCTTTATAATAAATATTTACAATCGAATTTATATTATGTATAACCATATATAAAATTTTTTTCCCTAAAATATATATGCTTATGTCATTTTTGTGTTTTACTTTAACTTAATTAATATAAAGTGTCCCTATCCCCAAAAAGTGGCTCCATGGGGTCCCCAAATTGACCCAAAGATGCCCATGGATAGAAATGTATCCACCCATAAGGTTAGGATGCGTTTTAGCATAATTTATTGTTATTGTAATATTATTTTGTTTTACCCATATTTACCGGATTTCCCTTTTAACCATAGTAAATAAAATATTTTCCGAAGTAATTATTCAAAATGTATAAAAATAAAAGTTAACTATTTACACAATTTAGACCTCCTGATTCTAAATATGGAATCCATTTTTTTAAATTAAAAATACAAAAGTGGAGTAAATTAATTTAAAATTAATTCCCTTTCTGAAAACAAAAAGCGTGTTTTTAAGAGATAATAACTATCAAAAGATTGACACCTGTTTATGTCCGGTTTAAATGTGAAATTATGTCCAATAACCAACATTGTATTATAGGGTAAAACTATGTTCTAAATATACATTAAAACCGCTCAAATTTATAATTCATCACTATTAATTATTTTGATTAAAAAAGTTGTTTTTATTTAAAATTTAGTAATTCTCACTATTCATCAAAATATAAAAGTTATCCGAACAGTACCAAAATTTTACCCTGGGATAAATTTGATATTCCAAATCCAGAAATTATTTCCGTTTTAAGAGATAAAGTTTATAAAATTTCAAAAAGTGGGTATTACTATTAATAACGGCTAGTTTGATTGGTCGCAGTGTGTTAGAATCTTGAAGCTGCGTATAGCACACACTACTGTATTATTCAAAGAGAATCGTACCGTGGAAGCTTGGGAAGATACAATAAGCGACATGGAGTAAGATCAAGAGGCACATATCATTCTTGGATGACCCTTCTTGGATAATGTAAAGGTTTTGATTGATGCACATCATGGTGAGTTGATCATTCGAGTGGTAGATGAAAAAGTATCCCACAATGTCCTCAATGTAGTGAAGTAAGTCTCACTAATGGAGAATGAGGATTTTTTTTCTTGATGACGATGACAAATCAATTGGGTTATATGGGTGCTGGCATGAAATATTCTTCTATAACCACAAATCCAGTCATTAACAACATCTAGTCTGACGTTTATCAAGAAGATTTGAAGTTCTTCATCGGCCAGGGTGGTCATTATTGGAAACATTTAATCATTCTAGTTATCCTAGAATGAGATAATTTCAAACCCATAGTGCCCCAGTTTCTGAAGTTCCATCAACTTAAACTCAATCCTCTCCCATCAACATTAAAATAAGGGTTCCTACGTTATGAGAACACTCTACCAATTATCCTTAATTCATCACTCACAAAAGATCAATATGCAGCACTCCTACAAGTTCTAAGAAAGAGGAAACATGCCATTTGTTGGAAAATTGTTGATCCTAAAGGAATCATCCCCACCACATGCTCCCACAAAGTGTTACATAAAGAAGCTAAGACCTCTCGTAAACCACAACATTGGTTAAATCCTACCATGGAGGTAGTAGAGAATGAAGTAATCAAGATCTTTGATTTGGGGATCATTTACCTGATCTCCAATATCCCATGGGTATGTACTCTAAAATTGGTTCCCAAAAATGGTGGTATCATCGTAATCACTAATGCTAAAAATAAACTTATCCCAACCAGAATAGTCACTAGATTGTATGTATGTGTGGATTATCGAAAACTAAATTATTCCACATGAATATACCACTTCCTACTCCCTTTCATGGATCAAATTCTAAAGTGCATACTAAGGAGATATATTTATTTCTTTCTGGACGGTTATTATAGTTATATCCAAATATCTATCTCCCCAAAAGTCCAACAAAAAATCACCCTCACATGATCTTACCGAATGTTATCCATTACAAGGATGCAATTTGGAATGTGTAATGCTCCAGCCACCTTTCATCATTTCATTTTGGCCATCTTCCATGATATGGTAGATAAAATTATGGAGGTCTTCATGGATGATTTTTCAATCTATGATAAATTGTTCTAAATTTTCTTGAAAAATCATGAATTAATTGTGTAACAGTGTGAACACACCAATCAAGTTTTAAACTGGGAGAAGTGACACTTCATGTTACCACATGGCATCATTTTTGGAAATCGAGTTTCGAAGAAGGTCATTGAAGTTGACGTGGGAAAGATTGAAATTATCTCACAATTTCCTATTCCCACATCTTTTTGTGGAATTAAAAGCTCTCTTGGGAATACGATTTCTACAAGAGATTTGTTTTTGATTATTCAAATACTGCTCAGCCATTAAACAATCTTTTTACAATAGATTCTATCTTTGAATTTGTCGAACAATTCACCATATATTTCCAAAATATAAAGAAAAAATTATTAGAAGACCTTATCATGGTTTCCCCACATTGTGGGGAGCAAGCTATGGGTGATTCCAGTGACTATGCAGTGGGAGATGTTCTTAGGTAGAGAATCAATTGAATCATAATAGTC
The DNA here is from genome assembly GCA_963277665.1 of Viscum album. NCBI lineage: Eukaryota > Viridiplantae > Streptophyta > Magnoliopsida > Santalales > Viscaceae > Viscum > Viscum album. The sequence goes on along the minus strand of OY728153.1, from coordinate 1,977,323,616 downwards.
ATCTATTATGCCAATAGAGCCTTAAATTAAGAACATATCAACTACACTACTATTGTGAAGGATATAATCACTGTGGGATTTTCATTCGATGGGTTCCATTATTATTTAGTGCTTTCTAATGTAATTGTATACAGATACCAAACATCACTTAAATACTTTCTAAAAAATAAGGATGCAAAACCATGACTCATCCATGGGGTGCTTCTTCTCCCAGAATTTGACTTCGTGATCCCTTATAATAAGGGTAGTGAAAATGTTTTGTCTGATCATCTCTCCAGGTTAGAATTGCCTCATATCAAAATAGAAGAATATAGAGACATCATGGAAGACTTCCCAAAAGATCATATTTTTTCTATTGAAGTTACACCTCATCCGTGGTATGCTGACATAGCTAATTACCTGTCTATGAGAGACAATCACCCTGATTCCACGTTCTACTAAAAGAAGAAATATCTATCAGAAGTGAAAGGATATTTTTGGGAAGACCCTATGATATTCTACTCAAGTGGAGATGGATTGATCTGACACTGCCTTACGAAGGAATAAATACAATCAATTCTAAATTTGGACATTCTTCCCCTACTGGGGGGGACATCATGGATCAGACCGAACAATGGAAAAAATTGTCTAGTACGGGTTTTCTGGCCCACCATGCATGAAGATGCCAGAAATTTTATGAAATTATGTGATCGATGCCAGAAGAAAGGTAACTTGGGGCACCGATCTGATAGGCCTAAACACCCCACACATGAGGTTGAGATCATAGATGTATGTGGTATTAAATTCATGGGTCATTTTCCTCCATACTTTGGAAACTCTTACATACTATTTTGTGTGGACTATGTCAAAAAATGGGTGGAGGCCGCTACCATGAAACACAAAAATGAAAATTTCATTGGGGAATTCTTGAGAAAGAATATTTTCATCTGGTTTGGTGTTTCACGTGTCTTAATCAGTGATGGAGGAATGAATTTTGATAATTCATTTATAGAAAATGTTTTTCTGAAGTATGGTGGGGGATATTAGCTGGGGAAACCATACCAATCTCTGTCTAGTGGCCATGTGGGTGTCTCAAGCTGTGAATTAAAGGAGATCCAGGAGAAGAAAGTGGGCGCTTCAAGGAAGGATAGGTCCATGAATATGGACGATGCCTTTGAATCATGCATGGCTGACATCATGACACCTCTAGGAATTTCCCCATTCCGGATGATCTACGTGAAGTAGTGTCATTTTCCTGTGGAGCTTGAGCATAAATCTCATTGGGCTTTGAAGGCCCTAAACTATGATCTCAAAAATACTGATGAAAAGTTCAAGTTTCAACCCACATAACATGATGAGATTTGGTGGGAGGCATACAGGAATGTCAGGCTATATTAAGAAGAGACAGAGGTGGTCCATGACCCGATGTTTTATTGAAAGGCATTCTAGCCCGGTGATGAGGTACTTCTATTTAACTCACATTTGAGATTTTTCCTAGGTCAACTCAAAGTCCGAGTGCTTGAGGACTTTTAAAGTGATCAAGGCTTTCCCCCAGGGTGCGGCGGATGTGGCTAGACCAGACGGTCCACAATTCAAGGTAAATGGGCAGTATTTGAAACCCTATTTTTAAATCGATGCTATTGTGGTTACACTCTCCACCATACAATTTGGGAAGAACAATGCTTAGGTAAGGTCAAGCTAATGACGTAATACAAATTCTCTTCTTGGAAAGAAACCTATAGGTTACACGTCATGTACCACCTATACAAACAACGTGTAATTATCTATTTAATATATATTATAATCTTATACATAAGTATTAAATATATTAATTTACAAGGATAATTCCAGTGCTGATGGTAAGGTCACTTGAGATTATCCAAACAGTCACTGGTTCGGATCTCTCCATACATACCTTCGGCATGGGGTTCATCATTTTTATACTCATTTTTAATTACATGACATGTGTGATATTTTTTAAAATAATATGTTTATTTTTTAAAATAAAAGAATCCCCATGATGGGTATTGACCAGTTGGTTAGGGTCGTAAACGAGTTCCAAAATTACTGGGTTTGAATCATGAAAACCTTCCCATTTCCATCATTTTTTATTTTAATTACACCACATAGCATGAATTTTGATATATGTCACATGATCCATGTTTTCATTAAATAATTCAAACAATTTTCAAAACAAAAGAGTACATGCAGATAATGTTGGACGATTGGCAGAGTCTCAGTCCGCTATTCAAAAGGCATGTGTTCGAACTCAGCTAATATCACTGCTTCATCACTTATATTCAAATAAAAAACTACACGCCATGAATTTTCTTCATCATGTGTCGAATTGTATCCTTAATTTTACTATTAAAATAAATTATAAATAGGAATTTCTATAGCCATTGCTCTAGTGGTTGAGGGATTAAGTTCAGAACAACCGAGTGTCGGTTTTAATCACACCACAATCACCAAATCAATGTTTGTAGTTATCTTTTTCCAATTTTAGAACACACAACGTGTATTTTACCAAAAATGGCGTGTATAGATTTATTTTTCATAAATAATATATATATATATATATATAATTTTACTTATTATTATTAAATATTATATAGTTTACTATAATAATTATATTTTTTAATTTATTTTAAAATAATGATAATAATAATCAAATACATGACATGTTTGCTTTAATACATTCCATGTAATCTATCTATAATGGTTGGGCGCTACTTAGCCTCAGGCCATGTCACGCGGCCCCCCTTCCTTTTCAATTTTTCTCATGAACGTTGTCTACCCTCCACGATTTCAATACACTAGTTTAGGGTGTTTTACTGACTCATTTTAGTTTTACTATGATCCTCGGACTAGGTATTCTATTCTACGCTCCTTGTTTCAAATTTTCACTCACGTTTTAGTTGATTTCTGGATTGGTTGTCCGTTTGGATTCCCGCGCAGCACACGGTGTCGTGTACATCCTGTACAAGGCCACACATGACATGGTATCTCCATTTGTCTGGTATGTGGAACGTATGTTCAGTACAAATTGTGTATCGTGCCTTTCCTGGACATCTATATCTAGTTGTGTTATGTGGGACCTGGCCCCCTCCCGTATCGCCATACACTGCGTGTCTGTTCGGGACATGTTGTGTCCTCCAACCCTTCGGAGGACTCTAGGTGGATAATATACACACCTTGCACACAATGTTTACACACACAACGTGTACCAGTTTACACACCTCATATATTACGGTTTTCCCCTACCCTCATCGAGCTGTGTCCAGATCCTTACAGGGCTATCCCACCATGTTGGGGTACATGACATGTACACTATCATACAAATCATATTATTATTTTTTACCAACACATTCCGATGTGGCGTGTCTATCCAGGATACATGGGTTCTTACACATATCACATTACACACAGTGTGCCCTATATTTACACGTCGTGTTCTACTATATTTTTAGTTTTCGTATGTTTTATTCTTTTTCTTCTTCTTATTCTTTTCTTTTAGGTTTTTTATTTTCTTCTATGTATATCCAATAGATATCCTGGTTATTGGGATGTGTCCTGCTTCCACTACTAAGGGAGAGTGGCTCCTCTCCCTCAGATTTTTCTTCTCCATTCCGACCAAATGGCTTTAGATTTTCCTATTTTACTGCCCTCAGCATGCGCCAATCTACCTTATCTTCTAATGTTGCCTCCATCTACACCATCTACCAATTTGGACATTCCTATGGAGACTTATATTACTACTTCTGGTCCTCTAGAAGTGGTATCTGCTCCATCTATGGGAGAAGAGGTCTCCTATTCTGAGAGCTCCAGTGCTGCCACTCCTTTTTCAACTCCACCCCTAAGAGCTACCATCCATGCCAGTAGTGGACATGACCACGACGGAACCTCCACCCTCTGCTATCCACCCACTGGGGTAGATCAGGTATCCATTTCTACACCTCTTACCATAGAATCGAGCCCACCTTCATTGGCACCAGTTGTTCCCCAACCACCTACACCAGCTAATGCCCACCCTCCTATACATCAATGCCTGATCATTCTTGAGGGTGATCTTATGGAAGAGAGGTTGCAGAGATTCACCTGCTGCACTATTTAGTTGAGTGGATTCTATGTAGAATTCAGTGTTCCCTAGAATCTAGACATCTTGGAAGATATTTAGGATCTTTTGGGCCATACTCATCTACTAAACACATTTCAGGTTATCACTCCAACATACTGTGATTTATTTTAGGAGTTCATGACCATTTTTGAGTTTGATAGGCCAACCTACCATCATACACTCACTGATGATGCCCACCCAGTTTTCTTTAAGCTGGGTGGGAACCCATTTCTCCTTAACATGGCAGAGTTTGTCCGAGGGTGCGTCTTATACCCACATCCTTCCTTGCGACCTTCTATTTCTACCCTTACTTTCCCCATGGGCTCTGATCTTGTAGCAAAGTTGCTAGATCTTGCTAGGCCTGGCCATAGATACACCCCCACATCATAGAAGAGCACACTCATCCTTCAACTTCCCCTTTGTTTCCTTCACCAATGCATTAGTTCCATTATTTTTCTACACCATGCTGACATGGGTGTTATGTCTGGCTGAGACATATATCTCTTTACTTTTATTTTCCAGAATGACTACCCTGACATACCCTGCATTGTTGTCACCTACTTCTACTCCAGGATTCATCATCATCATGTCAACATGAATAGAGGTTACTATGCCACCTGCCTGTCCCATGTGTTTGATTCATCTCTCCCTCACGACCTCTTAGGCTCACCTCAGCGCCTCTAAATCCTAATTATTACCCGTATGATGATGGTTTAGCGCCGAGGGTATGGATATATATTTTTGTAGGATACCCTTGCTTCTACAGGGGTGAGGGATGACCCAGATACTCCTGTTGGTGTTCTAGACTAGAACCCCCCACATCCACCTGCGGATGAGTGTGGTATATTTTAGTGAGGTAAATCATCAAGTATGAAGTTTATCTATGAAAAGATAAATAATGTGGATGAATCAGGATGAAAATTTTAAATTAAATTATATATGAAGCATGATTAAGAATATATTTGGACTTAAAATTTTTTTTGTGCCATTTAAAATATTCTTCTATGGCTATAGTATTTATAATTATGATTAGTTGAATAATTTCTTTTTTTATATGGAATTATATTAATTTGACGTTGAGATCTTTCTTGAGGACCATAAAATGACTATGTGTGGGGTAATTTGATTTTCCCCATTTAAGTATACTTTTTCATATATATTAATGAGTATAAAATCTTTTTTTTCAGAAAAACATCAATCTTTTTTAGGAACAAATTTCTTATATTGATGATTATGCATATTTTCAAGTGTTTTCCATTCAAATTCATAAAACGGGAAAGGATAGAACACAAATTAAAATATACTTGATGTGTATTTTTTATACACACCATTTACTATTTCTATGACCCCGATAAGAAAGATTGGATACACTCTCATGTTATTAGCCAAATCCAACACACTGTGTACTTTCTATACACATGTTGTGTTTCCCTTCAAGAAGCATTTTTTGGCTGATGATTGATATTAAACTCCATGACTGGTGGAAATACACACTTTTTACTTCCACTTACCAGGAGGAAATATGTTCCAAGTCAAAGACGACATGTTAGCTCACCTACCAGTAGTAGAAAGATGGCCAAAACACGTTGACCAGGGTACATACCAGGTACTTTCTGGTAAACTCCATGTAATAATAAAACCTATAAATATGAGGTAGTCCCTCCAAGTTCAAGAGGAATTCCACATTCATTCAATCCAAGATATTACAAGGGGTGAACTCTGGAGACCACCAAGAAGAGAAGAAGATAGATAAAGAAGAGAGCAGAGAGGAAAGAAGGAGATTCTGTGCTACCTTCCTAATAAAAATCACTCTAAAACTTTATAGAGGATGAATTTAGGTATTTAAAGTAATTTTTTGTCATTAGATACTCCATGAGTAGCTAAATTACCTATGTGTTGGGGATGTGGACAATTATGTGTTGTATTTCATCAATTTTGATTTTGTAACCATGTTATTTATTCTTCAATTATAATAACATATTAATCCATTCTAAATTACACTAGAAATCTCGTATCAGACCATGAATGAAATTTCTATAGATCTTATAAGGAATTATTATTCAGATCATCCATGATCATTGGATGAGATTATTGTCTCCAAATGGCTGCAATTAATAAAATTAAGAGAAATCGAAATCCAGACCAAGGAATTGGTTTCTATTAATTTAATCAAAACTCACCAGACCAATGGGTTTCTATTACATTCATAACCTAGAGATGTGAGTTATCAAGAAAAACACAACCTCATACACAAATGAATTTAATAACTAACTTTAAAATCCATAGCCCTGATGAATTCTTTTCATTTTTCATCAAAAATCAACCTTTCATTCTTTATCTTTAAAAGTAATATATCAAGAAATTAAAATTTAAACAACCTGTTATTAATACATAGGAATATTCTCTAAATTTAAGAAAACTTCACTAAATTAATCACAAAAATATAAAATCAAGACACAATAACTCTCTTTACCTTTGGATCGACTCCTTACATGAACTATACATGTCTGGGTAAATTAATTTGGATTGTCGAAAATAATACTTCGGAAGGAATGATTCCAGAAACCCTCATTCGATGTACCCCATTTTGTTTCTACAAATGGGGTATAAATTTCATTAATCAGTGTTCCCCCTCAATTTTCTAACATGATGCTTTGGGTCATCAAGGTTTTTGTGAATTTGAATGAACTATTCCATGAGGAACCCAACCCTATAGATAGTGTTCGGGATACCTCGATCGCATTAATAAGGGTCATGAAACATTCCTTCCATTTTGGTGTCTGAAACATCGAGCCTCTTTATAAGGCCTCGGCCTTAAACCTTACTTAATATTGAATTAAATGAATAATTCACGTTGAGGATCTTTTCAGGTTTAGAGTTTTAGAGAATTAGAACATAATTGTTACATCTCAAAAGATTACAAAGTAGTCACTTCTACTAAGTTTCCATAATAAAAAAAACTCTTAAAAAGAAACGTGTCTAGTTCCATGTTTTATATAGGATGACATTCCCTTGATCCCATCCTTGACCTTATTATACATTAAGTCCTGTGAAAACATTTTAAAAAAAACTTGGGGGGAGCATAAAAATCTTAATAAGGGATACAGAAAGAATAAAAACTGTTAGTTTTTCAAAAATCAAGTAAACCATATATACTCTATCAAAGTAATACCTTCACCTTCATGAAGAAGTAAAAACTCTTCACTGAATGAAGTATCATTACTTACCTTTTTGTAACCAAAGGATTACCATAAAACCCATAAAAAGAACACATAACATATATAAAGGTAACTTGGGACATAAACATACTTAAGTGGAATAACCATACGGTCGACTTCCACACATATCACTTAATGGAATAGCCATACGGCCAATTTCCATACATACTTAATAGAATAGACATACGGCCGACTTCCATACCCAATGCATTGGAGGTTATAACGTAACCACACATCCTGGTATTCACGGCACCACCCGTCATATGGATTATAATGTAACCACCCGTTAAAATGTCCAAGTACCAATATAAAATCATAAAACATAAAACCAATATAAAGGAATGATAACATTTCCACATTTCAATCACAATATATCATAAATATATTGACAAAATAGAATCCTTTTTCAAAACCATTTTCAATACCAAAATACATAAAAGAGTATATGGTATTTATTTTATTCTAAAAACATTACGGCTTGTTGATAAATCCAAAGACCAAACAATACTCGCGGTGGCAGAAAAGGTCGTTGTCACCGCGTACGTTAAAAAAACATTCCTTTTTGTCGTTTAGTAAAACGCTTCGTAGAAAAAGATTCCTTTTGTATAAAAGTAAAAGTTAAAGGGGTTTATACACCATATAAAAGAAAGTTGTGTATAAAACTAAATATTCCTCAATGAAAGGAGATTGAGACGAAGTCCCTTACCTTGGGTCCGACTTGACTCGATCGTTCTTTAACGTCCTGAATAATAAACTTGAGTTAATTTCTACTTGATTGAGAACCTTTTTAAAGTTCATTATTCCTTTTATATCACTTATTTCCATGTTATAAACATTATGTAACCATTTAAGTTAATAATGTTTGTTTTGTTAATATTTGGTTCTTAAGTCGAAAGTGGACTTCTTACAATTACATGTTGTTCGTGTGGTCAAATGTTCTTTATATCCAGAATGACATTCCTGATTTGGATATCATATATATTATATATATCCAGAATATACATGTATTTATAATATTACATAATCATTTAGAGGTAAGAAATGAAATGCACCATTCATGGAGACGGTAAGCCGTACGAACGCATGAACGCTACTTCCATTTCTTTGTCATATTAATGGAATTAAAACTAAATTAGAGGTTTGTATATTTTAATTCTAGAATTATATACATCAAGTAGATATATCATTAATTATATATATCCATTATATACATGTACTTTTAATAGTACATTACAATTGGGGATAAGAAATGAAATGCACCGTTCATGGAGACGGTAAGCCGTACGTACGCATGAACTCTACATTCATTTCTATCTCATACTTTAATGGAAAGAAATAATAATGATATAGAGTTATATTATAAGTCCAGTATAACATCATATATAATAACTTCAAATCCATCCTTTACACGTCCCACATATGGCATTAACGAATCACATCACTTTGAGGGGGCGGTAGTCCGCACTTCCTTAAATGAAGATATCGTGTTTACCCATAATGGAAACCATAAAGGTATGCCCAAAATGAAAAATACAGAAGCTTAAAGAAAACATAAACATATTATATATCATATATAAAACTAGTGACATCATAATGGCCACCTTTGAAGGTGTTAAATGGGTATTGAACAATCATCGTTTCGGGAGGCAGAATTTCTCCATCCACAGAAACCATATGTTATTTAACCATTTGATGTAGTTTTGTGAGAGTTTAGCTCGAATAAATATTATAACAACATCCTAGTATATTTAAGATACTGGTGTTGTTACAAAAGAAGTAAATAAAAAGAGTTTAGAGGGTTGGAGAATCAAAATAAAACAAATGAACATGAGAGAATGAATTACCTTTAAAAGTGTAACTCTTTTTGATTTGAGCATAGAGGCTTCCATTGAAAGGATTCTGCCCAAAGTCAATCCTCTAGGATGAGAAGAGGGATGTGGAGAGAGTAAATGGGCCGGGGTTGGCCGATCCAAAGGCTTGAGGAGTGTGTGAAATGAGGTAGAGGTGGGGGCCTTTTATAAGAGGAGAGGAGGGGCACTTTTAGAAAGTAAACAAATATTACTTTATTTGAAAATGTTTTTCGGTTTTAAAATGTCCCACATTGATAGAATTCGTGGATAAGGTGATAAGGGTTCGAAATCCACTCATCCAATTGGTTTTGGACATGTGTAGTTCATAGATGTTACATTATCTTTCCATTTTATTTAAATCGTCAAATAATGATGTCATCGCTGCATCATTATTATGTCATAAATAATTTAATTTATTTAATGTCTAAAAATTATAAACAAACTACTATGATGTAGGAAATCCTTTTAGCTTTCCAATGACTATTTATAATCAAATATCTGATCTTTATAACCTCATGTAAAATTTTTTTTCGTAAAACATATTATGTTTGTGTCATTTTTACTTTTACATTAAATAAAAAGTTATTTATGTCATTTCCCAACCAAAGTGTCTCCATGGGGTCCCCAAGTTGACCCATGGCTTTTCTTAGTCGGCCATGACACAACCAATAAGGTTGGGACATGTTTCTAGGTCATTTCATATTATTAAAGCATTATTTATACCTTAAACTACCCTAATTACCACTAATCGCGATTAAGAACTTAATAAGTCACTATTCACCAAAAAATTATTATAATCTCATTGAACCACATTTTACTTCTTAATGAAAACCATGTATGTCGGAGTTTTGAAATTCAAAACACAATGATGGAAAAATTTCATTTAAATGGAAAATCATTCTTTATAAGTACTACTTAGTGGTTTCCCTATTCATCAAAAATTGATGTTTTTCAGAAAATTACCAAAAATTCACCCTAAGATATATTTGATATTCCGAATTAAAAAATGAAGTCTATTTTACAAAATTAAAAACATTTAAGTCACATTAATTAATTTAATAATTAATTCCCGTTGTCAGATCAAATAGCGTGTTTTTATGAAACAATAAGTATTAAAAGATTGAGACTAGTTTTTGTCTGATTTCAAAGTAAAATTAATTCCAACGACCACTATTGGATTTAATGGTAAAAATATTTTCCAATTTCACTTTAAAACCAATTCAAAAGATAATCTAATCATATAAATAAATTAGATTAAAAAGAGGTTTTGAATTAAAATACAACATTTTACTCTATTCATAAAAAATGAACTTTATCAGAAAGGTACCAAAAATTTACACAAAGTAAACTTTGATGTCCCGATTCTAAAGAAGAGTTATATTTGGTCCAATAGAATTTATAAGATCGATCAAAACTATATTTAATGATGGTTCTCCATCAAAAGGTGATAAGTGGACCTTTCGTGAAAATTTGGGTATAAATGCCTAAAATTGAACTCAATCCGTATTTTAAGCCTTTATCTTTTATTGGGTAAATGTAAAAACATTTAAAAACATATATATTCATATTTTAGTTATTTATATACATTCCCTCCAGTACAACGGCTACTTGTTAACTAACATTTAAAATAATATTATTTTATTACTTGTGTGCAACGTAAGTTTTCAAAGAAACTCATCGTTACGTACCGAGTACGCTATAGAACGTAGAAACCCCTTATAATTAAAATTAATATTTAATTCGTAAATAGTAATATATATGAAAATTATTTATTCTTTATTTACTTGGGATGTTACAACCTTCCCCCCTTTTGGGAATTGCGTCCTTGCAATTTTATTCACTTAACAAAATAAGTGGGGGTATTTATCCCTCATAGCATTTTCAGATTCCCACGTTGCCTCTTCAATCACATGGTTTTTCCACAAAACCTTTACCTGATGAATCACCTTATTCCATAACACCTGCTCCCTGTGGTCAAGAATCTGGACTGGTTGTTCTTCATAAGATAGGTTCTCTTCCAGCTGAACTACCTCTGGACTCAAAACATGAGATGGATCTGGCATATACTTCCTCAACATTGAAACATGAAAAACATTGTGTACCCGAGATAAACTCGGACGTAAAGCCACCCTGTATGCAACTGATCCAACTCTCTCCATAATTTCATATGGTCCAATAAACCTTGGACTCAACTTTCCTTTCTTACCAAATCTCATCACACTTTTCCAAGGAGAAACCTTGAGAAAAACATGATCACCTACCTCGAAAGATAGATCCTTCCTCCGGTTATCCGCATAACTCTTCTGCCTGCTCTGAGCTGTTCTCATGTGCTTCTGAATCAACTGAACTTTTTCTGCCATCTCTTCTACCAATTCTGGTCCAATCAGCTTCCTTTCACCCTCTTCATCCCAAAATGATGGAGTTCGACACCGCTTCCCATATAATTCCTCAAATGGTGCCATCTGTATACTGGAATGAAAACTGTTATTATAAGAAAACTCAACCAAAGAAAGATGTTGGTCCCAAATTCCCTGATAATCCATCGAACAAGCTCGTAGCATATCCTCCAAGGTCTGAATTGTTCGTTCTGACTGCCCATTTGATTGAGGATGAAAAGCTGTACTAAAATTTATTTCAGTACCCAACGACTTCTAAAGGCCTTTCCAAAAGTTATAAGTAAACTTGGGATCACGATCCGATACAATGGAGAGAGGAACTCCATGTAACCTGACTATCTCATTAAGATACAAACGGGAAAGTTGATCTAGAGAGAAAGTATCTCGTATAGCAAGGAAAATAGCAGATTTAGTCAAGCGATCAACAATAACCCAGATTGCATTATTACCTCGAGATGTCTTCAGTAATCCAACAACAAAGTCCATGGATATATTCTCCCATTTCCACTCTGGCACTGGTAAAGGCTGAAGCATCCCTTTCGGTAACTGCCGCTCTGCTTTAACCTGTTGACATGTCAAACACTTCACAGTAAAATCAGCAATATCTCTTTTCATTCCATCCCACCAGTAATACTCCCGCAGATCTCTGTACATCTTAGTACTGTCAGGATGAACTGAAAACGGGGAACTATGAGCCTCACATAACAACTCATTCATCAACTGTGAATCACAAGGCACACATAACCTCTTCCCAAACCTCAAAACACAAACACAAACTTATCGAAGAACTCATGGAAAATTTAATTCATAAGGTCCATGAATACAGCAGGTGCATTGGTTAACCCAAAAGGCATAACTACAAATTCATAATGGCCATATCTAGTACGGGACACAATCTTCGGATTGTCTGCATCTTTTACTTTCAACTGATGGTACCCCGACCTCAAGTCAATCTTTGAAAAATACTGAGCTCCCTGGAGCTGACACCACTTCATTCGATGGCCCAACATCTGCTGAAGTTGTTGCAAAGGATTTTACCACCCCTTTCTTCTTGTAGTCTGGCTGCAATCCCCTAGTTGAGTTCTTCGTTGGACACTTGTTTGCATAATGACCCATTTCATTACACTTAAAACATCTTACCGTTGGCTTTTCATTTCCTACTTGATCATCTTCCTTACAGTTACGAGCAATATGACCAGACTTACCACACCGAAAGAACTTACCATACTTGGATAAACATTCTCCAGGATGCATTTTACCACACTTGTCAAATGATGGATATTTGGTTTTCTTACCTCCTTGCTTCTTTGAAGAATTCTTCCCCTTTTCCTGCCAACTAGACCTCTTATTCTGTTGTTTGTCATAGAACACCTGATCATCGGCAAACTCCATTTCCACCTTCTCAGCACATCGAACAAGCTTTTCATAACTTTTGAACTCAAGAGAAGCTAAAGACCTTCGATACATTGGCTTTAACCCTGAGTAAAAACGGTTTATTTTACTATCAAGATCTCGTATGAAGTTTGGAGCATACCTGCCAATCGAGTGAACTTTTCTTCATAAGCAGCCACTGAATCATCCTCCTGTCTCAAATCTAGGAACTGTTTTTCCATCCTAAGACGAACCACCTTAGGAAAATATTTCTCAAGAAACATACCTTTGAATTCGTCCCAGTGAAGATCCTCAATCTCATCACTATCCCTTATATTTTTCACCAATGACCACCACTGATCAGCTTCACCTTCAAAACGGTAAACAGCAAAACTAACCCTTTGATGTTCTAAACACCCCATGACATCAAAAATCTTCTCCAGTGCTTTAATCCACCCTTCAGCTAGCATAGGGTCAGATGATCCTCTGAATGATGGGGGATGTTGCCTCATGAAATGTTCCACCACTGACATGTTCCTCTGCGGTTGATCTGGCTGATCTCGTGCATGGATACCACCACCATTTATTGCCCGAGTCAACTGTGCCATCACTGCAAAAAACTGTTCAGTTCCGATTCTGACCATCTCAGGTTGCTGATTTGGAAGGTTATCTTCCTCTTGATGTCGTCCCAACATAGCTGTTTTGTTTCTTCTAAGGAAAACCATTCTGAACATAGAAATATCTTAGGCGAAGCAACATGGTAATCCATAAATGCTATATCATTTCAATCATATTATAATTTAACACTTTTCTAACTCCTAAAGTTGTCTAAACCGACCTCTGATACCAACTATAAGGCCACAGCCTTAAACCTTACTTAATATTGAATTAAATGAGTAATTCACGTTGAGGATATTTTTAGGTTTAGAGTTTTAGAGAATTAGAACATAACTGTTACATCTCAAAAGATTACAAAGTAGTCACTTCTACTAAGTTTCCATAACAAAAAAAACTCTTAAAAAGAAACGTGTCTAGTTCCATGTTTTATATAGGATGACATTCCCTTGATCCCATCCTTGACCTTATTCCACATTAAGTCCTGTGAAAACATTTCAAAAAAAACTTGGGGTAAGCATAAAAAGCTCAGTAAGGGATACAGAAAGAATGAAAACTGTTAGTTTTTCAAACATCAAGTAAACCATATATACTCTATCAAAGTAATACCTTCACCTTCATGAAGTAGTAAAAACTCTTCACTGAATGAAGTATCATTACTTACCTTTTTGTAACCAAAGGATTACCATAAAACCCACAAAAAGAACACATAACATATATAAAGGTAACTTGGGACATAAACATACTTAAGTGGAAAAACCATACGGTCGACTTCCACACATATCACTTAATGGAATAGCCATACGGCCAATTTCCATACATACTTAATGGAATAGCCATACGGTCGACTTCCATACCCAATGCATTGGAGTTTATAACGTAACCACCCGTCCTGGTATTCACGGCACCACCTGTCATATGGTTTATAACGTAACCACTTGTTAAAATGTCCAAGTACCAATATAAAATCATAAAACATAAAACCAATATAAAGGAATGATAACATTTCCACATTTCAATCACAATATATCATAAATATATTGACAAAATAGAATCCTTTTTCAAAACCATTTTCAATACCAAAATACATAAAAGTGTATATGGTATTTATTTTATTCTAAAAACATTACGGCTTGTTGAGAAAGCCAAAGACCAAAAAATACTCGCGGCGGCGGAAAATGTCATTGTCACTGCGTACGTTAAAAAAACATTCCATTTTGTTGTTTAGTAAAACGCTTCATAGAAAAAGATTCCATTTGTATAAAAGTAAAATTCAAAGGGGTTTATACACCGTATAAAAGAAAGTTGTGTATAAAATGAAACATGTCTTAATGAAAGGAGATTGAGACGAAGTCCCTTACCTTGGGTCCGACTTGACTCGATCGTTCTTTAACGTCCTGAATAATAAACTTGAGTTAATTTATACTTGATTAAGAACCTTTTTAAAGTTCATTATTCTTTTTATATCACTTATTGCCATGTTATAAACATTATGTAACCATTTAAGTTAATAATGTTTTTTTTGTCAAAATTTGGTTCTTAAGTCGAAAGTGGACTTCTTACAATTACATGTTGTTCATGTGGTCAAAGGTTCTTTATATCCAGAGTGACATTCCTGATTTGGATATCATATATATTATATATATCCAGAATATACATGTATTTATAATATTACATAATCATTTAGAGGTAAGAAATGAAATGCACCGTTCATTGAGACGGTAAGTCGTACGTACGCATGAACGCTACTTCCATTTCTTTGTCATATTAGTGGAATTAAAACTAAATGAGAGGTATGTATATTTTAATTCTAGAATTATATACATCATTTAGATATATCATTCATTATATATATCCATTATATACATGTACTTTTAATAGTACATTACATTTGGGGATAAGAAATGAAATGCATCGTTCATGGAGACGGTAAGCCATACGTACGCATGAACGCTACATTCATTTCTATCTCATACTTTAATGGAAAGAAATAATAATGATATAGAGGTATATTATAATTCTAGTATAACATCATATATAATAACTTCAAATCCATCCTTTAGACGTCCCACATATGGCATTAATGAATCACATCACTTTGAGGGGGCGGTAGTCCGCACTTCCTTAAATGAAGATATCGTGTTTACCCATAATGGAAACCATAAAGGTATGCCTAAAATGAAAAATATAGAATCTTAAAGAAAAAATAAACATATTATATATCATATATAAAAATAGTGATATCATAATGGCCATATTTGAAGGTGTTAAATGAGTAGTGAACAATCATCGTTTCGGGAGGCAGAATTTCGCCATCCACGGAAACCGTATGTTCTTTAACCATTTGATGTAGTTGTGTGAGAGTGTAGCTCGAATAAATATTATAACAACATCCTAGTATATTGAAGATACTGTTGTTGTTACAAAAGAAGTAAATAAAAAGAGTTTAGAGGGTTGGAGAAGCAAAATAAAAAAAATGAGCATGAGAGAATGAATTACCTTTAAAAGTGTAACTCCTTTTGATTTGAGCCTAGAGGCTTCCTTTGAAAGAATTATTCCCAAATGGAATCCTCTAGGATGAGGAGAGGGATGTTTAGAGAGTAAATGGGCAGGGTTTGGCTGAGCAAAAGGCTTGAGGAGTGTGTGAAATGAGGTAGATGTGGGGGCCTTTTATAAGAGGAGAAGAGGGGCACTTTTGGAAAGTAAAGAAATATTACTTTATTTGAAAATGTGTTTCGGTTTTAAAAGGTCCCACATTGATAGAATGCGTGGTTACGGTGATAAGGGTTAGAAATCCACTCATCCAATTGGTTTTGGACATGTGTAGTTCATAGAGGTTACATTATCTTTCCATTTTATTTAAATCGTCAAATAATGATGTCATCGCTGCGTCATTATTATGTCATAAATAATTTAATTAATTTAATTTCTAAAAATTATAAAACAAATACTATGATTTAGGAAATAGTTTTATCTTTCTAATGATGATTTATAATCAAAAATACGATCTTTATTACCCCATGTAAAAATTGTTTTCGTAAAACATATTATGTTTGTGTCATTTTTACTTTTACATTAAATAAAAAGTTATTTATGTCATTTCCCAACCAAAGTGTCTCAATGTGGTCCCCAAGTTGACCCATGGCTTGTGATGGTCGGCCATGACACAACCAATAAGGTTGGGACATGTTTCTAGGTCATTTCATAATATTAAAGCATTATTTATACCTTAAACTACCCTAATTACCACTAATCGCGATTAAGAACTTAATAAGTTACTATTCACCAAAAAAATTATTATAATCTCATTGAACCACATTTTACTTCTTAATAACAACCATGTATGTTGGAATTTTGAAATTCAAAACACAATGATGGCAAAATTTCATTTAAACGGAAAATCAGTCTTTATAAGTACCACTTAGTGGTTTCACTATTCATCAAAAATCGAAGTTTTTCAGAAAATTACCAAAAATTCACCCTATGCTATATTTGATATTCCGAATTAAAAAATGAAGTCAATTTTACAAAATTCAAAACATATAAGTCACATTAATTAATTTAATAATTAGTTCCCGCTGCCAGAGCAAATAGCTTGTTTTTATGAAACAATAAGTATCAAAAGATTGACACTAGTTTAAGTCCGATTTCAAAGTAAAATTAATTCCAACGACCACTATTGGATTTAATGGTAAAAATATTTTCTAATTTCACTTTAAAACCAATTCAAAAGATAATCTAATCATATAAATAAATTAGATTAAAAAGTGGTTTTGAATTAAAATTCAAAATTTTACACTATTCATAAAAAAAATGAACTTTATTAGAAAGGTACCAAAAATTTACACAAAGTAAATTTTGATGTCCCGATTCTAAAAAAGAGTTATATTTGGTCAAATAGAATTTATAAGATCGATCAAAACTATATTTAATGACGGTTCTCCGTTAAAAGGTGATAAGTGGACCTTTCGTGAAAATTAGGGTATAAATGCCTAAAATTGAACTCTTTCTGTATTTTAAGCCTTTATCTTTTATTAGGTAAATTTAAAAACATTTCAAAACATATATATTCATATTTTAGTTATTTCGATCCATTCCCGCCAGTACAACGACTACTTGTTAACTAACATTTAAAATAATATTGTTTTATTACTTGTGTGCAACGTAAGTTTTCAAAGAAACTCATCGTTGCGTACCGAGTACGCTATCGAACGTAGAAACCCCTTTTAATTAAAATTAATATTTAATTAGTAAATATTAATAAATATGAAAATTCTTTATTCTTTATTTACCTGGGATGTTACACTCCTATTCCTATTGGGGAGGGTGAGGATCACCCTTGCTCTTCCCCTCTAATAAGGAATGAGATCACCCTCTCTACTACATGAACCCATTTTATAGAATACCTCCTAGATAAATCCACTAACATTTAATGAAGGGCCTCTCTTTCTTCATTACATACTCTTATTCCATACACATGGGTTATTTCCAGATTTGTAGTCATATGTGACTATCTTGGATACCAAAACTAAATTATGGAGATATGAACTTCAATTCCCTATTTCTCTTCCTTTGGGTATGTATGACCCCATAGAACCCTGAGAGGGGAAGGGTGAATCATGGTGTCAATTTATTCTATCAAATAAATGAATCACATTCCCATGTTGGTAGGAAGTTGTGAAACTTTTCTCAAACAGTAACATAGTAATAAAAACATCACAAGCTGAGAAAAAACATAATAGTTTTACTTGGTTCAGTAATTAGTGTTACTTCATTGAGTATAAGTTGATGTTATGTCATTCATAATAAAATCAATTAATAATAAATAATTATGTAATACTGAATTTTAGACACATTCACACTTTTATTGGCACACTACATGTACATTATTTAAGGTAAATAATGCTACATACCTCCGAAAACTTCCATTGAATCCCCCAAGCCCACAATTTTGGGTCATGTATTACTCAGTTTAATGACCCAAAGGTCACTTAAGTATATTGAAATTTATTTACTTTTCCATTTGTAGAATGAGTCTATTTTATGTTTGTATTCATGAGTTGTTGCACTTAAAGTAATAGTATATTGAAAACAAATGTTCAATACTACTATTTGCAAAGATCCTAGTCTTCAGAGAACCCATATTTGTTTCAATGAAATATCTTCCTATGTCAACCCACAATCTTTGCCAAATATCCCAAAAATTATGCAGCTCACTACCTTCATGGAATTATTTTTGTGAATTTGATATCCTTCACAGAAATAAATGAATTCAAGAAGATCACTACCTTCATGGAACATGATGAATTTTCAAAGTTTCATTCATTCATAGAATACATAGTCTTTATGAAAGTCATAGTCTTCATGAATCATCCATATTTAAAAAGAATTATAATCATTCAAGTTTTAACCTTTCTCTTTGTGATGATCATATCCCAAATAAATCCATATTCTTGAAGCTCCTTGCCCTCGTAAAATTATAACGACTCATCCTTTTCCCAAATTCTATTCATATAAAATGAATTTGGGTTAGAGGCCAATTTATTGGATCAGAAATTTGCAAAGAATCCAATATCCTAGCATATTTTTCATGAATGTTTAAATTTATTCTTACATAGTTTTTTCATTCATAACGTTTCAATGAAAACTAAACAATTCATGAACATTATCATTGTCACATAGATTTACCATAATCACAACATGCTTTACAGATTCCTCTCATAGTTTCTAATACTTACCATCTTTTTGTCAATTATTAATGAACCTTATCACAGTCATGAATATTTACTATATATTCATCACATGTTCATGATGATTGTTTTTTATTATCTACATATTCGTAAATCTCAACCTTTGTGAAACCTAGGATTAATGAAACTTATTCCTTTAAAAAATTCTAGACCAGAGAATACTTGAAACCCAACTTTTCAATGTTTGATCCTTCATCTTTATTTTGAGAACAATAATATGAAAAACATTGGGAAATTATTCCACATTAAAAGTTGTTTCAATTTAATACTTTAAGATCACTTTCCTTACAAACTCTATAATCTACCATGTTTGGATTGAAAACAAAAACAAACAAGACTCCATTTCTAGTTTTGAAAGTCCTTGATTCTAAAAATCTCCCCCTTTAGGTTTTCATTCAATTGGTTGATAAATTCATTAAATAACCATGCTCGAATAAAAACATGAATGGTGAGAAATAAATCATCCAACACTCTGAGTCTACTAATCAATGATTTCTGTCTAAAATAAGGGGGGATCATGAATAGGGTTCTTGGGATTTGGAATGCTTAATGATGTCCAAGATTATCATTTTTTCAATGGTAAATGATTTCTAGGAGAAGTTCTGAGAAATACGAATTATTTCCTCTTAAAACATATTTTTTATTCTGTCACAGAAGCATTTCATGGTCTATCAAATCTTGAAGCTATGTTTTTTCAAAATTATTACATCCCTCATTTTCATTACATATCCATTTATTACATTTTACAAATAGTGGATCTTTAAATGTTTAGTTTCTTAGAAATAATGTACATAATACAAGAAAAATCAATGCATCATTCTAAACTACCAGAATGGATTATTCATTACATCATCCTCATTAATTTTACTACATATCATAACATTTGGAAATACAATAATGTATATGGTGAGTATATGTCCTAATAAGGCAATAGGCAAGGAAAATAGTTTACATGTGATCTTGAGGAATATCAATAAGAACAAGAGTAATATCACTATGACATGAAAATGGAAATGTGATTCATATTGTAAAAAAACATTAATAATGAAATGAAAATGTGGCTACAACATTTAAATTAGACATTAATATGAATATGACAATGTTTTTTCACTGAGGTATCATAAAAATTGAAAAAGTTATTCACCAAGGTATCGCAAAACATGTCATATTAGATGATTATATTCTTTACCCAATGAATTGGAGGGATATCATCATGAAACATTAATATGTATAAATTTCATGTCATCTATATAGATCATAATAAATCATAATAATAAGTAACCCATGTAAATTCAATGAAACATTCTTCATATCGAAATCACAGCATTTAAAAATTGCCTAAAAACAAGATCGTTATCTCATTTTCTGCTCAAAGAAAATTTCATGTGGGTTTCATATATGTCAATCCCATATTCAAATAAATAAATTTTACATCTTGGTTAATATCCCTACAAATGAAAGAGGTTTTGGAATTTAAAAAAAGAATATAAAAGAGTATTTCTTGTGGATAAAATAGAAATTTTGAAAAGTAAATCTGGAAGAATAAAAGTTATAAAACAACGTTTTAGTAAATGGTAAAATGAGAGGGAAAAAATGTATAACATTTATAAAAATATATTATTACATTTAAGTGGTAAAAGAATTTGTATAAAATAATTTAGTAGATAAAATGGAATAGCTATTACATAATTAGGGAACATGTATGGAAAAGAGAAGTGGAGATTTCCCATACCTTGTAGATATTTTCCTAAAACATTATTATTTGGACATTAGGGGATTTATAACACATTGTGAGGACTACATGGGAAGTAAAACTACAATATATTAATATAGTATTGATTTGTAGTGAATTTAAATGTATACAATGGAGGTTATTTATAGAGAAATTGGAGTATTTCTTTTTTAATATAAAAATACAGGTCTTTGAAACCTAGGTTGTGAAAAATGAAAAACCAGGGGCTCTATCGTGGTATTTCCCCACATTTTTGAACAAATGGGTAATATTTTATGTTATTGTAATATAATATAGTCGATCATCATTTTATATTACTTCTCTTGGAATGCAAAAGTAATGCTTCCACAAAAATAATGTTTTTACTGTCAAACTTTCCATTGTAGCCATTGGAAGGTAAATTATAGGTGTTTAAATTGAATAAATTTTATTTAAATAATTTATATTAATAAAAAGCATATATTAGGTCATTAAGATTTGATAATTAGTAATTAATTCATTATTACATACTTATGAATTCATTAAACGCATCGAAAAACTCAAATTATATTTTTACATTTCATAAAAAATATTATTTTTTCAAAATTATCATAAATTCACCCTATCTTAATTTTGATTTGATGATTTCAAAAATGAAATTTATTTTATTATAATAATTCTATATATATTATAATTATAAACTTATAATATAAAAATCCTTATTTATTATAAATAATAAGGGAATGAAAATACATAGTAAAATTTATAACACTTGAAAAAAGAAAATTATTTTATAGTTTATATTTATATATGAGTTTTTATCATAATATATCATTAAATTAGTATTAATAATACTAAACTATATTATTATAAATATTTTTATATTTTCTGTGAAGTACAATTTTTGTCTAAAAATCGAATTTATCAAAAAATTTCTCAATTTTATTACGAAAACATATTCTAAAAATGGAATTGACGGAATGAAAATTGTATTTATACAAAGGAATTTCATAGTACGTAAAAATATTCATGGATACAAAACCCCTTATTAAAACCATGTATTACGAAAATGAAAGATGTGTGCATGTGGTATTTTTAAGGGGTGCCTCAGCTAATGTAGACGGATTTTTAATATCCACTAACATGAAATTATCCCCTATGAAATTTTATTAATGATTCACTTTTTGAAGCTCAGATTGGGATTGGTCAAAGGAATAACTCGGTGATGTTACCTCACTCCCATGTTCTGATATACGGACTTCAAATGAAATGACTCTACTGGTTGATGTCATAAAATCTTAATTTTGTTTCAATTATACTTTTTAATTTTTTATAATCACTTAATTATAAAGGAAAACGTATTACCAAAAGTATAGTTTCTAATGGTCGTATTGACCAATGGTCAAATCCTAATGGTCACATTTCCCTTTATACTCACTTAATTATAAAATTGATATGGTTTATTACGTATAATATAATATAACTCATATTTTCAAGAAACAATTATCATTCAAAAATTATGGGTTGTTACATTCTTCCCCCCTTAGGAAATTGCATCCCTGAACTTTCATCTCATTCTCTCAATTGATAAATATTTTTTGTACATCTATCTCAATATACCATATGCTTCCAATATCACTTATTCATATTTATGGTTCCCCCACAATAGTTTTACAAGGTGGTTAGTATTGATGTGTATAACTATTTCTCTATGGTCTGAAATATTCACCAGTTGTTTCTCATCAGAGAGGTCATGATTATGTTACACCACCTCCTGAATCATTAAATGTGGAGGGTTGGGTATTTACTTCCTCAGGAGATATACGCAGAATATATCATATTCCAGATATATATTTTTTGGAAGTTCAGGATGATAGGACAATGATCATATGAAATCTATTATTTTATAACGGCCAATGTACCTAGGGATAAACATCCATTTGTTCACAAACTACATGTCTCTCTTCGATGGTGATATTTTAAGAAAAACATTGTCAAACCCACCAAAATTCAAGTCAAATAATAATTTTTCAACATAACACTTCTTCGTAATTTTAAAATCCTTAATGTGGTTTTGTAAATAATGGTACTCTTTTTTTATCACATTCACAAGACAAGGGCCAAAATAAATTCTATCACCAACTTCATCCCATGAAGTTTTAGTTCTATGTCACTACCTATATAGAGATTCATGGGGATCCATTTCAAAACTCAAATGGATTGTGTTGTTTTATGAGAACATAAATAATGTGATTTTTAGATTCCATCCGCCATTAAATTCCCTTACCCTTGTTCTCAAAAAATTGTAATGTGTATTAATATTCCATTCACAATGGACATTAGTTTGAAGGTGATAGGTTGTACTGAAATTCCTTTTTGTACTCAAAGCACATTGAAAACTTCTGCATATTGTTTATGTGATCCTTTCATTATGATATGAAATGATAAAAAATTAAACTCTATGAAACAAAACAACTAACATTAAATAAATCTTGTAAGGTTATGCAATAGATAAATATTTTCAAATCATGATGAAATGGGAAGTCTTGGTGAGATAATCCGCTATAACCCATATTGAATTGCTTCCTTTATATGTTCTAGAGAGACCAGTAACAAAGCCTATACTAATATTTTCCCACATTCATGTTGGTATTAGTATTGGTTATAAAGCAAATTTTGGAATTTTTCTCTATACCTTCACTTGTTGTCACACCGAAAGCATTATAGTGTAGTCAGAAATATCAATTTTCATGTTATCCCAATGGTAATGATCATGAAGTTATTTATACATTTTTGTGCTTTTGGGATTTATAGTGAAGGTAAATCTATGATATTCATCCATAAAACCTTATTTATTTCTTTATTATTTTTATTTAAAAAATTTCATAGTCTTAAAGTATGAAAGGTAGATGAAACTTTTATTAAATTTCAGTAATCCTTATTAAGAAATATCTGACTCATGAAACGTTCCCTTCATCACATCCTCTATCTTCTTATTTTACAAAGGATCTTCAATTTGATTTTTATTGATCTTATATTGAAATGATGGTTTAGAAATAATTTGGGATATGGTTAATTATAACCCTTCCCTTGTGATTCCCTTGTCCATTATTACTAGGTATTCTATGAAAGTATCTCCTTGAATCCTTATCATTTCTAGCACAACAGGTTCCCTCCAAATAATTGCATCAGTGAAATTTGTTTCTCTTTTAGGATGATAATGATTTTAATAATCATAGTCATTAAGATGTTCCAACCATATCTTTTGTCTCATGTTCTATTCATTTTGTGTAAAAATATTCTTCAACCATTGGTGGTATGTGTATATATCACATTTCTCCCCATAAAGATAGAGCCACAATATATTTAGGGAATGAATAATAATATCTATCTCTAGGTCAGGAATATGATAATTCTACTTTTGAGGCATGAAATATTGATGTGGATAAAAAATAACATTATAATTTTTATAAGGATTTACCAACACCCTTTCCAAGATGAATCAAAAAAAATAATGAATCCTGTTTCAATAGAGGGTAGAGTTAATATAGTTGTATAAACCAATCATTTATTTAACTGTTGAAAAACTTATTAACACTCCTTTGACCAAATTAAGATATCCCATTTTTGAGTTAACATCATTAGAGGATTCAGAATCTGTGAAAAGTCTTCCAAAAACCTCCTATAATATTCTACTAAACCAAGGAAACTATGAATTCCAATTAAAATTGTTGGATGAGGCCACTCCTCTAAAACCTCTATCTTGGTAAGGTTAGTTGAGGTTCCATCATTTGTTATAATGTTCCCAAAGAAAGAAACTTTTTTAACCAAAATGGACATTTTTCAGAACATTTTAAATATCATCTTCTTACAAAAAATCTTCCATATAAACCTTATATGATCCTAATAATCGTAAAAAAATTATAATATAAAAGAATATCTTCAATAAAAACTACAAGAATGTTATCAATGTAGATGTTAAAAACAATATTCAAGAAATCCATAAATATACCAGGAGAATTATTCACTAGGAAAAGAATAAAAAATTACCAATATTTCTATATATATTTTAGAAGGCATTCATTTTTATATCTTCATACATCACCCTGAAATAGTTATGACTACATTGGAGATATATCATGTAGAATAATTGATCCCCTTGAAGATGGTAAAATAAATCATCAATCCTTGGATGAGGGAACTTATTCATCACTATTATCACAATATGTTATCTGTAATCCATGAATTTCCTCATTTATCCATCCTTCTTCTTAAAAAATTGAATATATGCTTCCTAGGGTGACACAAATGTGTGAAAAACATTCATGTTAATAATTATTCTCTGTATGGATAGAATATATTTTTTATGGTGTGATCATAAGTATACTGATATTGATGTGCAAGTAATAAATTAATTATGGATTGATTTATCCAATATAATTTACAAAAAGGGGGTGTCATGTACATCCATAAACAATACATATGAGAATTTTCAAATAATTTATGAATCTCACAGAATGGTACAAGTAGATATATTATAGTTTCTAATGAACAATTATGAAAATTTATGGATTCACATAAATAAATTCATTAAAAAATTATATTATTAGGATAATGTGGTTGAATAACACATTTTAAAAATAGAATGACACTAGATTATATTAAAATTATAAAGAATATCTTGAGATTGTTTCTACCTAATTTCAATATGAAGCTTTAAATTATTGAAAAAATAATAATGAATGTTTCAATGGATAATATTTAGTGAATTATTATTGAATATAGTAGCACCCCGACCCTAGTTACCTGGAGTTGGTTCTTTATTACATAACATTGGCATGATTAAAGGGAATCAAGTCCCAAATGACTGATCTGTTCAGTATTCATGTAATAAAGATACATAAAAAAGTTCAACATTACAACTTGAAAAGAAATAGAAAACTAATTTATTCAATTATAAACATCCAAGCCTCTTAGATTATTCTTACAAGTCACTCATAAATAACTTCTTCATATCCTGGGAAAATGTAATAAATGAAATGGGTGATCTCAGACACTCAGTAATAGTAATCAATACAGCGAAAGGTAACATAAACATTAGGCATGTTGAATAATTGAAAACACATGCCTTTACAAATAATAAACATGAAAACCTTATGGTAGGAATATGAGATGAGTAAATAATGACATAATAAAACATTTTCATGGGTATTCTACTAGTCGAATAACCACATGAACCATCATTATTATTTTTATAATGGGGGAATCTATAATGTCAGACATTCTAAAGTATTTTGTGAAGGCCTCATCAAAGACGTCTAAAAATGATTAATGAATCGGCCAAAACCATATATCAAATTTGGAATGGCCTCAACCAATTCCACATCTAATTGTCTCATGAGACCTACTGATGCACAAAGGATATATAGCAGGCTCTACCCATCACATACTAAGTCCAATACATTCCTTATATGAAAAGGTTGAAACATAACATAAACATTCGTATTAAAACGAGAATAGAAAATCTCATTACTTTAACCATAAACCATGAATGGTATAACACTAACACATCCACATTAAAACATATCACAAAATCATAAATATAATATGGATGATTTGTAACATAATAAATTAACTTCAAACACTTTTAAAATCCATTAAAGGATGTTGACATAGAAGAAATGTAAACTATTTGAATGAAATATGTTATTCTATTTTAAAACCATTTAAGAGTCACATAATTAAGAAAGAAAACATTTATTTTGAAAATATTATTATAAGATTATAAGGGAAGATTTGATAAAGTTATAATGGCTGAAAATAGTCGCACCCACCTTTTAAGTTAAAAAACATTCTTACCTTAATTTTTTCGAAAAGCTCATAGAGTACCTTGTTTGGAAAATGAAGGAAAGATTCCTTTCAAAACATATGAGGTCAAATAATGGTATAAATTACCTTAACCCATAGTCAAGTAAATATTAAAAATGTTTTGAAATAAATTTTTAATAAAACATGGATGTGGATGATAAAGAGGTCTCTGTAGATACTTACGTAAAAACAACCTTAGATAACAAAGAGATTGTCAAATTAACCATTACCTTGTACTTTACTTAGTAGATGGAAATTTAACCTCATGTATAATAGTTAAAACAATGTTATTAAATTATACAAGAACTATATACATAAATATGATTCATATATGATCCTCTAATATTTCTTTGTTAATAATATTTCAGTAGTATCATCGTTTTGGGTGTTAACTGATTCATATTCCTTTATATGATTGGTTTTGTAAGCCATGTTTTTTATGTATAGGATGTATTTGATTCATATACAGAATTATATTATGTTCATTAACATTATTTTTAATCATAAAATAAAAATTATTCTTGAATGATTACGATGGGGAAATAAATCTCATCGCGTTCGTGGAGACAGTAATATGTACGTATGCACGAGCGACAATATCATTATATTCATGGTGAAATCATATGTAATTGGATATTATATCATATATAAAGAATAAATAACATGTTATATTTTTTATTTAAATCATTTATAATCATTATTATACCCATAAAAATAAAGAAGTGTATGAATAACAAACTACACAATGACATGGAGATGGTAAGTCGTACATACGCACGTATGGTGACTTTGTCACTCATGTGATGAATATAATATTGAAAATGGTTGTACCATTTTTATAATAACATCAAAGTATATATAATATACCGGATATATTATTTTATAATGGAAACAACAAAGAAATAGGAAGTGGATGAAGAGAATAACTTGAAAGAGGTGGTGAAATATTTACCTCTTCTTTGGGTTCTTCCTTTTGATTTGATCAGAAGGCATCCTTAGGATTGATTTATGACCAAAGGAAGTCCTCTAGGATTAAAGAGGAATAGTCAAGAGGATATGTGAGTATGGGTTTGTCGTTCTAATTGGATTTGGAGGTGTGACATTAAGAGAAGGGGAAGTGCCCTTTTATTAGAGAGGTGAGGGTCACTTTAGGAAAAGCTTGAAATATTATTTTATAATAAATTAATTTTCATTTCTTAATGGATAAAAAATGATTTATTTAGAGTTCATGCTGGGTATGGGTCTAAAACCTATCAACCAGTAGGTTTTCGACAGGTCTAAGTCACTATATTAACATTATCTTATAAATTTATCTCCTAGTTAAATATTTTCACATTTACCATATATCTTTGTATTTTTATATTATATGGTTAATAAACATACTATAAACTTTCAAGATAACCCCATGTGGTTAATTATTAATATATATATAACCTTATCTACGTCATTTGGATGATCCTTAAATTTTATTCAATATTATATCAATTAATAATATACTATTCATTATCAAAACTCATTTATGTCAAATTGGACACTATTTAGTATTTTTTTTGAAAGCCATTAAAACATTATCACTTAGAATAAAATTTATTTAACCATCTCTAACATGTCATATTAACCTATAAAATTATTGGAATTCAACATAAGTCTCAATTTCAATTTTTTCGATATTTATAATATCAATTATTTTAATTTTTCATTTATAAGGTAATTACCTCATCATCATTTTGTCATATATAAATTAAATTATTTAATGTATAAAAATTATAAATATAATATAATTTTTTACGAAATTTGTTTATCTTTCTAAATAATATTTATAGTAGAATTTATATTGTTTGTAACCCTATATTAAAAATGTTTTAGTTATTAAACTTTGAATTTAACTCTTTTAACTCTTCTGTAAATAAAATAAAAATAAATGTCCAAATCTAATCCAAGTGGACCAACGGGGATAATATTTTATTCCTAATGTAGTTTTTTGGTCGAATTACACATATCCATTACAATTAAGCCATGATTTAGTGTAATTATGATATCATTTTTAACATTAATTACCCTATTTACTTTTAACCGTGGTAAATAAAAGTAAAAATTTACTATTCACCAAAAATTATTTTCATCTTATTGAACACACTTTTACTTACTTATATTAATATTTTCTCTCAGATTCTTGAAATTGAACTCATATATGAGGTAAAATTATGTTTCATGCAAATTCGCAAATGCTCTTATGTGGTGGGTAAAATACGGTAAAAAGTTCAATAAAATTTATATATATATAAACTTATTATAAAATGACTCCAATGAATTACATTGAACTTATATAGGAATTATATATCTATTTTTAACTAAAACAAATTTATATAAAATAAATAATTATTTAAATAAATAAATGGTTTTAACCAATATTATAGTGTTTTCACTATTCATCAAAAATTGAAAGTATTCAAAAAATACCAAAAATTTACCCTAGGATAATATTGATATTCCAAATTCAAAAATTATGTCCATTTTGAAAAATAAAATTTATATAATTTCAAAAATTGGGTATTAATATTCATAACGGCTAGTTTGATTGGTCACGGTGTGTTAACATCTCGAAGCTGCGTTAAATGCAAGGTATTGAATTATTCAAAGGGAAACATATTGTGGAATAATTAGGTGTTACATTCTTCCATCCTTAAAATAATTTCATCCAAAAAATTTCTAGAATACTACCACAAAAAAAGATTCGGGTGGTTCTTCATCATAAGTTCCTCTGGTTCCCACTTTGTCTCTTCCATCTTATCGTTTCTCCATATAACCTTTACAAAATGAGTCTTCTGGTTTGTCAACACTTTTTATCTGGTATCAAGAATCTTGATAGGCTCTTCACAATAAGAAAAATCAGGTTTCGGTTCAATTTCATCATAGGTGAGTACATGTGTTGGGTTTGGCATGTATTTTCTTAACAGTGATATGTGGAACACATTGTGATCTTTGGAGAGACATGGTGGAATTGCCAAACAGTAAGCTACAGCCCCAATTTGTTCTAGAATTTCGAAAGGTCCGATGTACATGGTACTTAATTATCCCATCTTATCGAATCATATAACTCCCTTCCATGGAGATACCTTCAAGTAAACATGATCTCCTACATGAAATTCTATATCCTTACTTCAGCTACCGGCATATCTCTTTTTCCTACTTTGTGCTACTTTGATGTGGGTTTGGATAATAATCACTTTTCTATTGTTTCATAAAAAATATCTAGTCCTACTAGTTTTCTTTCACCAACATCATCAAAACAAGTTGTTGCGCAATATCTCTTTCCATATAATGTTTTATATGGTGCCATATGAATACTTGAATGGAAGCTATTATTATAGTAAAATTCTACCAGATGTAAATATTGATCCCACGTACCATGAAAGTCATGTGAGCAAGATCTCAGCATGACTTCTAATGTTTGAATAGTCCATTCTGATTTTCCATCAGTTTTAGGGTTCTAGGTAGTGCTCAAACGAAGTTTTGTATCCATGGATTTCTGAATACTTTTCTATAATCATGATGTAAAATGGGGATCATGATCATAAATAATCGATAGGGGTACTCCATGAAGTCTTATAAATTCATTAATATACAATCTTGATAAACGTTCAAGTGGTAAATCTTCTCTTATAGCATGAAAATGTGATGACTTGGTAAGATGATCAACAATGACCCATATTGCATCATTTATTCAATGAGTCATTAGTAGCCCTATGACAAATTCCATCGTAATATCATCCCATTTTCAATCAGGTATGGGAAGAGGTTTCATGACTCCTCTAGGATGTTTCCTTCTAGCTTTCACTTGATGGAATACCATACATCTTAACACAAAATCAGCAATCACTATTCTCATGTTGTCCCACCAAAAATGTCCCTTCAAATCTCTATACATCTTGGATCTCCCAGGGTGTATAGTGAAATTGAAGCTATGAGCATCATCCAACAAATCCCTTTATAGATCAGGTATATTGGGAACATAATATCTCTTCCCAAATTTCAAAATTCCATCTTAATATATGATTTCGCTCAATCTTGTGTCATTTACAACATTAATATTCCTTTGAAACTCCTCATCATCATTCTGAGAACCCTTTGTCCTTTCTAGTAATGATAGTTTGGCCACCATTTGAAAAAGTTTCAATGTATCACCTTCCATGGTTATTCCCATATCCATATTTACTAGATCGATGAAAATAAGATCCCTTTAAACTCTCATCATGTTCAGAACACCATGGTCCATTCTACTCAAACCTTCTTCCACCTTATTTTCCTTCCCCGGGTGGTAGTGTATAGTGATATCACAATCCATGAGTATTTCAATACATCGTCTTCTCCTCAGGTTGAGTTCTTTCTATGGGTAAATATACTTCAAAATCTTGTTATCAGTATAAATCTCACATTTTCACCATAGAGATAGTGTCTCCATATCTTCATAGCAAATATTACAGCTGCTATCTCAGGATCATGAGTGGGATAGTTTTTCTCATTAATTTTTAGTTGTCGTTGTGCATAGGAAATAACTCTATAATTTTTCATAATTACACAACCATGTCCTTTCATTGAATCATCCTATAATTAACAAACCCATCATTCCAGGATGGTAGAGTCAAGATAGGATCATTAACTAATATTCATTTTAGATCTTCAAAACATTCTTCACAGTATTGATTCCAAAAAATTAAACCCCTTTCTGTGTGAGCTTGGATAATGGGTTAGCCAACTGGGAAAAATTCTATAAGAAATGTCAACAATAACCTACTAAACCAATAAAATTGTGAACCTCAGTTATAATCATCGGTGTTGGCCATTCTGGGATTTCATTGGCCTTTGAAGGATCAACAGATATTCCATCCATAGAGACAATATGGACTAGAAAAGAAATCTCCTGAAGCCACAATTCACACTTGCTAAACATTCCTTATAATTAATTTATTCTATGAGTCTTCAGAATAAAGTTCAACTGATTTTCATGATCTTCGTAGATTTTAGAGTATACCAAGATATCATTAGTAAATACCACTAAATTTTCATCAAGATATTATTTGAAAACTCTTTTCACTAGATCCATGAAGATAGAGGGTGAATTATTCAATCTAAAAGGCATTACTGTAAACTCGTAATTCACATACCTAGTTCAAAATGCTATTTTCAGAATGTCTTCTTTTTTCACACACAACTGATGATATCTAGATCGATGTTCAAACATTGAAAAATATAGAGCTATATTTAGTTGGTTGAATATATCATCAAAATCGAGGTAGGGGATACTTGTTATTTATTTTTATATCAATGATCTCTATATAATCAATGCACAGCCTCATAGATCTGCCTTTCTTCTTAACAAAAAGGACATGGGATCCCCATAGAGAAACACTTGGGAGAATAAATAACTTATTACTCAATTCCTCTAGTTGTTTCCATAGTTCAAATAATTGCGCAGTGTACATTCTATTAGGGGTCTTCGATATGGACCTTGAACCAAGATTTAAATTAATGGAAAACTCAATTTCTTCTTCTGGAGGATGTCCAGGTAAATCCTCTAGAAACACATCATCATATTCTTGCACAATTTTCACATCCTATATTAGAACATTATTTTCATTTTCCTCACCCATTATTAATTCATTATCATCCTCCATAATAATTGAATTTAGTAGAGCTACTAGAGGTGGATCTAGATAATAATTAGATGGTGATGTTTTTTCTATACAGATAAGATACTCTTTATCATCATCGAGAATTGTATCCTCCTTCTTACAATAAATTTTCGCATCATGGTCTGAAAGCCAATTCATACCAAGGATTATATAAAATTCAACTGTGGTTATGATGATTACATCAACAAGTAAATATAGTTTATATGCTTTAATGGGGACTGATTCACAAATCATCATTGAAATGATACTTCCCTTAATAGTTTTGACTGATAACACCCTTGTTAAATCAAATTAGAAATATCTAATTTTTATAGAAAATTGGGAATATATGAAACAATTCGATGATCCAGAATCAAATAAATCATTTTCTAAGCATGAGGAAACCATTAAATTAACTACCCCCACATCTTTCTGAACTTCAACCTCAGCAGTAGTGATCATATATGCATGGCCTTGATCCCTTGGAATTTCTGAGGTATGTTTCACTGATGCTTAAGAAATTCATTTTCATAATGTTCCATCTCCCTATAATTGTAGCATTAAAAGTTGGTAGCTTATTTCTTCCCATTAGAATAACAATTAACATGACCTCTCTAT
The DNA here is from genome assembly GCA_963277665.1 of Viscum album. NCBI lineage: Eukaryota > Viridiplantae > Streptophyta > Magnoliopsida > Santalales > Viscaceae > Viscum > Viscum album. The sequence goes on along the minus strand of OY728153.1, from coordinate 1,977,290,451 downwards.
ACACATTTTTAGCATAATCTATTTCCTTATATATAGGCACCAGGGTGCTTCCTTCCAAAATTATCATAGGGGGGAAATTAAACTCTTCCCTTCTTCCCTGTTTCCTTATTTCTTTTCCCATAGTCTTCAATAGATCTTTTCTTATCTTGGTTTTGTTTAATATTGTAAGTTATAAGGAATTCCCTTCCTCTCTTTATATCACATGAGGCAATATATTTATATGATGAGAAAGATTGTGAGACTAGTGCTTGATGAAGAAATGGTTTTAACCCATCAAATATAGGATCAATCTTACTTCTTGGGTTACGTGTATAATATGCAACATTCATTTCTATCCTTATTAAGTTAGCTTCATACATTTCAACATTCTTATCCTGCTTTTGTCTCGAACTCAGAAACTTCCTTTCCATATCTGCTTGATGGTCATAAGGAAAGTATTTTTTTAAGAAAATATCTTTAAAATCCCCCAATTCAATAATTGATACTTATTCATCCTATTTTGTGTTTTGAATTAATGGCCACCATTGATCTGCATCTCCAATGCGGTGGTAAACTTATATGTGGTCTTTTTCCCTTTCCCTACCCCCAAAATATTTTCTTTGAGGAACATATCCATTGTTCTACTACAAATGGATTTTTAGACGCATTGAATGTTTGTGGTTGTTGGCTCATGAAGCGATCTAACATTGATCCTCCGCGTTGTGGATCAGGGTACTCTATATAGGTAAGGTTATTATTCCTTACTTGTGTGAGTTTTCCCATTATGGTGATAATTTCTTTAGAACCAATAGAATCACTAGCTCTGATATAATTATCTTGAGTAGGAGGGAAATCCCATAATGGATTACGTGTGTTCATATAGTTTCTATTTCGTCCTCTAGGCACCATTTCTAAACAATGGAATACAATAGATTAGTTTATGGACCGCGATACAATATTCGGATCTTTTAAAACACTTAACATAAATTGAATAGTTTATGGATATAATTCATAATCACAAACAGATTTTCTTTGAGGATGTATACACTTATAAATCCTTTATAATGGGTTGTAATGAAAATTAGAATTATCCTACGCATATCCCCCTGGACTGTCGTAACCAATAGTGCAGCAAGGCCCATTATAATGCACCAGTTCTCGTTCGAGTCTAGCTTAAAGTGGTGTTTTTGGGTTTTACCCCTAGGTACATCTGTGCCAGAGCTTCCTCTACCATCTCATATCTAGATAGGGTTTTATGCTAGAAAAACTCACAAAATATCTATAGAACCAAAATTCTAGTAAGTTATTCTATACTAATCCACAATGTATATCTTAGGGAAAAGTTCTCTAATTAGATATTTTCTAAATCTACTTTCCAATGTTTTTAATAAACATCCTCAGATACCAACTGTAACACCCCGACCCCTTTAACCTAGAGTCAGTGATTTAGTACATAACATTGGAATGATTACAAGGAATCAAGCCTTGATGGACATATCATTTTAGTATTCTTGGAAACAAGATACATACATAAGTTCAACATTACAACTTGAAAATAAATACAACACTAATTTATTTCATTAAAAACATCCAAGCCTCAAAGATTATGCCTGAAAGTCACTCATAACTAACTTCTTCATATCCTAGGGAAAATCAAACATAATAAAAGTGTGAGATAAAATGCCCAGTAAGAGTAAGCAATATAGGAGAAGATAACATAAATATTAGGCATGGTGGATAATTGAAAACACAAGGCTTTAAAAATAATAAACACGAACACATTATGGAAGGAATATGAGTTGAGTAAATAATGCTATAATAAAACATAGTCATGGGTATTCTACTAGTATAATAACCACATGAACCATTATCATTATTTTAATAATGGGGGAATGTATAATGCCAGACATTCTGAAACAGTTTTCAAGGCCTCGACCAAGACGTCTATAATTGATTAAGGCGTCAGCCAAAAACATATATCAAATTGGGAACGGCCTCATCCAATTACACATCTTATTGTCTCATGAGACCTACCGATGCACCAAGGAGCTATAGAGGGATCCACCCATCCTAGACTAAGTGCAATAATTTCCTCATTTGAAAAGGTTGAAACATAACATAAACATTCGTATTAAAACTGGCATACAAAATGTCAATACATTAACCATAAACCATGAATGGTATAAAAATAACACATCCACAATCAAAAATATCACAAAACCTTCAATAAAATTGGTATGATTTTTATCATAATAAATCAACTTTAATGAAGTTTAAAATCTACCAAAGGATGTTGACATAGATGAAATGATAACTATATTGAATGAAATAACTCTTTCTATTTTGAAACCATTTAACAGTCACATAATTATAAAAGATAACCTTTATTGTTAAAATATTCTTATTAGAATATAAAGGAATATTTGGATGAAGTTATAATGGTGGAAAATAGTCGCACCCTCTTTATAAGTTAAAAAAACATTCTTACGTTAATTTTTTAAAAAATGTCATAATGTACCTTGTTTGGAAAACAACAGAAATATTCCATTCAAAAAAAAAGCTCAAATAAGGGTATAAATGACATTATACCATAGTCTAGTAAATAGTGAAAATGTTTTGAAATACATTTTTAAGAAAACAAGGATGTGGATGATAAATAGGTCCCAATAGATACTTACATGAACACTACATCGGATAATAAAGAGATTTTGAAATTTACGCTTACCTTTTACTTCTCCTTAGTCGATGGTATGTTAACCACCTATATAATAGTTAATACATTTTTATTAAATTATACAAAAAATATATACATATATATTATATCATATATGATTATCTAATATTTATTTGTTAATAATATTTCAGTAGTATCATCATTTTGGGGGTTAACTGATTCATTTGCCTTTATATGCTCGGTTACTTAAGAGATGTTTGTTAGGTATAGGATGTATTTGATTCATATAAATAATGATCTTATGTTTATAAAAATTATTTTTAATCATAAAATGAAAATTATTGCAGAATGATTACGATGGGGAAATGAATCTTATTGCGTTCGGGGAGACAGTAATTCGTACGTACGCACAAGCGAAAATATCATTATATTGATGGTGGAATCGTATGTAATTGGAAGGTATAACATATATACAGAATCCATAACATGTTATATTTATTATTTACATTAGTTATACTCATTATTATACCCATACAAATAATAAAGTGTTTTAATAACAAACTACACCACGACGTGGAGACGGTATGTCATACGTACGCACGTATGGTGACTTTGTCATTCATATAAAGTATAGAATCATGAATATGGCTGTAAAATTTTTATAATAACATCAAATTATATATAATATACATGATATATTATTTTATAATGGAAACAACATAAAAAGATGAAGTGTAATAAGAAAAGAACTTGAAAGAGGTGATTAAATGTTTTTCTCTTCTTCAGGTTATTCCTTTTGATTTGTCAAATGGGCTCTTTAGGATGGATTTAAGACCAAAAGAAGGACTCTGGGATGATGGGAGGAATGTTTGTAGGTTATTGGATCAGATTTAGTCTGAGACAAATTGATTTGGAGGTGCGAAATTAGGATAAGGGGAAGTTCCATTTTATTAGAGAGGTGAGGGTCACTTTAGGAAAAGCTTGAAATATTATTTTTATTAAAATAATTTTCGGTTTCAAATCGATAAAAAGTAATTTATTTAGATTATAAGGTGTTTATGGGTCTAAAAACCTTCAACTGATGTGTTTTATACAGGTTTAGGCCACCATATTAACTATATATATTAGATTTTACTCTTAGTTAAATAGTTTGACATTTACAATGTCTCTTTTTATTTTTATATTATATGGTTATAAAACATACTATAAACACCCAAGAGAACCCCAAGTGGTTCATTATTAATATATATAACATTATCTATGTTCTTTGTCCAGGCCTTAGTTTTTTATAAATATTATATCAATTAATAATATAGTATTGTTTTTTAAAAACACAATTATGTCAATTTTGACAATATTTAGTATTTGAATTATTTAGAAGCCATTAAAACTTTATCACTTAGAATAAAATTTATTTAACCAACCCTAACATGTCATATTATCCAATAAAATTATTGAAATTCACCAGAAGTCTCAATTTACAATTATTTGGATATTTATAATATTAATTATTTTAATATTTTATTAATATGGTAATTACTGCATCATCATTGTGGTTTAAATAAATTAAATTATTTATGGTATAAAAATTATAAATAAAATATCATTATGTATGAAATTTGTTTAATTTTATAAATAATATTTATAGTCCAATTTATATTGTGTGAAATCCTTTATTAAAAATGGTTTATTTATAAAATATCTAGTTTAACTCTTTTAACTATTCTTTAAATAAAATAATAATAAATGTCTTAATATTTTCCAATTGGACCAAAGGGGATAATATTTTATTCCAATTGGACCAAATTTTGTTCATGGTCGAATTAAACTTATCCAATAGAATTAGTACAAGTTTTAAGGTAGTTATGATATCACTTGTACCCTTAATTACCCTATTTACTTTTAACCGTGGTTAAAAAATGTCAACAGTTACTATTCACCAAAAAAATTCTTTACATCATATTAAACCATATTTTAATTACTGATATTATCCAAGTATTTCTGATTTCTGAAATTCTACTAACAGTATAGTTAAAATTATGTTTTATGAAAATTTGCAAATGCTCCATGGAGGTGGGTAAAAGTGGGAAAAAAGTTCAATAAAATTTTTATTTATCTAAACCTATATAAAATGACTCCAATGAACTACATTGAACATATATAGGTATTATGTGTCTATTTTGACATAAAATAAATTTAAATTAAATAATTATTTACATAAATAAAAAGTCAGTTTTAACCAATAACGTAGTGTTTTCACTATTCATCCAAAATTGAATGTTTTTAGAAAAATACCAAAAAATCACCCAAAGCTAATTTCGATATTCCAAATTTTAAAATGAAGTCCATTTTGAAAAATAAAATATATAATGTTTCTAAAAGTGGGTATTACTATTCATAATGACTAGTTCGATCGGTTACAGTTTGTTAGAATCTCGAAGTTGTGTACAATGCAAGCTATTGCATTATTCAAAGGTAAACGTACAATGGAAGCCTGGGTGTCATAAATATGAAATGTGAACTAATAGAAATGATCTTAATTAATATGAAAAATATAATGACCAGGTGTTGTAGGTAATGAAAGAGTTCTTTGTGGAGACTTATATCAATTAAAATGAACTTAAAAAAGAATATTCAGTCTATTAATAAAATCCTAAAAGGGGAAATGATGTATCAAAGGGAATCAAGCCCTCAAACTTTTTTTTGTTCCTCAAGATGTTTTCAGATGATGAATAAGATTATACACCAATGATCAAAATTTTAAATAATGTGAAATTAAAAAAGGAGTACCAATAATAACTCAATTAAGTGGAAATAAATTCATTACTCACAATAAAATGTGTTTTAAGAAATATAATTTTTAACTAATTAAAGATTGAAAATACCTCAATGATGATGTTCATGTGTCTGTCATAGAAATATCAGAAACTAAGGATAAAATTAATGAATATATTATTTATTTTGAGGGATTTTTTTACATAAATGTCGACTTATAGGGTTTAATTGAATATGTAGATGATTGGAGAGATAAAATGAAGAAATCCAATGGTGTGGTACATGATTTTATCCTCTATATTTAATATTATGATGATTAGATTTATAAGTAATATGAGGATATTGAAAATATTAAATATATTATACAAGAAAACATAGAAATAATCATTTATATAAATTTAATAATTTTATATAAATACTAATATATGATTGATAGGCTATTGTAGTAAGATATAGGGTTAGAAGGATTAAGCATCATGGTAAATAAGATATTAAAATGAGGTAAATAATTGATGGTCAATAATAATCCTTTACTCATACAATGAAATCTCAATGTAGGATTTTTTCAAGTACATATAATGTAATGTACATTTATGTAGATTAGATGACCAAATTAAAGTATTCCAAAATAATATTATACCATGATGGAAACATAGTCGTAGGAATTCATCATATGAAAAATTCAATCATTGTTGATGATAAACTACAAAAACCAACTCCATAGAAAAATATTGGTTTTGAAGAAACCTAAAAAACATCTATGGTAGTATATAAGAAAATAAAAATACACTAAAAAAAATTATTTTTATCATATAAAGATAGAACATGCAAAATAAATATAATATATAAAAATGAGGAATTTCATGAGACAAGAACAACGAGGGTGGACATTAATAACTGAATATTTTTTATATATTTTGGATTAAGAATGTTTCTTTTTATAATAGTTAATGAAATAAATTATTATATTCCTTGTTGAGAATTTCAAGTAATTTATCAATGGAGACTCAAATCAGTGGAAAATAGTATATCATAGAATCATAAAAATGGTAAAAATAGAAAATAAATTCTCAAATTTATATAATGAGAAGAACCCATTATATATGAAGGATGAATATGATTATAAACCTATAAGGGTTTTCAAGAAACAATTCATCGTAAATAATAAAATAGTAAACGAAGTTATATAAGAACAAAAAAATTTGAATAAAATATTCCAAACCAAGGCGTAGATTATTTATAGAAAATGTGAATCCCACTAGGCAGGAAACGAATATCAAGTCATCAGGGTCAAATAATATAAAAATGGATGCGTATGGATTGAAATAAATAAAATATTAAATATATATGTCTATAAGAGTTCATAAATTGGTAAAATTGTAGCATGTGTTTAGTTATGGTCAAATTTCAAATATCATGACCAAGGCATTTTCCAATGAACATTTCAAGAATAATCAATTGGATCATAAAGTTAAAAATTCACCTTTCACTTGAATTTTTTAGATTATGTTCCCCCAATCCCCTTGTATGATTAGATTTTACTGATTTATGTTTATCTTATAATATTAAAATCATAATTCTGGTCAAGGTATGTTTTTCCCAATGGGTTGTTTCATAAAGTAAATGTTTATTTTCTATAATTGTCATTGATTGGATATTTTGATTTTTTATTTATGGGTAAATATATAATATTAGATATTATTATAGTTAAGTATTAATAATTATGAGTTTAAGAGTTTCTCTTAAAAATATAGATAATGTTGGAGAATATTTCGCATGTACTTAATAGAAGTAATGTTTTATTTAAGAACAATTAGTGGAAAATAAAATAATTTTATGTCAAGATAATTATTAGATTTAATTATGTTTTATTCATGATCATAGTAACAAGGGGTTTTTAATAGTTTTTTGTTGTAATATTATATAAAGTAGTGTGCAAAGAAAATGGTAAGTGTAATTTCAAGAATATTAATGAATTTGTTTTATTGATGAACATCTCATTAAACCATTGTACCCAGAACATAAAATGAATCAGTTGATATTACAATGAATGTTAAGGGAACCAGTGATTACAATATTTGATATGTGATAATGAAAATAGAATTAATGTGTTTAAAGAAAATGGATTATATTTTAAATTGTTTCCAATAATCCTGAATGGGTATATTGTTATCATAAAATCAATTTTTTTTATTTAGGCTCGGGTTATAGATATAAATATTATAAAATATTATAAAAAACATAAAAACATGATGTGAAGGATTATTTAGAATATTTGTGGAAGATTAATTTTTTAGATGTATCATAACTCACACTGTAATAAACATAATCCCTAGAAAAATTAAAATGGATCTAATATATTATGTATTGATGGTTATATTATGATTCTAATTCATTAAATTATTAATTCTATAAAATATTTTATTTATAATAATTTTCTAATTAAATTAGATTACTATAAAAAATGGCACACTATAGTTCTAGGAGTTTCATAGTGAAATACTAAATTTCATTCTATCATATATGAAAAAACATTTCCACTAAACATGTTGTTTATGAAATTGATGACATGTTTGAATCATGAGATTATGATAAATAATATCTTTAGAGGAATTTAAAAAATTATTTTAAATCTAGAATCATTTGATTCTGTGATTTTAACCTATTTGATGACATTGTGTCATGATTCATGGAGTTATTCCATAATATGAAGAGTATGATCGATTTTATAGATTTAAAATCCCCAAATTTTTGGAAAAGGTCTACAATATTAACATGTGACATTAACATTGATTTGGAGAACATATATGGATAAAACTTTCTGATATTTGAAGGTACATAAATTTTTCAAATATGGGTGACATTGAGTTTTTTCCTGAGTCACTATAGAAACATATTATCTTATAGACATAAAAAATTGATAGATTTTTATAGAGTTATTATATGAAAATTTTTGGAGATATTTCCATATGTTAAACCATACCAGATATTTGCAGATATTATCATTTTAATGATGAAGTAGATAATTTATACACTTAATTTTAGGTAATATCTTTCATTGGATAATGGAGATAAGAGTGGTCTTATGGCAGGGTAGTGGGTTCTTCCAATGTGAGTTTACTAGTGAGTAATCAATTTTCTTGATCATTGTAAACCTCAAGAGTCATGAATTACACTCTAAATTAGTTATACATGTATGGTGATTTATGTTATTCTGGGTCCAAAAACATATATCATAGTGTATTATACTTTGACATTGACTAGTGTGCATGAAAATATAAATATTTCATGTGTCATGTTGAGATTTATTGGATTCATTCAATATAGACAAGTGAGTTGAGATTTTAAAAACTTTGAAACATGATTATTAGGAAGGGTCATTTAAAATATTAATACCCGGGTTCAACCCCTCTTAGGGTAATATTCCATGTGTGGGAAGAATGTAGAAATGTTGAATACTTAATGAATTTAATTATTTATCTCATTATATTATTTATTTATTTATCCAACTTATGTAGAAAAATTATATGTCTCTATATAAATTTTAGTAAAAAAATGATCTAGAATTCATAAGGGGTTCGCTGGAAAAAAGAATCGAGTATATTATATTCAACACATGGGGGCATGAAAACCTACTACTTACAGTTGTTCTTAAATAGTAAAATAAAAATAGTATTCATTCCAATAATGTTTAGTGATATTATTTAATTTATTTTAATTATATTTAATATATTATAAATTAAAAAAGTTAGTTTGCTAATTTTATGTAATTGTGTAGGAACTTATAGGACATCATGTTATTAATATTGACACTAAAAGCTGAATCGCAGAAAAAACAATTATTAAAAAATATCCAAGATCATTAAAAAATTGAATATAAAATAATAAAATATATTTTCCATTTGAAAAATATTTGAAATTTTTAGATCAAGCCTGAATTTTCAAATTCATTCCTCGATATGGATCCACAATTAATGTTATTTTCAAACACCGTGATGGGATCCTCCTCCTATCCAAATGATGTTTGACATTACAAAAGGGATATGATGGGAAAATTGTGAAAAAACCCTATTAAATATCTCAGATGAGGAAAAATAAATAACTCCATTAGATAAATTTATTTAGAGAACTCAATTCTACCAATTTTAATTATCATAATGTATTTACTAACAACACCTCTCCTCCATCTAATTTATTTCAATAGCATTATTCAATACACTCTATGGAATCCAAATCCATTATAAACAAATATTGGTGATATTAATAAATTCCATGGTCAATTAATGAATTAAATTTCCTAAAATTTTGTTTTATGGCATAAAACACATTTTATATGAATTAATGATCCCCAAAATGAGTTATAGATACCAAAGGATGGGATTATATAGCCTCTTCAATATCATCTCTATGATTTCTCCTATTATATACTTGTGAATCTCATTACAACAAACTCAGTCTCAAATCCCATTTGGGATTTATTATTCATTTATGATTATTGGATAATAATATAAACAACACACTATTTATAATAAAACAGAAAATTAAATTTATAATTAATGTTTTATTATTTAGTGAAATGTTTTAAAATAAAAAAACATCTTTTATTGTGGACATTATACTTAAATATTTTTACCCAGGAAAAAATATATATTATCAAAAAATAATTATTATTATATTCTTATTTATAACCCCAATTTCCCCTTTGAATTAATTATATAATTCTGATTCTCATTTATAACTATAAACTATGCTAGGAATCTAGAATCATTTCATAGTTGCCAAAATTGAATCAGATTTTGGTGTGATCTAATATACTACATGTATATTAATAATGTTTTTTCATTGATATCAATTATTAATCCCTAGTCATGAATAATTCAAGTCTCACATATATTATTGGGTTTTCAATACTCCCATGCGGAATAAATTTTTTATATTTTCATCACATTTAATTACCTTACCATGGACATGAACGCAATTTGAAAAAACTAAATTGGGGACCATGATCACATAACCAATTAGACTATAGGGTATACACATTGTTGATTAATCAAATTTATATTCATAATTAGTTTCATTCCCATATATATTATTTGAATGTAAATTCCTAAATAATTTTAGATAGGAATCATACTATGAAACCTCAAAAGTTAGGAACCTAATTCAAAACGTTAATTCAAAGGATCCACATCCAATTTTTACATGTGTAATATTAATGAAACTTATATGAAAATCTGTGGGGGTGATTTTTGTTAGACAATATAAATAGGTATTCAAAAACCTATATCTTATATTTGATTAGTTTTATCTCTAAAAAATTTATGCTACTCATAATAATACTAGTATATCAACATAAAACAATATGGAATTATTCAATTAGGAATAACATGTAATAATTATGTTCTAGGGGGTTGTAATCATATCATTTCTCAAATTATATGAAATAAATAAAAATAAATGATTATTAATTTCAATAATATAAATATCTTGATAAATATTATCAAAAAGTTTACAACATTTGATTTTCATTCAAGAAGAAAAAGAATTATCTTCTATAGGGATAATACATTCCATTGATAAAATTGAACTTAATATAAATACTCTTCAACCATGAAGGTTATATCAGGTTCTTTTACAAAATGGTTCAACTATTGTTACCAAACTTCATTATTCATTGAGATGTAACTTTAAAATTTATGCCATAATGTTTTTATATCGTCAACATCACTTCTGTTGTGTCTTGAGATACTATAACTTATTCATTATCCAATAATGTTTAATGTGAAATAATTTTACTTCTAAGATTCTCAAGAAACACATATTACACTGATAATTAATAAATCTCAAAAATTTATTTTTTGATCTCACCCAAAACCTAATCTATCATAAATAAAAATTCTAGTAAACTATATGGATTCTTTCAACGATATACCTCAAAAAAATAGAGTTTCTAATTATTATAGTGTAATATATACATCACTATAATATAATATAACTTCTTTAAATTTATTTTTAATTAAATAAATTGTTTAATGAAAAGTACAATATCTAGTCATTAATGTTTCAATTAATGTAGGGGTAAAATCAACATTGAAAAATGATTTTAGAAAAAAAAAGATCATATAAAATCACTAAACAATTTTCTTATAAATGGGTATTAAATTTTTTGTGCCCAAAACCTGAAAACTTGAAGGATTTTAAATTCCCAAATCATTGAAATTATAATTTGTTCATTTGGGTAGTAAATTTATCACATGTATTCATTTCATTCATAAAAGTTATTTCATCAATATTTAAAATCAGAAAAAGGGAGTTTATATAATCTCATTGGATATCAATATTTCTATACAAAATTTCTCTCTATGAATTTCATATGTTCAGAAAACCATTCCAATAAAAATATGATGCCTCTATTAATTTTTATGTCTAATAATTCAAATTATATGCATTTCATATTTGGAAATGAACACTATCAAGAATAAATAACGAAGGGGATTTTAATGAAAATAGTTTATTCGTGTTCTCTATTAAAATATTCCGATGTTACATCTATAGGATTCATGTTTTCATTTAATTTTTAATTTTTAATATGAAAAGTATAATTTTTTTTGTAATACTTATAATTTTATAAATGTACTTGTCACATTATATAACATTAAATGTAGAGTTACCTTGAAAAACATGAATAAATATGTTTTGTGATACTTCTCCATTTTCATTGAGTTTATTTTTAAAGAACCACTTTCGCCCAGTTATTATCATATATATGGGACCTGAAACCACTTATAATGTATCTTTGTCTCTATATAATTTACTTCTTCCACTATAAGAGATATTTAGTCATAATTTTGTAACACTTCATTCAATTATTTATTTCAAACTTTGAAAATATTATTATATAATTTGATTTATAAATTATTATTCATGTTTGAACACTATATCAATATTCTAAAATTAATTTATTATCTATATATTGTTATATTCTTATATAACATAGATACACCCACTTTATGTCAAGAAATTTCACATTAAACTTTTAAATAATTTGGGATTTGGAAAACCTACAGTAATAAATCATTCCGTTGAATCATATAAATTATTTTACCTAATATTACACTATAACATTATTAATTTAATATAATGATTTTAATGTACAATGATCCTAAAGGATTAGAAAATAACATTAATTTATTATTTTCATTAAATTATTTTTGTATCAAAGGTAACTCTATCCACTGTGTGTATATCAAATAAACATTCCTTGATAAACTCATTTATTATATTTTCTAAAATTTATTTCTTATATTTTGATACAACAAGGTATTTAAAACACATTCAAAATATTTATGTTTTGTTTCTTCAAATACTATATATTAAATTTCATTTTGGTTGAATATGGTAGAAATACTATCTAATTCAAAGTATCATTTGTTGTTGTTATAACTTTTTTCTAAAACATCCTTGATCTACCATGCCCTAATTTCATGATTTAACCTATAACAATCAAACTCTACATATTCCATTCACCAAATTCCATGATCCAATTATATGGTTAATATTATATTTCGAACAAATCACATATGTCCAGTGATATTCCTCAATTTATTTACACAGTAACTCAGATCCATTATGGGAGAAAAATATATTATAGGGGTAAATATTTTAGGTTTAAATACATCATAAAAAATTTATAAACATGTTAGTATCATATTATTTAATTTAAAATAAATGAAAATAATTGATATGAGTAAAATAATAAACAAATGTAATCAATTAGAAATCTCTATTGGTCAATTTGAGTCACATCATTTAGTAGACATCTAAATAAATGATACCTATTGGACTTTTCATTTTGATCTCCCAAACATCAAAACACATTTTCACCATCTAGAATTTGTGAAAAACATCATAATATTTTATTATTTCATCATGCAAAACCGGGTAAATTTCTAAAAACATATTACTTTAAAAAATTTCTCCTTTTCTTTTCAATAAAATTATGATGAATTAAATGCTAATATTTATTTCAGCAGTTCAAAAACATAAAAAAAAATCTTTTAATCTATAAGTGTTTTTGATAAATTATCTATTATTAATATTAAGTTTATGATTATTATTTCATGGTTAATTATTCTAGTTAAACATACATTATTTATGAAAATATCAGCATTATATTTTTATAAATATGAGAAACACTGAATAGGTTGTGTTTAAACCCACAAATAATAAGAACAAAATTTGATTCATTATTTTTCTAATTAATTCTTTTCATCCAACACAGTAAACATTCAATGATTCATTATTTTGAAGAATGATATCATCAATTTAAAATTATTAACTTCATTCAATATATTTTTATTACTAGTGGTGTGATATAATAAATATTAATCCAAAAGCACACGGTTTTCTCACTTTGGGATATATAATCCAAATCATCAACAATTTATTTCACTTTATCACTCCTACTATTTTTATATTTATAATTATCCTTATTAGTAAATTTAATTGGTGGTAATGGGATAAACATTTTTATTTTTATGTATGTGATTAATAAACCTACATTTTTCCTTAAGAATATTAATGGAGTTTTTCAATTTTAGATTCTTAATTCGATATTGTCATTGTTTTCCCCTATATTTTTTACTTGTATCTCCCAAAAATAATAATATAAATTTGAATTTTATAAATTTATATTATACCATCATTTATATTATATTTAATTTTTCACTAAAAAAACATTAGTTATTCTACAAACAAAAATATTCTAATTGATTAGCAATTTTACTCTTTATATTATGGTCATATATTATTTAAGGATTTATTCAACCATTTTTTATTGTCAATACCCTAAATCGTATATATTATTAAATTAACTGATTTTTTCTATAAGGCTAAGTGTCAAACAAATTATATCTCAAGTAATCATTGTTTTTCTATTTTTAATAATAAACCAGTGGATATTTTTATTTTTGTTTCACTCTTTATTAGAATTTTGAAAACCTTACTTCTATTTATGACATCTCTAAAACTTATTTTTTTATTGAGTAATGAAGGATATATTATTTGACTTTTATGGACATTAATATTTTCTTCTGAGGTCATCTATGACATTAATTACTACATTAAATTTTTATCCCATTATTTTGATGGATCTTTTGAAATCAAAATAATTTTTCATCAAAGAATTATTTGAATTAAGAAACTTTGTCTTGATAACATTAAATTAACCATTTTTGGAAATAATGTCTTCTGTTATGTTTTTAAGAAAATTTCAATGAATCGGGATTAGAATAAAGATCATCAATATTTTAAAAAAAACCACCTTCCTTCTAGAAATGTTCTATAACTTTTGAAATATAATTGAACTGTCTCAAGGAATAATTTTTTCTTCCCCATGTATACTACATCTATCATAATTCTCTCATTTTCTATTAAATATAATGTTTTTAATTATATATTGGAAATTTATGGTTAATTATATTAATTATTATTCACTTATCTATTTATTTATTTTTTAAAGGGTTTGTTATAATGTTATTATTTAAATATTTGAAATTTCCCAATAACAACCTATAAGTAATCAGATTATTTTTTATTCTCCTCAACAAAAGATAATGTATCATGTTTTGATGGAATGTTTTTTATTATTTATATCATTTATCATTTCATCAGGTTTAAATAGTCTTCATCCAATATAATTACTCCAAACCTTGTTTTTATTAGATAGTATTTTATATAGATCAAATTATTTATCTTCTTTATTCATCTTTAGGAAACTATATGAAAATAAAAAATATTCCATTATTAAAACTCATATAAGGAAGCTGGAATGTATACATAAATTTTCTTCATTACATTACTTTAGAGGGAGGCGATATGAAATTATTGAAATTAATTTTAAAATCATCAAATTTTGAATCCTATTTAATAAAACTTATTAATTCATAAATCATTTATTTTTTATAGGCTTTAAAAGTCACCGAATTTTCAAATGATCCTTTTTTATTAAAATATATAATCTTTCTCATCTCATATGAAATAATTAAAAATTCATTTATATAAATTGAATAATAATTTAATTATTGTGAACAATAAGAATATATTTCGGATACAATCATTTCTAGAATCATTCTCACCCATTTAATTATAAAGAAATAGTCTTTAAGAATATATATTTTACTCTATATTGAGATATAAATTTTCACAACTCAAATAAATAACTAATTATCCAATTCAAATTACTCTCATTAAATACCCAACAATTAATTAATATATTTTTTAAAAATCATATGTCTTTGACCTTATTATATTAATTTAAAATATCATAAAATTTTCTTCAAATGGTGTGCAATTTTGTTGAACCCATAACTCCTATAAAATCTTTATCAAATTGGGACTAGAGTAATGTATTGTAATATCTCCCATTTTATTAAATATTTTATTCCCCTGTAATATAATGTTTTTCCATATTTCAGAAGATAAAAACCATTATCAATTATGTTATAAACACATAAGCCCATTGATATAATATAAGAACTATCATATCATTATAGAAGTGAAATCCATTTACATAAAAAATTGGTACACCAATTTTATTGATGTAATTTTTTCATGTTATAATTATTATCTGTCAAAAAATATAATCAATAAAAAATATTAAGATCCTTAGTGGAAAACTATTCTCTAATTTGAAATTATGTTCCTCGGTAAATTAAAGTGAGTGACACTGATATGTTGATTCCTATCCTCACAGGTGTTAATTAATATATTCTTACATCCAAAATAATTATCATATTATCACTGAATAATAAATTATAGAGAGATTTAATTTAGTTAAAAATAATATTTTATAAAAAATAAAATTAAAATTTCATCAATATAGATCAATCTTCCAAAATTCTTCTTGACTACCTCAAATTATGTATTATGTGGGAACTTCTATTATTATCATAAAACCCAATAAATATCTTTATATAATTGACTTAACCCAACCTAAAAAATGACTACATATTTCATAAGAATGGATAGAGTGCCATCAAAATCCCACCTCTAATAAGATAATAGGTTATGACATGCATAGAGTAGTTGTTTCTCACAACATGGGAGGCATTATCTGTTAAAAATAGGGAATAAATTAATCTTAAATAGACAACATTATAAAATATACCTATAGTATATATATAATTATAGTATTATTATATAATTAAACCATGAGAAAATGAATGAAAATAAATCATAGAATGTATTTATGTGTGAAATAGAGTATCTGAAAATTATTTGAAACATGATACACTTAGAATATTTTCAAATCTACATGAACTCTTAGATCATCTGAGAGGAAAACTAATAACTCCCAGAATCAAGACTGCCATTCTAAATATGAATCACTGATCATCAATAGGAATGTGTTTCACAGAAGCAACTACTTATCTATATATCTCTAGTCCATCTCTAAACATATGCATTATCTGTATAGACACAACACATGTGGGGCCAAGGCCTACATAGCATTGAGTATAAGAATACTCAGTAGGTGTAATGTCTTGGGAATTCCATGTAATTGTTTTATTATAAGTATTTATTTCGTGACTAGGTGCTGAGGTGACGAGGGATTTTAGGCCCCTCTGCTTAAATGGGTTCCCGTATTAGAAATACGAGGGTACCACTGCATTCAAGATAACGGGTTTACCCGAGACGTGATAAAAGTTCTATCAGCGTAGGTCACTAGTGAGAGAACCTGAAAATGGAATAACCATAAATAAAATAATAAAATAAAATTATTTTATTTTTCAAAGAATTATAAATCATGAATGATGACTCAGATTTAATATCCAGGACCACCATTGAGCTCGTGAGGGTATTATTTATTTAAGAAGTTCCTGACATTGATCGGTGCAGGCTAACAGTGGAAGTTAGTTTTTTCTATAAGTAAAATAATTATGTAACCATTATTTTATTGTCAAATCCTTGTAACTCATAAATGGAAACTCGAATTAAAAATTTTTCAGTACCACAAAGCTCATGAGGGTATGTTCCTCTTAGGCATAGCCAAACCTCGATATGTGTGGGATGACGGTGAATGTTAATTTTTGACCTATTTTTTTTTAGTTTCATTTAAAAAATGTTCAATCGGATTTTTATAAATTTTAAACTGGTGGTCAGATTAAAAATATGAGGGCACCACTGAACTAAGAAGGTCAGGATTCTCCTAGTAAGGTCTTAACTTCGACCGACGATGGTTTATCAGAAATGATAGACTTCGAACATTTAATAAAATAATAAAATTAATTATAAAAGTTATTTCATTTTTCTTTTCTCACCATTGAGAAGTGGAACACCATCATTGTGGTGTGGTGATGAGGTGGTGATGAGGCCATTTAATGAGACACAATAATGGAGGGACATAGACATACTATTTATTTAATTAAACAATGTAAAAGAAACACTACGACATGTATCTCAATTAATGAGATAACACACTGGGGAATCAAACATGGAATTTCATCTGGATAACCTACGATGATATTCCTCACCAAATAATGTTTTTGATGAATTCTCATCTTATGGATTCAAGAGAAAATGAACAATGACGAATGCTAATGTACAGAGGATCGACATTGGATTGGAGTTTCATCCCTTGAGAGCGAGGGATCCTCAATCTTGGTTGGGGTATTTGTTGTTTTTATTTTCCCATTCTTCATTATAAAAACAATTAACATTGATCAACTCATGAACAGGTCAATCCATATATTGTGTGTTCATGAGGGAGGGTGTTCTTATGGGATTTTCTATACCGGGAATAAATTATTTTAGATGGAACTATGATCCCGAACCTCCCTTGTGTTTTTAAAATTATAATGTCGAGGGCACGGGCACGGGCTAATAAGAATTAGGCCCTAGACCCTCCTCTTGTGCATTCATTATGGCATCATCCTCAAAATAGCGGCAAGGTGAATTGAAGTCGTGGTAGGGATGGGAGAAACTCGGGATGCCCAAAGGAAGATATGAATCTATAATCATACCACTAGAGCGGACATAGTGGCCCGCGGAAGGTTCTACTATCACAGTACCACTTGCATGGTGGGGCCACCCAAGGCACCGCATGCGGTATGAGCGACTGACTCTTGTTGGTCATGTAGGTGGAGGGAGTATGCTCGGTGTGTACTATAGAGGGGGGGGGGGTGTTGCGGCTAGTCGGCCATAGTGGTGGGTTGGATGTAGCACCAGCCTAGCATCCCATAGGAGGAGTTGGTCACATGTTGTCAATGGTGGTAGCCGGCTGACTTACCATACATGACCCAACATGACAGGGCCGCCTGAGGGGGATGACTAAATTTTACTGTCGGTCTACTTTAGAAGACTGGGCCGATGGGATAATGTTGGGTCATGTGGCGGCCTGAAGAATGAAAAGATACATACCCACCAGTGTCAATCGGGCCGAATATATTTTGGGTCATTGGGTGACCATGTGGACTGGACCCACAGCTAACGTCGATTGGGTCCAATAATGTCTAATGGGCCAGACAGACATTATCGAGTCATGCAGAACCCCGGTTTGGGTTGGTCGAGTTCGTCCGAACCAGTCAGACCGTGCCAAGACACAACTAGTCCTTGTATACCGAAAGGAACGTCTCCATTAGACCGTATGTCCCATTGATGTTTCGTCTATAGAGCTAGGACTCATGTGATAGGACGACACTTAGGAATTACTCTATTTAAGATTTCATGGATGTTGACCCACTGAGCCTTCATGACACACCTACCCAGTGAGAATCCCTGACTCAACTATCAGTGAGACTTTGTGACTCAGTTACCCAGTGAGACTCTATGACTCAGCTATTAGTGAGACTTCATGACTCAGCTTCCCAGTGGTACTCTATGGCTCATATATTTGTGAAACTTCATGACTCAGCTACTGAGAGAGAATTCGTGACTCAACTACCAGTGAGACTCTATGACTCAACTACCCAATGAGGCTTCAAAACTCAACTATCAGTGAGTCATTGAAAATCAACTACTGAATATGTCTAGGTGACCTAGAAACCCTAAAGGAGTCATAAGGGATGATTTCTTTTGAGTTAATTTATGTTCATTCTTAAAACTATTGATTTTTCTGTCAACACTTTCATCATTACCTGTGTCGATCTGACTCTAGTGACTCTAATATCTCTGCATTCTTTTGTGATTTCCTTTGTGGATTTCACTGAGACAGAAGTTGGTTTCATGGTCCATACTGAGAATTTTGTTTCTCATCCCAGCACGGGCTTCGCCTGCACATGGTATTTTGGATGCAGACGACAAACAACATGGTGGAGGACCTGGTGGCCTAGGACTAGGCGGTGCCTAGTGAGGTCAGGAAGGTGGTACATGCTCCTACAACTTCCAGCTTCTACTCAATACTTACTCGTCTAGTGGGTATTCGAGCATATGGGTCTTAGAGATTCCTAGTATTTTTTTTGTTTTAATTTCACCATTTTTGATGTTTTAATTCATCACCATTTTATCTATAGTTTTTACCTTTAATCAGTGGATGTTTAGTGGAATTCAGGTTTACTTTTTCCTTATTTGGGGCATGGTTTTGTGAGCATGTTTATAGGTACTCAAGAAAATTCCTACCATTTCAAATTTGAAGCCTCCAGCGCTAGTCACGAACCCTCGGACTTTGGGATTTGATATTGGGGTATGTAATGGCACGAGCCTCTGAGGGGACAGGTCATTACAAAGTGGTATCATAGGTGGTTAGTTCTACCAGAATAAATAATAGTCTATAAATTTATTTGGGGAAATAGTGTTAAATGTTTCATGTTTAGATTTTAGGATAGGGTGTCCATTGTTGGTGTGGAGGCTGATGTATCATTTCACCATTACCTGGAATTCTATTTTCCGACCTGGTATATGAAAACAATAGTTTCTTGTGTCATTTAGTGTATTTTCATGATCATTTTGAGTCACAGTCATATCACCAGGTATAATAAATTGCGTGTGGCTCATCATGATTCTATTTCTAGATACCTCCTTGTATATATCCTTCTACTATTCCAGTGCGTGACCATGAGGATGGTCTACATAGTGGTGAGGCTTTGGTAATTTTATTGTTGCTCGAGATGGTACCTTCAAAAAGTGTCCGATCAATTTCACAGACTGTTGCACAAAGGTTACTACCGACACTACTTGTAGAGGAAACCTATTGGTGAAGTGCCTTACACGAGATTCAATGACAGATACCCCATAGTTTTTGATGTGGGCCTGACTCACAGGCAGCTAAGGACGTACATGAGGTGGTGACCAAGTTTCTATCTTTCTAGGGAATTATTAGATGTAATGGAAATCATGGAAGTGGGGCTTCTACATGGATCCCTAGGGTAATGAAAGGGTTTAGATTACATGATCATATGATGAGGTGACATTTCCTTGGACAGAGCTTGAGAACCTTTCTCAGAGAAGGGGAATATTTCCATAAAATCTAAGAGGTATGTGTTCCTAATAATTTCTAGAGCTTCAGCAGGACGACATGTCGGTAACTGAGTATTCATCAAGGCGTACCGACCATTCCAGGTACTAGATGAATACGATATGACTAGTTCTTAAAGGTTCCGAAATCCATGCGATATGTGTTTAGGGACATCTGAGCCAACACTATTACAATATAAATTTCTAATTATTTTATGGTTCTAGAGAGAGCCTTTGTGGTTGAATGTTCTATGGATGATAAGATATAGCCAGTGAATTTCCCTTGTGGGAAAGCTGGAATCTGACATCAATCTCGGAGACTTGGACATTTAAAAGTTTTTAGGAAGGGGATGCGGTCGGGACAGATGAATCTGCAGGGCAGAGGACATGGTAGAGGAGCTAGGAGAGAATCATGAGGTAGTATACATTTCGACATGTTTCAACCACCACCACAATGTGGTCCCCATCGGGCTCATGGAGATAGAGGATAGGGGAAGAGATTAGCTGCATGTGGTCATTATGTATGAAATAAGGTATATAGGAGTGATTCTAGGAATGTTCTATGTCTACTACACGTTTTTGTTTTAATAGACATAGGTATTAATCATTCCTTATTGTCACAAATGTTGTTCAAGACCAAGAGTTTCTGATTAAATTATTCACTTGATCCTTATGTATGGAGATACCTATGGGAGGAGTCTCAATAATCACAATAATGCTGAAGATGTGATTTTACCATTTAGGAGAGAGTTTCAGTTAGAACCTCTTGATGGAAGCTTTGGGTCCTTATGACGTTAGTTTGGGTATGGACTACCCATCCACAGTTTATTCTCAGATTGACTATTTTAGGATAAAAGGATGTGGTTAATCTGCAGTGTTGGAATGGGGATTTCCTTGGTCATTGAAAAAGGAAACCCAAGAAACACGGGATAAAATAAGTCATAGGAGGGTGTAGCCGATCACTCTTGAGTTGGCCAGCAATACCCACATGGTAGTGGATATTTTGAGTTTTTAGTTCCCAATAGTTTTTTCACAGTGTGGGAATGTAATTTCAAATGATTTTTCCAAGGTTACTTCCCCACAGGGAGTGGGACTTTTGCATCATTCTGCACCCCATGATTGCACAGATATCTGCACCTGTATATCGATGGGATTTTGTAAATCTTCGTGAGAATGGGGAATAGGTGGGGGTCATGCAGAGGAAGGTATTAGTAACACCCAATATTCAAGGTTTTGTTTTGATTACCAGATCTTTATCCATGTGGTTTTGGATAATGAGAACCCACTACTGATGGGTCAATGGGCACATCAATCTGTTAAAAAGGAATCCTTTTGTGTGGATGGAAATTTTCTTGTAGGCTTTTTAGTAGATGAGAGAGTAATGATGGTTGATGTCACTACGGGACTATGAATTCAAAATAGTCTACACTCTAGGAATGGGAAAGTGGTAGAGTATGCTCTCAGTAGGTGACCAAGTTCATAGCTACTGTATGAGGCCTCAAAATAGTTGGCCTTGCTTCAAATATCTTTTTGAGAAGAAAGGTGAGAGCTTATCCTCAATAAATGGTTTTGACCTCCATTTTTATATCAATTTTGGGAGGTGCAACTCGGTGGTGTTAGATGTGAGACTCGACGTGATGAGTTATCCTTGGGACATACAGTTGATGGGGTTTTCATTGGTGGAGAGCATGTTATTCTTTTCAAAGGGTAAACGGTAGTACTAGTTTTATTGCAATAGGATGTTTTGAGGGAGTTCCATATTGCACCCAAGGTGGTAAACCCTAGACTGGTGAAGATGTACCAGGATCTCTGACGTCAGTACTAGTGTCCAATGATGAAGAAAGTAGTGGTTGAGTTCGTTTCATAATACCATCTAGGTGATTATAGACCAACTCACCAAGTAATCTTACTTGCTACCACTTCGAGAGTAGAGTTCAGTAGATGGAGTAGGACAACTCTACGTGCACAATATTGTTCGACTACATTGATTACCATCTACAATGGTCTATGATCATGATTCATGTTTTACATCCTAGTTGTGGAATGGATTACATGAGGCGTTCGGGACTCAGCAATGCTCGAGTACATCCTTTCACCCACATAATGATGGTTAGATGGAGTAGAACATATAGACCTTAGAGGACATTCATTGTACATGAATCCTTAATTTTGGTCAAATTTATGAGGACCCCCTTCCACTGGTAGGGTTTTCATACAACAAAATATACCACACTACGATTTTCAAGGCACCGTTTGATGATTTGTATGTGCAATCTTAAAAATCAAAACAAAACATGATAGACCTAGGGGGTCATCACTCATGGATCTAGAGTTGGTACAGGATACCACATAGAAGGTCCATATCAACAAGATGTGGATGAGGACTTCACAAGAGAGGATATAAATCAAATGCAGATAGAAGACTGAGGCCCCTAGAGTTTTAGGAGGGAGACCATGTTTTCTTTCGGGTCTCACCTCGATGGGAATTGTGGATATTTGGCTAAGGGAACAAGATACCACTGAGGTTCATCGAACAATTAATATTATTAGTATATTCAGTGAGGTGGCATTCTACTTAGCTTCCCTCCACTGATGCACTGGGTGCACGATGTTTTTCACGTGTGTCAGCTGAGGATGTACATGCATGATCTGTCACATGTCATCGACTATGGATAGCTAGACATTGACGATGGGGCGATTTTTGTAAAATTTCCAGTGGAGATAAAGAGAAATATGAGAGGGTCCTTCATGGCTAGTTTATTCCCTGGTGCGCATTCGATGGCAGCACATGAATCCCTAGGAGAGCGCATGGGAGCGACATGCATAGATTCATGAAAAATACCCCCATTTTTTATTTAGCCTTGTTTTGGAATATGAGGACATGAATCCTAAAAGGGGGAGTATAATTTAATTTATCAGAAATTCCATAATTTTCTTTATTATATATAATTATTTCAACACCTTGTGCTCATATTACAAGCGGTTATGAGGCCCGGAGTTCCCAGAATGATCCATCAAAAAATGTTAAGCATTAAATAGAGGGCATGAGAAGTTCTCCTGAAAATGGAAATAAAACATAGACTAGTACCCAAATCATAAATCTGAGGGTGTCGTTGCATTCAATATGAATATATTACCATAGGAGAGACTTATTTTTAGTCATTTCATGCCTCTAGTGAGAAATTTTGAAAATGGAAGAACCGTAAATAAAATAATTATATAAAATTATTTTATATTTTAAATGCATAGAACTCACAAACAATGACTGGGATTGAAAATCCAAGACCACCATTGAGCTCATGAGGGTATTCATTCTTTAGGAACATCCAAACATTGGCTGGCATGGGCCAATAGTGGATGTCAGTTTTTGGCTGTAAATAAAATAATCAAGTAACAATTTTTTCACTGTCATATCATTATATCTAAAAAATGTTAACTTGGATTGGAAATATGAGAGTATCATTGAGATCATGAGGGAGTTTTCCCCTTAGGTGGATCCTAACCTCTACCGACGTAGGATTAAGGTAAAAGTTAATATTTTAACTATTTTTCTTATGATTCATTTTAATAAACATGCGAGCGTGTTTTTCTAACTTTTAAACTGGTGCTTGGATCCAATAGCTATGGGAAACATCAAACTCAGAAGGTCGGGATTCTCCTAAGAAGGAAATAACATTGATCAGTGAGGGTCAACCAGAAATGATAGTTTTCAAACTTTTGGAAAATAATAACATAACTAAAGATAGTTATTTTACTTTTCTTTTCTCACTATTCAGTGGTGGAATGATAGCATTGTGGTGCAATGATGAGGCGGTGAAGAACCCCATTAATAAGAATATTTAATGGGATTAAGACAGACACACTTTTTCATTAATGATTCACTATAAAAAACTATGTGACACATTTCTCAATTAATTAGATAACATGTTGGGAATCAAACGTGGAATTTCAACTTGTAAACTTACGATGAAATTCCTCTTCGATGAATGCATTGGATGAACACCAGTGGGATAGATTCGAGAGATGAAGAATGAAATTGAACACTAATAGAACAATGACCGATGATGGATTGGAGCATCATCCCTCTTTAGTGATAGATCCTCAATCCAGGTAGGGGTATTTGTCGTTTTGATTTTCCTGTTCTTCATTCTAAAAACAACGAATGCAGATGAAACCATAAACAGGTTGATCCACGGATTTTGTGTTCTTGAGGGATGGTGTTCCTCAAGGGTTTCCTATATAAATATTAAATAATTTTTAAAGGAATTATGATCCCAAGCCTCCCCTGTTTTTCTGAACATCTATAATGATGGGTGTGGGCCGACACAAACAAGGCATGTGCCACTCTGCATGTGTGTTTCTCATGGCCACATCCTCAAAATTGTGGCAATGTGAATCCCAGGTCATGGAAGTTAAGGTGGAAAAACAAGATCCCTAAATGTGTAAAAATATGTGTGATTAGACCACTAGAGCGGACTCGGTAGCCTGAAGAATGTGCTAAAAGTGCGACCCCACCGACATGAAAGGACTGGCGACCGCAGGCTGGAGGCAGCACCACCTCGGGCACCACGTGCAGGTCGAGTGGTCGACTATTTTAGGCCATGCTGGTGGAGGTGGCGTGATTGGTGCACATCATGGTGAAGGAGGAGGACACAACCCATCAACCACAGTGGTTGCTCAGAATTAGTTCCATCCTTTCACCACATTGGATTAGCGCCCACTCCCTATGGGCCTATCATTTTCATCGGGGGTGGTCGGAAGACCAGTTGCGCACTTCCCAACTGGTTCAGCCGGTCTATCTAGCTGGTCTGAATTGGCTAGACCAACTGGCCGCACTAACTGACCCACCAGCCCATGATGGCCCTGCGAACTAGGCCACTCAAGCAGCCTGGCTAAATTTTCAAGATGGTCCACTTTAGCAAATTGGGCCAAAGAGATAAAGTCGGGATGCGCTGCGACACGAGTTGGAAAACATATCGGCTCACCAATGTGGGTCGGGCTGGATACCTTTCGAGCCATTGGGTGGAAAATATGGTTGGACCCACGAACAACCTGAAAGAGGTCTAGTAAGGACCAATGGGCTAGGCCAATGGGGAAAAAGCATGATTGGGTTATTCGAGGCCATGGGTCTGGTTTTTTGGGTCAGTCCGAATCAGTCGGACCAGGAATGGACATAATTGTCCCCTGTTTACATAAAGGGATGTATCTCACATATCGTACATCTAATTGATGTGCTGTCTATGTAATTGGGACCCACATGATGAGAGGTCCTTATGAAATCATCTAAGTAAGTTTTCATGGATTTTATCCTAGCGAGGATTCATGATTCAGCCACCTAGAGAGACTCCGTGACTCAACTATTAGCGAGACATTGTGACTCAGCTACCCAGTGAAACATTGTGACTAAGAAATCAGGGAGAACTTGTGACTCAGCTACCCAGCGACACTCTGTGACTCAGCTATCAGCGATAGTTCGTGACACCACTACCCAACCAGACTCTATGACTCAGCTACTAGAGATACTCCATGACTCAGCTACCTAGCAAGGCTTCATTACTATGCTATCAACATTACTTTGTGACTTAGCTACTGAATGGGTCTAGGAGGCCAAGATAGACAAAAGCACTCATTGGGGACAAGTGCCTTTAGAGTAATTTATTTTTAGTGTTTGAAACTGTTAGTTTTTCTATCAGCACATTATGTTATACCTATGTATACATGAATCTAGTGACTCTACTGTTTTTACATTCTTTTGAGATTTTCTATTATTGATTTATATTAGACCCTTGATGGTTTTTTGGTCCAGAATAATTATTTTTCTACTCACCACTACACGGGATTCACCCGCACGTGTTGTGTCTTGTAGAGATGACCAACAACCTGGCGGAGGACTTGGTATCCTAGGACTGGGTGATACCTAATGATGATAGGAAGGGGGGATGTGCTTTTACAAAATAGTGCAGTTACTCTATACTTACTCATTAGGTGGGGTTTCTAGTGGATGGCTATCAGAGTTTCCTAGTATATTACTATTTTCAGTCCATCCATTGTTGGGATTGTATTATTTCCCATTTGACGTATAGTTTGTACTTTTACTCATTGGTTTTTTAGTGTCATGCATGTTTATGTTTTCATGTTGTGGGTCATGGTTGTGTATGCACATGTACAACTCTATTAAATGTCTCCCATTTGCAGGTTGATGCCTTCGGCACTAGTTGACAACCCCTGGCCTTTAGGAGGCGGGCGTTGGTTATGTCAAGGCATGGGTCCCGGGGGACGGTTCGTGATAGCAAGACACCAAAAAATAATATAATAATCACAAATAATTAATTTATCCCTATTTATAGGTCATGATGTGACTAAGATACTGACAAAATGAAAAAACCAGAATACTATGATACCACTATTCCCCCTTTATAAAACTGAAATTTGATGAATCTAAAAGAAGGATAAACCAATCATGGTATATAGTAGTAATTATATAGGATGAAATAAAGGACCTAATAATCAATTATTCAACCATAAATATTCATAAAATAAGAGAAATGAGGATGCTCACAATATATAAGAGATGAAAAAAGACTAAATATAATTCCTAACTACATACAACATCTTGAATGCCACACCATTATATTGGTGATACTGAAGTAACATATAATTGACCACTATAAAACCTTCCAATAGCAATGACACCACTAGAATATGTATTGTAAATTTTATTCATAATAAAATCCCTCTTATCAAGTGAGGGAGTATGACTCCATGTATAAGGGATATGTTCCTCATAGGAAGATAACATAGTTATGGGGGAACAAAGTTCAATTTGTTCTTCCAACACCACACAATCGATACATCCTCAAAACTACCCAGGGTATAAATACATGTAATGACTCTATAAAATTGTTTGGGGAACCCATAAATCCCTAATGGATGTACAATAGTGGATAGGATACAAACCCTAATGGAGGATCCATACACCACCTACGCTCTAATATGAGAGAATAGAAACTCTAAAAATATTGGACCCACATCCTAGGTATATATGAGGGGATTTCAACCCTATTTGTATAAAGTTTATCAGGGACACACACCTCACTGTAATATACCTTATTCAAGATTATACCAATCCCAATATCACTATAAAGATCACATATGAATCCTATCATAGGCTCTATATAGGGGAAGTGAGAAAATTAATTATTTCATCTAAATTATTATTTTTAACATTGAAAATAATTCTTCCATGTTGTTCTATGTGAAAAAAAAATATTACGGATGACTATTCACAAGCACAAATACTATAACAAAGAAATTAGATAAAAACTAAATTCATATTTGAAAAGTATATGGAATGATCTATGAGGTTACATGATGTGTAGTCACTAAGGGGTTGTTTGGTCATAAGAAACATCATTAAATGGTGTGATTGAGTCCTCTTATGCAGTTTTTACCATGAGGTAATGATTTTTTAACATGGACTACTCACTCGAAAAGTACGGCCAACTACCCGCGTTCGGTAGAAGTAACTACACAATGTGTCTCACCTCTAACAAGGTGTGTAGTCCCCAAAATAACCACCATAATGATCTACATTACATGTAATGTACTTTTGGAAACACATTTAATGAATTATAATTATACACCATTCAATTGGGTGTGTACTCCACCTCATTACGTGGATTTTAAATTGAAATTACACTCCATGTGATATGTTTAACTTATAAATCTTAGGCACTATAGTTAGGGGTACATGTGATATGTTATTTTGAATGACACACTATGATATTGTGTTAATCACATTGATTCTATTGTGATATCCAAATATCACCATCATCATCGTTAAACCTAATTTTTATTCCCATATCATCACCAAAATCCACTACCATGGGTGTATAACCTCTAATGATTGATTTTCAGACATCGTTCCACACAAATGGAGTTTATAATCACCACATGTTACTCCATTTTATATGTATTTGCAATGATGGAATCTATACCAATGTGAAAAATGTGACCCACCATCACCATATAATACTTCTATATACCTCGAATCTCGACAGAAGAACTAAAATAAATCATATCTGCTCACATATATTGAATGCAAGATGAATCATTCCGTGATTGTTTAAACCATGTGCCTTATTTAATGTGGATAGTGAACATATGAATATCATCATAGGAAAACAAAAATAATAATCACATGGGATTAGTGGGGTTTATTGAAAATTATAGCCACTAGTCGTTGAATTAAAATAATAGAATGGGGGAAAGTGGACTAAAAATAAAGGATATCAGGAAAAAAATAAATTATGGTAAGATTGTAAGATTATACAAGAGAGATCAAAAATCCATAATAGATGATCTATTCAAAAATCAGAAAGAATTGAAGAATGTGGAAATAATAAAATCCCAACATGACATCCCAATAACCATGACTTTAATCTATTGTCACTTCCATGGTTATGTTAGTCATCACCATGCAATATAAATGTCCACATTGTATAAGATCTAGTGTCCTTCCATAAATATAATGCTGAATATGTAAAATAATTAAATATCTATTCCCTCTCACCCCATAGGAAGGGTTATATTTTTGAATTTAAAATATAACTGTCGATAGATTCCATAATGAGGCTTTTATTGGCCATGTCTAGGCTTGGAACAACTAAAATTTGAATGATTTCAAAACTAATTAGAATGTTGAATTCCATGATCATACAAAATGGGGACCCTAGGGATAATGTAAACGTACACCCGTTAGGTCGTAAAGTATTCTTTCTAAATAAAAAAATGGTCTTGAATATCTCATATAAGGATCTATTTGGATGGAAATGAGAAATTCTAGAAAATACTCATTCTTGGGGTAATAATATTGTATTTTTCTTAAACAATTATTTGTGATGATATAGTGTGATTGAAATTCAATTTAGTCTCATTATTCCTCCTGAAAAATATCATAACAATATTATAATTTTTGAAAAACATAAACCAGGGTTACCACATCACCATACAAGTTTAAATCGTAATATTTATTTACATTATAAATATTAATTTTTTAAAAAAATTCAACAAACACAGGAATATACTAAAATTAATCCTACGGGTGAAATAAAATTAAAATATCAATCGATCTATATTTTCTTGGACTTTTAAAAAGAAAAATTTACTATTTTACATAAGGGTGGTTACTATGACTCTATAACTCAAACTTGAGCTGAATATCATTTAGAAAAAAACATGGTTACTAAACCCCCCACTAAAATGCATTTTCATCCCAAAATTCTATAAACTTGTTATGATGAATAAGGAAACATACAAATAAACCCCTTGATGTAATCTACTAACCATTAAATTAACAACTTTATACTCTAATGTTCCATCTTAAAAATAATTTTTTAGAGTATTTATAAGAAGGTAACATCTTATATCATCGCCAAAGATACTAGTTATAGCTATCAGGATGAAAAAATCACATGAAAAAATACATATTTCCTGATAAATTCTTCAAGGACTCAACAACTATATCTTTTTCTCATATTAATATCACCATTCCACCTATAAAGAAACATAACCATGAACTATAAACAACCATGTCCAAATGGTCTATTTCCAAGGTTACGTTTAATGAGAGAACCCCACTCCACCCCTTTAAAAGTTTACTTTTTGATTTTAATTCATGAAAAACTTATCCACATTGTACAAAACATTGGGTAGTTAAAATATTTACATAGAAACATTCAGATGTTTTCAAATTAGCATGCTCCCTTAGTTCTATGTTATTTCATCTATTATATTCTACTTATAAGGAATGAATATCTATTTGTCAGTCACCCAAAAAAATGTGAAATTGAAGATATTTTTTAACCTCAAAATCTATGATAATTCTCAATAAAATTACAATCTCTAATAGGTTTCCCATCCATGGTTTTTTATCCTAGATGTGTTTTCATCACACTTTTTTGATAGCAACCAATAATACCATAAGTCAAAAAACATATATAATATCCCTAGCATCCCAAAACATCCTGTCATGTGTCCCGGTCTTCCAGAATACAATGCATATGGTCAGGAATATTAAATAACCTTTCTATATATCTCCATTTACCAAGATAACACATATTTGATCAAGGAAATTCTACAACCTCTTCAAAAAAAATTTCCTCTACCACATAGGAAGAGTTTTCATGGTATGGATAGTTCCAAACAATATCCACTTCATTCTCCACACTAAGGGCTACACTCTATAATAGAAATGTCTACTAAGGATTCCCCTTATCATACCTAGAACAACCACCATGTGACATGGAAAATGGTTATCATTCTAACAACCTTCAAAGAACCCTTATGATACACCAACTAAAAACATTTTCCCAAGGTCACAACTTTCAATTTATGGTGACAATCATCTCCCTGATCAAATTAGAACAATACTCTAAAAGTATAGATGTGAATTCACATCTTTCGTATATTAGTCATAGTGTCCCCATATAGAATATTTATCTATCATGCTTCCTCAACACTATTGATCTGATCATATGCACTAATATCAACATCATGGATGTAATTCTACTCCATGATTGAAGATCCAACACCATTAGATGATACTACACCACTTATCCTCAAATGGTAAGACATTGGAAACTCTATCAAATTCATAGAATGATCCTTATTGAATCGATACAATTAAATATTTTGATATTATTCTTTATAATTTCTATAAGGGTATCATTATTCAACTTGTAAATATATAATCATCATCTCCTAAACGAAACATGATTAGTACCACCCATGTACATAGAGAAAAATGTCCTAATTATCACCTAATAGGTCAGTGACCTCAACTTATAGGGGGTTGGATATACTAGCCACACTTAATGGGTTACATATTATTATTGAGGAAAGGATCCACATAATTATCCCATTATACAATTCGACAATAACACATGAAAAATATAAATCACCCTTATTATCTTTTATACCACTAACCCTCTTATATAGCATGTGTAATTATATGAAAATTACCCTTTATCCAATAAATAAGGACTCACTTCACCAGAAGGTGTGACTGAAAGATGTTCACCATTCAAGGAAAATTATTAGTTGAGAAGGGTACAAATAGGGGTTATATTGAAATCATTATCCCCGAAAAATGTGTTGATATATGTCTAGATCATGATTGACATAACCAGTATTAAGTTCTATAAAGAACATAAATTAACTATACTTTGACCTGTTCATAGTGATGTTCAACCATATATTTATATTTCATACATCACCTCTCATCTCTGAATGTCAGCACACAATGCCTGGAAAAAACTGACTGAAGCATATGTTCATGAAAACACGTCCACAACATGATAATGCCTTCCAATAGATCATTATAATAAATTACTGGTCTAAAATATATTTTTTAAAAAAAATTTCAAGAAACACTTAAGTTTGTTGGGTGACCTCGAAACATAATAATTCATTACCAAACTAACACGTGGAGGGTTCAATATCCATAGATTAAACAATCATACTGAACAAAATATAAAATGTTAAAAACATGATAGAAAACACCTAATGGGTTTGAGAAAACATTATCCACAAATTTCCATCCCTAAAACATAAGAATATTAATATAAATATTTGTATATAATCTTCAAATATTCTGAGCCAGGTGAAAATATGAGTCTCATACTCAACCGGACCCTCTAACCATAGAGGTCCCCACATATATTAAACTAATTATGAATATATTTTCATAAATTACATAGAATATCCATCCTATGGTTAGCCTCATATAATATAGTGGAAACTACTAAATACTCAATATGAAGTATTTCCACTTTGAAGGAAGGGATGAGAGAAACCCAAATATCATGGGGAAATATTTTCTATCAACTGTGTCTTAGAAGACAACACCGCATCATCGAATAAATATATGTGAGAGGTCCATATATATGCACACACTCATCACAACCCATTCTCTATATTGTGTAGCACCATTCATTCGATAGGTAGAACCCATTAGGATTATTGAACATCTAGATGTATTTATAGAGGAAGGACAAGGAAAACCAAAATTGACAACTGTATAATACATGAACTAATATGGTGAAACCTGGTAGTGAATTTATTAGAGTTTGAGTTTGAATAATAATCAATTATATTACTTTTCAAACAACACATTGTCCAATAATCCTATACTATTCCCCTAGTCTGAAAACCAATCAGAAGAACCCATTTACATTATTTAGACAATGATCCCAAAACAAACCTCAATTGACTAACACCTCCCAACAATATTGTAACTCTCCAACCCTAGTTACCCAAAGTCGTGCATTATTACACAACATTGTCATGATCACAAGGAAATAATATCTTTAATGACCGATTAGTTTAGTATTATTGGAAAAAAGATTCATACATAAGTTCAACTTTACATCTTGAAGAGAAATACCACAAAAATATATTTCATTAGAAACATCCAAGCCTCCTACATTATGCCTGAAGGTCACTCATAACTAACTTATTCATATCCTGGGAAAATGAAACATAAGAAAGGGGTGAGACCAAATGCTCAGTAAGACTAAGTAATGCAGTAGAAAATGACATAAATATTAAGCATGGTAAATAATTGAAACCACAAGCCTTTACCAATAATAAACATGAATACTTTTATGGAAAGAATATGAGCTGAGTAAATAGTTCCATAAGAAAACATAATCAGGGGTATTCTACTAGTCCAATGACCACATGAATCATCAATATTATTTCTTTAATGAGGTAATGTATAATACATGACATTATGAAACATTTTGTCAGGTCCTCGGCCAAGACGTCTAAAAATGATTAAGGCCTCGATGAAAACCATAAATAAAATTGGGAAAGGACCTCGGCCAATTTCACGTCTAGTTGTATCATGAGACCTACCGATGCATCGGGGAGCTATAGTGGGCTCCACCCATCACTTACTAAGTCCAATACATTCCTCATATAAAAAGGTTTAAACAATATTATAAATATTTCTATTAAAACTAGCATATGAAATGTCAATACTTTAACTGTAAATCATGAATGGTATAAAAATAGAACATCCACAGTCAAACATATCACAAAACCTTTAATACATTATGGATGTTTTGTATTATAATAAATCAACTCCAAATAAACTTAAAATCCATCAAAGGATATTGACATAGATGAAATCGTTACCCTTTTTAGAGAAATATCTATTTCTATTTTGAAATCTTTTAAGAGTCACATAAGTATAAAATAAAACATTTAATTTGAAAATATTCTTATAATCTTGTAAGGGAATCTTTGATGAGTTTATAGCGGAGGAAAATAGTTGCAACTGCCGTATAAGTTAAAAAATACATTCATACCATAATTTTGTCGAAAAGGTTAAAAAGGACCTTGTTTGGAAAATGACAGAAGGATTCCTTTATAAACATCTTATAAAAAGTCAAACAAGGGAATACATGACATTAGCCCACATTTAGGAAAATATTAAGAATGATTTGAGATACATTTTTATGAAACATGGTTGTGGATGATAAAGAGGTCCTTGTAGATAATTATGTATAAACAACCTCGGATAATGAAGTGATTGTGAAATAAACCCTTACCTTATAATTTCCCTTGGTTGATGGTAGGTTAACATCCTGTATAATTGTGAAATAAATTTTATTAAATTGTATAAGAATCATATACATTAATATGATATCATATATGATCTTTAATCGTTTCTTTGTTAATAATATCTTAGTATTATCATCGTTTCGGGTGTTATCTTACTCATTTTCTTTTACACGTTTTGTTACATATGTAGAGACCCGAATCTTGATGTACATAGACATTACATTACTTTGAGGAATACTTAGTACATAACAAAAACACACACACAAGGATCATAATAGTTTAGTGTCTTTTGAAACTCGGAATATAATCTTCTAATCATGGTGAATGATCTTCAACATATCCCATAAAGATCTTCTTTGTTTTAAACAAAAGTCTTTTCTTTATGTCCTGGGGAAAAGAAAACATAAAAGGGTGACCTCAAATGCTCAGTATGGGTAAACAAAAGAAATATCAATCACGTCATATTCATAAGAACATATCTTTTAGAAATCTTAACCTACAAAAGAGATCATAATTTCATAACAAGGGATAAATCATAGTAGTGAAATGGAATCCCAATAATCATAACATAAAACATGAAACTTTGTGGCATACACACATAATCATAGAGAATCATTTCTTATTAGTCAAGACTCATTTCCAAGACTATCTTAGTGGACAAAGTCCCTCTCTGAACCAAGTTCACTCCTCTTTTCAGTCCTGTTTCACGGAACCGATATAACATACCATTCCAGCCATGTCTATCTCATGAGATATAAAATATTTACCCAATTCATTGGAGGGAGATATAGGTCCCACCCATCTCAGAATGATACCATTCTTATGGGTGCCACAAAATCATAAATCATACATCATTTCATAACCCATGTAGTAAAAATGGAATTCTTAAACATAGTGACATCATAAAACAATTCATATAAGATAAATGAATTCATAAAAATAATTCCATCACAACATAATCAAATCAATGTAATGATAGGTATATAATCATAACCCTACATTATCTTAGATGGAAAATAATTTTGATAAAACACTTGAACTCCATTCTTGAGGAAACTATCCTTTCTACTTCAAAAACATTTTTCCTTTCTTAACATGTCATACAATTTTAAACTAAAAGAAGTTGATTAAAAATAAACTTGAAAACTTTTAAAGGAAGCTTCTTGGAAATAATGTTTTAAAAATCCATTCATGCCTTATAAGTTAAAAAAAACATTCTTCGTACTTTTGTCGAAAAAGTCAAAAAGTGCCTCGTACGAAAAAAGACAAAATATTCCTTTCATATCCTTTACTAAAAACTCACAGAAGGGTAAAATTGGATTTAAACAATTTTAGGTGGATGGAAATAATATTACATATTGAGGAATCATGGATGTGGATGATAAAATACACCCTAGTAAATACTAAAGTATAAACAATCTCGGATAAAAAATGAGATTGTGATATTTCCCTTACCTTAGGTCCGATTTGCTTCATAAGTGTCCAAACCTCCTGTATAATGATTTAAATAATGTTATTGACTTATTCCGGAATCATACTTATTTTTATGATATCATATATGGTCATATTCTTAGCTTCTTAGTACTAATATTTCATTGCTACTTGTTATTCGGGTGTTTATAACTTTTTGTTCTTATGCGTGTTTGGTCGAATAAATTCTTATTATTCTCTTTAGGTTAAAGATACCTCATTTAAAGAATGTTATTATTGTAATATATATCATATTAATTCATTCAATTCATTTATATAATCATTATGAAGTGAAGATCATGTAGAACGAGTCGCATCACATCATGGAGACGGTATTCCGTACATACGCACGAGTGATGATATCGTTCATGTGATCATGGAATTGTATTGGAGTGTATGTATACTATTTAAGAATCAATATCCCTTTCTAATAGTCATATATAGTCATTATTTACACCATTATACCCATCCAAGTAATGTGGTGGTGGAAAATATATTACACAATGGCATGGAGACGGTATTCCGTACGTACGCACGCGCGGTGATTTCTTTTTCCGTAGGATGGATAGATAGTGAAATAAGGTTGTTTCATACTTATAATAACATATCAGTATTTGATTGATACTGATGTTATTACTTTATAATGAAACAACTAAATAAGAAGAAGTGGAAGAAAAAATAAAGATGAAAGAATCGGTAACGGACATTACCTCTTCTTTGAAGTGCTTCTTTGAGACCTCCTTTTAGGGTACTAAAATAGGTTTCTGAAGAAGACCAGAACCTCTAGGTTGTTTCTAGGTAAGTGTAGAGGATAAATTGGAAGGGTTTTTCTGAGATTGAAGGCTCAATGTTGTGTGAGGAAGAGGGAGGAGGAGGTGCCCTTTTATAAGGGAGGAGAGGGGTACCTTTGGAATAACTAAAACTATTATTTTATTATAAAGTCAAATTCGGTTTTAAATTGCTCCAAATTGATTTAGTTTGAAGATGAGGTGGGGATGTGTCTAAATTATCTCATCTAATATAATTTAGACAAGTTTAGGTTCCTATTTTAACCTTATCATTTAGATTTAACATTAAGTTAAACAATTTTACTTTTACTGTTTCTTCTTGTGTTCTTATACTATAAGGTTAATAAACTTACTATAAGAAGCCAAACAAACCCCAAGTTGTTTATTATTAATATATATAACCTTATCTAAGTCATTTTGCCTAAAATTAGATTTTTAGGAATAAAATAACAATTAATAATATAATATTTGTTTTAAAAACTATTTTATGTCAAATTTGACACTATTTAGTATTTGATTTTTGTGAAACTCATAACAGAATGATTAGTTCTAAATAATTTAATTAAACAAATACTAACATGTCATATTAACTTATGAAATTAGTTTAATTCATAAAAAGTCTTAAATTACATTTATTTGGGTATTTATAACATCAATTATGTCAATATTTCATTAATAAGACAATTACTGCATCATCTTTGTGTCATAATAAATGATATATATTTAATCCCTAAAAATTATAAATAAATTCCTATGATGTATATAATTGTATTAGATTTATGTAGACTATTCATTTTCGAAGTTTCATGAATTGTATCACTAAATTAAAATTATTAAGCTTATAAGATTTAATAAAGTGACATGTTGTCGCATTCTTTGGTTTTAATAATAATTAAATTATTTTCAGGGAATAAAGTCCATTAAATGAATCTAATCCGACCCTTAGGTGATATGGGTCGCCTTTTATTCATCCAATAAGATTTTTACATGTGTCAGGGTAATTTTATAATATTATATTTACCCTTAATTACCCGATTTACCTTCAACTATGGTAAATAAAATTTACCGTAGTTACTATTCATAATTCCCAAAAATAAAAAGTAGCTTATTAACATAATTTGGATCCACTGATTCCAATTATGGAATCCATTTTTCAAAATTCAATACACAAAAGTTGCAGAAATTAAATTAAAATTAATCCTGTTGTCGAAAGAAAACGGGTTTTTTCTTTAAAATATTGCAAAAGATTGAATTGATTTATCCTACGAATTCAAGGTAGAATCAATGATAATGAAATAAATTATATTAAAAGTTAAAAATATATTCTATTTATACTTTAAAACGATTGAATATTATAATTTAACCATATAAATTATTCCGATGAAAAAAGTTGTTTTTAATTAAAATATAGCGTGTTTTTACTATTCATCAAAATATGAAAGTTACCAGAATGATATGAAAATTTATCCAAAGTAAATTTTTATTTCATTATTCCAAAGAAGAATTTAATTTTGTCAAAGTGAACTTATAAACATGTCAAAAACTATATTTAAAGTGGTTGCACCATCAAAAGGCGGCAAAACTGCATTTTTTGAAAAATACTTATTTTACCTGAAAAATTTATTTTGTTCTTATAACATGTTTTAGAAAATGTGCAAGACAAATAATAATGTTATAAGATTCAAAATTTAGTTAATACTATTCATAACGGCTAGTTCATAATAATATTATAATAATATAGCATTTTTTAGTAAAACCTGGTATTGCGTACAACACACGCTATCGAGGAAGGTCGCGATTGCATGTAATGCAAGTCACGTCAGGGTTGCGTGCTGTGCAAGAATCCTTCGTTGTTTCGTATAACATAATCCAACCATATTTCATTTATACATTGAATATATATATATATATACTCAATGTTGCGTAGAATAACTATTATCAAAATTTTGTGTAACATGATCCAAGAATAGTGTGGCATATACTACAAGCTAATACGGTGTTGCGTATAGCGCAAGGTAATCTTGGTGTAGCATACAACACAAGACATTAATGAAATTAAAAGAATATTTTTCATAAAATCTCATGGTGTTACAACATAAGCCATTTTTGTTATGGATAGGTTGTATCTTATTCATATCCGTAATGATATCAATTCCTTAATAATTATTTTTAAGCATCAAATGAGAATTATACTTGAATGGATACGATGGGGAATGAATCTCATCGCGTTCGTGGAGACGGTAGTCCGTACGTACGCACGAGCGACAATATCACACTTTTGATATTAAAAAAATATATAATTGGATGGTATATCATATATAAAGAATCATTATAATGTTATATTTATTATTTACAAGAATTACACATCATTATTATACCCATCCAAATAATAGTGTATTGAATAACAATTACACCATGACGTGGAGACGGTAGGCCGTACGTACGCACGTATGGTGACATGTCATTCAAAGGATGGATAGAATACTGAATATGGTTGTACCATATTTATAATAACATCAAAGTATATAGAATATAATGGAGTTATTATTTTATAAAGGAAAAAACAAAGGAATGAGAAGTTTAAGAAGAACAGAATTTGAAAAATGGTGTTGAAAACATTACCTCTTCTTCGGGTTCTTCCTTTTGTTTTTATCAAAAGGGCTCTTTAGGTGGGATTTCTGATCAAAATAGGGCCTCTAGGTTGAAGTGAGGGATGTTGAGAGAAAAATTGGTCAGGGTTTGGCCGAACCTAAATGCTTTGAAGGTGTGAATAATTGGTTAGAATTGGTGTCCTTTTATAAGGTAGAGGAGGGGCTCTTTAGGAAAAACGTAAAGTATTATTTTATAATAAATTCATATTCTATTTGTAACTGATCCATAGTAGATTATTCAAAGTCTAAGGTGGGGATGGGTTGTAATCCTTTCAACCAATAGATTCTAGACATGTTTGGGTTATTATATTAACCTTATCTTTCAGTTTTAACTCTTAGTTAATTAGTTTGACATTTACCATGTCACTTTGTATATTTATATTATATAGTTAATAAACATACTATATTCATTCAAGAGACCCAAAAGTGGCCCATTAATAATACACCTATCATGATATAAGTCTCTTGGTTGATCCTTAGATTTTTAAGAATTTAATATCAATTAATAATATAATATTGTTTTTACAAATTCTTTTATATCAATTATGACACTATTTGGTATTTGATTTGTGTGAAAATAATGACTGCATGATTACTTTGAAAAATATAATTAAATGAATATTAACATGTCATATTAATATATAAAAATATTTTAATTCACAAAAAGTCTCAAATTACCTTTATTTGGATATTTATAATATCAATTATTTTAATATTTCATTAAATAGGTAATTACTGCATCACCAATGTGTCATAAATAAATTAAATTATTTAATGTATAAAAATTATAAATAAAATACCATTATATAGAAAATACTTTTATATTTCTAATGAATATTTACAATTAAATTTATCTTATGTATAACCCTATATAAAAATTGTTTTTTAAAAGATATATTCTTATGTAATTTTTGTATATACTTTTACTTAATTAATATAAAGTGTCCCTATAAAACAAAAGTGGCTCAATGGTGTCCCAAAATCAACCCAAATATTCACATGGTCGGACATGTGTTCACCAATAAGGTTAGGACATGTTTTAGGGTAATTTATTATTTTTATAATATTATTTTTTTACCCTTATTTACCGGATTTACCTTTTAACCATGGTAAATAAAATATTTACCGAAGTAATTATTCAAAATTTCTAAAAATATAACTTACATATTTAAACAATTTGGACCTCCTAATTCTAAATATGGAATCCATTTTTCTAAATTTAAAACACAGAAGTGGCAGATATTTATTTAAAATTATTTCTCGTTGATAAAACAAAAAGCGTGTTTTTAAGAGATAATAAATATCAAAAGATTGACACTTATTTATGTCCGGTTTAAATGTGAAATTATGTTCAATGACCAAAATTGTATTATATCGTAAATATATATTCTAAATATACTTTAAAACCAATCAAATTCATATGTTATCAATATTAATTATTTTTATTAAAAAAGTTGTTTTTAATTAAAATTTAGTAATTTTAACTATTCATCAAAATATAAAAGTTATCCGAAAAGTACCAAAATTTCACCCAAGGATAAATTCCATATTCTGAATCCAAAAATTGATTTCCAATTTGAGAGGTAAAATTTATAAAATTTGAAAAATTGGGTATTACTATTCATAATGGCTAGTTTGATTGGTCGTGGTGTGTTAGAATCACAAAGTTGCGTACAACACACGCTACTTTATTATTCAAATAGAATCGTATCGTGGAAGCTTGGGGTGTTAAATTATCCCCTCCTTCAAATAATTTCATCCTCAAAATTTCTAGAATACTATCGCATGAAATGACTCGGGTGGTTCTTCATCAGTGGTTCCTCGGGTTCCCACATTGCCTGTTCTATCTTATGGTTTCTCCATAGAACTTTTACCAGGCGATTCATCCGGTTTCCCAGCACTTGTTCTCTCGTATCAAGAATCCTAACGGGCTCTTTTCAATAAGATATATCAGGTTCCAGTTCTAATTCCCCGTAAGTGAGTACATGCGTTGGGTCATGCATGTATTTTCTCAACAGTGATACGTGGAACACATCATGAACTTTGGAGAGATTTGGTGGCATTGCCAAATAGTAAACTATAGCCCCAATTCGTTCTAGAATTGCGAAAGGTCCGATGTACCTGGGACTCAATTTACCCTTCTTACCAAAACGTATAACTCCCTTCCATGGTGATACCTTCAAGAAAACAAGATCTCATACCTAAAATTCCAAATCCTTCCTTTGTTTATCGGTATAGCTCTTCTGCCTACATTGAGCTACTTTAATGTGGTTTTGGATTACCTTCACATTTTTCATCGTTTTCTCCACCAGTTCTGGGCCTACAAGTTATGTTTCACTAACGTCATCCCAACAGGTTGGTGTGCGACATCGCTTTCTATATAATGCTTCATATGGTGCCATCCGAATACATGAATGGAAGCTATTGTTATAGGAAAATTCTACCAAAGGTAAATATTGATCCCGCATACCTTGAAATTCAAGTGAGTATGATCTCAACATGTCTTCTAAGGCTTGAATAGTCCGTTCTGATTGTCCATCTATTTGAGGGTGGTAGGCAGTGCTCAAACGAAGTTCAATATCCAAGGCCTTCTGAAGACTCTTCCAGAATCTTGAGGTAAAACGGGGATCACGATCAGAAGCAATCGATAGGGGTACTCCATGAAGTCTGACAACTTCATTAATATATAGTCTTTCTTGGAGTTCGAGTGGTGAATACTCTCTTATAGAAAGAAAATGTGCTGACTTGGTAAGAAGATCAACAATAACCCATATTGCATCATTCCTTCTAGGAGTATTTGGTAGCCCCATGAAAAAATCCATCGTAATATTATCCCATTTCATCTCTGGTATGGGAAGAGGTTGCATGACTCCTCCAGTCTATTTCCTTCAAGCATTCACTTGTTGACAAACCATACATCGTGACACAAAATCAGTAATCTTACTCTTCATGTTGTCCCACCAAAAATTTTCCTTTAAATATCTTCACTTTTTGTTGCTTCCAAGGTGTATAGAGAAATTGGAACTATGAGAATCTTCCAACAATTCCCTTTTTAGATCATGTATATCTGGAACACAAAGACTCTTCCAAAATTTCAAAATTCCATATTCATACACAAAGTAACTCAATCTCCCATCATTCACAGCTTTAATCGTCTTTTGAAATTCTTCATCATTGGTCTGAGAACTCTTTATCCTTTCTAGTAAAGATGGTTTGGCAACCATTTGAAAAAGTATTGAGGATTCACCTTCTCTAGTGATTCCCATATACATCTTTACTAGATCCATATATATAGGATCCTTTTAAACTCTCATCTTGTTCAAAACTCCATGATCCTTTCTACTCATAGCATCTGCCACCTTATTTTCCTTCCCCAGGTGGTAGTGTATAGTGCAATCATATTCCTTGAGTAGTTCAAGCCATATCCTTTGCCTCATGATGAGTTATTTCTGTGAGAAAATATACTTCAAACTCTTGTGATCAGTATAAATCTCACATTTTTTACTATAGAGGTAGTGTTTTCATGTATTCAATGCAAATACAGAGCTGCTAACACGAGATCATGAGTAGGATAGTTTTTCTCATTAATTTTCAACTGTTATGATGCATAGGAAATAACCCTATCATTCTACATAAGGAAACAACCACGTCCTTTCTTCAATGCATCACATTAAATAACTAATCTATCACTTCCCGATGGTAGAGTAAAAATAAGAGCATTGACTAATCTTCTCTTTAGTTCTTCAAAAAATTCTTCACAATCTTTTTTCCAAACAAATTTAACCCATT
Source organism: Viscum album (assembly GCA_963277665.1). NCBI lineage: Eukaryota > Viridiplantae > Streptophyta > Magnoliopsida > Santalales > Viscaceae > Viscum > Viscum album. The sequence goes on along the minus strand of OY728153.1, from coordinate 1,977,247,246 downwards.
TACATGTGAGTTTCATTGATTGGTTATCCAACCGGGAAAAATTCTGGATGAAACGTTGATAATAACCTGCTAAACCTATAAAAATGCATACCATAGTTATACTCACCAGTGCTGGCCATTCTTGGATTGCACTTTTCTTAGAAGGATCAACAGAAATTCCATCCTTAGAGACAATATGGCCAAGAAAATAAATCTTCTGAAGCCAGAAATCACAATTGCTAAACTTCCCATATAATTCATCTCTTCTAAGAGTCATCAGGATAATGCGCAACTGATTTTCATGATCCTAGTAGCTTTTGGAGTATTCCATGATATCATCAATAAATATCACCACAAAATCATCGATACATTTCTTGAAAACTCTATTCATTAGATCCATGAATACAGAGGTTGCATTAGTCAATCCAAAATGAATTACTGTAAACTGGTAATGCTCGTACCTAGTTCGAAATGATGTCATTGGAATTTCTTCCTTCTTCACACACAACCGATGGTATCCTGATCGAAGGTCAATCTTGGAAAAGTATTGAGCTCCATGCAGTTGATCAAATAAATCATCAATGCGAGGTAGGGGATACTTGTTCTTCATTTTTATAGCATTGATTTCCCTGTAGTCAATACATAACCACATAGATCCATCTTTCTTCTTAACAAAAAGGACAGGGGCTCCCCATGGAGAAATACTAGGGTGAATAAATCCATTATTACTCAATTCCTCTAGTAATTTCTTTAGTTCAAATAATTCCACAGTGGCCATTCTATAAGAGTCTTCGATATAGGACTTGAACCAGGAATTAAATAGATGGAAAACTCAATTTCTCATTCTGGAGGATGTCCAAGTAAATCTTCTGGAAACACATCAACACATTCTTTCATAATAGGTACATACTCTATTTGAACATTACTTTCCTCACCCACAGTTATTTTATTATCTTCCTCCCCCATAATTGAATTTAGTTGAGCTACTGGGGGTGGATATAAATAAGAATTAGGTGGTGATGATTCTGCTCTAAATATAAGGTGTTCTTTATCATCATCATCAAAAATTGTAACCTCCTTATTACACTATATTTTCACGCCATGGTCTGAAATCCAATCCATACCGAGGATTATATCAAATTCAGTCATGGGTATGATGATGAGATCAATAGATAAAGAACATTTATATGCCCTAATGGGAACAGATCCACATAATTTTGTAGCAATGATACTTCCCTTAGGAGTTTTAACTGAAAACTCCTTTGTTAAATCAAATTGGAAATATCTAATTTTCTTATAAAACTGGGAAGATATGAAACAATTTGATGATCAAGAATCGAATAAATAATTTTCTAAACTTGAGGAAACCATTAAATTACCAGCCACCATGTCTTTCAGGGCTTCAACCTCAACAGTAGTGATTGGATAATCTTGGACTTGGTCCCTACGCATTTTCTGAGGTAAGTTTCTCTAATTATTAGGAAATTGATTTTCATAATGTCCCATCTCCCTGTAATTGTAGCATTGAACATTGGAAGTGTCTTTCTTTCCTTTATAATCACCATCTTGATGTCCTTTCTGTCCACACTTGTAGCATACTCATATTTCTTTTAGATAGGAACCAGGGTGTTTCCTTCCACAATTATCACAAGGTGGAAATTCAATTCTACCCTTCTTCCCTGTTTCCTTATTTCCTTTACCAGAGTGTTCAGCAGATCTCTTCTTCTCTTGCTTTGATTTAATGTCATATGACTTAGACAATTCCATTTCTATATTGATAGCATAGAAGAAAATATCTTCATATGACGAGAAGGATTGTGAGACCAATGCTCAATGGAGAAATGGTTTTATCCCATAAAAGAAGTGATCAATCTTACTTCTTGGGTTACTTATGTAATATAAAGCATACCTTGATAACCGTGTAAAGTTAGCCTCATTCTTTGCGACATTCTCATCCTCCTTTTTTCTCAGACTCAGAAATTGCCTTTCCATATCTTCTCGATGGTCGTGAGGAAAGTATTTTTCTAAAAATAGTTATTTGGACTCCCTCCATTCTATATTTGATACTTCATCATCTTCCTTTGTGTTTTGAATTAATTAACACAATTGATCAGCATCTCCAGTGAGGCGTTAAACTTCCTTGATAACTTTTTCCCTTTCCCTACTCCCCAAGGCATGGAATATTTTCTCTAAAGAATTTATCCATTGCTCAGCTACTAAGGGATTTGTATTCCCATTGAATGTTGGTGGATGTTTCCTCATGAACTGATATAAAATTGATCCTCCACGTTGTGGATTAGGGTGATCCATACGGTTAAGGTTAGTATTCATAACCTGAGTGAGTTGTCCCAGTATTGTGATTAGCTGATCAGCACCAGTTGCATCACCAGCACCACTATAATTATATTGAGCTGGAGGTAAATCCTTATATGGAGTGTGCGCATTGAAATAGTTTACATTTCATCCACTAGGCGCCATTTCTAAACAATGGCATAAACTAGATCAGTTCATGAATCAAAATACATAATTACATACTTGTAAAATACTTAACATAAATTGAACTATTTATGGATATAATCCTTTACAAAAAAATGTTTTGTTTGAAGAATTATATACTCATAAACCCTTCATAATGGTTTGTAATGAAAATGAGAATTATCCTAAACATACCCCCCCCGGAGTGTCGTAACCAAGATTGCAGCAAGGCCCATTGTCGTGCACCAGTTCCCGTTCGAGCCAAGATCAAAGTGGTGTTTTCGGGGTTAAGCCCTAGGTACATCTGTGCTAGAGCCGCCTCTACCTGCTCGTATCCAGACAGGTATGTATTTCTCGGAAAACTCACAAAATTTCTCAAATACCAAATTTCTAGGAAGTTCTTCTATACTAATCTTCAAAGTCCATCTTAGGTCTATGTGGTCTAATCAGAGTTTATCTAAATTTAGTTTCCAAGGTTTGTACTAAACTTCCTCTGATACAAACTATAATGCCCCGACCCTAGTTACCCAGAGTCGGTGCATTATTACATAACATTAGAATGATCATAGGGAAATCATGTATCGAAAGACCAGTTAGTTTAGAATTATTGGAAATAAGATTAATACATAAGTTCAACTTTACAGCTTGAAAGAAATACAACTCAAATATATTTCATTAGAAACATCCAAGCATCCTAGATTATGCCTACAGGTCACTCATAAATAACTTATTCATATCCTGGGAAAATTAAACATAAGAAAGGGGTGAGCTCAAATGCTGAGTAAGAGTAAGTAATGTAGCGGAAAATGACAAAAATATTATGCATGGTAATTAATTGAAACCATAATCATTTACCAATAATAAACATGAATACCTTTATGGTAAGAATATGATCTGAGTAAATAATTCCATAATAAAACATAATCATAGGTATTCTAGTAGTCGAATGACCACATGAACCATCAATATTATTTCCATAATAAGGGAATGTATAATACCAGACATTCTAAAACATTTTGTCATGGCCTCGGCCAAAACCATAAATCAAGTTGGGAAAGGGCCTCATCCAATTCCACGTCTAGTTATCTCATGAGACCTATCGATGCATCGAGGAGCTATAGCGGGCTCCACCCGTCACTTACTAAGTCCAATACATTCCTCATATGAAAAGGTTTAAACATATTATAAACATTCGTATTAAAACAAGCATACGAAATGTCAATACTTTAACTATAAATCATAAATTGTATAAAAATAGAACATGCACAGTCAAACATATCACAAATCCTTCAATACATTATGGAAGTTTTGTATCATAATAAATCTGCACCAAATAAACTTAAAATCCATCATAGGATGTTGACATAAATGAAATCGAAACCCTTTTTAGAGAAATATATCTTTATTTTTTGAAATAATTTAAGAGTCTCATAATTATAAAATAAAACATTTAATTTGAAAATATTTTTATAAACTATTAATGGAAGCTTCGTTGAGTTTATAATAGCAGAAAATAGTTTCACACACCGTATAAGTTAAAAAATACATTCTTCCCTTAATTTTGTCGAAAAGGTTAAAAAGAACCTTGTTTGGAAAATGATGTAGAGATTTCTTTATAAACTTCTTATAAAAAGTCAAACAAGGGTATAAATTAATTTAACCCATATTCAGTAATATAGTAAGAATGATTTGAAATACATTTTTAAGAAACATGTATGTGTATGATAAAGAGGCCCCAGTAGATAATTACGTATAAACAACCTCTGATAATGAAGATATTGTGAAATAAACCCTTACCTTTTACTTTTCCTTGGTTGAGGGTAGGTTAACTTCCTGTATAATGGTGAAATAATTGTTATTAAATTATACATGAATCATATACATTAATATGATATCATATATGACCTTTTATCATTACTTTGTTAATAATATCTTTGTATTATCATCATTTTGGGTGTTAACTTACTCGTTTTCTTTTATATGTTTTGTTACATAAGATTTGATTATTATGGATAGGTTGTATCTTATTCATATACAGAATGATATAAATTCCTTAAACATTGTTTTTAATCATCAAATGTGAATTAGACTTTAATGGATACGATGGGGAATTAATCTCATCATGTTCGTGGAGACGGTAGTCCATACGTATGCACGAGGGATAATATCACTCTTTTGATATTAAAATATTATATAATTCGATGGTATATCATATATACAGAATCATTATCATGTTATATTTATTATTTACATGAATTACACATCATTATTATACCCATCCAAATAATAGTGTATTGAATAACAATTACACAACGACGTGGAGACGGTAGGCCGTACGTACGCACGTATGGTGAAATGTCATTCAAAGGATGGATATAATACTGAATATGTTTGTACCATATTTATAATAACATCACAGTATATATAAGATACTTGATTTATATTTTAGAAGGGAAAAAACAAACGAAGAAGAAGTAGAATAGGAAGGGAACTTGAAAAGGGTGGTGAAAACATTACCTCTTATTCGGGTTCTTCCTTTTGATTTGATCAAAAGGGCTCCACAGGTGGGATTTATGATCAAACTAAGGCCTCTAGGTTGAAGTGAGGTAATTTTAAAGAATACTTGGAATGTTTTTGGCCTAACCAAAAGGCTTTGAAGGTGTGAATAATTGGTTAGAATTGGTATCCTTTTATAAGCGGGAGGAGGGGCTCTTTAGGAAAAACATAAAGTATTATTTTATAATAAATTCATATTCAGTTTCTAATGGCTCAAAAGTGGATTATTAAAAGTATAAGGTGGGGATGGGTCTATATCCTTTCAACCAATATATTTTATACAGGTTGGGGTCATTTTATATAACCTTGTGTTTTAGTTTTAAGTATTAGTTAATTAGTTTGACATTTACCATGTCACTTTGTATTTTTATATTATATAGTTAATAAACATACTATATAAATCCAAGAGACCCCCATGTGGTCCATTAATGATACAAATATCATTATATAAGACTCCTGGCAGAACATTATATTTTTAAGAATTGGATATCAATTAATAATATAATATTTTTTTTACAAATTCTTTTATATCAATTTTGACACTTTTGGTATTTGATTTTTTTGAAAATAATAAAAGCATGATTAATTCAAAAAAACATAATTAAATGAATACTAACATGTCATATTAATCTATAAAAATAGTTTAATTCTGAAAAATGTCTCAAATTACATTTATTTGGATATTTATAATAGCAATTAGTTTAATATTTCATTAATTAGGTAATTACTGCATCACCATTGTGTCATAAAAAATAAATTCTTTAATGTCTAAAAATTATAAATAAAATATCATTATGTAGGAAATCGTTTTATATTTCTAATTAATATTTACACTCAAATTTATATTATGTATAACCTTATATAAAACTTGTTTTTCTAAAAGCTATATGCTTATGTCATTTTTGTATTTACTTTAACTTAATTAATATAAAGTGTCTCTATCACCAACAAGTGGCTCCATGGGGACCCAAAATCGAAAAAAAGATGCCCATGGTCGGACATGTATCCAAAAATAAGGTTAGGACGCGTTTTAGGGTAATTTATTATTATTATAATATTACTTTGTTTACCCTTATTTACCGGATTTACCTTTTAACAATGTTAAATAAAATATTTACCAAACTAATTATTCAAAATGTCTAAAAATAAAAGTTACTTATTTTCAAAATTTGGACCTCCTGATTCTAAATATGGAATCCATTTTTCTAAATTAAAAACACAAAAGTTGCATAAATTAATTTAAATTTAATTCCCGTTGTAAAAAAACATGTTTTTAAGAGATAATAACTATCAAAAGATTGACAATTGTTTATGTCCTGTTTAAATATGAAATAATGTCCAATGAAAAATATTGTGTTATATGCTAAAAATATATTCTGAATATACTTTAAAAACACTCAAATTCATATTTTTTCACCATTAATTATTTTGATTAAAAAAGTTGTTTTTAATTAAAATTTAGTAATTTTCACTATTCATCAAAATATAAAAGTTATCCAAAAAGTTCCAAAATTACACCCTAGGCTAAATTTGATATTTGGAATCCAAAAATGAATTCAATTTTGAGAGATAAAATTTATAAAATTTTTAAAAGTGGGTATTACTATTCATAATGGCTTGTTTGATTGGTCGCGATGTGTTAGAATCTCGAAGTTGCGTACAACATACGCTACTGTATTATTCAAAGAGAATCGTAACGTGGATGCTTGGGGTGTTATGACTATCGTTAGGAGAAATATAATCTGACTTTACTCTAGAAATACATGACCCATCTTGGTTCCACCTAGGTCAATAGAATCATAAGAGTATAACCCCATTCATAAAATCTAATTGGCTAGTTTTTACACCAATACTCATGCAATATATTGTATAATAATTTTGGTGATTTAAATTAGTAAACTATATTGGAATTATATAATGAATATTCTTGAATTTTCATCACTTTTATGGTTAGTATTTATATCCAGCGTTATGATATATGGACACTCTTTTATGGGTGTGTTTTAAATTAATTTAGATATAATTTTGTAATCTACATGGGTAGTGGGCTGTGGGGTCAAAACCATATGAAATTTAGTGGAAATTGTGTGCTCCCATTAAGATTTTGGTGTTTACATATATCTATGAAATGATTAGGGAAAGGCCTATGGGAAAACATGTGATGTTACTATATTCTTAAAAGTGCGGTTTTTCATGCTCATGACATGGTTTGGTTAACTATGAAGCCAAAATATGTAGTTGTATTTAGCTTCTCAAGTTCCATCTGCAAGGATGGCACCCAATTTAGTAAACCATATGTTCTAAAAAAGAATGTTTCCTAGTTTTCATATAAAATTTAATTTATACATTTACACATATTATTAATATCTTGGCCCCTTATTCCCTCCTTGAATGGTTGACCCACTTGTATTACCTTAGGAGTTACTTCATCCCATCCTATTTCTTTTCTTCCTATATTCATCCATTTCAATCTTGTTTCTCAAGGTATTATACTGAATTCATCATTTCAATTTTCCTTTTACTCTCACCACTATATTTTAAATATCTCAAAAATCCAATACATTTTTTGGGTTGGGATTTTGATTTGGGATAAGTCTAGTGATGAGAAATTTATTCTTTAGGGAGTGTAGAGTGTAGTTCCTTTCTTTATTATGAAATATTCATTGAATGTGATGAACATTGATAAGTTATCTCTTGATATGAGCTAAAATGTTTTATGAAGATCCATTATATTAAATGTTTTGTAATTATAACTTCTTCAAATAAGTTGATTTAAAAAATTCACTCCCTCATTGTTGGGAATATTTTTTATGTAATATTCATTCTAGATTGTGTCCTCGGGGGATTCTTATTATTGATACATATTAATTGTTTTGAAAAGAGGTCATTTCATGAGTGGGTGGTAGAGGTGATATAATCTTTATCTGTTTTTTATATATATTTATGTAATGATAATGTGATCCATTTGGTTGCTCACCTCCTTTTGTTAATATCATGGTAACCTTAGGTATCTATGTAGAATTTCTAAATTCATGTTTTTATAGATAAAAGTTCAATTTCAATCTAGTTTCCTAGGAATATTACACCTTCCATGGGATTTAATTGGTACTTTGTGTCCCAAAAGTGTTATGAGAGGGATATTCAGGTTTCATATTAGGGTACATTTAAGGGAGTGATCTGAGGAAACCATGTAAAATGTCATTCATGTAGAATTTTAGTGATTTTCTAATGATTAATATGTGAATTTGTATATAATTTACATGATATATAGGGAAAAAACATGTTTTTATTCCCTAGAACAAAATTTGGTTACATAGAATCATTTTGTGCGTGTGGGTTGTTAAGTGTTTCACTCTTGATATTTTATACCCTCTGTGTTTATTCATTTTTTACAAGGGTTTCATTTTACTTTAATACTAATCTGTAAATGGTTAATTTTTTTCATTAATATAATGTTAAAATTTGTTTTCAAAATGTTATTTTAGAATTTTTTGGGAAAGGAGTTGGAATGGTTGGTTTATATTGAAATTTAATGTTCCTTTTTCATTTAAAAAAAAACATTTTGATAGAAATAATTGATTTATTAATAGTGTTTGAAATTATTATTTTATGCTGGATGATTCACTATTATTTTCATATGTGTTCTTATTTATGGTATTGGAAGAAAAAAATCAAGTGGGGTATTTATATTACACATTATTTCCCATGAGAAAGGTCATATTTTATAATTTTTTCTCAAACAAGAATTTATATAATGCATTATAAAAGTAACTTTATAAAAAAAGTGTTTCAAATCATACTAGGAATGTTAGGAATACACCCTATATATAAATTGGAACTTGTGTTTTAGTGTGTATACTGATTTTTTATTTTCTATTAGGTTCCAAATATTTCATCATGTTCACTTATTTTTCCTTCAGTCTGAGGTTGGATGATTTAGGATATAGTGTGTGGTTGTGGATCATGTGGGTGCTTTGTTGGATATGTTTGGGTTTATTTTTTATTATATTGTTAGATGTTGTTTTTTCCAATTAATTTTTGTGAATTTAATTAATTTTTGTCATTCAATAAGATTCTGTTTTATTTTATTTTTTCTGATACTATTGTTTTGATTCTTTCGATTTTTATTTTATGATGACATGTTTGACTTGCTTCATTATTTGGGACTTCATAATTTTTATTTATTGATGTCCTTGTCTTGATAGGTCATGGTGGATTATCAGAAGTTTTTGATGATTTATTATTTTCCTATAAAAGGGATAATTAATTCCCAAGTGTAATATTATTTTCATTGTAAAGAGAATCAATTGATTTGAGAAGCATTACCTTGGGTTGATATAGAAGAAAATTTCCATTGAGAAAATTTTTAAGCATATGGGAAGGTTGCGAACAACATTCAAGATGTTCATACAACTCTTTATTTTTTTGTAGTTAAATTTCATAAAAAAAATTTGTTCAGTATAGAAGTATTACACCTCCTTGAGCTGTCCACCCCACAATAAATGAATGTTCTTTAACACACCCCATAGTTTCATGAGACAATATATGTAATATGACCCGTTAATAGTTTCATGATGTAATTACTCAACCAAGACAAAATTCATTTAAATATCTCATCACCCCTATTTTTTTGGATGAACCACTTGAAGTAAAAGATCCAAAATTTCACCTAAAAATTTATTATTTCATGGAACCAAACACTAGAGACTCCCATGAATTTTTTTATATGAGAAACCTTCATGAAATTACTTATATCATAACAAAATTAATTTGGATTTTGTTTGATATGACTTCTCAAAACCTTCCATGATCAAAAATTTAGTTCTTACAAGAAGCTACTTCTTATTAAAACATAGATCTCTATATAATACCCAATATTTTTAAATCCAATGTATTTTCCATATACATTACATCATTGTTCTATAGCCCATGGTCATTCCAACTCCAAACATGCATGACACATCAATGTTTTGGGATCCATAATTTGGGTCCCCCATTTTATATTTCCTTTTGAAAGAAATACTGGTATTAATGGTTGTACTACTATTCCCCTCATCCATTCAAACTGGGCTCACTCATGAACAACCTATATGAAAAACACGTATCATATAGCCTTAAATCTAAGTCTATTGAACCAAGAACTAGTTTGGAAGTCATCATACCTTATTCTCCAAAGCATAGTCAATCTTCATAAGGTCATCATGTTGGCATCAAAAAAAGAATAGTTTACACGCATTGTTCACCTAATATTATCTGGATAATAGATAGATAATCCTACATGTAAAAATCATCAAGGAAAACCATCAATCATTCCTCTAATGAGAGTATATATGAGCACTAGATATTTTCTCCTCCCACCCTAATATATAATGGGGAACATAACATATAATCCACAACTATATAAAATGTGTAATTAAATAAAATTCACAGAATAACATATTTGATACATAATGTTAAACATCATGAAAATGTTCTCAATAGAAGAAATTAAATTTTATCCTTTCAAATTTGACATGAATAAGAAATCAAATGTAAGGATCCCATGATTCCATCTGATATGAACATGGGATACCTCAAGAGATTTGAATGATATGATTTATTAAATCCTATATAATGGACCAATTTGTAAGCCCCATAATATCCCTTTATTTTACCTTCTATAAAATAAGTGCCCATACCACATGCAATTAAATAGTATTGTTCGATATTAATATAGAACATTATGTTTTACACTTAAAAAATGTTGGTTTTGGTTCCCACCGTCAATCAAGATATTAATTCCTCACATTAAGGTTCAATCCTAAGTCCAATATAAACACGTTCCACCGTATAATAGTATTTCTCATAAAAAACTTGTGATGTCCAAAACATATCCAAAAAAATCATTAAACTACCAATTAATCTACAAAACAGGTGGAGGAAACATTATATTATGATCCTCTTTCGACAGTATACAATGTAAGGTGAGGATGTTCATAATAAATATAAAGACACAAGAGGGTGGTGGATGAATTGTGCACTCAAAAAACAAAGATGAGTTCTTCAAACTTATATTTTCATGCTTATAATATTTCCTTATTTTAAAATGTGAAAGTAGCATAAAATAACAAAGGAAATGAATATAGAAATATATAGTGGCTCAGGGCACACTGATTCCTTAGTCCACTCCACCAGAACTCAAATCCACGTGCTTGGGGATTTTACCATAATTTACCTTTATCCTAATACCTTTAAATCCAAAAATGTGTATATGTAGTTGAAACCATAACATAAAACATCACAAGGAATTAAGGATAATTTACAGGGAACTGTAAATCCACAACTTGGTTTAAGAAGATGACACTTATCCACAACTGCGTACGAGCTATCGAAAAGACAATAAATCCAAATATTTTTCTTTTTTGAATTTGGTAGGGTTAACATCACATATTTAAACAAAAACTAACAAATGAAATAATATCTTTATAATTGAATACCAAAAGAATGATCTTCAATGTTGCAGCATATTTTATCAAATAGAATCAAATAAAACACCATATGTATGTTAAAACCTATATGTATCCAAAGATTATATTCACCAAATGCTTTATCATTCTTGTAGAAATTTTTTTAAAAATAAAATGTAGTTGCAACGACACCAACTTCAGCGAGTTTATCAGCTAGATCAAAACATGTATGTATCCAAGCTGTAGCTCTAATGGAAAAAACACACTCCTTTATCTTATGTATAATTCATCCATATATCTATCTATTTTATATCTCTATTTATGTACATTAATTTTCAATTTCTCTAAAAAGAGAATCTTCATATTTATATAATAGGTCAAAAAATATACGTCAAACCAGCTCTAGAAATATCATGTAATAAATCTTGAATAATTTAATTCAAATTATTTCAAGAGAATTATAACATACTATAAGAATATAAATTACATACTCCACTAAATATTAACCTTACATAAAATCATAATGAGCCTTTTAATCAGTCATAAAAAATAGTAGAATGGAAAACTTATTTTTTCAAGACCATTAGAAAAATTAAGGAACTCCATTATTGAATAGTCAAATGTAGGTTTCCTCAATGTTTTGTAAAAATATCAAATATAGGGTTGAAAATGTATGGTTGATAATGAAGTCTTGATATTCCCTATGTTTTTACACAAATGCAGGGTTTTATGAAAAAATAGGGTTGTTGATCCATATTTTCCTAATAGTGTAGGGTTAATGATCCATATGAAATGTTCTAAATGTTGTGTTCGTTCATAACATTACACCTGCACGCATAAGGTATAAATAGTGTTTCTATAATAAATTAAAACATGTTTTTATTTCTTTAGTGAATATTCCATTCAAATAAATGACTTGAATATAATTCTGAAATATAAATTTCAATGAAAAATAATTTCATGAAAAGTTATTCAAATTAATATTATTAAAAACATAAATGTGGTTGTTTGTGAATATGAAAACCATAAATAAAAAATTATTAATCAATATATACTTAAAAAATAACCCCCTTTTTAAGATCATAAACCCTACAATAAAATAATGAATGTAATACAGAAATAGGTAAAATGAATTTAAAATTGAATTTTTCTTTATAAAATTTCTTTCATAAAATAAAATTCTCTACTAAAATGACAGCTTCAAATAATTCATTAATATGATATTATTTTATAAAATATTTCTCTCATATATATACAAGTATGTGTAAACTTCTCACCTACTGATAATGAGAATAATAATAAAATTTATATTCTTTAAAACATATATACCTATTCAGTATAATTATACAACACTCTCATGCCAATTTAAAAAACATAAACTTCACTCCCTTTCATGACATTAAAATGTTAAGAGTAGTAAACCTGTATCCCCCAAAAATTATGCATTCGTAGGAGTGAAAATATTTAAATAAGAAACCTAATAAAATATTTCTTTAAAATCTCCCCCTGTATTATAGAATACAATATTATTTATATTATTTTATATAATATTTTTTCATAAATAAAAACTAAAATTATTACTTACAATAATAGGCTAATTTATATAAATATTAAGATCATTATGTATGTATTGAAGGAAGAAATTAATAATTAACACATAACACTATTTTCACTACACATTTTATATATCATTTGAATAAAATAAAAAGGTTTAGAAGTAGACTATTCTTCTAAAAATTTGTAAAATTTTAAAATTTTCACTTAAAGAAACAAAAACTCATTATATTTCTTCAAATCCATTTTCAACATTTTTGTTCTTCGATTAGAATAAGAAAATATTTGTTCAAGAAGAATCAACATCATCTTTTAAAGTTATTTCTTGGTAAAATATTTTTTATGATATTTTCTATTTGATTTATATCTTCTATATTGAATGATTCAATGTCTACTATTGAGATTGAACTATCTTCCAAACTATGATATTCATTCTTTAACAAATCAAAAACCATATTTGGTAAAAATTAATTCAGAATGTAATGATACAACTTTCTAGAAACATCCAGAGCAGCTTCTAGATTCATTTTCTCTTCATTCAAAATATTGACATTTCATAGAAGCTTTTCATAAGCCAATTTAGATGAAAAAACATCCAATTCCTCACCAGAATAATCTTTTGGATTTATTTTAGAAGATTTTTCAAATAAATATTTAATGAATGAAATAGACTATTATTATAAAAAATCAGAAGGATTAAATTTTTTTGTAAGATCAATTTTAAAATGAACACGTTGAGATTTATTGTTTAATATTTTAATGTTATGGTTTTCAATATTTTTTGAAAAAAATATCTTCTGAATAAGAAGATATATTAATAAAATTCTAAGAAGAATATGATATAATATATTCTGACATACTACCGAAATAGTTTCATATTTATTAACCAAAAACAAAAAATAATCATTATAGATTTTATGTCTGAAGGCACATGTTATGTAATAAAAATATATTTGTTTTTGAGATAAATGAATCAAAAAGATTTTTATAAATATTTAAAAAAACACAGAAACTTTTCATATGAAATTAATAAAATATTTTATAAAACCTTTCGAGAGACGTTTTAAAAAATAAATTATATCAATAATGAAATGTTTTTAACAAAATTTTGGAATGTAAATTTCTCCTTGTATAAATTAACACAATGTTATATAAGTATATAAATATTATAAAAAAATACTTCCTGGATTAGTGTTTTTAATAATGATGTTTCATAGGACAAACTACATAAAAGTTTTTACTCGAACCATTAGATAACCCATTCATAGAGTTTAACAGTATAACTATGTGGTGTAATCCGACAAAACATCAAATGCAGGTTCCTTTTGGTACCCTTACTCTTTTAGGTCTAACAGTGTTAGTAGTTAATTTTTTCTACAACCAAATTTAATTAATTTCTTTATACATTCTACTATCGAAGTGAAACAATTATTTAAAAAAGCATTATAAAAATAATTTTTTTATTTTTTGAAACAATTATAATTTTCATAATGATCATTGAAACTGTAATAAAAACATTTATATGAAGACAAGTTCTTACTATTTTCACCTGAAAAAAAATATTTCTTATATATTTTTTTCTCTTTCACCATTTCCTCTGATTCCATGTTTTGCTTTATGAAAATTATTTTTTTCAAAGGATTTGATTTAAATATTGTCATCCTTTGATTAGCATACATGAATATTGTTTTAATTATAATCATCATACAATTATTCTTTAATATTAATGTCATGTAAATCAAACAATGATTTAGAAGAATTAGATTATAAATTTACAGTTGTTTTGACAAATTTTCTTTATATACTAAAATTTTATCATATGTGTTTCTAATTTCTCTATATTCATTAATTAAAGACTCATATTTATCTTACAACATAAAGAAGTATCTTTGTAAATCACCAAAAGAGAATTTTTGACATCTATAATTTTTTAGATCAATAATATTATACCTCATTATTTGTATGAGGCATAAGACATACCATTTTTTTATTTATGATCTGCCTCAGAATTAGTATATGATTCATCATGTGAACCAGATGTATTAATCCATGTAGTTTTTTTATTTTTCTTTCCTTTTATATTGTAATCATCTCTACATTGTGATTTCAGAAAAGGTCAATTATCCTTTATATGAACTTTTTTCTTTCAATCACACCATTTGTTTTCTCCAGTCACATTCTTTTTATTCCTATTCATCCTTACAAATTTTCCCAGATATATCTAATAAATTATTTTCCAAATATGGATTAAATTAATTATAGGATTCGTCCAAATTAGTTTTTAGAGAAGATTCTTTATGTAAATTACGATTCTCATCTTCTGCCTATATCCCATCATCATACACCATTAATGTTTACTACTACAAAACAGGGCAAGGGCAGCGCTACCCTTTATCAGCTCTAAACAGAAAGTGATGATAACGGGGTATGCCTTTATCAGCGCTATATAAAAGCGCTGATAAATCGTACATTTATCAGCTCTAAAATAAGCACTGATAAAAGGTATCATTTATCAGCACGTTTTTTAGCGCTGATAAAGGTATATCTTTATCAGCGCTAAAAAATCGCTGATAAATTAATGTTTTATCAGCGCTTTTATTTTATCTCTAATAAAAAATACCTTCATCAGCGCTTTTGACGAGTGCTGATAATGGTTCTGTCAGTTTTTATTTAATAACCCTAACAGGCCATCCTCGCTTGCATGCGGTCAAGATCTCACGGAAGCTGAACCAGGCCCCTCGCCACGCGACCTCGCCCTCCTCGTCCTCCTCCTTCTCTGTCGTAACCGCCACCTCTGCCCCCGCTCCCGCTCCCGCTACCGCGACCGCCTCTGCCTCTACTGCCTCCACCCTCACTGCCGTGCGTGACCGCTGCCGCCTCTGCCACCGCCGCCGCCTCTGCCTCGGTCGCCACCACCGCCTCCACCCTCACTGCCACGACTATCGCCGCCTCGTCCTCCTCCTCCTTGTGCTCTCAAGGTTGGAGGTGAGTTCCATGGATGGTATTCCATTGGTATATTATTTATATATTGTGTGTGTGAGGACCAAATAGTGAATATAGATGTGAGATAAGAATGATACCATATCTTGAGCCTAATTCCAGTAAGGATTTCCATAATAGATAGTGTGGTCTTAATGTGATTATGATTATGTCTTGGGATGTGATTCATAATTAGTGATGAGTGTTGAAATAATAGATGTTATTGATATTTAGCAACACAAGTGGGTTGTTTGTGAATGATGTGGAATTGGATACCCTATAGGTTCCATAGGGATATCTTGACTCTAAGATGAAGTATATGGTAATTGTTTAGTTATGATGGTTCACATCTGTGAGAGGTCTACCAAGGTTATGTGTGATGACTTCTGTGGATAACCAACCCTTGTTTTCATTTTTTTTTTATTTTGAGTTACCATGGGTGGTAAGTTCTACCCCTTCGAGATGAATATTTATGTATGAGATACAAAGGAAATAGTTTTTAATCTTATGGTTATATGGATTCCCATATATTATCCCAATTGAAATGATGATGGATCCATATTAATTTTCATCACATACATAGTTATATGATTAGACAAAGATGAACCCATAATACAAAACATATCACCTAGTATGTCTGTCACATATACGAATAATTAAATTAGAAAACAAACATGCTACAAAGCATAAAGGTACCATTAAATAATTACATTGGATAACATGTTTTAGAAATTGTTTATCTGCATCTGTGCCTTGTACTTGCACCCATGAATTTGAAGGTGAGTATGCGTACACGATAGTTGACCTTCTTAGAGAAGAGTTTCTAGAAGATTATAAGAGACATGATGCAATGAAGATCATTAGAGTGTTGGAGAAAATGTGGTTGCTACAAACAATGTGGCAATCGGCTTGTACAACGTGACCGAAGTTACAACTTGAAGGTATTGTAACTTAGGCCACGTTGTACAAGCCAATTGCCACAATGAATAACAAGATCTTCATTGCTTCATGTCTCTTATACTCTTCCAGAAACCCTTCTCTAAGAAGGTCAACTATCGTGTATGCATACTCACCTTCAAATTCATGGGTGCAAGTACAAGGCACAGATGAAGATAAACAATTTCTAAAACAATGTTGACCTATGTAAGTATTTAATGGTACCTTTATGCTTTGTAACATGTTTTTTTCTAATTTATTTATTTGTATATGTGACAGACATACTAGGTGATATGTTTTGTATTATGGGTTTATCAGGAGTCTGTATGATTTTCTTTTTCCACATTTCATTTTAAATAGCATGTTATAATTATATATTTAATGTACCCTAATAGCTCAAATAGTCAGGCATATTGTAGATGTTGCTATAATGCTGTAGGATTATTTTTCCCCAATGTTAGTACATTTTTAGGATGTTTTCACTAATGAGGTATAAAATTTACTTCTTAATAAAGAGATAAACTTTATAATCTAGTTAATTTTGGGAGAAAATTCAGTTTCTATCAAAATTTCTAAAATAACACCAAAATAGCATCAGTTGTTTGAATTAAAATTTGATGATATAGAATATAATGGTTTCATATGGCATATTACTTAACCATGGGGTTTTATAGTTCTCTAAAATAGATGGTTGATTGGTATTTATTATTTTGTTGGACTATTGGAGATTGAACCTGATGAGATTCATGAATATGTATCCTCATCCACACATTGATAGTCACATTGATCATCTATGAGGTTTTATGATCTTCTCTGTGATAGATTTGACATTAGGATACCATTATATGAGTTGGACGTCGATGGACCTACCATGGACTGCTTTTAGGAGTAGTTATGGCCTGTATGATTTTTTAGCGATGATTATTGGTTTAACTAATGCATAGGTTGTATTAAAGGACTTGATGAATAGGATATTTCATCCTTTTCTGGATCAGTTTTTAGTAGTTTTTTTCAATTAAATATTAGTGTACTCCCAACCCATAGTTGATCTTGACCAACATCTTATCATCACCTTGAGTACATTGAGAAAACATCATATTTATTACTGTTTTCTCCTCTTACTCATTTGTTTCCTCTTGTTCGCATGTCATGTAATTTCTAAGGCATAATCTTGCCTTTGTAAGACTAACTTGGAATAAATTTGATATATGTCAGATTAAATCAGGTATCTTATACATACACGATGTTCACCATACTGGACACACCATGTATATAGATTTCACATGTGTTTAAAGGAATTTTTAACACCCGAGACTTTTATGTTATATAAATCATAAAAGGAATATTTTTCTACACAACACTTGCTTGACTTGCTTTACACGAAATCACGACCTTCCTCGATAGCTTGCGTCGTACGTAATACCGAGTTTCACTAAACAACGATATACTATTAAAACTAGCCGTTATGAATAGTAATAACCACTTTTTGAAATTTTATAAATTGTATTTTTCATAATGGACTTCATTTTTGGATTATTAATATCGAAATTAGCCTAGGGTGAAATTTTGGTATTTTTCTGAAAACTTTCAAGTTTTGATGAATAGTGAAACCACTAAGTGGTAGTTAAAAAAACTGAATTTTTCATAAAACATAATTTTACCACTTCTGTGAGGGGAATTTCAAAAATCCGAGAGACACGGTTGATGTCAGTAAGTAAAATGGGGTTCAATGAGATGAAAATAATTTTTGGTGAATAGTTACTTTTTACTTTTATTTTCCACGGTAAAAAGTAAATAGGGTAATTATGGGTAAAAATGATAATATTATTACCCTAAAACATGTCCTAATTCTATTGGATATGTGTAATTCGACCAAAAACAAACTTAGGAATAACATATGACCATTTAGGCCCACATGGATTAGATTAGGACATTTATTATTAATTTATTTAAAGAAGGGTTAAAATAGTTAAAATCAAAGCTTAATAACTAAATCATTTTTAATATAGGGTTATACATAAGATAAAATCGACTATAAATTTTCATTAGAAAGCTAAAAATATTTCCTACATAATGATATTTTATTTTTAATTTTTAGACTTTAAATAATTTAATTTATTTATGACACAAAGATGATGCAATAATTATCTTATTAATGAAATATTGACATAATTTATTTTATAAATACCCAAATAAATATAACTGGAGACTTTTTATGAATTACAATAATTTTCTAGGTTAATATGACATGTTATTATTGATTTAATTAAATGTTTTCGAACTAATAATTCTTTTATGATTTTCACAAAAATCAATTACTAAATAGTGTCAAAATTGACATAAAATAGTTTTTAAAACAAATATAATATTAGTAATTGTTATTTTATTCCTAAAAATCTATGGTTTGGCAAAATGACATAGATAAGGTTATATATGTTAATAATAAACAACTTGGGGTTCGTTTGGCTGCTTATAGTAAGTTTATTAACCTTATAGTATAAGAACACAAGAAGACACGGTAAAAGTAAAATTATTTAACTTAATGTTAAATCTAAATGATAAGGTTAAAATAGGAAACCAAACTTGTCTAAATTCTATTGGATGAGATGATTTCGACCCATCCCCACCTTATCTTCGAAATAAATCAATGAGGAGCTATTTAAAACCGAACTTGAATTTATAATAAAATAATATTTTTAGTTTTTCCAAAGGAGCCCCTCTCCTCCCTTATAAAAGGGAACCTCCTCCCTATCCTCCTCACACCAATTTTAGCCTTCATGCTCAGCCAACCCCTGCCACTTTCTCCTCTCCACTTCCCTAGAAACATACTAGAGGTCCTGGTCTTCTTCAAAGACCAATTTTAGTGCCCTAAAAGGAGGTCTCAAAGATGCACTTCAAAGAATAGGTAATGTCCGTTACCGATTCTTTCATCTTTATTTCTTCTTCCACTTATTCTTCTTTAGTTATTTCATTATGAAGTAATAACATCAGTATCACTCATATACTAATATTTTATTATAATTATGAAACAATCCTATTTCACCATCTATCCATCCTACGGAAAATGAAATCACCGCGCGTGCGTACGTACGGAATACCGTCTTCATGCCGTGGTGTAAACTATTTTCCACAACCACCTTACTTGGATGGGTATAATGGTGTAAATAATGAATATATATGATTATTGTGAAGTTATATTGATTCTAAAATAGTATACATACACTCCAATACAATTCCACGATCATAGGAACGATATCATCACTCGTGCGTACGTACGGAATACCGTCTCCACGATGTGATGCGATTTGTTCTATATGATCTTCATTGCATAAAGATTATATAAGTGAATTGAATGAATTAATATGATATATATTACACTAATACCATTCTGTAAATGAGGTATCTATAACCTAAAAAAAGGAAGGATAAGAATTTATTCGACAAAACACGCATAAGAACAAAAAGTAGTAAACACCCGAATAAACAAGTAGTAATGAAATATTACTAATAAGAAGCTAAGAATACGACCATATATGATATCATAAAAATAAGTATGATTCTGGAATAAGTCAATAACATTATTTAAATCATTATACAGGAGGTTCGGACACTTACGAAGCAAATCAGACATAAGGTAAGGGAAATATCACAATCTCATTTTTATCAGAGATTGTTTATACTTTGAAATTTACTGGGGTGTATTTTATCATCCACATCAATGTTCCCTCAATATGAAATATTATTTCCATACACCTAAAACTGTTTAAATCCAATTTTACCCTTCGGTGAGTTTTTATTGAAAGATATGAAAGGAATCATTTGTCATTTTTCGTACGAGGTACTTTTTGACTTTTCCGACAAAAGTACGAAGAATGTTTTTTTAACTTATATGGCATGAATGGATTTTTAAAACATTATTTCCAAGAATCTTCCTTTACAAGTTTTCAAGATTATTTTTAATCAACTTCTTTTAGTTTATAATTGTATGACATGTTAAGAAAGGAAAAGTGTTTTTGAAGTAGAAAGGATATTTTCCTCAAGAATGGAGTTCAAGTGTTCTATCAAAATTATTTTCCATCTAAGATAATATAGGGTTCTGTTTATATCCCTATTATTACATTGATTTGATTATGTTGTGATGGAATTATTTTTATAAATTCTTTTATCTTATATGAATTGTTTTATGATGTCATGATGTTTAAGAATCCCATTTTTATTACATGGGTTATGCAGTGATGTATGATTTATGATTTTGTGGCACACATAATGATGGTATCATTATGATATGGGTGGAACCTATATCTCCCTCCAATGCATTAGGTAAAGATTTTATATCTCATGAGATAGACATGGCTGGAACGGCAGGTTAAACCGGTTCAGTGAAACAGGACTGAAACGAGGAGTGAACTCTGTTCGGAAATGGATTTTTTCCACTATGATAGTCTTGGAAATGAGTCTTGACTAACAAGAAATGATTCTTTATGATTACTTGTTAATGGCACAAAGTTTCATGTTTTATGTTATGATTATTGAGATTACATTTCACTACTATGATTTATCCCATGTTATGAAATTATGATTTCTTTTGTAGGTTAATATTTCTAAAAGTTATGTTCTTATGTATATAATGTGATTGAAATTTCTTTTGTTTACCCTTACTGAGCATTTGAGCTCACCCTTTTGTATGTTTTCTTTCCCCAGGTCAGGAAGAAGGTTATTAAGTAAGATATGTCAAAAGGGACTATAGATATGATGAAATAAATGGGAGACAGTGTAGACGCTTTATGAACCAGTTGTTTATGTTTCCAAGTTTCTAAAGACACTATACCTATACGGTCCATTAATGGTTTTGTTATATGTTGTAATAAGTGTGCTTCAATTCTAAAGTAATAACAATGTATGTAAAGTATGGGTCGTTATAGTTGGTATCAGAGGAAAGGTATAGTCAACCTTTGGAAACTAGGATGTAAAAGCCTTAGTAAGAACCCTAAGGATAAGTCTAAGCATAGAACGCAATCTTAGTGTTTTAGAAATGGCCATGAATAACCTAGGATAAGACCTTAAGTCTGAAATTTTTATTTTTGATTATGTGGTTTTCCTATTATAATTAGTGTTCCTCACACTATTCTTCTCGGTTTTAGTCAATGGCTGGAACCCGAAGGAACCGTGTTAATGCGGAATGCGACGGGCAATGCAATTATTGTCCCCCTGAGCAACCAAACGTTATGGGAGATGGAATGCAAAATCTTGTAGCCATGATCACACAACATTCTCAAGCTATGAATCATGCAGGACTTCCAAAGGAGCAAAGTAAGGAGCAACATTCTGTTGAATCATTCATGAGGCAGCTTCCACCTTCATTCAGCGGGTCTACTGATCCATTAGTTTCTAAACAATGGATTAGTACTACTGAAAAGATATTTTCTGTTCCTCAATGTTCTGAACATGATAAAGTCATCTTAGCAGTGTATCGTTTGGAAGGTGATGCTGATCAATGGTGGAATCTTATCAAGAATACGAGGCAAAGAGATGAAATTGAGTACATGGAATGGGACGAGTTCAAGAACTTATTTTTCAATAAGTACTTCCCTCGTATTCTCCGAACAATGATGGAGAAGGAGTTTCTTGAACTAAAGAAAAAGGATGATGAATCTGTTGGTACCTATGAAGCAAATTTTACAAGACTTGCAAGGTACGCTTCTGGTATTATTATCCAGCCTGAGAGTAAGATCGATTGATTATTTAGTGGCTTAAAACTAAGTCTTCGAAGGGAGTTAGCCATAAGGGACTTCAGTAGCTACGAGGAAATCGTTTGATGTGCTCTCAAAGTCGAGATGGAGATTAGAGTAACCCATTAGTCATATGGGTTTGATAAGAAGAGGAAAATGTAATTCAAAGGAAAATCTAAAGAGCACACTGAAAAGAAGATGAGATTTCCCTTATGCTCAAAGTGTGGAAGGAAACATGGAGGGAGTTGTCTTAAAGGGACAAGTAAATGTTTCAAATGTGGAAAGGAAGGTCATCGGGCATTTGAATGCCGCAATGATGGGAAGAAGATGTCTAATGATACAAACAAAGGAAAGGATACACAGAATGAACCTACTACACTACAATGTTTCAAGTGTAAGAAGATGGGGAATTATGCCAATCAATGCCCAAATCCAAGGGTTGATGATGATGGTCGACGTCAACAAACTCTTAAGGCTAAAGACAAAGGAAAGTCACATGAAATTTCTATCAGTAATGTGGAGTACGATAACGATGTGGTGAAAGGTACACTTACCATCCACTCTAAAGTAGCAAATGTTTTATTTGATTCTGGATCCAACCACTATTTTATTTCTAAAGAATTTTCTAAGTATATCACCGTATTACCTCAACAATTAGATGTTGAGTTAGTTGTGACAACCCCTAATGACACAACAGTCGCATCAAAAGTTTATAATTCTTCTCCGATTGAAGTTTGTAGGAATGTGCTTCCTGTAAATCTTGTGATCCTTCCAATAGTGGAATTTGATGTGATTCTTGGAATAGATTGGCTTTCTTTATATGGATCTCATATCAATTGCCAAAGAAGGGAAGTCACATTTCATATTCTAGATCAATCTATGATCGTCTATCAATACAAGGATGAACATAACCTCCCAGTGGAACTTTCTTCCATCTTATGGGTCTTGATTCCACTAAATGAAGGTTATTTATCTCAAATGGTTGGTGAGAAACTCACTATTAAGAATATGCCCATTGTATGGGAGTTTGATGATGTCTTTCAGGAGGAATTATTAGGTCTTCCACCAAATCGTGAAGTTGAGTTTTCAATAGAACTCGTACCAGGTGCTTAACCTATTTCAAAGTCACCTTATAGAATGGACCCAATTGATTTGAAGGAATTGAAGAAGCAACTCCAATAGAATCTTGATAAGGGGTTCATACGCCCTAGTGCGTCACCTTAGGGAGCACCTGTTCAGTTTGTTAAGAAGAAAGATGGATCAAGGACACTCTGCATTGATTATCGAGAACTTAACAAGATCACTATCAAGAACAATTATCCTCTCCCATGCATTGATGACCTATTTGACCAACTACGTGGAGCTCAATACTTTTCCAAGATTGATCTTCGTTCAGGGTATCATCAATTAAGGGTCAAAGAGAGGATATACCAAAGAAGAATTTTCGTACATGGTATGGACACTATGAATTTATAGTGATGCCATTTAGTCTTACTAATGCCCCTTCTATCTTCATGGATCTGATGAATAGAGTCTTTAGAGACTATCTTGATCAGTTTTTGGTAGTCTTTATAGATGATATTCTTTTCTATTCAAAGAGAAAGGAAGAACATGAAGATCACTTGAGAATTATATTGAAGACCCTGAAAAAGGAGAAGCTTTATGCCAAATTTACCAAGTGTGAATTTTGGCATCAAAAAGTTTCATTTTTGGGTCACATAATCTCAAAATAGGGGATATCTGTGGATCCAGCAAAAACAGAGGTTATCGAAAGATGGTCGAGACCAACAACAGTAACCGAGATCCGAATTTTTCTTGGTTTGGCTGGATATTATCGACATTTTGTGAAAGCTTTTTCACGATTATCTAATACACTCACCAAGTTGACTCGGAAAGGAGTTAAGTTTGTTTGGACGGATGAATGTGAATAGAATTTCAAGGAGTTGAAAAGAAGGTTATCCAGTGCACCTGTACTAACACTTCCTTGTAGTGGAGAAAGGTTTGTGATCTACAGTGATGCATCCAAGAAGGGACAGGGATGTGTTCTCATGCAAAATGATATGGTGATAGCTTATGCCTCACGACATTTGAAAATACATGAGCAAAATTACCCAGCTCATGATTTGGAGTTAGCTGCGGTAATATTTGCATTAATGATTTGGAGGCATTATCTTTATGGAGAAAGGTGTGACTTTTATACTGATCATAAAAGTTTAAAGTATATTTTCACACAAAATGAGCTGAATATGCGCCAAAAAAGATGGTTGGATCTGATTAAGGATTACGACTGCTCAATCCATTACCACCCTGGGAAAGCAAACAAGGTGGCAGATGCATTAAGTCGACAAGACCATGCTAGTTTATCCATGATGAGGATCACAAAAGATCCAATATTTATGGTTTTACAAAGGATGGATCTTGGAATTATAATGGAAGGGGGAAATCATATCTTTCTCAAATGAATGTTCAACCATATATACATGTGAAGATTAAAGAGGCACATAAAGAAGATGTAGAGTCACAAAATAAGGTGAGAAATGTTCCTGAATTTAACCTTGAGTGTGATGGGATAATAAAGTTCAGGAATCGGGTTTGTGTTCCTCCCATCCCCGAATTAAAGAAGGAGCTGCTGGATGAGGCTCATAGTTCTTCATTCTCTATTCATCCTGGAAGCACGAAGATGTATAGGGACCTGAAAGAGTACTTCTGGTGGGATGGCATGAAAAGAGATGTTGCTGAATATGTCTCTCGATGCTTGGTATGTCAGCAAGTTAAAGCTGAGAGACAAAAGTCTAAGGGGATGTTACAACCATTACCCATACCTGAATGGAAATTGGAAAACATCACTATGGACTTTGTCACCGGACTTCCTAAAACATCCAAAGGCAATGATACTATCTGGGTCATAGTTGATCGTCTTATAAAGTCTGCACACTTCATTGCTATTAGAGAGGATTTCTCTCTGGATCAGCTTGCCAGGATATATGTAAAGGAAGTGGTAAGATTGCATGGAGTACCACTTTCTATTATATCTGATCGGGATCGGAAGTTTACCTCAATGTTCTGGTGAAGTCTTCAGCATACTCTGGATACAGAGATAAGTTTCAGCACTGCATATCATCCTCAGAAAGATGTTCATTCTGAGAGAACAATTCAAACTCTAGAAGATATGTTGAGAGCATGATCTATGGATTTCAAATGTGGTTGGGATCAACACCTA
The DNA here is from genome assembly GCA_963277665.1 of Viscum album. Classification (NCBI taxonomy): domain Eukaryota; kingdom Viridiplantae; phylum Streptophyta; class Magnoliopsida; order Santalales; family Viscaceae; genus Viscum; species Viscum album. Next base: position 1,977,221,372 of record OY728153.1, on the reverse strand, counting down.
CCTTTGGTGGAATTTTCATATAATAATAGCTTTTACTCCAGTATTCAGATGGCTCCTTATGAAGCTCTCTATGGAAAGAAATACAGGACTCCAACTTGCTGGGATAAATTTGGGGAAAGAAAGCTATTAGGACCTGATCTCATTGATGAAATGGCAGAAAAGTTAAGATCTATTCAACAACACATAAGAGAAGCTCAGAGTCGACAGAAAAGTTATGCCGAAAACCGAAGAAAAGACCTAGAGTTTGAAGTGGGTGATAAAGTGTTCTTACGAATATCTCCCTGGAAGATGGTCATGATATTTGGAAAGAAGGGGAAGTTGAGCCCTAGATATATCGGTCCTTTCGAAATACTGGATCGTGTTGGGAAGGTAGCTTACCGATTGGTGCTTCCACCGAATCTCTCTCAAGTTCACGATGTGTTCCATGTATCTCTCCTGAGAAAGTACATACCTGATCCTTCACGTGTACTCAACTCAGAAGTTGTACCGCGGGAGAAAGATCTTTCTTATGAACAACAGCCGATAAGGATTCTGGATCGTAGCGAAAAAGTCCTATGGAACAAGAGCACTCGCTTGGTGAAAGTTTTATAGAGGAACCGCCAATTAGAAGAAGCTACATGGGAGCTTGAGGATATGATGAGGGAGTGGTATCCTAATATGTTTGTTACAAAGTGACGAATTTCGAGGGAAATTTTTTTTTAAGGGGGGTAGAATGTAACACCCGATACTTTTATGTTATATAAATCATCAAAGGAATCTTTTTATACACAACACTTGATTGACTTGATTTACACGAAATCGTGACCTTCCTCGATAGCTTGCGTCGTACGCAATACCGAGTTTCACTAAACAACGATATACTATTAAAAATAGAAGTTATGAATAGTAATAACAACTTTTTGAAATTTTATAAATTTTATTTTTCAAAATGGACTTCATTTTTGGATTCGTAATATCAAAATTAGCCTAGGGTGAAATTTTGGTATTTTTCTGAAAACTTTCAATTTTTAATGAATAGTGAAACCACTAAGTGGTAGTTAAAAAAACTGAATTTTTCATAAAACATAATTTTACCGCTTCTGTGAGGGGAATTCCAAAAATCTGAGAGACACAGTTGATGTCATTAAGTAAAATGTGGTTCAATGAGACGAAAATAATTTTTGGTGAATAGTAACTTTTTACTTTTATTTTCCACGGTTAAAAGTAAATAGGGTAATTAAGGGTAAAAATGATATTATGATTACCCTAACACATCTCCTAATTCTATTGGATAAATTTAATTCGACCAAAAACAAACTTAGGAATAAAATATGACCATTTAGGCCCACTTGGATTAGATTAGGACATTTATTATTAATTTATTTAAAGAAGGGTTAAAATAGTTAAAATCAATGTTTAATAACTAAAGAATTTGTAATATAGGGTTATACATAAGATAATTTCAACTATAAATATTTATTAGAAATCTAAAAATATTTCCTACATAATTATATTTTATTTGTAATTTTTAGACTTTAAATAATTTAATTTATTTATGACACGAAGATGATGCAGTAATTATCATATTAATGAAATATTGACATAATTGATTTTATAAATACCCAAATAAATTTAATTTGAGACTTTTTATGAATTACACTACCTTTATAGGTTTATATGACATGTTATTATTGATTTAATTAACTTTTTTCGAACTAATCATTCTTTTATGATTTTCAAACAAATCAATTACTAAATAGTGTCAAAATTGACATAAAATAGTTTTTAAAACAAATATTATATTAGTAATTGTTATTTTATTTTTAAAAATATAGTGTTCAGCCAAATGACTTAGATAATGTTATATATATTAATAATAAACAACTTGGGGTTCGTTGGGCTGCTTATAGTAAGTTTATTAACCTTATAGTATAAGAACACAAGAAGACATGATAAAAGTAAAATTATTTAACTTAATGTTAAATCTAAATGATAAGGTTAAAATAAGAACCTAAACTTGTATAAATTATATTGGATGAGAGTAGTTCGACCCATCTCCACCTTAGCTTCGAAATAAATCAATTTGGAGCTATTTAAAACCGAACTTGACTTTATAATAAAATAATATTTTTATTTTTTCCAAAGGAGCCCCTCTCCTCCCTTATAAAAGGGCACCTCCTCCCTCTCCTCCTCACACCAATTTGAGCCTTCAAGATCGGAAAACCCCTGACACTTTCTCCTCTCCACTTCCCTAGAAACATCCTAGAGGTCCTGGTCTTCTTTAAATACAAATTTATGTGCCCTAAAAGGAGGTCTCAAAGAAGCACTTCAAAGAAGATGTAATGTCTGTTACCGATTCTTTCATCTTTATTTCTTCTTCCACTTCTTCTTCTTTAGTTGTTTCATTATGAAGTAATAACATCAGTATCACTCATATAATTATGTTTTATTACAAGTATGAAACAACCCTATTTCACCATCTATCCATCCTACGGAAAATAAATTCACAGCGCGAGCGTACGTACGGAATACCGTCTCCACGCCGTGGTGTAATATATTTTCCACCACCACCATACTTGGATGGATATAATGGTGTAAAGAATGAATATATATGATTATTGTGAAGTTATATTGATTTTTAAATAGTATACATACACTCCAATACAATTCCACGTTCATAGGAACGATATCATCACTCGTGCGTACGTACGGAATACCGTCTGCACGATGTGATGCGATTCGTTCTATATGATCATCATTGCATAACGATTATATAAATGAATTGAATGAATTAATATGATATATATTACACTAGTACCATTCTGGAAATGAGGTATCTATAACCTAAATAAAGGAAGGATAAGAATTTATTCGACAAAACACGCATAAGAACAAAAAGTAATAAACACCCGAAATAAACAAGTAGTAATGAAATATTACTAATAAGAAGCTAAGAATATGTCATATATGATATCATAAAAATAATTATGATTCTGGAATAAGTCAATAACATTATTTAAATCATTATACAGGAGGTTCGGACACTTACGAAGAAAATCGGACTTAAGGTAAGGGAAATATCACAATCTCATTTTTATCCGATATTGTTTATACTTTGAAATTTACTGGGGTGTATTTTATCATCCACATCCATGTTTCTGCAATATGTAATGTTATTTAAATCCACCTAAAATTGTTTAAATCCAATTTTACCCTTCAGTGAGTTTTTAGTAAAAGATATGAAAGGAATCTTTTGTCGTTTTTCGTACGAGGTATTTTTTTACTTTTCCGACAAAAGTACGAAGAATGTTTTTTTTAACTTATACAGCATGAATGGATTTTTAAAACATTATTTCCAAGAAGCTTCCTTTACAAGTTTTCAAGTTTATTTTTAATCAACTTCTTTTAGTTTATAATTGTACGACATGTTAAGAAAGGAAAAGAGTTTTTGAAGTAGAAAGGATATTTTCCTCAAGAATAGAGTTCAAGTGTTTTATCAAAATTATTTTCCATCTAAGATAATATAGGGTTCTGTTTATTTTCCTATTATTACATTGATTTGATTATGTTGTGATGGAATTATTTTTATGAATTTCTTTATCTTATATGAATTGTTTTATGATGTCATGATGTTTAAGAATCCCGTTTTTATTACATGGGTTATGCAATGATGTATGATTTATGATTTTGTGGCACACATTAGAATGGTATCATTATGAGATGGGTGGGACCTTTATCTCCCTCCAATTCATTGGGTAAAGATTTTATATATCTTGAGATAGACATGGCTGGAATGGCAGGTTAAACCGGTTCAGTGAAACAGGACTGAAACGAGGAGTGAACTCGGTTCAGAAATGGACATTGTCCACTAAGATATTCTTGTCACTGAGTCTTGACTAACAAGAAATGATTATTTATGATTATGTGTGTATGCCACAAAGTTTCATGTTTTATGTTATGATTATTGGGATTACATTTCACTACTATGATTTATCCCATGTTATCAAATTATGATTTCTTTTACAGGTTAAGATTTCCAAAAGTTATGTTCTTATGTATATGATGTGATTGACACTTCTTTTTTTTACCCTTACTGAGCATTTAAGCTCACCCTTTTGTATGTTTTCTATCCCCAGGTCAGGAAGAAGGTTATTAAGTATGATATTCCAAAAGTGACTATAGATATGATGAAGTAAATGGGAGACAGTGTAAACACTTTATGAACCAGTTGTTTATGTTTCCTAGTTTCTAAAGACACTATACCTATACGGTCCTTTCTTGGTTTTGTAATATGTTGTAATAAGTGTGCTTCAATTCTGAAGTAATAATAATGTATGTAAAGTATGGTTTGTTATACATTTGTACCATGATTTGATTTTATAAAACCCAAACAATGCTACCTGATTTATTAAAACATAATATTAGGCAAGTTCTCGAGATCGAACCCATAAAGACGATGAATATGAATAAAATATGGATGAATTCCAATCGGTTGACAAAAGAGTATGAAGATGGTGTGAAAGAGTTTATCATGTTTGTAGAAGATCATGCATGTGACCCTTCTCAAATCCTTTGTCCGTGTTTACACTTTTGTTATTCAAGACAAATTAGTCCAGAGGAGTTGGAAGAACACCTGATCTGTCTTGGAATAGATCGAAGTTATACATGTTGGAATAAACATGGGGAAAAAATCAATGTAGGTAGTGACTTAGAGAACACGACATTTTATAGATCATCTGATATGATTAGAAGCGTGAACAGTGAAGACGATCGTATGGAGGGTGTGATTACATATGTGAACAATGATGAAGATCGTATTGAGGAAATGACAAGGACAGTTGAAGATGAACTTTGTGATTTCCCAAAATTGTTTGAGAAGTTAAAGAGTTGTGAAAAATCATCATTGTATGCTGGTTGCACTAAATATACAGCATTGTCAGCAGTATTGAAGCTGTATAATTTGAAAGCAGGCAATGGGTGGAGTGATGCCAGTTTTACGGAACTACTTGCTCTCCTGAATGACATTCTCCCAGAAGATAATGAACTCCCAAGATGAAAATATGATGCCAAATGAATGCTACGATCGATGGGTATGATCTCTGAAAGAATAAATGCTTTCCCAAATGACTGTATATTGTATCGGAAGGACCACAAATCACTTAAATAATGCCCAATGTGTGGTTCTTCCTGATACAAGAAAGATGATTCTAGTCCAACGAAAGTTGTATGGTACTTTCCAATCATTACTAGTTTTAGAGGCCTATATGGAAGTGAGGAGACTATAAGACAATTGACATGGCATGCAGATACAAGAATTAAAGATGGGAAACTACATCACCCTGCAGACACTCCTCAGTGGAAGAGAATTGATCATGAGTATCCTGAATTTGGGAACGAGCTGAGAAACGTTTGTCTGGAATTATCTACAGATGGGGTTAATACTTTTGGTTTTCGAAGCATCAGTCACAGTACATGGCTGGTTATTTTGGTAAATTATAATTTACCACCGTGGTTATGCATGAAACGAAAATACATCATGTTATCTATGCTTATATCAAGACCAAAACAACCGGGTAATGATATTGATGTTTATTTGGCCCCATTGATCGAGGATTTGAAAATATTGTGGGATTCAGGTGTTACGATGTATGATGCTTACAAAAATGAACAGTTCAATTTGAAAGACATATTTTACGGGACGATAAATGACTTTCCTGTTTATGAATATTTGTTAGGATATAGAATTAAAGGAACACAAGGGTGTCCCGTTTTCGAACAAGGTACACAGTCAATTAGGTTGAAACATTCATCGAAAACTGTGTTTCTAGGACATCGCTGATTTATACCCCGACGACATAAGTACCTATCATGGATGACATCATTCAAAGGAAGTTCAAAGGAATATACCGCACCGTCTCCACTAACAGGTGATCAATTGTTTGAGAATGTGAATGATTTGGACACTACTTTTGGTAAACCATTTTCGAAAACCCTTACAAAAACTGGTTGGAAAAAGAGACCAGTTTTTTTTGAATTACCATACTAGAATTGTCTGTATGTCAGACATTTTCTTGATGTTATGCATGTTGAAAAAAATGTATGTGATAGTGTCATCGGCATGTTACTAAATGCACCCGGCAAAACAAATGATGGAATTAAAGCCAGATTGGACATGGTTGAGATGATAATAGGAGAAGAGTTGGCACTAGTGAAGGGTGAAAAACGAACATTTCATCCTCCTACTGCTTACACTCTTTCCAGGAAAGAGAGATATCAGTTTTGCAACTTCTTGAATGATGTAAAGGTTCCAGAGGGGTATTCATCAAATATCAAGAACATCGTGTGAATGGGAGATTTAAAATTAAAGGGTCTGAAATCACATGACTTCCATGTTTTGATGCAAGATCTAATTCCTATAGATTTACATTGCATTTTGACCAAGAATGTCTGCCATACATTAACGAAGCTTTGTTTCTTCTTCAAAGATATATGCAGCAAAGTTACAGACCTGATGAAATTGCCAACTATGGAAAGAGAAATTGCCGTCATTTTATGTGAATTGGAAATGTTCTTCCCACGGACATTTTTCGATATGATGGTTCATTTGATGGTTCATTTGGTGAGAGAGATTCGACTATGTGGTCTTGTGTATTATAGATGGATGTACCCCATTGAACGGTATATGAAGATTTTTAAAGGGTATTTCAAAAACCGAAGTCGGCCAGAGGGTTGTATTGCGGAGAAATATATTGTTGAGGATGCTGTTGAATTTTGTACTGAATACCTGTTTGGTGTGGAAATTGTTGGCCTACCAAAATGTCGTCACACGGAGTGGCTTGAGGGTGAAGGAATTTCTGGAAGAGAGGTTGTCACAGTCAATATTACAGATCGAGAGTAGGCCCACCTTTACATTTTGCATAACAGTTTCGACGTTGACCCATATGTTCAAACCCACAAAGAAATTCTTAGTCATTTGAATCCTTCTAGGGCTAAAAAATGGATATCAGATACACATAATCGACAGTTTATAGGATGGTTTCGAGACCATATTTTTAAGCAGTTAAATGAAAATCCAGAGTCAATTTCAGAACGACTTCGATGGCAGGCCTGAGGAGCAAGTGTGTACGTATTAGGTTACAATGCTTATGCAGTTAATGGTTATATATTCTATACTAATGAACATGATGAAGACATTACCATGAAGAATAGTGGGGTTACACTTGTGGCTGAGGCGATGCATGTTTCTGGTGCTAAGGACAAAAATCTAATTTATGCAAATATGTCATACTTTGGCATCATCAAACGAATATGGGAGTTGGATTATACGAAATTCAAAGTGCCGATTTTTCAATGCAAGTGGGATGATAACAGGACTGCTGTTAAAATAGATGAATTAGGATTCATGAAAGTTGATTTCAATAAGGAAGGGGAGAAAGACGAACTATTTATAATGGCATCACAGGCAGTACACGTATTTTATGTTCCAGACCCCACAAACCAAATTTGGTCAATTGTTCTATTATCGACCAAAACAACTGAAGGGTCGGATGAAAGTTCAACGAAGTTTGACCCTTTTATAGGGACTTCACAATCATTTCGCAGCGGTCCAAATGTCGACGGCGTTTTGTATGTCAGAGGAGACCACAATGAAGGAATTTACATAGTCGATAGAGGAGTCAAATCACTTCAGCATTTAAAGAAAAAAAGAGAGTACAATAATCAGGTTATTTTTTTATTGTAACATACAGTGTGTTACGTTATGTTATTATCTGTTCGCTTCCATTTTTATATAATATAAATTAAATATTAAACCACTTCTACAGATAATGACTTCTTCACCTGCTGATGCGCCCAATCCCGAGGCACAAAAGGTCTCTCATCCAGCAGCTGGTGGTCCCACTGTAGAGGAACAACATGTTTCTCAACCAAATGCTGGGGGTCCCAGTGTAGAGCAACAACTGGTTTCTCAACCTATTGTTGTTGGTCCCAGTGCTGAGGTACAACAGGTTTCTCAACCTGTTGCTATTGGTCCCATTGTCAATGATAGCGCTCCGAGGGAAGATATTGATGCTACTTCCAAGGAAATGGTAGGAAATGAAACCCTAAAGCACAAAAAAACAAGAGCATCGTAGTTTAACAGTGTTGGCCAGAATCCTTAAGGCAAAACCAAAAGGCATAAAATTTGAGGTGGGATAGAATAAGCGAGGCCAACATGTTAACCCCAACAAAGCCATCTTTAGTAGCTACGTTGGAATCGTCACTTGGCAACGCGTGCCGATTGATGTACAGTCGTGGCACCATGTTGTCACTGGGCTGAAGACACTAATGTGGGAAGAGATTACGGTAACACTATAATATCATTTTTTAATTTATTAAAATAAAATAAAATACCAAAACATTGAATTACTCTTCATCATCCATTGCAGAGTGCATTTATAGTTGATGTCTCGCACAAGGAATATGTATTAAGAGTTGCAGGAAGGATTCATAGAGGTTTCCGGAAAATTTTAATGAAATATCATCTTAGAGATGCAGAAGGGAAAATCAAGCCGCACCCACCACCTCTTTATGCACACTTGATATCCCAAGGAGTGTGTGATGCGTTTAGCAACCGTCGTGGGGAGCATACTTTTCAGGTACATTGTGTGGGGTAATAAGTTGTTTGACGTTTTTTTGTATTCATCACTCTGATTGACAGTTTTTTATTTATGAAACAGCTACTGAGTGCTGAAAATAAAAAACATGCAATAGAACCAGCGTACCCTTACCGTAAAACAATGATGGGGTACGTTGAACTTGAGAAAAATTGGTATGTCTTTTAAATCTACCCTACTACTAGTATGTGACACAAAACAACACCATAACCATGTTTCTCTGTTTATATACAGATTGATGAATCGAAATCGAAAGCCATATCCATCCCACGCCATGTGATATGGAAGGAGGATCGTGTAAAAAAATAGGGGACATTGATAAGTGAAAACACACAAAAAGTGTGGGAAACATGTGTAAGCATGACATAATATAAATTTTAGTTGATTTAAATCGCTATTAAATTATAATAACTACTTATTTTACTATATTTTCTATCTGAAATAGTCACAAGAATCAACAACAACTGCACCAAATGCAGACATACTTTCATCAGCCTCGAAGCAGCCAGAAAAGTATGGCCGCATCAGAGGTGCGGGTTTTGGGGTAACACCCCGAACATATTTTCAAAAACAAAAACAAGCAGAGGATCAAAATGAAGAAATGGAAAAGCTGCAAGAACAATTATCTATTTTTCAAGAAGAATTACAATACCAGAGAGAGATGATAGAAAATTTGATGGGGGAGAGGCAAAGAGAAGAAACAACTCAACAACAACCCGTGTGTGATGATCTCGCCCCACCCCCACCAGCTTTGAGGCGATCCATTCCCCTAAAAAACCTGACTTAGATGAGGTAATCAATGTTCTAATAATTGTTTCTGTGAAATTCGATTTACATAGACACTGATACCATTCATGTAATAATATTCCATAGGGTGAAAATGACTATGATTTATATTTATCAACTCCCACCTATCTCCTTGTAGCGAGGGCTGTGGTGTTCAATATGAAAAAAGACAAGCTACACAACAGACAGCTTCCAAAAGATCATCTTAGAGTGTCAATTAACGTAGCTAATGATCCGAGTGCTGAGCTACCTGTTCCAAATGACGATGACGACATTCATACGGTTGAACAATATGTTAGAACATTCATCGCATGGCCGGCAGTTCTTGTAAAAAAACATGTCGACAAAAAGGTATTCATTTCTTATTTATTTTTCAAGCTGGACCGTTAACATTTAATGAAAAAGGTCTTAACCGATGACTATTATTACATAATGATAAATACTATGGGGTGAAATGAAATATCAGCTCAAAACTATCTCAAGGATCAACCAACCAATTGAAACGGTCTACTGAGAGCACCTTCACCCCGCCAGTTCTATATCCACAGTTAATATCATTGCAGGCCCATGTGGATACAAAGTTGAAAGACGGTAGTACTCACATAGTTTCTTTCAAAAAAATATATGTATGGAGAGGAGATATCAGATTTCATTAGTGCTGAAAATGTAAATGAACTCCTCAAGTATGAATGGCTAGGGGCCTCAGTTGCAAATGTATACATGAGGTATGTATTCATGATTTTATTTTACAAAAGCTGATATACTCTGATAATTTTGACTAAGTATATTATATATTTGTTTCAGATGTATATATGAAAAAAATTGAAGGGATTTCCCCATGAACAAAAATTTGGACTCGCTAGTCCTCACACCACATCTTCAAAAGACGAAATAGATTCAGTTAAAGAGGCTGCAATAATGTCATCCCTGCTCAAATCATTTGAAAAAAAAAATTACAGATGATAGAATATTTTTAATACCAATGATGTAGGGGTAAAACTCTACAATTTAATCATATCAACTATATTTTCATTTCGTTCTTTACTTATTCCTTTTTGTATTTTTAGGGAGCATTGGATGCTGATTGCAGTCAATTTGGAAACTCCAAAGATTTATTTTCTAGATTCAACGCATGGATATCCAACAAACCGACCATGCATGATGGCGTTTGTTAATTTGTAATACACTAGATCCAACGTTTTAAAACGAAACATCTAGTTATATAATTTATTTTATCTTTTAAGGAGGATTCTGTTATGATAGGGCGGTGCATCAATATCATCTAATGCATGGAATGAATCAAGGGCATAAGGATAAGCACGCCTACAAGATCTACAACTGGAAAAGTATCCGGGTTTATATAATAACATTTCACTATCCAAACACATATCAAAACAAATTACTTATTGTTGTCGATGTTTCGGTAGTGTCCAAAACAAACAAATGGAAAGGACTGTGGTTATTATGTTTCTAAATTTATGAAAGAGATCGTATTTCATTAACAAACTAGCATCCTTGATGAGGTATTTTTGAAAATAATTACGAGTTCATTTAAAATATTTATTAATCCTTTGTGTATTTATATTTTTTCAGTACTACCATGACTGTCACAAAAACTCATATTCAGAAGATGATATACATGTGTTTAGAAATGAATGGGCAACATACCTGATGGAAGATTGTACACAAATTGGATGAAGGTGAATTCCTACCACTTATTTTATCTATATATGATCATTGATTATCCTCCAACCTTCTTGGGTGAATTGAGAATGCTCCGATGTATTGAAATATTAATTTATTACTCAATGTTTTCTATCCCCGGATTCATATTATTGATCTTTGAACAAATCAATATTAAAGTAAGGCATGATGGTGTGCAGTGCGTATGGGGTGAATGACGAAACCACCGAGAATCAACAAAATCCATTTTATGTATCTCGTTTGTTTGAACTTGTATTTGAGCACATGTGTTGCTGTTTGACTTACATAATTATTTCTAAGTAGATGCATGAGATAATCAGTATCGTTGAGGGATTTTTTGAAACCAAAATATGTGTCCCGGGATAATTCAAGTAAGGGAAAGGCTGGTTGAGATGAAATCCAAGCTCAAAAGACAAGTACATCATCAAAAGAATCAACCCTATGATGCACCATCATGTAGAATCTGGTCATCGTGATGTTTTGAGGTGTTTATGGAAGGTATGGGGAGTCTGATAAGCCACATGGCCACCATAAATAATGTTTACAGACAGCTCCACATGTTTTTTGTGCAACATGCCTCTTTACAAGGATCACACCATTCACATGGTCCATCTTAGCACGTATGTCCCATTCAGCCCATTGCTACTCTTAGAAGAACCTGAGAATATGACAATGCATAAGCCCCAAAAAACCCATACTCATCCAACCAAGAGTATTCCTAGTGTGAAGGGAAGCTAACCATGGGTAATAACCACAACATACCTCTTTTAAATATATGGGTTTTGATCCTTGTATTCTAAATAGGGTACATAGGAAACCTCCATGAGGTTAAATCCCAACCAATGGTAAACCATGGTGACCCCCTCACTGGGGTACACCTTCGCATATTTTCCCTATTGTATTTACCTTAGTGGCATCCAAATAATTCTTCAAAATGAGAGACCTTACCTTTATGGGATGCACCACACTTGGGTTAGACCTCATTGGGCGTTTTGATCCATCTATCAGGTAAACATTCCAGGTGCACCCTCCTAGAGATGTACCTACCTAATCCACCTTTATAGGAGTTTTGATCCACCCAGGTCTTACATCTCTGTAATACATTAAATCATGACCCTCTATCCTTGGGAGATGTTAAACTCATGGAATACACCAAGTTAAACATGGGTTTCCATTAATATATTCAATATTAATGTTTAATCAGTCCTTATTAAGGTATTGTGGAGGTGTGGTTTTATGTTTTCCAGCAGATTTCAGATGATTACACGCTTTATATAGGTGATTCCATGATTTTACATTATATGATGATTTTATTATCTAGTATTTTCTTGCTAAGTGTACAATATGAAATGTTTGTGTGGTTAAAAATGTGTTATCAAAGGAATTTGGGGTGTGTATAGAATTGAAAGTTATTTTTAAAATGAATGCAGTTGTATTTCTTGTGGATTTTCATGCTTTAGTTGTTTAAATGTGTTTGAATAAATGAGAAAGTTGTGTGATAGGTGTTTTCAAATGGAATGAATGAGTTTGTGAATTTTAAAGAGGGTTTTCTTATGAGATGTAGAGATTCTATATATGTGTATTTACATTGAATGAAAGCACATGAGAATGTGTTGATATATATGATGTGTATAATGTAAATTGAGCACAATTTCCATACAAGGTATTTTCTTTGTAATGTGCAGGGGACAGGGTGAGAGGTCAGGGGTGGTTTTCTGGGGGAGGGGAAGGGGGCAAAGTGGTAGGGGAAGGGGTAGGGGGTGTGCTGGGTTCTTTTGAAATATATAGGGGGTGGGCAGGGGGGTGTGCAATGGGCAGGGGGAAGTGCAATGGGCAGGGGGTGCTGGGGAAGGGGGAAGGTGGTGTTCAGGGGGCAGGGAGCGTGCAGGGGTAGGGGGTGTGCTCGGGGGTGGGCAGTGTGTAGGGGGTGTGCTGGGGAAGGGGGCATGGGTGCTTCTTTTTTATTGAATGGGGGGACAACATATTTGTTTTATGTTTTGTACCTCACTAGTATAATTGGTTATTTTATGTTTTGTGCCTCACTAGTATAATTCCATTTAACAACCCCATTCTTTATTTCATTATTGTATTAATAACATAATATTTGTTTTATTATGTAGGTGAAATCTTTTTCCTCAGTTCGAATGCTTTGTTCAGAAACCGCTGCCATGGACGACAATTTTTTAGAGCGTATGGATGAAAAAATGATGGAACATCATTGTTTTTTAACTGTTTGTTGGATAAATGTAATTGTAACCAAATTAAACATTGTTTGAATTGTATATAGAAGTGTGTTGTTTTTTATTCATGATTTCAAGTGAATTTATGTATCATTTTTTGTTCTTCTGTGATTTGTGTGTGGGTGTTGTGTGTGCTGTGTGCAAGTTTTGTTTGGACTGTGCAGGTGCTGTAATGTGTGCAGGTGCTGGGCAGGTTCTGTGCAGGTTCTGGATTTGGATAGGATCATTGGCCTTTATCAGCACTAGTTAAACGCTGATAAATGGATAATTTATCAGTGCTATTTTGAGCACTGATAAAGTTAGTTTTTATCAGCGATCAAAATAGCGCTGATATATTATATATTTATCAGCGCTGAAAATAGCGCTGATAAATACTACCTTTATCTGCACTCACTTAGCACTGATAAAGGGGACCCCCTTTATCTTTTCCGAGATTAACAGCGCTTTTTTAGCGCTTTTAAAGGCCGTTTTTAGTGCTATTATAATCCATATTTGTAGTAGTGATGTTCTAATCAATTACATTATAATTAATTTATGACATGTTTATATTGATGTATAATTGAAAATATTCAATTCCAATTTGTGGTTAGTACTCAAAGTACGTTAAAATCATAATCCTATTATGAACTTTAATCTCATAAAGAATAAATATCATTTACCATATCTATCAATATTCCATTCATTTAAGTGATAGTTTCATCCTTATACATTCTAAATGTATCAAAATTTAGTTTCATAGTAGCATACCTTAATTGTTTGATATTTTTTGTCCTTTATGGGAAACAAAAATAGTATTCTATATCTCATATGCATTAGGAAATTTTGAAAATAGATTGAATTCATCATATCCTAAACCAAACACAATTGCAATCATAGATTTGGATTTGAGATCATAGTTTTGTTATTTTCATTCCATTCATCCAATTTATCTTCAGGAATTTCATAAGGCTTAAAAACATTTAAATAAACCCTTTTTCTATGATTGTTGAAATAGATGATCATATGGGCATTCCAGGATCCATAATTGTAACCATTAAAATAGGTATAATGGATCATTGACCTACCTTCTCTAGAATCATCAATTTCAAGATGTCTTATTATGAATCATTAACTAATGCTTGTTAGAGACAATAAAATTTTTTGATACCCCTTGTTGATATAGGATAACAAAACTCAAAAAGAAAATATACCATAACTGAACAACCTATGAAACAAATTGTTTCTTCAAGATGTTTATAATGAATAAAAATCATAAGAGGGGGTGAATTATGAACTACAAAACATTTATGGACTTTTCACTCATATATTGTTATGTAGAAAACCATTACATCTCTCAAAATAGGAGATAAGTTGAAGATATTAAACAAAAGAACACCTAAATGTATATAGGTTTAGGGAAACAATATCCCATAGTCCACTCCAACAACACTCAACTCCACATTCCTGGTGATTTTACTATCAGGTCCTTTATCCTGGGACCATTAAATCCATAATTGATTATATACAGTTTATACCTTATAATAAGACGTGACAAATTCTTCTGTTTCTTTTATAGGGAAACATAAAATCCATATCTTCAAGCAAGAAGCTGACACTTAACCACAAGTAAGTATGAGTAGGTGAAACTATAATAAATCAAAATAATTTTTTTTATTGAATTTTATAGGCTGAACACCGTATATTGCAATAAAAAATTACAAATGAAATAAGATTCTTAGAATAACACAACAAAAAATAGATCTTCAACATTGCAGAGGCATTGATCAAATAATAGCAAATAAAAAAACAGAAAAATGATAAAAAATGAATGTCACCAAAGTGAATATTTAGAAAATGTTTCATCATTATTGTATAAATATTTGTAACAATATATTACAATAGAAATGAAACTAATTTTAGTGAGTTGATCTGATAGATAAAAACATGTATGTTTCTAAATTGTATCTCGGAAGGAAACAACACAAAAATAATTTCCACTATATAACTCCTTCATGTATATATCAATATTTCTTGTTTCTATTTATATAAATATTTTATCTTTTTATAAATTAAATTCATCTTCATATTTATACATTTGGTCAAATAATCCATTTCAACCCAACTCCAGAAATATCACATAATAGATCACGAATATTTGGATTCAAATTAATTAAAGATAGTCATAACATTATATATGAATAAAAATGATTTACTCTGTTGAATATGAGCCTTTAAAACAATCATAATGATCCTTTAAATTGATGACAAATTGTTTTTGAAATAATATCTTCTTTATTCAAGATCATTGCACAAATAACGAATAATATTACTGATTTAAAACTGTGTCATTGATAAGTCAAACATAGGGTTCCTCCATGTGAACAAAGGGTAAAAAATGTAGGTTTGATATTCCATATGATCATTTCCTCAAACATATGGATTAATCCAAACATAGGGTTATTGATCTATACATTCCTGAGAACATAGGGTTGATGATCCATAAGAATTGTTCTAAATGTAAGGTTTGTTCCTCACAATATGCTTGCACATATAGGATATGTATAGTATTTCTAGAATATGTTAAAACACTGTCCCAATGCTTCATTCAATAATCTTCATGAATATTACTAGAATATAATTGTCAAATAACTATTAAAATGAATAATAATTTCCTGAAAAGTCACATAAAGTAAGGTCCTTAGAAACATAAATGTGTTCATTTGTGAACATCAAAACCAAAAAGAATTTACCCAAGATTTTGAAGGGATATATACTCAATATACAACACCTCCCTCCATACAAAGAAAATCTGTGGTTTACATTTTCCATATCTACATGACCCTAACCTATTACCATCCTTGTGTTTGATGAGCAAATATGGGAATCATCCCACCACTAAACCTTAAATTTGTGAGAATCTCTACTAGACTATAAATAATGAGCATCCCCATTAGACAACAAGCCATGAAAATACCCACTAAAATATAAATTTTGTGTGTCCCAAAAGGGTGATAACATGTGTTCAACCCAATATGTAATGAACATTTATTGGATGCTTCCCCACAAAATATTAAAATTGTCATGAACCCATATGAAACGAGTGTATGTCTAGCTATTCATACTAGACTCCAAATATGTGACCATCTTGGTATGTGATGAACATATATATTAATCCCCTAAAATAGATTTAAATATGTAAACCCCGAATTAATTCCTTCGAAACTCAGACCAAGGTGATCGGCCTATGGATCCCTTGGTGATGATCCTAGGATTCCTATGAAATAATCCCTTAATATATTCAATAATTACCTAAGGGATGATCCTAATATATTTCCTCATTTTATTTTAATGAGATTCCTTAGGTCAATAGAATACAAATAAAATGTTATGATTTTATGTTCTCTATATTATATACATAGGTGACTAGCCTATGTTTATTTTTCTACATTAACAACAAAAGATTCCATGTGTGATGATCCTAGGAAGTCTTATGTTATGATCCTATGATTCCTGGTGTGATTAACTCAAGATTCCTCACATAAATAATTTTGCATTCCTTTTGGGACATGCATAGGATGATTTTGGTCACAACCATAGGATTCCTTGTACACTAAGCATGGGTTACATTATAGACATTATGGGATGCCTCATGTTTTCTACATGAGAACCATTATATAGAAATCATCATATTCCCTCATAATCCTAAATGAGGAAGATATTTATAGATGACCAAAATGATCAACATCATCCTTATCTCCAAACATAGGTATCCACCATGTTACATCAACTACTGTAACAGTTATGATTTTTAAATTAGAATACGTTGTTAGGAATAAAATTTGTTAACATGTATTTTATTTTTAAGGGAGATGGATACTATGGAACAAATATCCTGGAGGAATCCATTGAATAAGATCCAATATTCCATCATCTAGTTCTGATCTTGGAGAAAACATCATCATCCACTGTTGTACAGGGCTATTAACTTCAGAATTTGCTAGTTTTAGAATAGAGGATCATGACTAGTCCATTTATAAAATCCCACCTGAATGTTCAACCTAGAGGGAGAGTTGAAAAATATAATTTTGAACCAATTTTGAACCTCTTCTCCTACAATAGTGAGCATATTGGGATTATTGGGTGACACCATCTTTAGAAAACATCAATGACAATATTTTCTAATAGTAGAGTATTTATAATTTTGGGAATGTTGGGAATACATTTCACTACAATTGTAATGAGTGTTGGATCCATATGTTCTACCTGTAAACATTAATTTTTAATTATGAAAAACCTGCCCCATCCACTAATATGAATGGGTATATAAGATACATCCATGTAATGATCCAGCACAACTATGATCCTACTGGAACCACCAACTCTCATAAAACTCCTAGGTCACCTCACCTCATCTCAACAACATAGGTTATCTAGTTTATTTTTATCACTTCCCTCATCCACCTATATATGGATAAAGGATTAATCCACCCTCGTTTGGTGTCATGTAAACACTTGGATGTTTTATTGTCACGTCACCGCCACAGTGGACAAAGAACTCTTAGGGGTACCCCCCCCCCCCAATTTACAGTACCAATTATTTTAATAGTCTCACCCATGAATGATCTGAAATCTCTCTCCCCTATCATGAATATTTATAAGAGAATCACGTAGTGAAAGTTTTGGCCTCCACTAAGGAGTTTTCTAGAGGGTTTACTACCACCACCAGTCATCGTAAACAATATAGGATAACTCAATATATATAAAAATTGGTTGATTCCATACCTACTCTACCATTCGAAGTCCAAACTGTTTAGAAACCACACTTGGGTAATGATTCCAACCCAAATTGTTGAAATGCTAATTTGAAAGCCTCCATGGCCCATCCCAATGTTGACTCATATGGTGTCAATCAAAGCATAGAAAAGGAATTTATATTCTTGTTTAAGATATAGGAACCCGCTACATTTTGGGAAGGCTAGTTTGTCTTTTCCTGGGCTCTAGAATAAAAAACAATAATCATCTATGTATTCCCATTTTTGATGAACATCACCATGGAGGAATTTACCATGGTATTATCAACCAACATAGAGGTCCTCATGTGAATAATAAATACAATGGTCTAAATGTTATCTCCATTTTATTGGTGTTTCTAACTACCATAGAGTCTATTCATATTGTTCCAACCATGAAACTCATGTAAAAATCCCCAAAGACCCTTATAAACTCACATTAGACGAGATATCATGTGAACTCCAATGGAAGGGTCGGGGGACCCCATTTCTGGATACCCTTAACCTCTCAGAAATTGAGGGTACCAAAAATTACATAGAAAAGGTCCCACCTCGAATACCAGAGTTGGAGAATAGGGATTCATTAGTTTAGGATAACCATCCTTGAGATTGACGCTCATAAAGACTATAAATCCATCTACAAATACCTTAATGTGGAGGATATCTTGGATTCCATTATTGAACACTATTTTTATCAACCCCTTCCACCATCAGTCTCCATCCTCTCCCGGTCTACTATGAAAAGTGTGGAGTTGTTAGGGTGTGATATTTCACCCTCTAGTGAGGAACAACATCCTATTATCACTAGGTACAAGATGAACTAACCCTATGAAAAGAGGTCATGGATTTACCATCCGACATGTATATTATTATTATATCGATGGATCCTCCAATGAAAATACCTCATTTTAGGAAGCGGTTCCTAATTTGTTTCATCTCTAACCTAATGTTCATTAGTATAGAAAATATTCATCACTTCTTCCCCCAAAATCCTAGTTATCTCACATGGGTGATAAGGGTATCCATGATCAAGATTACACTCTTGAAAAAGAGTAGGATGTTGAAAGATTGTGGGGGATCATGGATATCATCCAATTACAAGGTTAGTTATGGCCACTTGTGACATCATACATCCTAATCCCGAAGCACTATATGAAGGATCATGAAGCATGACACTTCCAAATCTTATGGGTCCCATTTATTCATCTACAAGACCACCAGTTAAACTACTATAAATCCTAGAACCACTTATAGTATCCACATCAACTATGTCTCATGTTTTACATCACAAAATTAACAATTTCTAAATGTATTGATTCATATGGTTACCACAAAAATCTCTAGTGGTACTATATCGGAATCCTCATTGTACTCCAATGAATCGTAGAAGAGGCATCCCCTATTGTGAACATAAAGGGTTGGGGGAAATGTTCTACCCTTAAATTATACCCTATAATAAAGAGAAAGTTTGTCCATTAATCGAATCCATGCATTATGGATGGTATTTTTCATCCACTAACCATCAATGTATTAAATTTCGTCATGGTTAATCTTTCGGATGATATGGATCATGAGTCTAGTGCTTGAAAAATTTAGGAATATGGCCCATCTCAGTTGGATTTCCTTTAAAATGATTGGTTAATGTATGAGTCAACATAAGTATTATTTTATCCTTATAATTCCAAAAAGGAACTCCTAGCAATTGGTTTTCACTATGATAAATGTCAATGGATAAAAAAGTATTATAAGATTCTTTAAAACAAACATGGATATAAAGTAGATACTGGGATCTCTACTTTAATTCATATTATTGAGGTATTCAAGAGTCTTACCTTCAGTATCCTTGGTAGGATCCATTCTAAAAGATATTATTTTTAATGTGATCTTATCACATTTGATGTGGAACTCCGACATCATAATCCTCCTTGGTTGATCATCCATGGTTGATATTGGTGGTTTGACTAACCATGATTGAATTAAGGAAGATAAATTTTCTCATATGAGAAAATGTTTTGTGTTCCATTTGGTTGCTTCCATAGTGGATCCCCCTGATTTCCAACCTATAGATCATGGTTTCCTTGTACCACGATCTTTTTTCCAGTAATCGGGGAGACACGTGTCGATGTACCTAAGATGATGTGATCAAAAAATATATTTATCATCTTAAATTTTATGAGTTATAGTGGTCATCATTTAAAATTAAGAGGAATCCATATCCACATGGGTGGATCATACTCATCCACCCTCTATATTTAAATAACAGAATCTTCTACTCCTTCAATGGCACAAGTGACTGCGATAAACACCATTCCCAATATATTTTT
This sequence comes from Viscum album, assembly GCA_963277665.1. Classification (NCBI taxonomy): domain Eukaryota; kingdom Viridiplantae; phylum Streptophyta; class Magnoliopsida; order Santalales; family Viscaceae; genus Viscum; species Viscum album. The sequence continues at coordinate 1,977,200,916 of OY728153.1, read as the reverse complement.
CAATGTGGACTGATGATGGGATACCTAGAGCAATATAAAGATACCATGATTTAATTATTCATCAACGACCTTGATACCACCTCCTTTTTCTAGTATAGACATTTTTCCAAAGGTTATGTCTCTGTTTGGGTGAATCTTCTCCATTTGTTCCTCTATCAGTTTAGATCATCCTTTCATAGAATGTGGGACATGAACCTCCCTATGTAAAAAATATTTGTATAAAGAATGTGTAGCAGAAATTATTGATTACTATAAGTTGTAAAATTACTCAACAAACATATATTTTTCTTAAGTAATAGTTATTGTGGATTTTCATGGAAAATTATAAATAGGAGTTGGTTTGAACCCATTCTTCTTGAAATGTCTCGGTTAATTTTGTGAGTTTTTCAAGAGAGATAAGTTCCTTGAAGAAGACATACAATAGCCAAACTACAATCAAACCCATTACCTCCACCTTCCCTTGTAAAGAACCCACTTTACTAGATAAAAATATTATTATGTATACTAAGGTTCTTTATACAATATATCATCATGAAAACATGAAAATAATTAATATCAAGCATAACCTGAATGAGAAAATGTTTCATAGGGACCTTATCAAATCCATGCACACAAGGTTTCATTTTTAGAACAATTTAATGGTGTCTATACATTCAAAGATTATTGTTTCCTTGTATTTTTCATCTATGTTATGGATAAGAACTTATTAAATATTCAATAATTCATAAAGGCACAAGTGTCTGGGTTATGGATCTTTTCCAACTACTAACCCTACCATATTTTCCATGAGAATACCACCTAAGAGTGTTTTGTCTTCAAGGACTTACACTATTACAATAAATATCATCCCATAGTTACATTGGGTGATCCTCTAGCATAAGTTACATATATCTATAACACCCCTCGATGATGGTGGGAATATTGGGGAATGGAATCTACTATCTGATCGAGGTGTACATATTTTTAGTGATTTCATAAGTGAGAAAGTAGTCACATGATCTAATGGAATAATCTATTCATGGTTTAATCATCCAAAACAACTATTTCCACCTTTTAACCTTCTAATTATCCATAAATTTCTTTGACTTCCATGTCAATAAAGTACATGTTCTAAAAACACAAGGAAAACCAAGAGACACTAATGGTTCTGAAAGAAGTTTGCATCCCCAAAAACGTCATTCTCCATTCATTAGATAGATTACCCAAGACCCTTCGAATATTGGGGAAGTCATTTGACTGATAGATGTATTATACCAATATTAATTCCATAATATTAGTATACCATTGGGCAGAGATCAATAACGGATCACATCACATAAATCCTATAAGATCTTCTTGAGAATGTTGTTGATGGAAATGGACATTCTATTCTATTATCAAAAATTCATTGAGATATAATCCTAGAAAATAGGTTTATTTCATAAAGTACAAATAAAAAGTGTTAATAGAGGATCAACAGGAACAATATATGTAGAGTTCATAATCTTTAATTCTTAATGGGACTATTAGGTCTGTTTGTTATATGGGTTTGCCACAATCATCCAAATGTTATCCTAGGCAACTCAATAATCAAACTTAGTCAAATAACTGACAGTATAATTTAGAAAACACTTGTGAGGCCATACTAACGTAGCCATTAGGTCTATCCATATATTTTATTATGGTGAAACTCCTTGGGAATAAAATCCATTATCTTTGATATATGATGTGATGTATCATTTCACTGGTATATGAGATCAGATATCTGTCCTAGAGTACCTATTCATATCATTGGATCTATATTAATAACTCATTGTTACCCTAGAGAGTCATCTCAAGTTTGAAAATAATGATTCCACTAATAAATTATACCACACAAAAGAATATTATTTTTATGATTATAAATTCATAATATTCTTCTCCAGAGAGGATGAGGGTTCCGTCATACAAGGGAGCATACACCCACCATGTGTCTCATGTCCATTTAATTGTTTAAAGATACATCTGTTCTTGGTGGAAACTAACTCTAGGATCAATATCATAATCAAATAGATTTTTAGAGACTATAACTCGATGAGGCATATTTGACAGATTCAAGCATGATAATATTGTTATGTGGCAATGGAAAATAGAAGCTACACAGAATGATTTAGTTGAAGATCCATCTTTTTGATTTAATTCCAAAGTACAACATTGTGGTTTTCTGAAATGATATTTCATAAAAAAACTTACTAGGAAGGACCTATATCAACATTTATGTGGTAGTACCCTTGTTATACCATTTTTTAATCATGTACTCAATCAATGGTCATGTTTGGATGCTCAACGATGATACCACTCCAATTTATATATATAAAACATTCTCTATAGATGTTGTATACTACAAAAGGCACCGAAATTAGACCCGATTCAATTAAACAGAGCATATAAATGGCTCAAATTTCTCAAAATCCACATCAAATGATCTGTGGGAGGAATTGAAGTTCACATTCATCTATAAAATCCACCACTTGGGGCTGACGACTACAAACCTTGGGAACCACTTCATCATCCCCAAGAAAAGTAAATTCTATAAAATGACCTCATATTCTTTCAAAGTATTGGACAATATAAAGATTAAAATATACTCCCATTAGATATTATAAGGTTAATCTCAAGAACATATTCCAATACCATTAGTGTGTCTTTCATAGGGTGTGTTAAACCCATTGGATATCAATGAAGAATAATTATTTGACATCTTAGGAGGACCCCTTGATGAATGAAACACATGATAAGATAATTATCCTATGTTTAAAATGTATCCATATATATATAAGGACATTAATATTAATTTAATGATCATTCACTTTTATAAGTGGATGAAATTGGTACCATACATTTTTATGTCCCCTGAGGGTTTTCTCGTTCGTTCAGTCCACATGATTCTAGAGATGAAGAGGATTCAAATCAATACATTATGACATTTTATTATGGAGACACTAAATACATTATTAAGATGATTCTATTGAATGTTAATACCACATAATATCCATGTAAAATAATAGTTAATGTTAGCATGACAATATGAATATCAAAAATTTGCCTCCATCTTAAAATTGAACGACAATGTATTGTCATTGAACTATAATGATATTATAGGGAGTGTTACCTTGGTCTTTATCCATCATATCAGCCTTCCCCTTGGCCACCATATATTCAAATAGGTGTAAAATAAACTCCATCACTCCCATAGTGCAATGTTCAAGGTTCACATAGACAAATTGATCAATGAAAAAAATTATAAGGGATTCCAATACCCTAGATGGGTTTTCAACATCATACTGAATAGGATGAAGTATGTTCATGATTAAATTATTCATCAACGTTTAAGACTATAACGTTAACTCTTTGAATTAAAACATTACCATATAAATTAAAATGTTTTTTATTCATGTTACCAATGGTTCCTATGCCATCTTCTTTCATGGGTCGGTATTTTAGGTACAATCAAATATAGGTGGATCTAAAATATAAATATGAAACCACCTTCATATCACATAAAATAACTTCACAGTATCAATAGATACCCTTATGTTTGAAAAATTCAATAGAGAATTATTAATCGGTTACGCATCGAAACTTCAAACACCAACATGAAACAATGGTGGAGTGCTATGTGGAAAACATGGTTATAAAATCTAACCAATGTTAAGATCCATTCAAAGTGCTTGAGAAAGTGTTTTACAAGATCCCTTACCATTAGCTAAATATGAACCCTTTTGAGGTGTGTGTTTGTGTATACATTTATGTTGTTCATTTTATTTTTCGTTGGCTAAAAATGAATCATTATCGATCTATAGATGATCAGGTATATAAGTGAAATATCTCCTCTATAAAATTTTAAAGATTTATGGAGCCTCCAAGGCCATCTAGAATACACATATAATGTTTTCACTAACATGGATAGAAAATATAATGCATTTTCGAATATCGTGATGAAATACGATTATCATTGAGATGAGGAAATCCAGATAGCATTTGAGTACATCTTGCAGTATCCTTTGCATCCATTTATTTTGATGCCACTCATCCTAGGGAAGCCTCCAGTCCTTTACATGACCACCCTGGAATATACCATTATTATTATATTAGCCTAGAATTACAATGAATGTAAGTAAAACCATTTGTACAATATTTGCCTCATACTTCTCGATATGGAGAGAATAAATTCTCACATCGAGAAGAACTTCCTTACATTAGACTTCCCAATCCAAAAGCTTCAATATTATCTTTTTCACTATGAGACTCCACTAGTTTTTTTTCATCAACCAATTAAAATATACACTAAAATATCTCATTCTATCCAAGTGGTTGTAATGGTAATAAATAATCCTTCAGTAGTTAGATATTACGCTAATTTCATATAAGGATTTTAGGGTCCAAGCATTGGAATACATCATAGCTGCCAGTAAACCTTTAAGAAGATATTCTTTGATCTCAACATTCAGAAGCAAGAAATCATCTCCATCTAAAAGGATTTTACATAATGGAATATACTCATTTATGGCTCCAACTAGAGTCTAACATGGAGAATACTTAACATCCTTAAGCTCAACGTTATTGTCCTTTGTATTGATTACATCACTCCCTCAGAGCCCCTAGTCATTGTTCCTCTTGTTAGAAGGGTATAAAAAAAATAATTTCTAGTACCATTCCCACAACATTTTTCTTTAGAAGTATCTTTATATATATGTTACTTGGTTTCATGTGAATATGGATTCAAATATGGTCTTTAATAAAATTAACAATGATTATATTATTAGAAAATAAGATATCATCCCTTTACTAGATCATTCATTTTACCGATGGTCCAATTTATTTTCCTGCCAAAATTGAATTATATCTCAAGAATGAAATATGATTGATCATATTCATTTATAATAATAGTTTGATCCCTTATAAACATAGAATGGTATAACTTGGTTATTCATGTGGTGAATCAGAAGGTCATTACCCCTATTATTCGTGATGAGGAGGACCACTAAGTTAATCAACACACTATTGGAACATCCTAGGTAGGAACCTAAAATTTATTTAGATATAAGTACCCAAGTGGAAAAATCCTCTCATTAAGTACCACTAACATAAATAATCTCTCATTATAATGAGATGAGCATGAGAAAATTCATTTAAGAGTGGTGAATTTCATCCTCTGTGATATCCTCAACATAGAGTAGGTACATTAAAAATTAATATTCAATTGAATCCATTTCTGTAACATTTAGGTTAAATACATATATTATATTTTATTTGAAATATATGGAGATTCATGTTGCCTAATTTCTCATGGTAAAATATCTCTCAATATATCCAATGATTTGGTAAATTCACATGCACTATGGTTCAATACTATATAGATTTCAATCATTTGATTCACGAAATAATGATTCAAGCTAGTATCATTCATCATCTACAAAAGAATCTTCATTACATGAGGTATTATTTTCCATTTACCACACTGGGACTGGGTTTCATGGTTCCCTACTCAACAATGATACTTTGGCAGTGAATATTCATCCCAAATATCATTTATTTCTTCTCGAAGTGAAAATAATCCATCCCTTTTGAAGAAGTTAAACTCAAAATGTGACCTAGTTACTGAAATACCACATTATCTATATGTTTGGGGTTCCTCGGAAAATTATCAAAGAAAATGGTCCTAATTTATGTGTTTTTGAGCTAAAAAAACTGTACGCCTTGTATAGTATTATGTCCATCCATACATCCAACTACCAAGTGTGGTAGAATGAATATTTCAAGGCATTAAAAAAGCCCATATAAAACATTATGCAGAAGATAATATATCAAAATATGAATACTTTTCCCAACAAGCTCCCCAAATCTTTATGGGTATATCAAAGAATGAATTGAACATCCAACTTGGGGAATCCTTACTCCCTATTATATAAAAGAGAATCAGATCTTCCTATTGATGTCCAACATCTATTGTTCTAATCAACCCTCTATAATCTGTTAATAGTAGAAGCATTATGGAAATATAATTAGCAGAATTGGAATCCCTTGATAAGAATTGGCTCCAAGAACTGTAAAACAGCAAGGTACATCATAATAGGTTTTAACAAAAAAATCAATAAAAAATATCACCTCTTCTCATTCCATAAGTGAGACTTGGTGTTTTAATTGAGGATTCCAATAAATTTGAATGTAAATCATAAAATATATAGGCCATGTTAGTAGAACCCTTTTATTCTCAAATTATACTCTAGTGGTGCATACTCATTCGTCACCATAGTTGAGGTTTGCCTCAAGGCACTAAAAAAAGGTAAGGTATCTTAAAAATATTTTTCTTAATTTCGTGTTGGTTTAAAATGTCATAATCAAATAATGTTAAATTCTATTGAATTTAATCATCATGTAAAGATGTTATTTTTTGTGATCAACATTATGGTCAAATAGTGTTAAATTTTATAGAATTTACTCATCACTAGAAGATATTAAACTATATTTCCAACATACTTGAAACATGAAAATAAATTATAAGTAAATTCATCCTCTCCATTAGAAAATAAATTTCATGTACAATATCCTAGTCACATGATGGTAAATTTTGAAGAATGTAATCCTCGTAGTAATACTTTGAAGTGGGTGACTAATATCTTAGTATAATTGTGATAAATTTTAAGGAATTCCATTTTCACTACAAGATGTCAATTTGAGTTCCCAACATCCTAGTTAGATGACAATAAAATTTATTAAAATATTCCAAGCTGCATTACTTTAAACCATATTGATAACATCTTTCGTAATGAATTCCAAACAATATAACTCATTTATCACCCGTACCTAACAGGAAAATAAAATGATGTTGTATGTATTCTACTATCTCAATCCTTTGTGGTGTGGACACCAACCATGCCACCCAGGAAATCTATGTGTGGTTTAGTTACCATTTCATTGAAATTTTTAGGATTCCAAGATGTCTTATCCTAGGACCATCCACTAACATCTTTTGTTATCCCCTATTTTTGGGTGAGTTGTGACTCTAACTCACTAAAAATACATATATCTATACTATAACACATTATGATGTGAAACCAAGAGTGTTTAAATGAATCTAAATACACATTTAGTTCAGATCCATACATTATGTATTTCTCATTTAATACATATAGTCCTTAATTCAAAATATGGGATACCCTATAGTAGCATAACAATTCAAAATAAGCCCACCTCCCATCTAGGGGACATTACCCAAATAAATTTTAGATAAAAATTATGGTTCCCATCTTCTGAAATTGTTTAGTGTTCAATCCAAAAAAATCACCCAATACATGAATATTATAGGGTTTAAAATGTATCCCAAAAATATATTTCAGTCATCCTCCACTCATCTCACTATTGATTTGGATCCTTTAGTTCATGATTTATATACATTCTACCACATATGATCAGGTGTTTTTCAATAAATTTGGAGTTTTCCATACATGAATCATTGATCATTTAATAATAAAATTAGTCTCATGAAGACCTTCCCAGGGTAGCCTCCATTTTCCCATCTATTGCACTCTCATATGACAATAGAAGCCTTTTTCTACTTCCAATTTCCCAAATTGAGCATGCCAAACATATTCTTAGGAGCTTAGGTGGAATATCCCTAATATTTTTGAGGTACTCAATCTCTCCCAACTAGGATTACCTCTTTCTAAAAGCTATGGGATCCTAAAACTTAGTAGCATGCCCTATCTAAGAATATTAACTTCCTTGATATTCATTCCTTAACATGGATTTTTGTGTAGTAGTAGACTTGTTTTACCAAATATTCATTTTAGGTTTTTATTAAATTTATTTCTTAGTGATGATTTTGGCTTTTTATAGAAGACCATAAATGGAATGCCCTACTTAGTCCACATTACATTAAATTAAAATGATATATTATATTGTTCTAAGTATCATGACCTTAAACTATGTAATATAGTCTATAATCCCTAATTATAAATTGGTATCACCTCTTGGGGAAATTCATATGACCTTTATTTAGTAACATATTCATTCAACAATGTTTTTTTGGATAAAACTCGTAGATCTAGGGGTATGACTAAAATTCCTATAAACTATTGTTGAGAAGAGACACAATGTATCATGAGGCCAAAATACCTCAAAGTGGAACCTATGAAATAAAAAGATGTTTTTTACCAAGTATCACCTCAATGGTTTTTTAATAATGTTATAAATAAATGGAAAATGTGAAAATCATATAGGGTTCAGCAATGAGCCTTAAAAAATCCAAGTCATTCTTATTATATCCAATAGTTCATGAAGATTAGAGAGTATACTTTCCCCATTTAACATAAATAATTCCCTCCATGTGATATTTAACTCTAACATAAACATATAGTTTTTTATCCCCTACATTTCATAGGAAACCTCAATCCTTGTTCGAATATATATGACCATATAATCATGAAATCATCCCTTTCAACCTAATTGTACGATGCTAAAAACCATTATAGTGATCCATGAATCTTAACCATAAATGGTGTCAACCTCATATTCAACAAGATAAAATAAGATAGGTTTGAGTCTCTTGGGACCCTCAAACCACTATCCACATTACTTTCAATCAGTAGTGGAATCATCAACTATACCCACAGTTTGAAACCATGGGTATAACCTCTAAAATAGTAGATATAGGATATACACATGTTTCTATGAAATGTGACCTCAAAAGGTATTGGTATAGCCTTGGATATTTCTATAATACCAATATATTTATTTAAATAATAGGAAAATATCTATAACCATAGTTTTAAAAATATGGTGTTAAGATTATTTCACCTTATATAATATACCCATAGTTAATTGAACCATGGGTATACATACCCATAGCAAATAGGTAGTAGCATCCTTTACTCGTCCTGAATCTATAGAATGAATAAAAACTAGAGTACATGAATAATATCATTAGTGAATGGAAAACGTTTACATACCAACTTGTAAAGAAATTAATTTACATATAAACATGGTTCAAAACAATTATATTCAACCAATCAACATGAAATTGTCTAAAAAATCATTCTAGTTGAGTCTAGTTTTAGTGGTTTGTGGCATCTATCATGTTTGTGTCAATTTATCATTGAATTACTTCCCACACTATGAGATTATAGTGTTAGAACTATCAATATAGTATTTCCAAACTACTGTATAGACATACACACTAGGTTGCACCCTAATCCAGGAATCCAAGTTCTAAATATAGTATAATGTGAGTTGCTATAGTTCCATGTTGGTGTTATCTAGTTTGATCTACTATAGTTATTCAGTGTTTCTAAAGTACCTCAAAAAATGTTTCGGGGCACTTCAGTCCTCGGAGCAGGGGCGTGTTTCCCCTGCAACCCTTGATGATCACATCGCGGATCATGACCTATAGAATTGTAACCATGTCTATAGTATGAGACACAAACATTAATCCCAACATCATCTTATAGTATCATGCTACAACAATCCAATAAACATAAACAACCATATTTTACCATTATCAATTAATTTTTCTAACCCATAAAGTGGTATAAAATATACTATTTATATGGAAATTTATACTCTATCATTCTCTTGAGTAAATATATAAAAAAATATTAATTACAAAAAATGTATATTAAGAACATAAGATTTCATTGGGAAACTCATTCACATAATAAGGAGAAACTAGTATCATAAATCACACCATCATTTTAAAATAATAAACATGTAGTGGTAGTCCAATTGCATGATCCAAACATAGGTGTTAAATAATTATCTACATTAATATGAATTGATCTCTTAATCCCAATACATTATCATTTTAACACATTGTATACCAATATAATTTTCAAAATCAATATATATTTCATGGTCTCCCACATTACATTTTAATTTCCAATGTCCTCAATCCTTATTCCTGAAAATTCAAAGATCATTCCTAGACATTCCCAATCAATACCTAGTTATTAAATGTTTCATATTCCCACCCATCATTTATAAATACTAATTACATAGTTATACAATAATATAGTAATGACAAGGATTGCCTAGGTGCATGGGCAAGGTCCACAGGCTGGCACAAGTGTTTGGGCATCAATGAATCACCACTCGTGTAATATTTTTCCCAACAAAATTTAATTAAATAGCAATATAAAATAATAAAAATTGTGATAAACCAAAATACATCAGAAATCCATGCGGAATTAAATGAAAATAAATTGAAGAATCATAGTATAATTGTATAAAAAATGAAACACGCTAATTAATCCCTCGACTTCCCTAATCTCCCTCCTCGGTAAAGAAACCCACGTACTTTCCTCTGGTTCCCTTTAGGATCCCTTAGCAAAATATAACTACCCTCTATCTATATAAATTGGTAATTTGGTTAAATGTTCATTTCAATAATGAAAATAAATTAAAAACAATTATACATACACATATCATATGACTACACAAGTCACCACACGACATATAAGAACAACAATGCCCCATTGGTCAATACATGTTCCTGTAAGAAAAGGGAAAACAAATTATAGTAGTTAAGGAGGATTTGGTGACATATATTAATGTTTATTCAATTAGATATGCTCAATTTCTCTTGGTTATGTATAGTTTAATTTGATGCTACTTGTTATTTATATTTGGCATATTTCACATTAAACTAATTTGGTGTAGTTAAATTTTACTAAATTTATTTCATTCCAATTATAATTGATTTTTTTTCAATTCAATTTAGCTTTTTTAATTATTTATTTTCAATTTATGGTTCATTTTAGGTTTTTTCCAATATTTTTTTAGATTTAATTCTCATAGACAAATAAATAATGGGTTCATTTTTTTCAATACAGGTTTGGTAATGGAATTTTTATTACATTTAGATTGTATAGTTTTATTATATTGTCTTGGAATATATCATTCCTTTGGGTTCTAACCAATTTAGTTTGATTGTATTTTGTTTATATCTGTTTTTTTAGTTCAATTTAGTTCAAGTAGGTTGCAGTGATATCTGTTTGAATTCAGTATATTTGGTCAAATTTTATTCATCATTTGTAATATGAGATTAGTTCATGTATGATTTGATTAACTAGGTCTAATTTTGTTTCATTTAACTTCTCTCAATTTAAATTATGTTTTCTTGATTTTTATCATTATAGATTTATTCATTTTTATTTATCTTACAATTATACCAGTAATGTTCGGTTAGTTTGTGAATGTTTTAATTAAATTATTAATTTTATTTGTTATTTTGATTTATTATATCTACTATGGGTTTTTCGGGTTCCTATTTATTTAGTTCAACTCGTTTTGGGTTTATACTTCTTAATATTATTTTTTTTCGTTTTCAGGTGGTTCATTTTGGTCTGTTATGTTTTATGCAATCCTAATTTAGGTAGGTTAAGAGAGTTATAATTTGATTATACTGATTATGTTTGATTCACTTTGGTATAACATTATATGATTTATTTTATATTGGATTAGTTTTAATTAGTCTACTTGGTATAGGATAATTTAATTTATTCTGGGCTCATTTTGGAATATTCATTTTTATTCATTATTGTTTAATATAATTCATATTTTTTGGTTTTTCCTACTTATATGATATCATATTTCATTCAATTTAGTATAATTCAATATAGATCAATTTTATATGAGTTATTTTTTGTTTTCACTGATTCTATTCAAGAAAATTATTATAAGACATATATATCATTATTTAGTATAAAAACATTGTATGAAATACCAAAAATTAATGATTCTTTAAATGTAATGGCCAATGTATAAGGGAACGTTCCTAAAACTCATGGTTCTCTACTTATGATGAACACAACATGAATCATCCCTTTACCACATGTACTCATATTCACATTAGAATATATATATCTAATACTATCCCCATTGTAAAAATTTTGTTGTACAATTATGTACAAGGGTATCATTACATATTTCATTCTACTTGTATATACCCCTTCACCTAACACCCATATGCATTTTTCATATATATATATATATTCATTAGGCCGTGAGAGTATATATATATATGTGGGGAAATTATATACGAATATTTCTACCAATTTATACTTATGAATGTCTCATTTGACAATGGAAACCCAAAACAACCACACCATGTCCAAAATACTCTAGAAAAATACTAAAAACTGAAAACCCCAAAACCCCAAAATTAAAAATATAGAAAGGAATTTAAATGAAAAAAACTAACCTGAATTCCATGGTGATCCCACTACCCCTGACAGAGGTGCTGAGAACCAGTCTCAATAGGACCCATGAGCCCTAAACATCATGAATCGACCAAAATTAGAACACCAAAAAATGGTTAGGGTTCATTTTATGTAATCCAAAATGAAATTAACTATGATGGGGAAAGCAAAAAATATCACATAATTTAGCCCATAATAAATAAAACAAATTCTATATAAAATTCTACTCTTTTAAGAACATTATCATCAGGAAAAAAAATAAAATCACCCTACAAAATCATGTCCCTAAACCATAAAAAATATTAATATGATTATTAAAAAAATCCCACCTACAAAAAATCCTATATAAAAAACTGACATAAAGATAATCAAACATCAAAATATTATAACATTAAATTTTTCTCTACAAATAATTCAGATGCAGACTATACTGAGATATCATTTTTTTAAACTTGTAATAAGAAAAATGTGTTTCAATACAAATAAAGTGTATAAAAACTTCATTTCCAATAATTAATAATTGAAAAAAATATATGTTATGAGAAACCAAAAAATCATTGATTTTTGTATGCTTGCTTTTAAATTTAAAATATTTATTTATAAGCTAAATTAAATGGATTGATACACAAATTTAGGTATATTCCTACACATTTCAAAGAGATACAATAGTAGAGGTGATAACTAATAGATGGCGACATGCCCATTAATTCATGTAGATTTTAGTTTTTTGGATAGATAATAAATGAATGAAGTAATTAAAATGAAATTATATGACTTTTTATCTATTTCATAGAGAAAAATAAATAAGTAAATCCTCCATGTAAATTAAATAATATCAACGCCACACCCCATTTAAAAAAATTATGGTGTATAAAATTATAAATAATATTAAATGAGTAGTGTATAACAGTAGAATGTTTTAAAATATATTGTATAATCTATTTGTATATTATATATCATCTAATATTTATTTATTAGGGTGATATATTGTATCTAATTATGATCATAAAATTTAAACCATTCCAAAAAAATTTATGAATGTTCGTTACATGTGATTTGTATCACACAGACATATATCAAACATATCATCATATACTTACCATTTGTTTAAGAAAGTGTTATAAAAAACTATTAGTAATAATCATACGTCAATTAATGGGAAAAACTAATATTCATAATTTATTTCAATAAAATGCTACAATACAAATTAAATGATAATCATACAACTCTTTATAGAAGTCAATTTGAAATATAGACATTGAATACCAAAGATACAATAGAAAATATTATGTAAGAAACATTCTTTGTCAGTTCCAAGTTGGAAGAATATATATATATATATATATATTTATTTATTTATTTAAAAATAATTGATACCAATTTAGTCGTATCAATGGTATAATTGGTTTGGATCAATAAAAACAATCATAGTTATCAAAAATGTGATTCTACTTGTGTAACATAAAAAAATATAAAACTTATTTTCTAGGGAGTTTAATAGAGGTGTGCCTACTTATTATATGTAGAGGTATTTCAAAATAATAAATTTTACTCAACATATCAAATGAGTATGAATTACATAAACGAAAATTTGTGAGGAATAATAATTCCCATATAAAATAAATCATGGTCAAACATGATCTAAATATGTAGGGAATAATAAGGAATTGAATTTCATGTTGTGCTGAAAATAATGGAAGAAACCTAAATATCAAAAATAATATAACTAATAATTATAAGATTTAATTTCATCTGAATGAAAAAAACCCATAATTCAAAAATAGGATTATAAAAACATAATGAAGTAGAAAGATATCAATATATAAAAACAAGTATTTTAAAATACATACCTAGAAAAGGATTTAAAGAAGATAAACATTGATATAATCATAATGTAGTTGGGAAATAAGAAATGAAAACAATGAAATCAGAATAAAACATTAATATTCTAGTAGAATAACATAATAAAATGAAATAATTACCTAAAATAAGTCTCATAATATATTCACCAAACCATAGGCCTCTTACCAGAATCTAAGCCTTATACAAGGGTCTTCTGGAACCGTTTCAGATAATAACTATCGGTTTATGGTCCATATAAACATAAAATTTAAATTCCATAATTCATCTTTGAGAGTATAAAATTTAAAATCAAGGGAACATGAATAGATTTTGAATCTATCTTAATTTTGATGAAATCAGTGAATATTGAGATCAATGAAATGTGGAATGAAATGGGTTTAAGCTATTTACGGTAGTGGTATGGCCAAACAGTCAGAGTTGCTGCAAATGAATGTCCTGAGAAGCATGATTTGGTTGGTAATCAAGGATACCTATATAAATTATGGTTTTGTTTAGGTTAGGGATAGAGTTGGGGAGGAGGTATATGTAGAGAGATGGAATGTAGGAAGGAAGAGGTACAGAGGAGGTGGAAAATGTGGAGGCAGATTCTGAAGAAGGAATGCGGAGGGAAGGAGGTGGGGGCCAAGGGGTGGAGGATAAGAGGTTGAGGTGGAGAGAAGGAGGCAGGGGCTAGGAGGTGGAGGTTTGGAGGTTGAGGTGAATGCGGAGGTCTGGAGGTTAAGATCATGTCAGTGGTGGGGAGGGGGAGGACAAGGCTATTAGGTCTCTTCTAAGGTTGAGGGGGAGGAGAAGCCTAAGCGGGACAATATTTCCAAAGGGATATACCCACAATGTTTAATAAAATATGGCTATAGGTTCTGAAAAATGGTATATCCGCATGTTTTTCAAAACCAGGGACAAAGACCAATTTTTATAGAATTATTTTATAATAGTGAATCTATCCTAGATAGATAAAACATCCCACTCTCATGGTCTATGACACCTGAAAAGAAAACTATTATCCACCCCAATGGTCCAATAATTATGATCCTAAACTATATGCACGCCCCTTGGAAGAATTTATATGTGGTGTGGGGTCCATTTCCAATCTAATACTTCAGGTTGGAAATAACATTCCGACTACAAAAACTATCTCAGCCCTCCTCTTATGTTATAGCTACGTGATCTTAAACCATATAATTTTTTCCTTTTTCCCAGACCATAAGACATTAAACCATATAGTCCAAGCCTATGAATCATGACTTTAAACTATATTCTATCACATCTTGGTCCCATTATGTTAAAATATATGACATATTCCCTTAAAAATTTGATGTAAATTTATGTGTTCAATGGCCTTAATGTAATAATTTCAGTTTCATGGTATTGCCCTAACCATTTTTTGTAAAAATATATTTTTATCATCCTAGTCACATAACATTTAATAGTATAATATGAGTCAATAATGCACTAAATTAAAGCTGTGTAGCTAAAATCATCCGATAAAACATCATATACTACAAAATTTTCTCTTAATATTCACCCAATAGGACAAACCCCACCTATTAGTGGCTATCCAATTATTGAGCATGTTCGGAGAGCTGCTTGTTGATTCTAATTTCATTGAGTATGTAGTGACCCATGGATCCAAAATACTGGGTCTATCCGTTACTAATATAATCACAGTAATCTCATCATACTCTCCATGTCTCAACATCCAATACTATTCAATAATATTCCTCAAACACAAAGGAAACTGAGATGGAACACCTCTCAATAGATGATTTTATCCCTCGTATTTGATGATACACATCACCCATGTGCCAAATCGCATGATGATGCGACACTGATAGTTTTTTAGTCTTTATAAACATCCCTTTTTGTCAAACATTATCTTTATTTCTCCATCAATTTAGATTCTCATTATCTTTAATCTCCCAATGGTTTCCCATAAGATGATTGATTCATTCCATATAGACATGTCTCTTGTATAGGGAACATTCCATGGAGGAATTAAACTGATATGTGATTGTTCTCATATGCTAAAAATGGTTACTGATGTCTTTAATATTTTATTACCCCATCCTTGATAGTTTGGTAATGGGAAATTACTCATAAGAAACTGCTAGTATTCACCATTAATCTACTTGTCACTCCAAATTGGAATTCATATCGAATATTTCCTAATTTACTTTAAGTAAATTTGATTTGATATGGTGAATTATAAATATTGAAAGTTACCCCTTGTGCACTTCCACAAGTCAATAATGTGACATAGACATATTCGTCTTCCCTTGAGTATTCTCTATTTTCTAGGACACTCAAAATGGTAAATATATCATTATTACTCCAACCATTCTATCCTTTATGGGAAAAAATCATTTACTTGGGTAGTATCCTTATACTAAATGTTTCTTACCGCGAGAAAGGATCATATGTTATAATGGGTTTTACAAGCTTATTTCCCCACACAACTATGTCACCTCATATTTTCTGGGATATATCTACTCATAGTCTTTGAAATAAGACTATAAACTTCATAGAACCTTTGTAAAACTCTAAATATTATCGTTATCTTGTCCATTGAATGGTATTATAGTGATTATCTCAATAAATAATCCAAACAACATGACATTAAACAACATAATACCCCTTATACCATGAATAATGAGAGCTAATTTATTTGAACTCTCTTTAATGGGACAAACTATTCAGATAATTATCTTTTTCAATTAGTTTGTCCCTCTCTTCATGTAATGTTTTATTTTTTCTATTTGGATAGATTACCTCACAAACCCCATGGTCTAAGTGTCATGACTTAAATCTTGCTCCACTCCTTCACAAATATTTTATATAGCATCATGCATCTTTATCCATTTATTTACATTAGGTTAACATTGTAATTCATGCATCACAATCTCCCACGAAATACCCATAATCCATGATCCATTAAAATAAAGTGGTAGTGGCACAACTTTTTAAGAATTATAAACTCAAACATAGTTAATTTTTCCATATTGTTTGTTGGGATGAAATTAATATTGCATTTCTGGTTATGGAATCTATATCTTTCCCTTTCCCATCCATATATTAAGAGGTTAAACCACACAAAAAAATCCATATTTCAAGAATTGTAACTAAAAGATATTCATGATCCTTAACTAATAGGATGACATCATTTTAGAGTTGGTTTCTTACTATATCACCTTCCAAAACTATGAATTGTTCTATTCCCACATTATAGGATATGTAGTGACATGGGGATACCCCACTCTAAGCCTAGTCATAACCTCCTTTCCCATTTTTTCTCTCTTAGTGATGATAACTCAATAAATTCATGTTATGGCCATTACCCTATTTTCAATATAAAATCCCATATTCTGTTATCCCACAATTTGTTCATGATTCGGACCCATATAAAAGTCTATTCCCAATTTCCACTATTAGAAATCCTCCCAAAAACCATTATAAACTATGTTTGTATTGATTCCCACTTAAATGATTATTTAGTGACTACTGGGTCCCTTATCTCATCCTCAGCCTTATGTTTCTAACATCCTCCTCCATTACATAGTGCTTGATTCTCCCTTTATAGGCCTAAGTTCCTTCTTGTGAATTGGTGAAATGTTTCACATGGATTGATGTGGTATAAGTTGTGTTAACATAAACTCGATCTCCATTATGAATCTATCATTATGAATCTAAACTGTATAAATTTTCTCCCTAAATACATTTGTATCTTGATTGGGTCACCCAGTAAATGTGAGGTTCTTTCAATGGGCCATATAGATATTCATCCATATTGGTATAAGCCTAAACACCATAAAATCTAAAACACTGGGGACCAATTTAGTTTCATCAATACACGATCGAACATGACTGGTGTCTCTTCTTTTTCTGGTACCTTATAGACCTAGTGTACCCCGATTGTGTGATTATTGTTTTACAGTGCTGCACCAAAGATGTTAGATATTTGATTGGGATTCCATTTCATCTCCACATATTTTATCCCTAGAGTTTGAGTTTCCCTAATGATATTTCATTTACAAATGTGCTCCCTTGTGGTGAAATAACATTTCCAAATAGGCTCACCTTCTATCTAGGGATCATGCCTTATATTACTTTTGTTAATATGTAATGGCTCCCAAATGTGAAAATTTTTTAATAGTGAATCTGAAATTCTTTTCACCCGTATTTAATGATATATTAGTGGAACACATTTTTTTTAATTGGATTAATCATCATACACATAAAACACAACAACCAACCTGAAATATCAATTCTATAAGTACTAATTTAACTTCTCTTACTCCCATTCTTTTAAGAGGTGTCCTAACACCCATAGTTTTTCCCTTTCATAACTATTATTATACTAGTAAGATGAATCAGTCTAATGGTGTTTCTCTAGATGGTATTCCCATAATCATTGATCCTATTAGTGTCCAATATATATTTATGAAAATTGAATATTTATCCTATCCACTATCATATATGATGGTAATCCTTTCATTTTCCCTTGTTTTTTAAACTGAGCATGGATAATGTTGGGTTATGTATTTATGATTGATTTTCACTATAACAAAATTGAGATCCCATCCATTTAATCGTAACTTCATGGTGTTAAATTATGTATTAAATTTATTTATCATATTATTTTATTCTATATTGTTTAATACCAATCTCATTAATTACTATTTTATACCTTAGTCTTCTTGTGATTGGAAAACTCCCATATAGTGTTGGTCTTCTACCAAACCAACTTCTAAAAATTAGTGCATCTGGATTACCACATAACATGATAAATAGTGACTTCATGAAACCATTACATGGATAGATAAAAAAATAATTCCATTACTATCTTAGCATTTAGGATCATTGATAGATTTAGGTCAACCCCCTACATAGTTTACATTTTAAACAGTTCCCCTTCTCTATGAATGAGCACGATTTTAATTTAATGTTCACCCAAATAGAATCTACTAAATAATTTATATCATAATTAAAATTGGGTAATAAAAACTATTAAAACAGTGCAACTATTCAAAATCATGATTCTTATTTTTTGAAATATTTTATTGGACCTTGAATCGTGATTTTGATGCTTCTTCCTACATAACAGTGAGACTACATACAATAAAATATGACCCCAATGGGTCCTTTCATTCATGTATAGATTTCCTTACCCTATCCTGAAGAACTATTACTAATTTTTATTGGTTCTAACTGGATGAACATTTAAGGAACAATCCATAAAGAAATCTTTTAGACATTAAATCATTATCCCCTTTTGGAAAAATCTATATAAACTTATTTTAAGTATCCTTAGGTATTATTAATCACTTATATTCATAATGGTAATATATTATTCACATGCCTCTTATCTTGTTGGCACTTCTCCCCACTATCTCATGTATATTCCATCTATTTGGTATGGAACATCGAGATACATTATTCAGGATAGTGTGACCTTAAGAGTTCTGGAACCCTTCATGAGCATCCTTCTCCTCCATCAACATAATTTATGTCACATTTGTTAGGATTCATATCTACCTTTTTCATCCAATGTTGATCCCCTATAGTGACTGAGAAACACTATTTATTCCCACCTTCTGTTTAAGGATCACACCTCAAATGAGCCACCCTTTTAATTGAATGAACTTCTATATGGTGATGGTGGATGGTCCAAACTAGTAAACCTCTTGTATATGTAGTATATATTAGAGTAGAAAACATCATTTTTATGATCATAAAACCCATTAGTGAAAAATGATCAATGACTATCCTTATCCAAACAAAATCTTCCATTCATTTTTATGCATTCTTTATGTCTTTGTTTACTTATCTCTGTTATTCATTTACTCAAGATGAATTCCAACACCCTTCATGTTACACCATTTTCCAACTTTTTCAGGGTTAGGCAAGTCACAATCATGGAATTGGAAAATCCCAACACCTATATTTTTATAGGTTTCTAATAGTAATCAATATAACATTCTGATCTTGAGCCATTTAATACCTTCTATTGCTCTCATATAATAATTTTACTTTTTATTTGCCTCATTTTTCTCACACTAAACATGACTTGCATGAGGCTACATATTTATTATTTGTTTAATTTTTAATTTGATTGAGTGAAAATATAAATGAACGGAATTAAAACAAGGGATATTTTATTGGAAAGGGAAATAAGATAGGAATGTTCATCCACCAATTGGAGCATCTCTCTTATCATAAAAAAGATACCCTGATAGATGGCACAAGAGACAACTTGCTCTAACTAAACCATCATTTTCCAAGTTAAAAGGAGAAATTTCCACAATAAAAAAAGATCTACCACCACCTTTAACACATGGATTCATTCTTTTAGGTACTTCTTGAACCATATTTTCAAATTAATTCGTTTGGGGACTATATTAGGTTGTTTTAGGTGAAATTTGGAAAAAATAACCTTCATGGGTTGTTCATAGTTGGAACATGGTTAAGAAAAACCATGAGGTTTTTCCATGATGTCTATGTTGCCAAGGTTGAGCCACTGGAAGGGGGAAGATTGTTTTTCCAAAAAAATCTTCACCAATAAAAACCACGCATCGTCTGAATATTTGGTTATTCATGGTTTGTGAATGGTTATTTTAATCTATTGTCTAAACAGTCTCCTCATCCAGATTCTGATTAGTGATACATGGATTGGGTACACGGTTGCTACTTAGCATGTGAACCATATAGTAAATCATGTACATGGTTTTCTATCCCCTATAAAATTTATTTAAAATTACTATGACCACATTTAAGAATATTAAACCCCTTATTTGATTCTAATATTATTCATTGGTCTTTGGAGGCTCTCTAGAGGTGATTTTTATTCCTATAAATCCTCTGGGTAGATCAAGGCAATGTTATTTATTTTAGATCCTTCAAGTTAGTTTTTCTTTCATGTGTGTTGTATTATGATATGATATTCTCTACTCATAGAGAGTGATAAATCATAAGGTTATTGATGTATCTAATTTCATTTTGATGGATCTGGTTCATTTTATTTATCTTCCTAACCATCGTTCTCATTGGAATTCCCATTTTGGTGTTGATTGGATCATGTGATTAAAGGTAGTTGGTTTTATAAACAATTTCTTTATTAATGAAACACTATATTATTTGACTGGTTATAAATAATTTTTTAATTTATTTAAAAAAATGAAATTTGAGATTATTTGATGTATGTTTTGAAAAGGGAATTATATTTTAAAAATCTCAATTTCAATGTAATTGAAATTGTTGGGTGTCATTGAGAAAACATGTGGCTTGAGATGAAAATGGAATTGATGAAATTATTTGATGTTTATTATTAATAAATGGTTTCTGAAGGCTAATGATTATTTGAAATATAATGATTTCAATTAAAACCTATGATTTGGTTTTGAAATTTAATGGGAATGTTGAAAACTTAAATTGGAAAATTGAACTATTAATGATGAATGTATTTAAAATGATTTATAGATTGATTATTTTAATCAAATAAAATCTTTGGAATTCAGTAAATTATTTGAATTAGAATGCTTTGATTTTGACTTACTAACAATGGTTTGATGATTAGAACAATAAATAATCCATGTTTGGTAGGTTTTCCCACAATGGGTCCAAATATGTGATTTCCCTTAATTTTTCATAATGGGTCTCCTAATGGGGAGTTATTTGTGTCTGTGAACCTATCAAGAATAGTGGTAAGGATTGAGAAGTATGAATATCATATTCCAAGAAACTTCTGTCAATTATGGATTATGTGAAGGGTGTTTTGTTTTGTTTGAAGTGATTATACATTCCATTTACTACAAAATAATTCATAACAAATATTTTAAATAAATATCTTATATAGAATATTCATTCAACAATATTTTGATATTTATAAAATATTTTTATTTGAAAGTACATTTTTTAAAACATGTAAATTGTATTATATGGATTTATTATTTAAATTGAAATAATAAATGGTATAATTATTGTGAAATTTATTATAAATCACTTAATGATACCCTAATAAAAATTTTAAATCACACCCTACCATTTCCTTTAGGAATTTATAGATTATAATTTTCCATGTCCAAGAGAAGAGAACATGCCAAATAGAGGTGGATATTTTTCTTAATTTGTAGGTCTTGGAGTGATAGAGGTGACTGGTGGTGATGTGATCCACCTATTACATAGGTTTTTTATCCTTAGATTGGTAGATTTTGTGCCCTTTCATGATGAACTATATGGGTTTTTCCCCTATCATTTTCTTGTACTTTCTCCTTAAAGAGTGATGTAATAATGAATTTTATTTTCTTATATTCCTTATTGTGTAGAAAAAATATTTATTTATTTTATTATTTTCTAACAAGTTAAAGTCTCTAACCCATGGGGATTAGGAATTCCCTTTTGGCCATGTCAGTACTAGTTCAATTGTAATATTACTAGGGAATCCTAAATGGTTTGAGTAAAAGTTGAATAAATGGAATTTTGATTAAATTTTATTCCTAGTAAATAGTTTGGCATGTCTTGGCAGCAATTGGGTCAAATTATTAGGACATATGGGGTTTTTGAGAGTGTCTTCCTATCAATATCTCAATGTAATGATCCTTATTTTGTTGTGAGTATTTATTTAAATTCTACTCAATGAAACTCTATATTTGATTATAATATTTTCTATAATTTTTCTCTAAGTCTGTTGAAATCCTAGAAGCTTGAACTAATGTTGTTGGAATTTATTTCATGTATGTATTAATTGAGTTAATGATCTATGAATCAATTCTTATTTTTTAGTGTTGTTGATTTATGTTTTGTAGAATTATATCAATGATAATACATTTGAATATGACATAGTACTAAGCTTTCATTAAACCTCCAAATGCGAATCCTCTACTAGGATAGGATCTTTTTAAGACAATATTGTGTATTTTCCAAGCTCTGGGACATATACATACACCCTTTCCCATTAAAGCTACAATTATTGAACCATCAAGGTATGAAACGAGACACAATTATTATGAGTTTCTTCAGAATAACCCACCAAATTTCCTTGGATCAAATGATCCTCAAGAAGATAAGGATAGTTTATAATATTTTTAGATTCTTTTTATATTCATAGAAAGTACTAATTTTATAAAATCGATGTTTGGTACCATCAATCTTGAGGTACCCAGAATGAGATAGTAAGATTTTATGGTGATGGTGAAGAAACATGAAGTCTTGGAGTGTAAATACATTAGAGATATATTCCCATATCATTTCTATCCAATATCCATGGTTTTTACAAGGTCATTTCAGTATCTTATCCTTAAGAAAGCTGATAAGAACCATGAAACAGTATGTTATTTAATTTTCAGAACTTGTATAGTTTTTCTGTAATATTTTTTTGAATGGGAAACTAAAGACTCAAATAATTTAGATGGGTCATCATTATGACATCTGATATCATGTATTTTTATTGAATCACACATCTTATGTTGACATGTGGGATATGGCATTTATGGGTGATATTTAACTAGCTAGTATGTCAGGGTTGATAGGGAATTTCTTTTTCCCCCAGTGGAATTTTTTACAGTTCCTTTATAGGGAATAGAAAGTGGGGTGAGTCTCATGGTGTTTCTCAATGGAAGGAATCATCCAGACCTCCTTCCATTCCTAGGAGATTCATTATGACTTTCTTTCAGTGTGGTAAGGTTGATAATTCAAAATGGGTTTTCACATAGGTATCCATGATATGTAGTTGGTTCATATTTTCAGGTCACCTACATAATATCTCTCATATCTAATCTTCTCCTCACGGAGGAATGGTATCTTCATCACCAAAAATAACTACGTTAAAATTGGATTATTCATGAACTAAGAATTTCTAGTCATAATAATCATGAATAAAGTTTCTCCCCAAAATGTAATATTCTCCTGATAAAGATGACGTGGGTTTATTGACTATTATTGGTACCACCACTATAAATTCATCTTTAATAACTATTTTATTTGATAGTACTACATCCCAATCATTCATGTCAATTCATATTATGAATTTTCTAAACATTCGTAAAATAATTTTGTCTTATGTTATTGATATTACTGTGCCTGTAAGAATAAGTAGTGATTAGGGTTTCCATTGTACCTCATTTTTATTCAATATATAAAAGATCGATCTTAGTTTTAATCTTCTGGAACACAACTTGATACCACATGATGAAATTTTTGGGGAGGATTAAATGTATTTAATGGACTATTATCTTGACCGTGTATCCTTTTCTACTCATGATGGGGTGGGTCATGTTTTTAAGTGAGTATAGGACCTATGGTTGTGTATATTTGGACCATATTTTTGGGATTTAGGTAGGTTAATATCATTGGACTCTTTCGACATGGAGCAAGATTATTTAGTGGTGATCAACCTCTAGTTTTCAATGAGTTTTCCAATGTGTTTCCATAATATTTTTCTGGTTTCACACCAATTATAGAGGTTTAGTTTTTTTCATTTGGTACCCGGTACTCATTCAGTGTATATTAATTCTTACTATGTGGAACCATATGAATAGAATGAGTTAAATACTCAATTGGACATTTTTTGGAGAAAGTATTTATATGTTCGCTTGTATCACCATGGGTGGATCCTATAATATTCTCTCTTAATGTTGATGGGATTAATCCCCTATGTCTTGAATTCTGAAAATTGAATTGTGTTACAATAAAGAAAAATTATATGTTTCCAAGGATTGATGATATATTTGATCACGTTAACGTGGAGAAATGGTTCTCAAGGATTTATCTTCGATAGGGTTATTACCATTTTATAATTAAATAATATGAAATCCTAAAGACATACGTCAATATTAGCTATGACCATTCTGTGTCCCTTGTTAGGAATGTTTTTCATACCAATTATCTTTTAGTGTTTATGGTATTTATGAATAGGGTACTACATGAGTACCTAGATTTGATTGTTGTTGTATTTGTGGACGAAATATTGGTTTACACTAAGACTGATGAGGAACATGTTCATATTCAGAGAACATTTATATAAATCTTAAGTGGTCACTAAATTTTTGTGAATCTTTCAAAATTTAATATGATGGATTGAATAAGTGATTTTCATGGGACCCATGGACTTATCACATTATATTTTAGTTAATCCCGAGATAGTGAATAAAATTATGATAAGGTTGAACCCATGTGTTGTTTTCTTGATACTAAGCTTCTGAGGCATGGATTGATATTACTAATGGATTCTAATATATTTATTAACATTGAATTCTATGGTGAATTCTATCAATAAAAAAGATTTATATTTTTTGTGGGATTATAAATGTAAGAATTATATTAACGATTTAAAGTCTCTTTGGAGATATGCACCAGTGTTCACTCTTCTATAAGCTAAGAAAAGATATGTGATCTTTTGTGGTGCATCATGTTCGGATTTAGGTAGGTTTCTTATATAGGGTGATAACATATATTTCTATGATTCGAAAAATATTTTACCACATGAGAATATTTATCAAACTAATGATATCAAATTCATAGATATGTTATATCTCTTATGAATTGGTGGCATTTACATTTCATATAAAGGAATACAATTTTTTCACTACAAAAACGTTGTTTATATATTACATAAAAAATTGATTCTACATTGGAGATTTTTGGTGGAGTATATGAAATATTTTTATTTTTACATTCCCTACACCCCTACTAAGGGGAATGTAATCACAAATTTATTGACCATGAAAATTTTGACACATACAGTAAAAGATTCAATAAAAGAGTTTCATATGATGGATCTATTCACCTAGTTTCATTTATGATTCTAGGAGGATATGAACAGTATTATTCTAGAAAGTTTTCATTTTACCTCCTCCCTTAATGAAATGAATATTCTAGAGTACCCTCTTAATGAGAAAACTTCCTGGAATTACAGGCTCTCTTTGTTGTGGGGATACTGTCAATGAGTGGATGTCCCTTTGGAGGGTATCAAATGTTTTGTGAAATTGGTGTGTCCTTCATTTTAATATGATAATAGATTAGATGGGGATTTACATAATTCTCATTAGGACATCCCCTTGAAAAATGATGATGTTCTATTACCTGAAACAATGATTATTCTAGATAGGTATGAGACAAGACAATATTGATTTTGTTTCACATTGTTAGACACGTTACTCGGTCAAGTCCAAACACCAAAAACCTTAATTTTTGCTTCAACCAATTCATGTTATGACTTGGAAGTGGGATGAGATTTCTCTATATTTCATGATTTTTTGGTTGCATTCTGTAACACCCGAGACTTTTATGTTATATAAATCATCAAAGGAATCTTTTTCTACACAACACTTGCTTGGCTTGCTTTACACGCAATCGCGACCTTCCTCGATAGCTTGCGTCGTACGCAATACCGAGTTTCACTAAACAACAATATGCTATTAAAACTAGCCGTTATGAATAGTAATAACCACTTTTTGAAATTTTATAAATTTTATTTTTCAAAATGGACTTCATTTTTGGACTTAGAATATCGAAATTAGCCTAGGGTGAAATTTTGGTATTTTTCTGAAAACTTTCAATTTTTGATGAATAGTGAAACCACTAAGTGGTAGGTTAAAAAAACTGAATTTTGCATAAAACTTAATTTTACCGCTTCTGTGAATGGAATTTCAAAAATCCGAGAGACACGGTTAATATCAAGGACTAAAATGTGGTTCAATGAGATGAAAATAATTTTTTGGTGAATAGTAACTTTTTACTTTTTTTACCGCGGTTAATAGTAAATAGGGTAACTAAGGGTAAATATGATATTAATATTACCCTAACACATGTCCTAATTCTATTGGACAAGTTTAATTCGACCAAAAACAAACTTAGGAATAAAATATGACCATTTAGGCCCACTTGGATTAGATTAGGACATTTATTATTAATTTATTTAAAGAAGGGTTAAAATAGTTAAAATCAAAGTTTAATAAGTAAATCATTTTTAATATAGGGTTGTACATAAGATAAATTCGATTGTAAATATTCATTAGAAAGCTAAAAAGATTTCCTACATGATGGTATTTTATTTGTAATTTTTAGACATCAAATAATTTAATTTATTTATGACACAAAGATGATGCAGTAATTATCTTATTAATGAAATATTGAACAAATTGATAATATAAATACCAAAATAAATGTAATTTAAGACTTTTTATGAATTCCACTAATTTTCTAGGTTACTATGATATATTAGTGTTGATTTAATCAACTTTTTTCGAACATATAATTCTGTTATGACTTTCACAAAAATCATATATCAAATAGTGTCAAAATTGACACAAAATAGTTTTTAAATCAAATACTATATTATTAATTGTTATTTTATTCCTAAAAATCTAAGGTTCGGCCAAATGACTTAGATAAGGATATATATATTAATAATAAACAATTTGGGGTTCTTTTGGCCTGTTATAGTAAGTGTATTAACCATATAGTGAAAGAAAACAAAAAGACATGGTAAAAGTTAAATTATTTAACTTAGAGTTAAATTTAATTGATAAGGTTAAAATAATATCTTAAACTTGTCTAAATTATATTGGTTGATAGGATTTCGACCCATCCCCACTTTAGCTTCGAAATAAGACCCTTTGGAACCATTATAAACCGATTTTGACTTTAATATAAAATAATATTTTGAGATATTCCTAAGGTGCCCCTCTCCTCCCTTATAAAAGGGCACCTCCTCCCCCTCCTCCTCACACCAATTTGAGCACTCAAGCTCGGCCAACCCCTGCCATTTTCCCTTCTCCACTTCCCTAGAATAATCCTAGAGGTCCTGGTCTTCTCCAAAGACCAATCTTAGTTCCTTAAGTGGAGGATTCAAAGAAGCGTTCCAAATAAGAGGTAATATCCATTACCGATCTTTTCAATTTCTTTCTTCTTCAACTTCTTCTTCTTTAGTTGTTTCATGATAAAGTAATAACATCAGTATTACTTACATACTGATATGTTATTATAAATATGAAACAACCCTAATTCACCTTCTATCCATCCTACGGAAAAATGAAATCACCGCGCGTGCGTACGTACGGAATACCGTCTCCACGCCGTGGTGTAATCTATTTTCCACCATCACCTTACAAGGATGGGTATAATGGTGTAATCAGTAACTATATATGATTATTATTATGTAATATTGATACTGAAATAATATATATATATACTCCAATACAATTCCACGATCATAGGAACGATATCATCACTCGTGCGTACGTACGGAATACCGTCTCCACGATGTGATGCGACTCGTTCTACATGATCTTCATTTCATAATGATTATATAAATGAATTGAATGAATGAATATGGTATATACTACACTAATACCATTCTGGAAATGAATTATCTATAACCCAAAGATAAGAATAAGAATTTATTCGACAAAACACGCATAAGAACAAAAAGTTATAAAGACCCGAGTAACAAGTAACAATGAAATATTACTAACAAGAAGCTAATAATATGACCATATATGATCTCATATCAATATGTATGATTCTGGAATAAGTAAATAACATTATTTAAACCATTATACAGGATCTTCGGACACGAACAAAGCAAATCGGACCTAAGGTAAGGGAAATATCACAATCTCATTTTTATCCGAGATTGTTTATTCGTAAGTATTTACTGGGGTGTATTTTATCATCCACATCCATGTTCCCTCAATATGTAATATTGTTTCCATCCACTTGAAATAGTTTAAACCCAATTTTACCCTTAGGTGAGTTTTTAGTAAAGAATATGAAATGAATCTTTTGTCGTTTTTTTTGTACGAGGTACTTTTTGACTTTTCCGACAAAAGTACGAAGAATGTTTTTTTTAACTTATACAGCATGAATGGATTTTTAAAACATTACTTCAAAGAAGTTTCCTTTACAAGTTTTCAAGTTTATTTTTAATCAACTTCTTTTATTTTAAAGTTATATGACATGTTATGAAAGGAAAAATGTTTTTGAAGAAGAAAGGATATTTTCCTCAAGAATTCAATTCAAGTGTTTTATCAAAATTATTTTCCATCAAAGATAATAAAGGGTTCTGTTTCTATCCATATTTTTACATTGGTTTGACTATGTTGTGATGGAATTATGTTTATGAATTCCTTTATCATATATGAATTGATTTATGACGTCATGATGTTTCAAGAATCCCATTTTTGTTACATGTGTTATGCGATGATGCATGTTTTATGATTATGTGGCACACATAAGAAAGGATTCATTATAAGATGGGTGGGACCTATATCTCCCTCCAATGCATTGGGTAATGATTTTATATCTCATGAGATAGACATGGCTGGAACGGAAGGTTATTTCGGTTCAGTGATACAGGACTGAAACGAGGAGTGAACTCGGTTCAGAAAGGGACTTTGTCCACTAAGATAGTCTTGGCAATGAGTCATGACTAACAAGAAATGATCTCCATGATTATGTGTGCATGCCACAAAGATTCAAGTTTTATGTTATGATTATGGGGATCTCATTTTCACTTCTATGATTTATTCCATGTTAAGATATTATGATCTCTTTTGCAGGTTTTGATTTTCATAAAGATATGATATGATTTTTATTTCCTTTATTTGCCCTTGCTGAGCATTTGAGCTCACCCTTTTATGTTTTCTTTTCCCCAGGTCAGGAAGATGGATATTAAGTAGAATATGCTAAAAGGGACCCTAGATATGATGAAATAAATGGGAGACACTGTAGAAGATTTATGAACCAGTTGTTTATGTTTCCCAGTTTCTAAAGACACTATACCTATACGGTCCTTTGTGGTTTTGTCATATGTTGTAATAAGAGTGCTTCAATTTTGAAGTATTAACAATGTATGTAAAGTTTGGGTCGTTATAGTTGGTATCAGAGGCAAAGGAGGTAGGAATGTATCCGATCCTTGGGAACTCTCACATGTGAGCGTTGGACGAAGCATGGCTCTCCGCCCAAGGGCTTCATGAGGAAATGGCTGCCACTGGGGATGGTGGTGTGTCCCGCCCAGGGGGTGTAGCTGCCCATGGAGTGCCCTGATAGGTATCAATTGTAGTCCACTGGAAGTAATTCTAGACCGTTATAGTTGGTATCAGAGGAAAGGTATAGTCAACCTTTGGAAACTAGGATGTGAAAGCCTTAGTAAGAACCCTAAGGATAAGTCTAAGCATAGAACACAATCTTAGAAATGGCCATGAATAACCTAGGATAAGACCATAAGCATGAAAATTTTATTCTTGAATTATGTGGTTTCCTATTATAATTAGTGTTGCTCACACTATTCTTCTTGGTTTTAGTCAATGGCTGGAACCCGAAGGAACCGTGTTAATGCGGAATGCGATGGGCAATGCAATGATTGTCCCCCTGAGCAACCAAACGATATGGGAGCTGGAATGCAAAATCTTGTAGCCATGCTCACACAACTTTCTCAAGCTATGAATCATGCAGGATTTCCAAACGAACAAAGGAGGGAGCAACATTCTGTTGAATCCTTCATGAGGCAGCGTCCACCATCTTTCAGCGGGTCTACTGATCCATTAGTTGCTGAACAATGGATTAGTACTACTGAAAATATATTTTCAGTTCTTCAATGTTCTGAGCATGATAAAGTCATCCTAGCAGTGTATCGTTTGGAAGGAGATGCTGATCAATGGTGGAATCTTGTTAAGAATACAAGGCAAAGGGATGAAATTGAGTCTATGGAATGGGACGAGTTCAAGAACTTATTTTTCAATAAGTACTTCCCTCGTATTCTCCGAACAAAGATGGAGAAAGAGTTCCTTGAACTGAAGCAAAGGGATGATGAATCTGTTGGTACCTATGAAGCAAATTTTACCAGACTTGCAAGGTACGCTTCTGGTATTATTATCCAACCTGAGAGTAAGATCGATCGATTCTTTAGTGGCTTAAAACCAAGTCTTCGAAGGGCGTTAGCCATAAGGGACTTCAATAGCTACGAGGAAATCGTTCGATGTGCTCTCAAAGTCGAGATGGAGATTGGAGTAACCCATCAGTCACATGGGTTTGATAAGAAGAGGAAGATGGAATTCAAAGAAAAATCTAAAGAGCACACGGAAAAGAAGATGAACTTTCCCTTATGCTCAAAGTGTGGAAAGAA
Organism: Viscum album; assembly: GCA_963277665.1. Lineage (NCBI taxonomy): Eukaryota > Viridiplantae > Streptophyta > Magnoliopsida > Santalales > Viscaceae > Viscum > Viscum album. Next base: position 1,977,169,725 of record OY728153.1, on the reverse strand, counting down.
ACATGGAGGGAGTTGTCTTAAAGGGACAAGTAAATGTTTTAAATGTGGAAAGGAAGGTCATCGGGCATTTGAATGCCGTGATAATGGGAAGAAGATGTCTAATGATGCAAACAAAGGAAGGGATACACAGAATGAACCTACTACACTTCAATGTTTCAAGTGCAAGGAGATGGGGCATTATGCCAATCAATGCCCAAATCCAAGGGTTGATGATGATGGTCGACGTCAACAAAATCTTAAGGCTAAAGACAAAGGAAAGTCACATGCAATTTCTATCAGCGATGTGGAGTACGATAACGATGTGGTGAAAGGTACACTTACCATCCATTCTAAAGTAGCAAATGTTTTATTTGATTCTGGATCCACCCACTCTTTTATTTATGAAGACTTTTCTAAGGGTATCATTGTATTACCTCAACAATTAGATGTTGAGTTAGCCGTGACAACACCTAATGGCACATCAATCGCATCAAAAGTTTATAATTATTCTCCGATCGAAGTTTGTGGGAAAGTGCTTCCTGCAAATCTTGTGATCCTTCCTTTAGTGGAATTTGATGTGATTCTTGGCATGGATTGGCTTTCTCTACATGGAGCTCATATCGATTGCCAAAGAAGGGAAGTCACATTTCATATTCCAGATCAATCTACGATCGTCTATCAATGCAAGGATGAACATAACCTTCCAGTGGAAATTTCTTCCATCTTATGGGTATTGATTCCACTAAATGAAGGTTATTTATCTCAAATGGTTGGTGAGAAACTCACGATTAAGAATATGCCCATTGTAAGGGAGTTTGATGATGTCTTTCCGGAGGAATTACCGGGTCTTCCACCAAATCGTGAAGTTGAGTTTTCAATAGAACTCGTACCGGGTGCTTTGCCTATTTCAAAGACACCTTATAGAATGGCCCCAATTGAGTTGCAGGAATTGAAGAAGCAACTCCAAGAGAATCTTGATAAGGGATTCATACGCCCTAGTGCGTCACCTTGGGGAGCACCTGTCCTATTTGTTAAGAAGAAAGATGGATCAATGAGACTCTGCATTGATTATCGAGAACTTAACAAGATCACTATCAAGAACAAATATCCTCTCCCACGCATTGATGACTTATTTGAACAACTACGCGGAGCTCAATACTTTTCCAAGATTGATCTTCGTTCAGGGTATCATCAATTAAGGGTCAAAAGGGAGGATATACCAAAGACGGCTTTCCGTACAAGGTATGGACACTATGAATTTATAGTGATGCCATTTGGTCTTACTAATGCCCCTGCTATCTTCATGGATCTAATGAATAGAGTCTTTAGAGACTATCTTGATCAATTTGTAGTAGTCTTTATAGACGATATTCTTGTCTATTCAAAGAGCAAGGAAGAGCATGAAGATCACTTGAGAATTATATTGAAGACCCTGAGAAAAGAGAAGCTTTATGCCAAATTTACCAAGTGTGAATTTTGGCTTCAAAAAGTTGCATTTTTGGGTCATATAATCTCAAAAGAGGGGATATCTGTGGATCCAGCAAAAACAGAGGTTATCGAAAGATGGTCGAGACCAACCACAGTAACTGAGATCCGAAGTTTTCTTGGTTTGGCTGGATATTATCGACGTTTTGTAAAAGATTTTTCACGATTATCTAATCCACTCACCAAGTTGACTCGGAAAGGAGTTAAGTTTGTCTGGACAGAGGAATGTGAAGAGAATTTCAAGGAGTTGAAAAGAAGGTTATCCAGTGCACCTGTGCTGACACTGCCTTGTAGTGGAGAAAGGTTTGTGATCTACAGTGATGCATCCAAGAAGGGATTGGGGTGTGTTCTTATGCAAAATGATATGGTGATAGCTTATGCCTCACGACAGTTGAAAATCCATGAGCAAAATTACCCAACACATGATTTGGAGTTGGTTGCGGTAATCTTTGCATTAAAGATTTGGAGGCATTACCTTTATGGTGAAAGGTGTGATATTTATACTGATCATAAAAGTTTAAAGTATATTTTCACACAAAAGGAGTTGAATATGCGTCAAAGAAGATGGTTGGAGCTGATTAAGGATTATGACTGCTCAATCCATTACCACCCTGGGAAAGCAAACAAGGTGGCAGATGCATTAAGTCGACAAGACCATGCTAGTTTATCCATGATGAGGATCACAAAAGATCCAATATTTATGGATTTACAAAGGATGGATCTTGGAATTTTAATGGAAGGGGAAAAATCTTATCTTTCTCAAATGAATGTTCAACCATCTATACATGTGAAGATTAAGGAGGCACAGAAAGAAGATGTCGAGTTACAAAAGAAGGTGAGAAATGTTCCTGAATTCAACCTTGATTGTGATGGGATAATAAAGTTCAGGAATCGGGTTTGTGTTCCTCCCATCCCCGAATTAAAGAATGAGCTGCTGGATGAGGCTCATAGTTCATCATTTTCTATTCATCCTGGAACCACGAAGATGTATAGGGACCTGAAAGAGTACTTCTGGTGGGATGGAATGAAAAGAGATGTTGCTGAATATGTCTCTCGATGCTTGGTTTGTCAACAAGTTAAAGCTGAGAGACAGAAGTCTAAGGGGATGTTACAACCTTTACCCATACCCGAATGGAAATGGGAAAACATCACTATGGACTTTGTCACAGGACTTCCTAAAACATCCAAAGGAAATAATGCTATCTGGGTCATAGTTGATCGTCTTACAAAGTCTGCACACTTCATTGCTATTAGAGAAGATTTCTCTCTAGATCAGCTTGCCAGGATATATGTAAAGGAAGTGGTAAGATTGCATGGAGTACCACTTTCTATTATATCTGATCAGGATCCGAGATTTACCTCGAAGTTCTGGCGAAGTCTTCAGCATACTCTGGATACAGAGTTGAGTTTCAGCACTGCTTATCATCCCCAGACAGACGGTCAGTCTGAGAGAACAATTCAAACCCTAGAAGATATGTTGAGAGCTTGCTCTATGGATTTCAAAGGAGGTTGGGATCAACACCTACCTTTGGTGGAATTTTCTTATAATAATAGCTTTCACTCCAGTATTCAGATGGCTCCTTATGAAGCTCTCTATGGAAAGAAATGCAGGACTCCAACTTGCTGGGATGAAGTTGGGGAAAGAAAGCTATTAGGACCTGATCTCGTTGATGAAATGGCAGAAAAGGTCAGATCTATTCAACAACACATAAGAGCAGCTCAGAGTCGACAGAAAAGTTATGCCGACAACCGAAGAAAAGACCTAGAGTTTGAAGTGGGTGATAAAGTGTTCTTACGAATATCTCCCTGGAAGAGGGTTATGAGATTTGGAAAGAAGGGGAAGTTGAGCCCTAGATATATCGGTCCTTTTGAAATACTGGATCGTGTTGGGAAGGTAGCTTACCGATTGGCGCTTCCACCGAATCTCTCTCAAGTTCACGATGTGTTCCATGTATCTCTCCTGAGAAAGTACATACCAGATCCTTCACATGTACTCAGCTCAGAAGTTGTACCGCTGGAGCAAGATCTTTCTTATGAAGAACAGCCGATAGAGATTCTGGATCGTAGCGAAAAAGTCCTACGAAACAAGACCACTCATTTGGTGAAAGTTTTATGGAGGAACCACCAACTTGAAGAAGCTACATGGGAGCTTGAGGATATGATGAGGGAGAAGTATCCTCATTTGTTTGTTGCAAAGTGACGAATTTCGAGGGCGAAATTCTTTTTAAGGGGGGTAGAATGTAACACCCGAGACTTTTATGTTATATAAATCATCAAAGGAATCTTTTTCTACACAACACTTGCTTGGCTTGCTTTACACGCAATCGCGACCTTCCTCGATAGCTTGCGTCGTACGCAATACCGAGTTTCACTAAACAACAATATGCTATTAAAACTAGCCGTTATGAATAGTAATAACCACTTTTTGAAATTTTATAAATTTTATTTTTCAAAATGGACTTCATTTTTGGACTTAGAATATCGAAATTAGCCTAGGGTGAAATTTTGGTATTTTTCTGAAAACTTTCAATTTTTGATGAATAGTGAAACCACTAAGTGGTAGGTTAAAAAAACTGAATTTTGCATAAAACTTAATTTTACCGCTTCTGTGAATGGAATTTCAAAAATCCGAGAGACACGGTTAATATCAAGGACTAAAATGTGGTTCAATGAGATGAAAATAATTTTTTGGTGAATAGTAACTTTTTACTTTTTTTACCGCGGTTAATAGTAAATAGGGTAACTAAGGGTAAATATGATATTAATATTACCCTAACACATGTCCTAATTCTATTGGACAAGTTTAATTCGACCAAAAACAAACTTAGGAATAAAATATGACCATTTAGGCCCACTTGGATTAGATTAGGACATTTATTATTAATTTATTTAAAGAAGGGTTAAAATAGTTAAAATCAAAGTTTAATAAGTAAATCATTTTTAATATAGGGTTATACATAAGATAAATTCGATTGTAAATATTCATTAGAAAGCTAAAAAGATTTCCTACATGATGGTATTTTATTTGTAATTTTTAGACATCAAATAATTTAATATATTTATGACACAAAGATGATGCATTAATTATCTTATTAATGAAATATTGACAAAATTGATAATATAAATACCAAAATAAATGTAATTTAAGACTTTTTATGAATTCCACTAATTTTCTAGGTTACTATGATATATTAGTGTTGATTTAATCAACTTGGTTCGAACATATAATTCTGTTATGACTTTCACAAAAATCATATATCAAATAGTGTCAAAATTGACACAAAATAGTTTTTAAATCAAATACTATATTATTAATTGTTATTTTATTCCTAAAAATCTAAGGTTCGGCCAAATGACTTAGATAAGGATATATATATTAATAATAAAAAATTTTGGGTTCGTTTGGCCTGTTATAGTAAGTGTATTAACCATATAGTGAAAGAAAACAAAAAGACATGGTAAAAGTTAAATTATTTAACTTAGAGTTAAATTTAATTGATAAGGTTAAAATAATATCCTAAACTTGTCTAAATTCTATTGGTTGATAGGATTGCGACCCATCCCCACTTTAGCTTCGAAATAAGACCCTTTGGAACCATTATAAACCGATTTTGACTTTAATATAAAATAATATTTTGAGATATTCCTAAGGTGCCCCTCTCCTCCCTTATAAAAGGGCACCTCCTCCCCCTCCTCCTCACACCAATTTGAGCACTAAAGCTCGGCCAACCCCTGCCATTTTCCCTTCTCCACTTCCCTAGAATAATCCTAGAGGTCCTGGTCTTCTCCAAAGACCAATCTTAGTTCCTTAAGTGGAGGATTCAAAGAAGCGTTCCAAATAAGAGGTAATATCCATTACCGATCTTTTCAATTTCTTTCTTCTTCAACTTCTTCTTCTTTAGTTGTTTCATGATAAAGTAATAACATCAGTATTACTTACATACTGATATGTTATTATAAATATGAAACAACCCTAATTCACCTTCTATCCATCCTACGGAAAAATGAAATCACCGCGCGTGCGTACGTACGGAATACCGTCTCCACGCCGTGGTGTAATCTATTTTCCACCATCACCTTACAAGGATGGGTATAATGGTGTAATCAGTAACTATATATGATTATTATTAAGTAATATTGATACTGAAATAATATATATATATACTCCAATACAATTCCACGATCATAGGAACGATATCATCACTCGTGCGTACGTACGGAATACCGTCTCCACGATGTGATGCGACTCGTTCTACATGATCTTCATTTCATAATGATTATATAAATGCATTGAATGAATCAATATGGTATATACTACACTAATACCATTCTGGAAATGAATTATCTATAACCTAAAGATAAGAATAAGAATTTATTCGACAAAACACCCATAAGAACAAAAAGTTATAAAGACCCGAGTAACAAGTAACAATGAAATATTACTAACAAGAAGCTAATAATATGACCATATATGATCTCATATCAATATGTATGATTCTGGAATAAGTAAATAACATTATTTAAACCATTATACAGGATCTTCGGACACGAACAAAGCAAATCGGACCTAAGGTAAGGGAAATATCACAATCTCATTTTTATCCGAGATTGTTTATTCGTAAGTATTTACTGGGGTGTATTTTATCATCCACATCCATGTTCCCTCAATATGTAATATTGTTTCCATCCACTTGAAATAGTTTAAACCCAATTTTACCCTTAGGTGAGTTTTTAGTAAAGAATATGAAAGGAATCTTTTGTCGTTTTTTTTGTACGAGGTACTTTTTGACTTTTCCGACAAAAGTACGAAGAATGTTTTTTTTAACTTATACGGCATGAATGGATTTTTAAAACATTACTTCAAAGAAGTTTCCTTTACAAGTTTTCAAGTTTATTTTTAATAAACTTCTTTTATTTTAAAGTTATATGACATGTTATGAAAGGAAAAATGTTTTTGAAGAAGAAAGGATATTTTCCTCAAGAATTCAATTCAAGTGTTTTATCAAAATTATTTTCCATCAAAGATAATAAAGGGTTCTGTTTCTATCCATATTTTTACATTGGTTTGACTATGTTGTGATGGAATTATGTTTATGAATTCCTTTATCATATATGAATTGATTTATGACGTCATGATGTTTCAAGAATCCCATTTTTGTTACATGTGTTATGCGATGATGCATGTTTTATGATTATGTGGCACACATAAGAAAGGATTCATTATAAGATGGGTGGGACCTATATCTCCCTCCAATGCATTGGGTAATGATTTTATATCTCATGAGATAGACATGGCTGGAACGGAAGGTTATTTCAGTTCAGTGATACAGGACTGAAACGAGGAGTGAACTCGGTTCAGAAAGGGACTTTGTCCACTAAGATAGTCTTGGCAATGAGTCATGACTAACAAGAAATGATCTCCATGATTATGTGTGCATGCCACAAAGATTCAAGTTTTATGTTATGATTATGGGGATCTCATTTTCACTTCTATGATTTATTCCATGTTAAGATATTATGATCTCTTTTGCAGGTTTTGATTTTCATAAAGATATGATATGATTTTTATTTCCTTTATTTGCCCTTGCTGAGCATTTGAGCTCACCCTTTTATGTTTTCTTTTCCCCAGGTCAGGAAGATGGATATTAAGTAGAATATGCTAAAAGGGACCCTAGATATGATGAAATAAATGGGAGACACTGTAGAAGATTTATGAACCAGTTGTTTATGTTTCCCAGTTTCTAAAGACACTATACCTATACGGTCCTTTGTGGTTTTGTCATATGTTGTAATAAGAGTGCTTCAATTTTGAAGTATTAACAATGTATGTAAAGTTTGGGTCGTTATACATTCCCCTCAAGGGAATATTTTGATATGGTTTTTGATCTATCAACTAAGAAAATATGCTCACTTAATACCCATTTGAGATATAACCAATGTTGTGGATTTTATAAATCCCAATGTGAAATATAGTTTCTCTATATATTTAGTTTTCTCTTATATAGTGTACAATAGAGATCCATGTTTTACATATAATGATTTATATGCATTTAGAAGGTACTAGGATCTTAGTTTTGATTGAGTATGGAATGTCATCTAGAGGAAGATGGGAATACAAAACGATCTATACAGATTATAGAGGACAAGATTTGTGCTTGCATTCTTGAATTTTCTGGAGCTTAGAATAACCACTTGAATATCCTTATTTTATCCTAAAAAATAGTAAAAACATCTCAAGAATAAGGGATATTTTGAGACCTTTTAGGTGTGGACTTTTACATATCCTATTTTTTGGTTGGATATTTGTGAATATTCTTTGACTGTGCATATTTTGGTCCATGAAATGATTGAAAATATGTAGTTCATTAATTAGATAATAGTGATGGAACAGATCTAGATGGAATATTATACAAGTCTCCATTAATGGCCATTATAGTATTTAGATTGTGATGATGCGTTATTGGGAGTATCAACTCATTTGGGTCACCGATGTTTGGGGAAACAGAGAAATACCACACCTAGGTTTGTGGGTCCTTTTAAATTTTTTGATCAGGTGGGGAAATTTGATTACTATTTTTCACATACTCTATAGTTGAATTTGATTCAAAACAATTTTATGTATCATATCTTAGGACGTAATTGTTTTTGACATTCTTAGGTATATTGTTGGGAATATCTTATTTTTTTAACCCGATTTATCCATGATTGATCTTCTAATTAGGATTATTGATTATGAGACAATGAATATTCATGGGATTATGATTCCTTTAATTCATGTGAAATGTAATCATGGTTCGGATTCGCATAATTCTTGGTATCAATGGGAACTGATGCAAAGGGATTGGCCTCATATTATTTATATTAAATATTTTTAACATGATTTCTTGGGACATAAGGTTTTCTTTGTGGGGAGTGTGTACCATTTTGTTACCTTCATTCAAGTAATTTTTGACCTTTTTAAATGTAAATATTTAGGCTTCACTCAGTTTAGTATGTGGGAAATTTATAATATATGTGTACTTTCATAGTATATGCATGGTAGGCCTAAGTTTAGGTAAAACTATGTGGTTAGGCGGAGAAAATCATGTGGCCAAAGTAGATCCACTGGAAGGGGGTGCACTTTTTTCCAAACTATGCATCCACATATCCAAACCAAAACCCCTATGGATAGTTGGGGTTTAATGGTTGTTTAATATTTCCTTTAACCATGTGGAGAAACATTTTCACTCATATAGAAATGATGTAGAGGGAATACATTTAGGGTGTTTCGTTATTACTAACTGTGGAACTCATACAGTAAACTGTAATCATGGTTTCTAATCCACCAAAAATATTAATTAAAAAACTCAGGACCCTCATTTATAATTACAAGAAACCATGTTCAACCCTAATATAATTAAATGGTCTTTAGAGGCACTCAATAGGTGATTTTCACATCTTTATCCACTTATATTATTGGATTTAAAGACTGGTGTTTTTTATTGATCTCTTTCTATTCATTTTTGGACCTCTAATGCAGTTTCTTTTGTTATCCCTTTCTCTCCTCATAAAACAGTGATAGGTCATCATGTAATTAATGTTTCTAATAATGATTTGTAAATATCTTGATACTATGTTTGTTTTCTTGATCTCATTTTTTCCATTATAATTTTTGTTCTAATTACGGGTGTTGATTTGATCACATGATTAAAGATAGGTGGGTCCATAAGGATTTATACTAAAATTTAAACCATATATTTCATGATTTATTTGATATGAGTTTTTATTTGATTAAGAATCCTTGAATTTAGATGATTATATTTTTTTATTTATTAAGAGCATGAAATTTTGAAAACCCCCCAATTTCAATGAAATTATAATTTTTGGGAGTGTTTGATAAAAATATGTACCTTAAAATGAAAGTGGATTTGATTAACTAATTTGATGTAGATTCCTAATGAAATTTGTCTTTATGTGAATGATGATTGGAAAAGGTTTGAAGTTCATGAAAACCAATGATTTGGTTTTGAAATAAAAATGGTTTGATAGAAACTAAATTTTAGAAATTGAACGATGAATTATGAAAATATTGGAAATGATTTATTTTCCATTGATTGACTGATTATTTATTTGAATCACATTTAATCTTGTGTATTTAGTAGTAGATTACATCAATAATGTTTGGACTCTATCTCCCTAGTAATGGATTGATGATTGAAACACTAACTGAATTAAATTTTTCATGTTTTCCCATAATGGGCCCTATAATGGGGAGTCCATTTATTTTCCTAATGGGTCCCCTATAGGGGTATTTACTTGTGAGTGTGCACCAATCATGAGTTGTGATGATGATTAAGATGTGTAAGGATCCTATTTCTAAAAAATATGTTAACATGGGTCTTACGATAAAGGGGATTTGTTTTGTTTTCCTTTATTATAAATTAAATTTATTCTATAACCATTTTATTAATACAAATTTTTATTATAAATAATTATAAAATAATTTCCCTGATTCGTATTCTAATATATCTACCTTCTTTTGAGTTGAATGTAATCTTTTTTCAAAGAATTTTAATTATCTTCTCGGTCCTATTTTATTCAAAGTGAATGAATAGATGTTTTAATTTTTATGAAATTGATTATAGAACACTTATTTAGACCCCTGCTGGGAGTTTTAGATCACACAAACATTTTCCTTAAAATGTATATATATTATCTTATGCCATGTCTAATTCACACCATTCAAAGTGTGTGTAAAATAAGCAATATTAATTTTCTAATGAATTATAATGGCTGACCAAGGTTGTCTCATTTGATTAGCCTTACATTTTGATTCACCTACATTATCTAAATTTGTCATGGTATTTATTTATGAGGTTTTAAGTATTTAATGATTATAGTGAAGAATATTTTTTTCTGTGTTTATTTTTATTTAAACAATGAAATTCAAAATAATAATTTAAAATAAAAAAGAAAATATAAACAGAATTAAGTATGGAAGAAACTACTTGGTATTGGGATTGGTTTTGGATTTAATCATTATTTCATTTTAGTTGTTTTAATTTGTTTCAATAATACAAAAATTAAATATCATGTTTGATTACAATTATTTATTTAGAAATTATTGAATCTTTAATATCCTATGAAATCGTAATTTCACCTCCTCATATAATCAAGGTTGATGACACACCTTGGTCTTGGTATGCCATCTTCCAATACTCAACTCAATCGATGTGGTTTCATCGATTAATTAACATAACTCTTTCGTATGAAGGGTTAACCAATAAATAAATGGAAATAAGTTGTAATTAAAAAAATAAAAATAAATTGAGTTTCATGTCATTTTTGGGAATCCACAAAATCAGCAACATTCGCCTCACTGTGAATACTAATGAAATCTACCAGAAACATAAAATAATCATTATTGAAAATTAATTAACACATTGACCCCCCCTAGGCCAAGTATGAAGATCATCCCTTCATTTTTTAAAGTAAGAGATCACTTTATGGATAGAAGAAGAGAAACATAAATAAAATAGAATTAAAGAATGTTAATTTATATTATTTATAAAGACAAATAAAAGAATTATAATAATATTATTATTGTTATTAATTTTAATTATTATAATTATTAATACTTTTATAGAAGAAAAATTAATTGAAGAAAAAAGTATAAATTATATAATTAAAAACATGAATGTATTTATTTATTTAAAATTTAAATTTAAATTTAAATAAAAAATAAAACTAAAAACAAAAGAAAAATTAAAATAATAAAAATAACAAAAATAGAGGGGGAAGAAGAAGAAGGAAGCTGGTATTGGCCCTATCCCTTTGGTGTATATCTACTTCTTTAGCCTTTAGGTATCGAGATCATGTACAGTAAGGGAGGATAGTTCATCATTATATAGGTAAAGGGATCCTTGATCTTCATTCACACTAGTGGATATCTTTTGAAATCAAACCCCTGTGGGTGAGATAAGTGAAACAACAACATATGGAAGGTTCATATGATCACACATTGAAGAATTCCACATTTCTAGTGGGTATTTTAGCCTATCACTGTGTGTTTGGTGGGAAACAACGATGGTAGGAGGGCAGTGGTAGTGATTGTGAAAGATCTCCAGTTAGGCATCAGTGGGAATTGATATCGTCTATCTCCTTCACCTTCGACCTTTGAAGTGGCTGGAGGATATGAAATCAAACTTTATGGTGATTAGACGAGATGGCAATGATCAACATCAGCGATGGTGGGAAGCATGACATCGGTGATTCCTTTGGTGAGTTGTAGTGGGTGGTGAACCTAATTGGTGAAGTAGTGGTGACTTGAGGGTGAGATGAAGGAATAAGAACATGTAAGTGGTGGTATTATGATCATAAGTAGTGGTGGGAAATTACGAGGGATTCTATGGTGGTCTTGAGTGGAGGCAGTGGTGTTGGAGTGGATGCAGAGCGATGCAGTGTGGTGAAGATGACTGATAGTGGTGGACAATGGTTGAGACACAGGGAATCACAGTGTAGCTCCCATATCACATCGAAAATGGATTACTTTGTTTGATTATTTATAAGTCAGGGTGTGGGATCCAACTACCAATGTTGTCGATGGGGTTCTAAAGGATTCACCTCGCCTTCGTAGTCTGCACTGACCCGAAAAAGCTCTACTTTCATGGTTGTGTGGGCCTAACTATCACATGCCCAAGCACTCTTCGTATAATCTATGTAGCTATGAGGTTCACCCCCTGTGATCTTATGATGGATTGATTCCAATTTGCACTAACCTACCACTCGAGCATGCCTTCTAGAGGGGCTTCATGACCAGGATACCCTAATGGGTTTCCTATGTGGCATGTGTCTCCTTAGTTGAGGCTAGGTAAAAGAGGAATAAATGTTTACACCGGGTAATTTAAAAGAGTTATCAAATTTAATGTCTCAAACAAAATAATGATAAAAAAATTATTAAATAAGATTCCAATAAAAACTTCAACCTTGTTCCATTATTTTTACACCACTTTCATTCAAAAAGACAAATTATCTAATATTTACTAAACCAATGAAAATCATGGTGTTTATCAATGAAATTTTTTAAAAAATCATCGATCATTTCGTAAAACTATGTAAATAAGTTAGGACTATCTAATACCCCAACATGTAAACCATGATTTTCCTCAAGAGTAAAATTTCAACAATGAAAATAATAAGTCACCAATATTATCAAAACTTAAATTTCAATGTATTAAAATTAAATAATTTTCAATGTCAACTCATATTTTAAAAATTACACCGAAAATATTAATTTTATTTATCTATTTTAAAAGTATTAATTAATTCAATAATTCTAATTTTCCCCATTTCCAATTGATGTAAACATATACTCTCATTAATCCATGTTCCTTAATTCGTAATTATTAAACATAAAAAGTCATGATTTACCGAACTTTTGAATCTTTCCACTCATATCTCATAATAAAATTTATGTTATTTATCCTCATATGTTGAGGGAATTTTCCTTATCCATATTCATGTAAAATAACTACTTTATCCACTTTGAAAAGAAAAATATAATATAAAATCATAAGGGATTTCAATTGAGGTTCAAATGTCTATGCGGCTTATGGTTGGTAAGAGTTTATGATTTAAAACATTAAGTCTCAAGGGGGACATTTATCTATTAAATCATAAGTCTTGATATTTAAAGTAAACGTTTAATGAAATTATCCCCTTAAAATTGTAACAAATACCAAATTCCCAAAAATATAAAAGTAAATATCATGATCAAATTTAAACATAATGATGTATTTGTTCACCCTCTTTATTTTTTCAACTTTTATACTCACTTTTTTTCTTTTTCAATGAACCATTTAATTATTTCCTTTTTTGAAATTTATATGTATAATAATCCTCATATCCACCATGTAACCACATATGTTAAAAATCATTGGTCTAGTGATGGTGATTTTTTTATTCTACTAAGTCACAAACAATTCCATTTTCAATGGTTTTCAATCAGTGGATACAATTATGTACATTGAATGAATCAAAAACCATTATTTGTTTCCACAATATAATCCCCACACATTTTACATAAAATTCATTTCATCCCTTCAATTATTACTCCCTTCACCCTCCCAATTAAATTTTAAAATATCATTCAGTTACTAAGAGGGTGGCATGAATGGATAAATATTCCTTGAAATATAAATCATACCTAACATGTTCATTCCAGGATTCTAAGGAATAAGTATGTATTGAAGTAATGGTGTTATTTTAAGGGTAAAATGTTTTTCTAAATATTCCACAATCATTTTTAATGTGTCTTTTCATAGTCATATATTTGACAAGTTCAAATGAATGTTTTGGTTAGTGAAATGTCCCATGATCACTCAGTAAATATAATGAAGATATAATAGGATGTAAATGGTCCATAAATACTCTTTGGAATGGGAATTTATGATTTGGTACAATACCTTAAGTTTTTTTAACAATAACAAATAAATTCACAAAAAATTTGCAAATTCAAAGCATCAAATATGGTTTGGAAATTTTATTTACATGAATCAATCAATTCACTTAATTCACAAGTCCTCATTTTAATATTCATGATTTACTTAAATATTATAATTTTCTATTTTAGTTTATCAATTACACTAAAATTTAAATCTAAAACATGGAATCACAAGATTCCTATAAAACTCATGTGTCCTAGAAAAATCAATTAAAAAATTAATTCATTGTTAGTATGCAATTTTTACATTAATGGTTAAAACATGTTTTTTGATGAAAATGTATAGATTTTTAAAGAAAAACATAATAATTGAAATCCCTTTTCCATGAATTGTTTTTCACTTCCTTCACTATTTTTGGACTTCCCACTTCAATCACGAACCTATAAAAGTAAATTACACAATTAATCAAAAAGATCATGTCATAGAAGATCAAAAAGTTAATACGGATTAGGACGCATGCCATAATACTAACTAATAAAAGAAATTAAAATCTATAGTACTAGAATGTAAGTTGAAATGGATAATTCCTGGTATGGTCTAAAAAGTGGGCCTTGAATTCTTACTGCCTCTAGAGGTTAGTAGTAGCTGTTATCCATTGTCTAATGGTGGATGCAGCTTCTTAGATTTGAACCCCCCAATGTGTATTATCCTATATTTTTATTCATCCTTAATGGTGAGGTATTATCCAAGGGTATAGTACAATAGATCCCCCCCCCCCACTTCAAAATTATGTAAATATTTCTTGGTGAGGGTAATATGAAGTTTGAAACATCCTCATATTTTGTTTCTATTTGAGAAACCTTCCACTATTCTTCCAATATTTGATTCTCATATGCTACGTGAATTAAATAATCAAAGGAATGTAAACATTTATATATAACTAAATAAAATTTTAATTTTTATCAATAAAATTCTCCTCTTTAATATAAGGACCCACTTCTCTAATTTCCATTATCTCATAATCATGGATCTCTTAATGGGATCCTCAAATATGTCCTCATTGAAATTAGGGAACTGCTTTTGTTCCTAAATAGGGGAATTTCTAGTTTTATAACCCTTTTCTATGTCATAGAAAAGATTGTATGAATTTCTATAATCAAAATAGGTGGGAGTGATGCAAAATTTAGTTTGAATAAAATCTAAAAAAAATCAGTTCAAATAAATATCATCTCCATTAGTTAGTTCATCATTAATATCTGCCTCAGTGGCGAGTGCCTCTTGGAGTAGATTCAAAGTGGATGAGGCATTTAGATGGAACCATCCATACTCTCTTCAACTTCCTCTAAATGGGTGGCTTCTTCCACCACCATGGATAAAGTGACATGAAATAGAACTCAATATTCTTCATTGTGCGGATCATGGAGATCAAGTACATCATCATAATCATTCCTTAAGTCATCTAAATCTTTTTGATCTCCCAATGATAGATTAGTATGAATTTTTACTTCATAATGAATTCACTTTATCCCATCATGGTCTTTTGAGATTTGGATCATTAAATATTAAGTATATGGATATTCCTAATGTTTATAATTGACCTCTTTGATTCCTTCAATGAAATTTGGTATCTCCGGTGACACTTCATTTTTGGCCTACATCATTGCAAATCTATTTTGAATTTATAAACCATACCCTCTTGTTCATAAAATTAAATCTTATTTTTCCCATTTATCATATGATTGGTTAGGTAAGTGAGTTCAGTGAGATTTTTTAGGAGACCCACATCTTTAACATTGTGAAACATTGGTGTTTTCACCTATGGTTGATTATTACATGAATTAGAGAAAATATTTTGAAAAAATCATGAAGTTATTTTTTATAAAATAAATAAAATCAATATGAAATGTAAAAATATACAAATTAAGATAATTATATATTGGATCCCCATCAACGATGCCAGTTTTAACTTAGTCCTATCAAGGGGTGTTGAAAAAGAAATATCAATTTCCTAGTGCAACATAGTGGCTAACCAGTTTTATCTCCCTCGAAGAGCCCCTCTGTTTTGATCACCTATATTATCAAAATCCCAAATTCTATTTTTTTGGTTTTTATTATTTAATTAAAAAATTAAAAATCTTTTGGGGATTATAGTTTTCTTTAAATAATGAAATTAGAAATAATAATTTATCTTAATATGAAAATATCAACAGAGTGTAGTATGGAATAAAGGACATGGTCTTTAGTTCTATTCTGTATTAAATAATTATTTTAACTTATTTTTTTAATTTTGGATTTAAAACCAAAACCTAAAATATCATGTTTTAATTATGACTATTTATTTACAAATTTTTGAATATTTGAGAGCCTAATAAATTTTAATTCCACCACCTACTATAATGATGGTTGATTACACACCTTGGTATTTGTGTTCCATATTCTAGGAATAAACTCTATTGATGTTATTTCATCCATTAATTAGCTTAAATACATCGTATGAAGTGTTAAATAATGGTGGGAGATAAAAGATAATTAAATAAAATAATATAAGTAAATGTAGTTTCATGCCATGGGTGGGAATTCACCAAATCAGTTCCATTAACCTCACCATTCATAAAACTCAAATCTACCACAAACAGAAAATAAAATTTGTGGAAAATTAAAGAACACCATGACCTCCCCCTAGGCCAAGTGTTGGGGTCAGTATATCATTTTGAGATTATAAGTTCACAGGGTGTATGGAAGAATAGAAAAAGAAAAGAAGGAGAATAAAATAATGTTATTTTATATCATTTATAAAGAGTGTTAACATAATAATAATTATTTTTATTATCATTACTACTATTAAGAGAATAATTATTTAAAAAAATAAGTAGATAAGATGAAAATAATATAAAATAAAATAATAATTTTAAAACCACATTTATAATAATAATAATAATTATTATTATTATTACTTTTATAATTAAAGAATAATAATTAAAAGGAATAAAGAAAGAAATTATAAGGTTGAAAAAAATTAAAAATATAAATTGATTTATTTATTTAAAACTAAATTTTTAAATCTAATGAAATTGAAAACTAAAACTACAATAAAATAATGAAAATAAGAGGGTGAAGAATGTGGAGGCATCTATTAGTGTCCCTCTTCCTTAGGTGGATATCGTTTCTTTTAAACATTGGGTTTCAATGTTATGGATGAGAATGGAGGAAGGAGACTCCTTATATAGGGAAAGGGAGCCTCAAATTTCCTTCATTTTAGGGGTGAATCTCATTGGAAATCTCACCCCCGCAGGTGCGGTAAGGGAAAAAATGATAGATGGTAGGTGTTTAAGATAATTATTTGGAAGGAGTCCTCATTTGAAGTGGGGATTTAGGCCAATCATGTTGTGTATGGTAGGGTGTCCTTAATGGAAATAGAATAAAAGTGATGATCACCTGGGAGATCTGATGTGGCTACAGTGGGAATCGATAGCGGAGACCTCTACCTCCTCCAACCATTGATGTGGTCAGATGATCTTAACCTAGTCTTTATGGTGGTCATCCATGATAGTGATGATCATAAATAGTGATTTCAGGTGGTGGGGTTGGTAAGATTCCTACGATGAGTAGCAATGGGTGGTGATGCAGGGGATGAATACATGGAGGCATGAGGGCGAGGTGAAGGAGGCCAGGCATGGGAATTGTAGTCTAGTGATCATAAGTTGTCGAGGGAAAGGATAAGGGTAACCATGGTTATCTTGATAGGATAAGGGTATGTTGGAGTAGTGGTGGAGTGGTCTAGTGAAGTGGAGAAGTTTTTCAATGAATGACCATGGTGTAGTGAGATGGAGCATAGAGTAGCACACATATCACAATAAAATGGGATAGATCCATGTGAGGTTTTATAATATTTGGAATGGTATGCCATAAAAAATGAAGTCAGTGGGTGCTAGAGGACGCCCTGCTACATCATGTTCTACACTGACCAACGAAGTTATTATCCTACAGTTGTCTGGGCCTAACCTCCACACATTTCTATAATCCACATCCAACTTTTGAAACTATGGGGTTCATCACCCTTGGGCATTTTTACAGATTGATGCCTCATCTATTTCCTTTCCACATGGGTTTTCCTTCCTAATGGTTAGCATTGTCAAGCAACCCTAATGGGTTGCCTCTGTGGCTTGTGGATACTTGGTTATGTTCTGGCAACAGTGGCATAAATTTTTACACCAATTAAATTAAATCATTTAGAAAATTTAATGTCTCAAAAAATTAATGATAACAAATTATGAGAAAATATTGAAAAAAAAATTCAAACTTCATCCATTATTTTAAAACCTTTTTCATTATAAAACTCAAATTAATCAATATTTACAAAATCATTGTAAATCGTGGGGTTTGGAATTGAAAAATATAGAAAACATCGGTGAATTTTTCATAAAACTATGAACATAATTTTGGTCTATCAAGGTTCTCAAAGATATAAATTTCCCCTTATATGTGGCATTTATTCTTGATTTTTGGGACCTATAATTATATAAGTGACCAAAGGAGATGCGATAAACCTATTTCATGAGTTTTATGAAGCTTTCAACAAAACACTGTTGTGTTATTTAACAATACATTGTTTTGGTTTTGTTTTACCTGTTTAATTCTTGTACATTATCCTTGAGGATTGATGAAATTATGACTTTTATAATTTATAATTTACATTTTTAGGGAAACATTTGTTCTCATTTGTTTCCTGTGTAATGTCAGGTTCTAGTCACCAACCTATGTTGATCGGGAATACCGATTTTTCCATGACATGATCAGATTGGGTATCACTATACCAGGGTATCTGGGCTAGTTTTTTATACCTCCCCCTCCTTGTCCATGGGTCACAAATCATTTACCCTGAAACGCACTCTTCCATTTCCAATGATGCATTCTGATAGTAGAGAGGATACCCCGATCACCTAGGAATTAGATGCTACCAACTATTCCCCATGTTATCAAATAGTTTTCTCTTTAGTACAGATGAAATCCTCAGGGTGACATATCTCTTCCTATAAGTGAAAAATATCATATTCACAAACAAAAATATATTTTATACCTTGAGTGAAGACCCCATACTAGGAAACATTAAAATCCTACCCCTCTTAATGAACCCACTTCTCTAAGATGTCTTGAACCAGCTTGTGGAGATAATGGTAGTTCACTCTAATGGACTAAATAAATACCTACCAATGCTACGGAGATCCCATTCAGACAACCAAATTTACCCATATAATCTGATTAATAATGTTCTTGATGATCCTTCATGCTTAGTGCTAATGTTCCATGTTATATACTTAGACATATCACTCTCAATGATCCATCTATATGGGTTGAGCCAATACACCGTGATGGCTATGAGAACAACAGTTGTAGGATTCCCATAAAACATTCTTTAAAATTGGATTTCATCCATGTCGAGGGGATCACTAAACTCGTCATACACCACAATGATGTTCGACTTCTCCAATGTCACATCATTTACCTATATGGACTCTACCAACACATCTTCTACCCCATCAATAGGATTTAATTATTTAGATATTGACCCCATTATCGAGGAAGGAGAAGGTCCAACAATGAAAATAGTAGATATCTTGAGTGATATAATTACAACATTGTCCACAACGATATAGATTATATTCATAATACACTCTAGAAAAATCATCTACGAGGGGTTGCATCATAATACACTTTCATTTAGAATACTGAGTTAAGTGAAAATATTATAATTCAAATGTTAAGCATAAGTAAAAATTGGTTTTACTTACATGATGAGAATGAATTAGAAATTTTGAGTTTGATCAGTCCTTCAAACAATATTGACTAATGGAAACAATTCCTATATCAATGGTTTGGAACCATTGGTATAGGCCCCAAAAGAATTGGTATAGCCTATAACAACGGTTTGAGAATCCATTGGATGATTTCACATTGGGAATGTCATATCCCAACGGTTTAAAGAAAAACGTTGGGAAATACCTATCCAAATGGTTTTCAAACCCTTGGGATACATCTTTCCCAATGGTTTTCCAAACCATTGGGATAGGTCTTCCCTAATGGTTTTCCCAAACCTTTGGGATAGGTAAATCAGGAAAAAAACTTTCCAGTGGAGGTTTGAACCCACAACCTCAACATTATATATCAAAAACATTACCACTATCATATTGTCACCATTGTGTATATATTTGGGTGTATATATAGATATGTATATATTTATATGTAATTTATATATTTATTTATTTGATGATATTCCATAAATGTATTCATATAAAATAAGGGTATATAACATAATAGTACTCAAAACCGTTGGGATGAGCCTTTCCTAATAGTTTTGAGAACCATTGGGATAGGTTCTAACCCTTTCCCATTGGTTTTCCGAAAACATTCGGAAAAGTGGTCTCAAAGAACCCTTTCCAAATGGTTTTCTAAACTTGTTGAGAAAAGTGGACCATTTCCCAACGATTTAGGAAAACCATTGGGAAAAGTGGTGTCAAACTTCCCTTTCCAAACGGTTTTTCCAAAACTATTGGGAAAGGTGGTGCCAAAGTACCCTTTTCCAATGGGTTTCCAAAACCATTGGGAAAATTAGACCATTTTCAATGGTTTGGGAATACCTTAGGAAGAATTTCCCTTAAAGGAAGCTTTCCCAATGTTTTTGGAAAAACCCTTTGGAAAATGTGGCTTGAGAAAAGAGGATATTTTCCCTATGGTTTGGTAAAACATTTGGGAAAGGGTACCTATACCAATGGTTTTAATAAACCATTAGTATAGAAGCATTAGTATAGGTATGATTTCTAGTAGTGATATCTTGAGAGGACACCACCACAATTTATTTATCTAATCCTAGAATCCAATTTTTTTTGAATGTATGTAGAGGTATTTTGTTATATCAGACACCATATTACAGTTATAGAGACTCTTTTGAATCATCCCCATCATCACTGTTTGTTTTATCCTTATATCCTTTAGAGTCATCCTCATCCTTACGTGAATATTCATAAATAGATCTAAAAACTCATTTTATTATTTCTCAATCCAATACAATTTCATTAAACACAAGGGTATGAGATATTTCTATATAAGAAGTTATTCATTCATTTTATCCTCAAGTGTTACTTCCCCACATTCATTGTAACATCACTGATATATGGATGTTCCCTATGATTCCTCATCTGTGGATTCCATCAATAATTTATACCAACTCGAGGCTTATTAGGCTATAACTTCTCTAACTATCACAATCCCCATCACCCAACCAATTATAGAGATCACCCTCATAGTATTATAGACTATTATTCCACACTAGTGGGATTTGTTATTAAAATCCAAAATGTGTATAGACCTCTCTTTAAACAAGTGTATGTTCTTGAGTCTATCCACCTCAATCTTAGCAATCTCGACTCTACCCTCTTTTGATTCTACCATAAATATTCCATTATGTGGTTAAGCCATAGTTTAATCTACATTTCCCATATTTTTTGTAATATCATTTCATTAGGCCCATTGATTAGGTGATACACAAACTTCCCCCATGGTTTCCCTTAACCAATGTGAAAACCCCTCAAGATATCATCTTTTTATCACCACATCTTCCTTGGGATCTCTTCACCTCTAGAGAATGAGAATCAGAATCCATACATTGATATTGGATGTGGGAAAATATTTTTTCCAATATAATAGCATGAACCCTCCTAGACTCTCCAACTTGTTTGTATAGAAGCCTCAATTTTCATCAACCTATTTTTCTAATTCCCTTAATCTTAATTTATTGTATCCACTCTCCAGAAAATTAGTCACATCACAACCATGAGGTACACAACTACCAATTTTTTAAATTTTTTCTTGATAGATAAACTATAGATATGGATAGTGGTGATACTATTGTTTCCCTATAACCCTCACAAATTAGTAACCCTAGAGGTGACATATAATGCAGAGGTTCCTATCAAAGAAATAACCCATGTACAATTATTGCATTAAGTGTTGAATTTATCCAAACAAAAGGTTAAACATAATTGGGATATATAGATTACAATTGGTGTTGGAACTAATCCATGAAAATTACACCCCAACTCCAAATTTCTATTGGTATATAATCTTTCTAATGGTCATATTCCCATCATCAGACACTTCCCCAGTCAGAGAAAGGGAAGTACAGAATTTGAAAATATATATGTTACCAATATGGACCACCAGTCCTATTTTTTATCAAAACCAATTATACCCTGATACTTTTAAATAATTAAGGTATAAAATTGGTTCTCAAAGAGATGATGATATTAAAAAAATTTAACCCCATAAAATCTATTCTAAAACACGCATGGTGAAATTGGCATGAGAAACAAACAGTGCATTGAATATACCATATATTGGTGTATCCAAAGTGGTCATAAATCCTCTCTAATTGAATTACATGAACATAAACCCAATTTCAAAAGGATAAGATCAATGTCATCAAAAATGTCCATCGCTTCACTTTCATGCACACATCCACAATGGGTCATATCTAGCTACTCAAGAACTCCATATGTAATGTTGCATATTGGACATATTGGTTACAATGTTTCACTATATAACTGCATTGATCATTCTACCCGCACCAAAATTGATTCAATTTGAAACTATATCTCCATACTAATGAATACTTAAGCACATCTTAGTAAATACTAAAATCTGATCCAAAGGCATGTTCATGAAGAGGTCTAACAATGATTGGAACTGTATATAAAGCTGTAGAATAGGATGATGTCAATACTTAGTATCACTCTCTAAGCACATATAGCATACAAAGTACACTCATGCCGAATAATCCGTGATTTTTCCACTTTTGTAAGATCCCATTTGATAGTCTAGCCTTGATGGGTTTTTATGATTATTTCTTGTATTGTGATTTAGTAGTGTGGTAGGAAGACCTCATATTCTAGAATATCCCTAGTGATAGTCCTAGTTTGTCCACTAAGATTATGGATGTTATCAAGGTTATGGTATATCATTGTATGACCAATAGTTTTTATTCTCGAGTAATGATGCTCATTGTGACATTAAAAAATCCCTAGGGTTTTTACTACAATTGATATAAGAAAAATGTCACAAAGTAGTTCAATATTATTGAGTAGTAGTATGTTTTCTAGAAGATACTCCCTCAATACCTCAATAAGTAGGATCATCAATACGTAGTTCCAAAATTAGATTCTCCTTTTCCCAGGGAATCTAATGGATTTTTAAATATCATTTTTCTAAGAAAAAATATTAGTTTTATTACTGGCTACAACAGTTTAGAAGGTAGTTTAGAAATTTTTTAGTGTATTGAAGATTATGTCTAGAAAATGAAACTTGGGATTTATTCTCCCATATATGTCAGCCTCATGAGACTTATTTTAGCTTTATGCATGATAATGATAATGTAAGGATAATTTTTTCACACAAGAATTATCTCTAATATTGGGATTTTTAAGATAATATTTTCATGAATATCAATTTTTGGAACCTCTAAATGGTCACACAAGTTTAGAGTTTCACAATAGTAGAATTTTTTGTGCTGTGAGAAAGTTGGGGATCTATATTGGTCCCCCACAAACTATTTATAAAATATATATAACCTCGATTTTGTTACTTATGCAAAAAATTTCATGAAAAATAAAAATGTTTCATGCTAAAAATTTCTAGGCATTAGTTTTTCCTCAAAAGGTGATCAACTTATTCCTCAAATTATATAATTATAAGGGAGGGGAAATTTACTTCATGAAAATGTATATCCATAGTTTTTAGTAGCATTACCACGTCATGATGTATGATAAAATTGTCTTTTATATAATTTTAGCATAGGGGAACGTTGTGTGACACTTCCAAAAGGATCACGTAACTCCTAAAATATGACACAAATAGGTTTCTTAAGGGTAATACTATTAAACATAGAGGTAACGTAACACCTCAAGATAGAATAACCCTAGGGAGGGAAATTTCCTCAATTAACTATAGAGCTTCATGAGCTAGTTAATGTTTTTTGTTTTAGTAATAGTTCTAAAAAAATTTATGTCCATCCATAATGACTATAAATATAGAATCACCCTCCATTTTTAGTGAATCACCTATCCATGTGGAAGAGGCTCACTATTATCTCCAAAAAAAATTTATTTCATGAATTTATACAACTAGAGACTCCCATGGATTCCTGTTGGTGGAAATATTATATGAAACTCCTCACATGGAATCTAAATTATATCAATATATGTTAATGATGAATTCACATTACATTCTTTGATGATGAAAACAGTTTATGCATGAATAAACAACTTCACACACTACTAAAAATAAGACAATTAGCGACCGCCATTGGCGGTCGCTAAAGGTCTTTAGCGGCCGCGCAGCGACCGCCATTGGCGGTCGCTGTTGCCCCGTCGCTAGAGGGCTTTAGCGACCGCCAATGGCGGTCGCTATAGAAGGCCGTCAGTTCGGCCTTCAGCGACCGCTTGGCGGTCGCTGAAGGCCCCCTGCCGGGCACCCTATAGCGACCGCCAATGGCGGTCGCTATAGTGGGCCGGCATGGCACCCTATAGCGACCGCCTATGGCGGTCGCTATTCAAAAAAAAAAATTTTTTTAAAAAAATTTTATTGAATTCAATATAAATATATATATATATTTATGTAAAAATATTCATATATATACTATTAAATACAATATTTTAAATATATATATATATATATATATATTATATATTTGAAATGTTTTAATACATATTTAATACATATATAATATCAAATCATTGTGTTATAATAATTTAAATATTCTCTATATAATATATTTTAAATATTATATATATATAATATATTTCAGGTCGTTCGGAGCACGTTTGCTCCGAATCGGACCGCCGCACGCCGTTTTGTTTCCGGCCGCCGCGGTCACACGGCACCTCCGAATGAGGTGCCGTCTGGCCGACCATTTCACAATTCACGCCCCGGATGTTGTCGTCCGGTTTCGTGGCATTCGGAGGTCGTTCGGGTGGTTTTGACCCCCCAACGCGCCCTTTCAGCGCGCGCCGCGCTGCTGAATACGGCACAATCGGACGTGCCGCGCGAACCGCACGTCCGATGGACGTGCGGCCTCCTCCTACATCTCAGGAATAATATTTCTATCGTTCCCGTGCGGTTTCAGGTCGTTCGGAGCACGTTTGCTCCGAATCGGACCGCCGCACGCCGTTTTGGTGTTTAATGGCGCCGGAAACGCGTTTCCGGCCGCCGCGGTCACACGGCACCTCCGAATGAGGTGCCGTCTGGCCGACCATTTCACAATTCACGCCCCGGATGTTGTCGTACGGTTTCGTGGCCTTCGGAGGTCGTTCGGGTGGTTTTGACCCCCCAACGCACCATTTCAGCGCGCGCCGCGCTGCTGAAAACGGCACAATCGGACGTGCCGCGCGAACCGCACGTCCGATGGACGTGCGGCCTCCTCCTGCATCTCAGGAATAATATTTCTATCGTTCCCGTGCGGTTTCAGGTCGTTCGGAACACGTTTGCTCCGAATCGGACCGCCGCACGCCGTTTTGGTGTTTAATGGCGCCGGAAACGCGTTTCCGGCCGACACGGTCACACGGCACCTCCGAATGAGGTGCCGTCTGGCCGACCATTTCACAATTCACGCCCCGGATGTTGTCGTACGGTTTCGTGGCATTCGGAGGTCGTTCGGGTGGTTTTGACCCCCCAACGTGTCATTTCAGCGCGCGCCGCGCTGCTGAAAACGGCACAATCGGACGTGCCGCGCGAACCGCACGTCCGATGGACGTGCGGCCTCCTCCTGCATCTCAGGAATAATATTTCTATCGTTCCCGTGCGGTTTCAGGTCGTTCGGAGCACGTTTGCTCCGAATCGGACCGCCGCACGCCGTTTTGGTGTTTAATGGCGCCGGAAACGCGTTTCCGGCCGCCGCGGTCACACGGCACCTCCGAATGAGGTGCCGTCTGGCCGACCATTTCACAATTCACGCCCCGGATGTTGTCGTACGGTTTCGTGGCATTCGGAGGTCGTTCGGGTGGTTTTGACCCCCCAACGCCCCATTTCAGCGCGCGCCGCGCTGCTGAAAACGGCACAATCGGACGTGCCGCGTGAACCGCACGTCCGATGGACGTGCGGCCTCCTCCTGCATCTCAGGAATAATATTTCTATCGTTCCCGTGCGGTTTCAGGTCGTTCGGAGCACGTTTGCTCCGAATCGGACCGCCGCACGCCGTTTTGGTGTTTAATGGCGCCGGAAACGCGTTTCCGGCCGCCGCGGTCACACGGCACCTCCGAATGAGGTGCCGTCTAGCCGACCATTTCACAATTCACGCACCGGATGTTGTCGTGCGGTTTCGTGGCATTCGGAGGTCGTTCGGGTGGTTTTGACCCCCCAACGCGCCATTTCAGCGCGCGCCGCGCTGCTGAAAACGGCACAATCGGACGTGCCGCGCGAACCGCACGTCCGATGGACGTGCGGCCTCCTCCTGCATCTCAGGAATAATATTTCTATCGTTCCCGTGCGGTTTCAGGTCGTTCGGAGCACGTTTGCTCCGAATCGGACCGCCGCACGCCGTTTTGGTGTTTAATGGCGCCGGAAACGCGTTTCCGGCCGCCGCGGTCACACGGCACCTCCGAATGAGGTGCCGTCTGGCCGACCATTTCACAATTCACGCACCGGATGTTGTCGTGCGGTTTCAGGTCGTTCGGAGGTCGTTCGGGTGGTTTTGACCCCCCAACGCGCCATTTCAGCGCGCGCCGCGCTGCTGAAAACGGCACAATCGGACGTGCCGCGCGAACCGCACGTCCGATGGACGTGCGGCCTCCTCCTGCATCTCAGGAATAATATATCTATCGTTCCCGTGCGGTTTCAGGTCGTTCGGAGCACGTTTGCTCCGAACGGGACCGCCGCACGCCGTTTTGGTGTTTAATGGCGCCGGAAACGCGTTTCCGGCCGCCGCGGTCACACGGCACCTCCGAATGAGGTGCCGTCTGGCCGACCATTTCACAATTCACGCACCGGATGTTGTCGTACGGTTTCGTGGCATTCGGAGGTCGTTCGGGTGGTTTTGACCCCCCAACGCGCCATTTCAGCGCGCGCCGCGCTGCTGAAAACGGCACAATCGGACGTGCCGCGCGAACCGCACGTCCGATGGACGTGCGGCCTCCTCCTGCATCTCAGGAATAATATTTCTATCGTTCCCGTGCGGTTTCAGGTCGTTCGGAGCACGTTTGCTCCGAATCGGACCGCCGCACGCCGTTTTGGTGTTTAATGGCGCCGGAAACGCGTTTCCGGCCGCCGCGGTCACACGGCACCTCCGAATGAGGTGCCGTCTGGCCGACCATTTCACAATTCACGCCCCGGATGTTGTCGTACGGTTTCGTGGCCTTCGGAGGTCGTTCGGGTGGTTTTGACCCCCCAACGCGCCATTTCAGCGCGCGCCGCGCTGCTGAAAACGGCACAATCGGACGTGCCGCGCGAACCGCACGTCCGATGGACGTGCGGCCTCCTCCTGCATCTCAGGAATAATATTTCTATCGTTCCCGTGCGGTTTCAGGTCGTTCGGAACACGTTTGCTCCGAATCGGACCGCCGCACGCCGTTTTGGTGTTTAATGGCGCCGGAAACGCGTTTCCGGCCGACACGGTCACACGGCACCTCCGAATGAGGTGCCGTCTGGCCGACCATTTCACAATTCACGCCCCGGATGTTGTCGTACGGTTTCGTGGCATTCGGAGGTCGTTCGGGTGGTTTTGACCCCCCAACGTGCCATTTCAGCGCGCGCCGCGCTGCTGAAAACGGCACAATCGGACGTGCCGCGCGAACCGCACGTCCGATGGACGTGCGGCCTCCTCCTGCATCTCAGGAATAATATTTCTATCGTTCCCGTGCGGTTTCAGGTCGTTCGGAGCACGTTTGCTCCGAATCGGACCGCCGCACGCCGTTTTGGTGTTTAATGGCGCCGGAAACGCGTTTCCGGCCGCCGCGGTCACACGGCACCTCCGAATGAGGTGCCGTCTGGCCGACCATTTCACAATTCACGCCCCGGATGTTGTCGTACGGTTTCGTGGCATTCGGAGGTCGTTCGGGTGGTTTTGACCCCCCAACGCCCCATTTCAGCGCGCGCCGCGCTGCTGAAAACGGCACAATCGGACGTGCCGCGTGAACCGCACGTCCGATGGACGTGCGGCCTCCTCCTGCATCTCAGGAATAATATTTCTATCGTTCCCGTGCGGTTTCAGGTCGTTCGGAGCACGTTTGCTCCGAATCGGACCGCCGCACGCCGTTTTGGTGTTTAATGGCGCCGGAAACGCGTTTCCGGCCGCCGCGGTCACACGGCACCTCCGAATGAGGTGCCGTCTGGCCGACCATTTCACAATTCACGCACCGGATGTTGTCGTACGGTTTCGTGGCATTCGGAGGTCGTTCGGGTGGTTTTGACCCCCCAACGCGCCATTTCAGCGCGCGCTGCGCTGCTGAAAACGGCACAATCGGACGTGCCGCGCGAACCGCACGTCCGATGGACGTGCGGCCTCCTCCTGCATCTCAGGAATAATATTTCTATCGTTCCCGTGCGGTTTCAGGTCGTTCGGAGCACGTTTGCTCCGAATCGGACCGCCGCACGCCGTTTTGGTGTTTAATGGCGCCGGAAACGCGTTTCCGGCCGCCGCGGTCACACGGCACCTCCGAATGAGGTGCCGTCTGGCCGACCATTTCACAATTCACGCACCGGATGTTGTCGTGCGGTTTCAGGTCGTTCGGAGGTCGTTCGGGTGGTTTTGACCCCCCAACGCGCCATTTCAGCGCGCGCCGCGCTGCTGAAAACGGCACAATCGGACGTGCCGCGCGAACCGCACGTCCGATGGACGTGCGGCCTCCTCCTGCATCTCAGGAATAATATTTCTATCGTTCCCGTGCGGTTTCAGGTCGTTCGGAGCACGTTTGCTCCGAACGGGACCGCCGCACGCCGTTTTGGTGTTTAATGGCGCCGGAAACGCGTTTCCGGCCGCCGCGGTCACACGGCACCTCCGAATGAGGTGCCGTCTGGCCGACCATTTCACAATTCACGCACCGGATGTTGTCGTACGGTTTCGTGGCATTCGGAGGTCGTTCGGGTGGTTTTGACCCCCCAACGCGCCATTTCAGCGCGCGCCGCGCTGCTGAAAACGGCACAATCGGACGTGCCGCGCGAACCGCACGTCCGATGGACGTGCGGCCTCCTCCTGCATCTCAGGAATAATATTTCTATCGTTCCCGTGCGGTTTCAGGTCGTTCGGAGCACGTTTGCTCCGAATCGGACCGCCGCACGCCGTTTTGGTGTTTAATGGCGCCGGAAACGCGTTTCCGGCCGCCGCGGTCACACGGCACCTCCGAATGAGGTGCCGTCTGGCCGACCATTTCACAATTTACGCCCCGGATGTTGTCGTACGGTTTCGTGGCATTCGGAGGTCGTTCGGGTGGTTTTGACCCCCTAACGCGCCATTTCAGCGCGCGCCGCGCTGCTGAAAACGGCACAATCGGACGTGCCGCGCGAACCGCACGTCCGATGGACGTGCGGCCTCCTCCTGCATCTCAGGAATAATATTTCTATCGTTCCCGTGCGGTTTCAGGTCGTTCGGAGCACGTTTGCTCCGAATCGGACCGCCGCACGCCGTTTTGGTGTTTAATGGCGCCGGAAACGCGTTTCCGGCCGCCGCGGTCACACGGCACCTCCGAATGAGGTTCCGTCTGGCCGACCATTTCACAA
This sequence comes from Viscum album, assembly GCA_963277665.1. Classification (NCBI taxonomy): domain Eukaryota; kingdom Viridiplantae; phylum Streptophyta; class Magnoliopsida; order Santalales; family Viscaceae; genus Viscum; species Viscum album. The sequence goes on along the minus strand of OY728153.1, from coordinate 1,977,140,083 downwards.
TTCACGCCCCGGATGTTGTCGTACGGTTTCGTGGCATTCGGAGGTCGTTCGGGTGGTTTTGACCCCCCAACGCACCATTTCAGCGCGCGCCGCGCTGCTGAAAACGGCACAATCGGACGTGCCGCGCGAACCGCACGTCCGATGGACGTGCGGCCTCCTCCTGCATCTCAGGAATAATATTTCTATCGTTCCCGTGCGGTTTCAGGTCGTTCGGAGCACGTTTGCTCCGAACGGGACCGCCGCACGCCGTTTTGGTGTTTAATGGCGCCGGAAACGCGTTTCCGGCCGCCGCGGTCACACGGCACCTCCGAATGAGGTGCCGTCTGGCCGACCATTTCACAATTCACGCCCCGGATGTTGTCGTACGGTTTCGTGGCATTCGGAGGTCGTTCGGGTGGTTTTGACCCCCCAACGCGCCATTTCAGCGCGCGCCGCGCTGCTGAAAACGGCACAATCGGACGTGCCGCGCGAACCGCACGTCCGATGGACGTGCGGCCTCCTCCTGCATCTCAGGAATAATATTTCTATCGTTCCCGTGCGGTTTCAGGTCGTTCGGAACACGTTTGCTCCGAATCGGACCGCCGCACGCCGTTTTGGTGTTTAATGGCGCCGGAAACGCGTTTCCGGCCGCCACGGTCACACGGCACCTCCGAATGAGGTGCCGTCTGGCCGACCATTTCACAATTCACGCCCCGGATGTTCCCGTGCGGTTTCAGGTCGTTCGGAGCACGTTTGCTCCGAATCGGACCGCCGCACGCCGTTTTGGTGTTTAAAGGCGCCGGAAACGCGTTTCCGGCCGCCGCGGTCACACGGCACCTCCGAATGAGGTGCCGTCTGTACGGGGGTGGCGGGGGGCTGTACGGGGGTGGCGGGGGGGCTGTACGGGGTTGGCGGGGGGCTGTACGGGGGTGGCGGGGGGCTGTACGGGGGTGGCGGGGGGCTGTACGGGGGTGGCGGGGGGCTGTACGGGGGTGGCGGGGGGCTGTACGGGGGTGCGGGGGGCTGTACGGGGGTGGCGGGGGGCTGTACGGGGGTGGCGGGGGGCTGTACGGGGGTGCGGGGGGCTGTACGGGGGTGGCGGGGGGCTGTACGGGGGGTGGCGGGGGGCTGTACGGGGGTGGCGGGGGGCTGTACGGGGGTGCGGGGGGCTGTACGGGGGTGCGGGGGGCTGTACGGGGGTGGCGGGGGGCTGTACGGGGGTGCGGGGGGCTGTACGGGGGTGGCGGGGGGCTGTACGGGGGTGGCGGGGGGCTGTACGGGGGTGGCGGGGGGCTGTACGGGGGTGCGGGGGGCTGTACGGGGGTGCGGGGGGCTGTACGGGGGTGGCGGGGGGCTGTACGGGGGTGGCGGGGGGCTGTACGGGGGTGGCGGGGGGCTGTACGGGGGTGGCGGGGGGCTGTACGGGGGTGGCGGGGGGCTGTACGGGGGTGCGGGGGGCTGTACGGGGGTGCGGGGGGCTGTACGGGGGTGGCGGGGGGCTGTACGGGGGTGGCGGGGGGCTGTACGGGGGTGGCGGGGGGCTGTACGGGGGTGCGGGGGGCTGTACGGGGGTGGCGGGGGGCTGTACGGGGGTGGCGGGGGGCTGTACGGGGGTGGCGGGGGGCTGTACGGGGGTGGCGGGGGGCTGTACGGGGGTGACGGGGGGCTGTACGGGGGTGGCGGGGGGCTGTACGGGGGTGGCGGGGGGCTGTACGGGGGTGCGGGGGGCTGTACGGGGGTGCGGGGGGCTGTACGGGGGTGGCGGGGGGCTGTACGGGGGTGGCGGGGGGCTGTACGGGGGTGGCGGGGGGCTGTACGGGGGTGGCGGGGGGCTGTACGGGGGTGGCGGGGGGCTGTACGGGGGTGGCGGGGGGGTGTACGGGGGTGCGGGGGGTTCTCCGGGGGTGCAAAGGCCATCCCATTGATTACAAAAGTGAAAAATAAAAGTGATAATATCTAATTAATACATATTTCTTTTATCGATACCATACAGAAATTTATAAAAAATATATTAATAATACATAATCTATAAAATATTTAAAAGACCACCATGGATGGTAATAATGCATTACTTAAATGAATAAATACAGTACATCAATGTCAACCCTACCAGTAAAAACAAAAAACATATCTCGTGAATATATGGTGCGTCACGTGTTGCCATCACTGCTACCTCCTTCTGGTGGGCCAGGTGCCTACAACAAATAAACATTATAAATATTTTAATAACAAAAATAATTTAAATTAAATAAATAAATACAGTATATACCTGCGTCGTATGATCCCCTGTACCATCAGCTCGACGCACATATTCCCGCAGTGCTCTAACCTCAGCTGTCAATTGCGCATTTGTCTCCTCGGAAGCGCGCAGCCGTGCCTCAAAATCTGACATCTGCTGTGTCATATGAGCAACAGCAGGACCGACAACCGCAGCGCGTGACACTACAGAACGAGGTAAGTACAGACACTTACTATCAATGCTGCAACCTCTGGATCATTGCGATCACGAGTCCTTATCCACACCGACATTTTATCAGTTGCTGCACCTTGCCCTCGCAACTGTATATTAAAAGAATATAAACACAAAACCATATTAATTAATAAATTAAAAAATGAATAATATATACCTCATGTCGGATCTGAGACACGTGACGAGTCCCGAGCCTGTGAGCTGGTCCCTGCAACGCTCGATTCTCCGAATGGCGTGTTGACACCTCCTACATTCAATTCATTCAAATTTCAAACAAATCACATATTCTTGAAAATATATATACAGAAAAATAATTAATATACTAACCGCAACACCCTCAGTAGACCAATATGCAACCAAGTCACGCCACTGAGCTGGGAGGACACCTCTCGGGACCTTTTCCAAAATGTCAAGGGCACCCACATTTGGTATCCAGTGGTCCCTCTTCACTTTGCCTTTATAATCTTTCCACAGCTTACGGCATTTGCTCATACACACCGGCCGAAACTCTTCAGGGCATACTTTCAAATTTTGCTATAATGAAAATAATCAAACATATTAGTATTATTTATAAATAGAAAATAAAGTAAAATTATTTTCTTACCTGAACCTCCCTCCATAGACGATCTAATGTGTCCTGAGGGATAGAAGCCCAATCACGCGTGGTCAATGGAAATCGATGTGGGTCACGTATGATATGACCCAGCTGACGAATAAATGCCGGGGCATTCGGTCCCACGGGATGAAATACCTCATCAAATGAAACATCTGTCGTCGTGTCGGAATTCCATGATAATATGCCACGACCAGGGCCTCTCCTGCGAGAGGAAGAAGCAGCCGAGTCTGATCCTGTTGAAAACAATTTTATATATAAATTGACAAATGTTATATATATATATATATATGTCAATTACATAAAAAATATAGACAATGACATTCAAACATACCTCGACCCTGAGACGTAGATGCCTCAGATGGATGATGTGGATTTTCTGCCTCTTCCCCTGACATGTCTGCAGTCATACAAAATATCAGTAATGAGTCCAAAGTGTTTAAAAGATAAATTGGATTGTTCTTAATAAATCAAACTTGTACAACTGTTAATCAAACAAAAAATGGATTGAATAATTAGTTGTGAATGAATTTTAAAAAATCAGAAAGTTAATCAACCTAAATATTTATGACTGAATTAACTTACAAAAGTGAGGATTAAAACTTATAAGGATTTATAAAATGATTAGATAATTTATGATATCCTAGGACATTCTACTGAATAGCGGGAAAACAATTATACCTTTCATTAAGCATGCAAATCGACCGTTTCTCCTTCAACAGCCGCTCTGACCCAATAAATATCTTCTTCACGTTGAACTACGGTATGTTGATCAAGTTGTTGGTAAACAAACGGAACAGTCTCGGGTTCATCTTCTTCAAATAAAAACACTCCTCGCCGAGACATTTTGACAACAACTTGCCAACTTGGATCCGAAGGCAAAGTAACGAAGAATACTTGTTCCGCTTGTGATGTCAAAATGAAAGGTTCATTCTCAACTCGTTCATTATTTCTGTATAACATATAGTTAAAATTCACCAATGAAAACTGATATTGATCGACTTTACATCCACGCACTGGATCAACCCAATTACACTTTAACAATATGTACTTCAAACCGTGTGTATATACAACTTCAATGATGTCTATCAATTGACCATAGTAATAACCAGAATCGACAAAGGGACAACCGATGCCACTGTTTTGTGTTGCTCGTTTGTCGTCAACATCTTTAATGCGAAATCGAAAACCATTAGCATCAATAGCTTTATAACGACGAGCCGTTATAGATGGACCCTCAGCCAGTTGGATAAATACTTCAGGTAGCGTGGGGTCCCCTAACTCCCTCAGCTTACGAACCTACATAATTTATAAAAATCAATACTGATATATGCAGAAAGAATTAGTTTAATACTTCACTCATAATGAAAATCAATTTATACATACATAATCCTTGAACCAATCATGAAATGTCGCATAATGAGATTGTTGAATTTGCAACTCAGTCGCACGATGCATCTCTTCTTTTATCTCATTAATGTGTTTCCTGCAAATGATTACGCGATGTTTAAAAGATCAACTTATGCAAAGAAAACATGTAAAAGTTATACAAGCACATTGATAAGATACTTACTGCATTAATGGTGCAACTGATGGAGTATTGAACAAGATATATCGATGTGCTTGTATCCACTCGATGTTGTCCATATCAAATGTGGTTCCTTCTCCAACTGGACCATCATGAATCCGAGAGGGCTTATCTAATTTTGTTTCAACATCCGTAAGATATTCTGCACAAAAGGTAGTACACTCATCCATCAAATAACCATTGGCTATTGATGCCTCTGGACGAGCTCTGTTGCGTACAAATCTTTTCAATGTACTCAAATACCGTTCAATAGGATACATCCACCTGAATTGCACTGGACCAGCAGCCATTACTTCATCAGTTAGGTGCACTGTCAAGTGGACCATAACATCGAAAAATGAGGGGGGGAAAAGTTTCTCAAAGTGACAAAGCGTAAGTACAATTCGGTCCTGCAAACTTTTTAAATCACTCATTCGTTGATTTCTTAAACAAAGCTGTCTAAAAAAATTACTCATCTCAATCAAGGGCTGAACAACATTGGGGGATAAACAATCACAAATTGCGATTGGAATCAACTGCTGAAGTAATATGTGATTGTCATGACTTTTCAACCCTTGCAATGTCTTGCTCGTCAGATTCACACACTTTGAAATATTAGAAGAGTAACCATCAGGCACCTTGACCATCTTCAAAATGGAAAGAAATGTCTTTTTCTCCTCTGTAGTCATCGAATACTGTGCAGCAGGCATATATGCCTTGTTTCCCTCAGCTAACTGTAAATGCAACTGTTTCCTTAAACCCATTTCTTCCAAATCACGGCGTGCATTAACATGGTCCTTTGACTTTCCACTGACACCTAAAATGGTCCACAATATGTTATCACAAACATTTTTTTCAATGTGCATGACATCCAAATTATGCCTCAACATGTTAGTTTTCCAATACGGAAGACTATAAAAAATACTTTTCTTTTTCCAATTGTGACTGCGCTGCCTACCCGCAGCACGAATATTACGTACTGGAGGAGCCACCAAATCCTGAATTTCATATACCGTGCGAATGTTTTCTTCCTCAATCTGCGATAACATTTCGACTCCTGTCATGATCTTTGGTGCTGGGCTGAACTCTCTAGAACCATCAAATGCCACTCTGTCCTTTCTGAACCTGTGCTGGGGAGGGAGAAAACGCCTGTGACCCATGTACGCCCATTTTTTGGAATGTTTAAGCCATACAGATTTTTTACTTTTATTGCAACAAGGGCAAGCAAATTCCCCTTTCGTACTCCAGCCTGATAAATTTGCATAAGCTGGGAAGTCATTGATTGTCCACAATAAAGCTGCATGCAGTTTGAACATTTCATTCGTTTCGCAGTCATAAGTCATCACACCATCGCCCCAAAATTCATTCAACTCATCAATCAATGGCTGAAGGTAAACATCAATCTTATCCCCCGGACTTTTAGGTCCATCAATAAGAGTGGAAAGTAATATAAATTGTTGCTTCATACAAAGCCACGGAGGAAGATTATATGGAACCAACACCACGGGCCATGTGCTATGAGTTGCACCAACCATAGACTTGAATGGATTGAAACCATCTGCTGCCAATCCCAATCGGACATTACGAACATCTTTAGCAAAGTCGGGATGTCTCTTATCAAAATCCTTCCATGCATGAGAGTCTGCCGGGTGGGTTAACATGTCACTTTCATGAACTCTTTCTGCATGCCATCTCATTAAATTAGAAACTTTAGATGACATAAAAAATCTTTTCAACCTCGGTTTAAGGGGAAAGTAACGCATTTGCTTTACGGCAATCGGTTTCCCCTGTATCGCAATCTGACTTTGATGAGTCTTATTTCCCCTGTTCTCTTTCCACCTGGAAGCGCCACAAACCGTACAAATATCCAAATGAGCAGTTTCATTTCTAAACAACATACAGTTGTTTGCACATGCATCTATAGTCTCATATGTAAAACCTAAGTTCTCTGTCAACTTACGAGCATAGTAATACGACTCAGGAATCTTAGCGTCGACAGGAAGAACTTTTTTCAATAAAACCAAAAGCATGTCGAATGATGTGTCTGACCAATTATTCAAAGTCTTCAAATGCAACAACTCCACGATAAACGACAGTTTATTGTAAGAAGTACATCCAGGATATAATTCTGTTTTCGCATCATCAAGTACTTCATAAAACCTCCTCGAATCACGATCTGCACCAGAGCGAAGATTTATCTCACCGGTCTCAAGATTCTGGATGTCAATGCCTTCAGGATCAAACCCACGTACCATTTCAGTAAGCATTTCATGCATTGGATCAGTCATCCTTGCATCAACATCCATCTGAGCTGCATCTGTATTTTGACAACGAACATATTCTTCTCCATGACGAGTCCAACTCTTATAATTTTTCAGAAATCCATTAAAGAAAAGGTGCTCCCTCACAGTATCTCGTGTGAATTGATATCTGTTAGCACATTTTCTACATGGACAACTAATATAGTCACTTTCAAATCCTCTCGTGAACTCAATAAACTGCATAATGCCATTGAAATATTCTCTAGACGTTCGATTTGGAAGATCAATCCAACTCTTATCCATAATAATATCTGTATAACAAACATTTACACAATACTTATTAAATTTACATTTTTCAAATCAACTATATTCAAAATAAATATTAACCATTTTATGAACCATTGATAAAATAATAATGTAACTGAAAGCTCATGTTACCTGATTGAGCTACAAACCTGAAAGGGAGGGGAGCCGAAGGCTGTGCTGCGAGGGAGAGGAGGCAGCGAAGGGGAGCCGGAGCCAAAGGCGGTGCGGCAAGGGAGGGGACGGGCGGCGGCGGCGGCGGGGAGCTGGAGGAGAGGAGGCGGTGAGGGGACGGGGGACGCGCAGCGAGGGGGGGGGGGTGTCCGGGGTCGGAGGGGGCCTTCCGAGGTGCGGGGAGGGGTGTCTGGGGTGTCGGGGGCCTGTCAGGGGTGCGGGCAGGGGTGTTCGGGGTGCGGGGGTGTCCGGGGTGCGGGGGAGGGGGGGCTGTCTGGGGTGCAGGGGGGCTGTCGGGGGTGCCGGGTGGGGTGTCCGGGGTGCGGGGGGCCTGTCCGGGGTGCGGGGGGGCTGTCCGGGTTCGGAGGGGGGGTGTCCGAGTGCGGGGGGGGGGGGGGGGGGGGCTGTCCGGGGTGCGGGGGGGCTGTCCGGGTTCGGAGGGGGGTGTCCGAGTGCAGGGGGGGGGTGTTCGGGGTGCGGGGAGGCGTCCGGGGTGCGGGGGGCGGTCCGGAGTGCGCGGGGGGGTGCTGTCCGGGGTGCGGGGAGGCGTCCGGGGTGCGGGGGGCGGTCCGGAGTGCGCGGGGGGGTGCTGTCCGCGGTGCGGGGAGGCGTCCGGGGTGCGGGGGGCGGTCCGGAGTGCGCGCCGGGGGCTGTCCGGGGTGCGGGTGCCGTCCGGGGTGGGGGGGAGGGCCGAGAGGCCGGAGGGCGGCGGCCGGAGGCCCGAGGGCGGCGGCCGGAGGCCCGAGGGCGGAGGGCGGCGGCCGGAGGGCGGATGGCAGGCGGCGGGGGAGGCCAGGCGGCCGGGGAGGGCGGGCGGCGGGGGAGGGCGGGCGGCGGGGGAGGCCGGGCGGCGGGGGAGGCCGGGCGGCGGGGGAGGCCGGGCGGCGGGGGAGGCCGGGCGGCGGGGGAGGCCGGGCGGCGGGGGAGGGGAGGGCGGCGCGAGGGAGGGCGGCGAGGGAGGGTTAGGGCGAGGGATCGAGGGAGAGGAGAGTGCGCGGGGGGGGGCGCAGAAACCCCCCGAAATTTTTTATTCAGCTTAGCGACCGCCATTGGCGGTCGCTAATGCTGACCTATAGCGACCGCCAATGGCGGTCGCCTGAGTCTGGGGGGCTCCAATGCCCCCTTTTCTAGTAGTGACACCACTGGGAGATTTTCATAACATCCAAATATGCCTGAATACTTCCTGTGCAATCTATTCAATACCATTGTGTTGTGGTATATGGCTCAAAAAACTCTAAATTGTTTCATAACTCTTATGTTTTCTAAACCCGACTCAGGGTCCCCCCATTCAAATCAAATTTTTTCAAAACATACTTGTATGAATATTGAGATCTCATGGTCCCCAAATCCATTAAAACTAGGCTAACTCATAAAAATGACATTTGTATATCTGGTATCATGGGCCCTTATAACCAAACACTCTTCAAAAAGCATAGGCTTTAGAATCTTTATTGCCAAATACTACAAAACATAGTAATTTTGATGTTGTCCCTCAAACATGATACCTAAAATGTGATGTGTGTACACATTTTATACTCCAAAAGAAACTATACAGTGGATATGAAAGCCCCAATATTATTATCATCAAGAGAAACTATCCCTTGTTTCCCCCGATATATGGACCCAACCATAGAAATTAGTTAAAATTGATTTTATTCAATAGTTTGACTTTATTTGACATTGATGATCCTCTCAAGTACAGAGTTTTATAGAATTAGTCACTAACTATAACATAAAAATCCATAAGAATGAAAACGGTTCTCTTCCAAATAGTATCGATTTTTTTAATCCATGGAACCCCTTTTAAAATAATAAATGATTTATTTTCAGAAAACAACCACAATACTTTCATCATGACATCTTATTTGTCATTTCCAATAATAAGAACTATGAAAAAAATTTAAAACATGGGACAGGTAAAAAAAATATCCTAAAAAGAACATATAAAAAATAAAGAAATGTGTTTTCAATCAATATTTTAAACACATAAAATCATTTTCACAAAATCCTACTTTTCACCAATAAAACATATGTTATTTAACATACATCATGAAATCAGAAGAATTATGAAAAACACTTAGAAATCATATATCAGAAAGGAAAATTGTGGAATCTATATCATACATACATTTCAGATTTCATAGCTACATAGGGAGTAACCTTCATGGTTACATTTGGAATACCCATCACAGTATATTCTGAAAATCTCTTCAGAGAGACCCAAACGGTTAACTGTGTCTCATTACCCAATGCATTGGAGAGATATCATGAGATAACCCTCCCTTGGTTTATCCTAGAACCACTAATATACATAAGTAATTCTCAATAACCAAAACATAATCATAACACTAAAAGCATCTACAAAATAATAATGACTTTCCAACTTTACAATCACATTAAATTATTTTACAGTGTCACACACTCATAAATGATAAAACATTTTTTAAAAATAAAAGTGTAAACTTTTAGTATAAAAATTAAAACAATAATGTGAAATAAAAGTGAAAAATTAGGTTTATGACATATATGTTCAAAAAAATATTCCATAATATTGTAATAAAGAATGCAATTTTTAAACACACTTAGGATATTTTAAAAAATGGATTTTTGAATCAAAGTGTCCCAAACAACATTGAGTGTTCGTAAGTAATTAATTTTTTAAAAAATTAATGTCCAAATAAATAAATCCATAAAAACCAATTTGAAAACATAGACATCATTGAGAATGATTGAAAAGAATAATTCATTAAAACATTAAAAATTATGTTTTAGTTAAAGTTTCCCTTACCACATAAGAAACACATGAATAAAAATAATTAAAAAACCACATTAAAAAACATATTAGTTCATGATAATAAGGATATTCATGATATAACATTTAAACATTAATTATATAAACCATATAATAGTGAATTGGTTCATAACAACAAATACGTCTCAATGGAATTTAAATTGAGACAAAATCCCTTTTCGTGAGTCTGAATCATCATGTACAATCCGTATATTTATTAATAATAAACTAATAATAATTTTTAATTTCTTGAGAAACTTTTTCATGTTTATTTTTCTTTTTATATCACCTATTACCATTTTATAAAAATCTCATAATTATTTTAGTTCTTATTGGATGTTTTGTCGATATTCTGTACTTGAGTCAAAAATAAATATTGTATCATTTACATAGTCTATGTGTTAATAATTAATTCATATACATAATTATATTAATTTAATTATTATAATTTTTATACGTAAATTATACATTCAAATAAAACCATTAAGTATTGTTGTGAAAAATGTACAACATAATAATCATGGAGACAGTAGGTCGTACGTACGAAATTTTAACACATTCCATTTTTCATTGATCATTATAGAAATATGATAACTATTATTTTAACATTATAAAATTATCATAACATCATTAATAGATATACTTATATATATCATAGGATTGATGTAATGAATAAAAATGAGTCACATCATTTCGTGAAGCTCACTGTTCACACATACGCGCGAATAAAGTTATATTGGTTATGAAAATAAAATGTAAGAATTTATTTGATATATTATTATATTTTAATGATTAATATGTCCTTAAGATTATATATGAAAATTAATTCCATTATTTTAACCAGTCTTGCGATATTTTTATGGAAAATGAATCAGATCGGTTTGGGGTGGTGATACGTTACATGTATTGACTAATGATTAATTCCTTTCACATTCAATGGAAGTGGAGATGTATTTAGGTGATTATATCAACATAATAAAATTATAATATATTTAGGATACTAAAGATATTATTTAATCATGTAAGAATAATACTTTAATGAAGTGGAAGAAGAAATTAAATAGAATCACTTAAATATATACATTACATTTCCTTCACAAGATAACCTTTCATAACACCATTAAACATATATAAATGGTGATATGTGTAATATAAGGACACCAGTATATGGGATGGGATTGTAGGAATGAAATTTCTTAGATCATTTCCAAAGCAAAAGGATTTGTAAGTGTGAGTAATAGACAAAAATGAGTACCTTTTTATAGGAGAGGGGAGGGGCACCCTTGGAATTTTAAAAAGTATTAAATTAATATAAATTTAATTTAGAATAAAAATTGTTTAAAAAGGATATATTTAGAATATATAATAATTTTTGGATCTAATACTAATCATAAAATTAAAATTCAGAATGTTTTTAATTTTCTTAATCCATAAATTTTGGTTTCAACCCCTTTTAAGTCTTACCATTTCATCACGTAATTTACCCTTTGAGATTTAAAATAATTTCCTAGTCAATACAAAAGACTAATTAATCCATTATTAATGAAATATATTTAATATATCATAATTTGGGTCTATTATTGTATTTTTTAAAATTTTATATCATATAATGACATATTTTATATTTTATGTTATGAAATATGTCAATTTTAACACTATTGATCAGTTGAATTTTTGAAAAACTCATATAAACTGGATTAATTAGTAAAATATAAATTAACTCCTTCCTAAAATGTCATATTAACCCACAAGATTAATTTATGGCATCAAATAGTTCATGTTATTTTTTAATTTTATATTATTAATATCATTTATTTGATTTTATCTTTAGTAAATGTACTACTAAATCATCTCTCGGTCATAATTAAATTTTATTATTTAATTACTAAATATTATAAATAAATTACCATGTTGTGTGAAATCTTATTATATTTATAAATTTTATTCATAGACTAAGATATCCCCTATATTTATCCAAATTAAAATACATTACTTTTTAAAAAACAAAAGTGTATCAAAAATGTCTATTTATTGAATATAATATTATAAATTTATCAAAGTCATCCAAGTGGCTCCATGTGGTCTAAAAATAGACCCAAGTATGATAATGGTCAGAATAAAATCATAATAATAAATTAATAAAACTATTAAAAAAGTTTTATGTTATTATTATATTATTTTTACTTTTAATTACCTGACTTACCTTTAACCGCGTTAAAAATAATAATTACTGAAGTTGTTATTAATAATGCCCAAATATAAAAAGGACCTTTAGAAATACTTTGGACCACATGATTCCAAATAAAAATTCATGTTTTCAAAATTCAAGACAGGGAATTGGAATAAATTAATAAAAAACTTAATCTTGTTAACAGAATGAGAAGTAAGTTTTTAAAATAAAACATTCAAATGACCTCATAGTTTTTCTATTTAATTTGAATTTGAAGAAGATTTAAATGAACTAAATTTTATTAAATGATAAAAATTAATATAATTATACATTTAAACAAGTAGAATAATAATATAATAATATAAATAAATTAGACGAAAATAAATTTTGAAATAAAAATGAAGTATTCATCATTATTCATTAAAATATGAATTTAAATAAAAAAACAAAAAAACTACAAGAGTAAATTTTTATGTAACTATTTCAAATAATGAGTTCATTGTTATAAATAGATCATAAAAAGTGCCAAAAACTTGATTTAAATAGGGTTCTCCACTAAAAGGTTGCAAAACATCATTTTAAGAAAAAACACTCATTTTATCCGTAAAATTGTATTTGTTATTATTAAATGCCTATAAAATAGTTAATATGAGTTTTAAACAAAATATTTAAATAATATTGAATTAAAATAATAAAAAAATAGTTATCTGATTATTTTATATACACAATTATTTTCATTTAAATAGTTTTTTCATAAAAACACATCTTTTATATTCAATTGGTTTTTATTTAATTTCCTTATTATTTTGGAATCCATTGTATCATTATATAAAAAAGTTAAAACCATATTTTCCAGATTAATTTAATCCTTTTCATTCCCACCATTCTAGTTGTTATATGTTTACTATAATATTAAATAATAAAGTTAAGTTGTTCATTTAGGAAAAATGTGGTGTATCATGCATGCTATCAATCATGGTGTTTCATTTTAAAAACTCAGAATGTTACATTCTCCCCCCATTCAGAAATTTATTCATTGAAATTAGAATTTTGGATCGTTAACTATGGTATGACCTTTCAAAATAACTTTATTACAATCCCACATCAGAAAAAGGACTAATAAATCTTCCACTATTAGAGAAAGAAGAGATTGTGCGATGGTTACCTAATATAACTCATACTAGGAATCCATGTTTGAAAACATAGACATGGAAGATAAAAATAATTCTCAATGACTAAAAGAGAGTGATAGAGAACATAATAATTGGTATGTTATCCATCAAAAATCCATAAATATGTTATGGGTCAAAAGACTATTGAGAAATGTATATAGATATATTTTTTGTTTTAATATCCTTTTAATAGAGTTTAAGAATTAATTTACCTCCTAGACTAAGAACATTAGGAATCATACTTACTTGGGAAGTATAGTTTCATAATTTATTCAATTTCTACCGTAACCTCATCTTATCCTCTAATCGATGAGTATTTAAATTTAATTTTCATTCCTAAATTACTATATTCAACATCTAAAAACATACATCATCAACAAAAGGTTAACCATCCATTTATTATACCTTTAAATATTAATCAAACCAAAATGGTTAGTAAAATATCATATAATTTCCCCAAAAAATAATCCTTTATTAGGACAAGAAAATACCTAATCTACAAAATTCAACAGTACTACCCAATGTTCAGCATATACCATTCAACAAATAATTTCCCATTCAAATTATAAAAAAATTAAAAACTAATATTTGTACCCAAAATTTTAGAAAGGTATGATAGCTTATTATTTCATGATAATTATTAATATTTATATCAAATTAACATCTACCACTCTTAATGTCTTATTCCAAAAACACATATTCTCTAAGATAGGTTAATCATTTATATAAATAACCCAAATCTACATATGTCCATAATTATATAATTCAACATTTATTACCCAAATAAAATTCAATAGTATTATATTTTTCATTATCATATAAAGATCCTAAAAATTGTGAATGTCTTCCAAAATAACATTTATCTCTTAATCCCCAAATCATGTTCCAATACAAATGATATACATTTGATTAATCATAAGTTACCAAGTTCAACATATTCTTATTTAATTAACTCTCTAACTACAAAATAAATGTTCTTATTAAATATGGACTTAATGTAGGCTAGTGTAAGGCGATAAATAATTGTTTCCCTTCGGTTGTGGGTTTGATTCCTCCATCCTTGTCTGACTGGACGGGTTTTTACCATCCCTATGGGTTTTCAATATTATAAAACTATATAATTATTATAAATCTTATAAAAATTTCAAAATGGGTCAAAATACTCAAAAATAACCATTACATATTTGAACCTCAAACATTGTCTCAGGCCATTCATTTTGCATCCCAAAAAGTAATAACCCATTATTACCTAATAAATAAAAGTCTCAAACAATACCACAAATCACCTTATAATTTTTGAATATAAATCCTCAAAATGAGTTTCTAAGACATTTAACTTATGATAAACCTTAAAATTATAAACCCATGAAGATATCTCTAATTCTTATGAAAAATACTTATTGTCCAAAGTTTTCTAAACCATCCAATGATACCAACTATATGGAACTATCCTTAAACATTCCTTAATCTGGAGTTAAGTGAATAGTTTTAATTTATTTAACATGGGGGATCTTTTCATGTTTAGAGTTTATGATAATTACTCCATAATTATTTCATAACAAAAAAAATAATAATAAGAAGCTAAAACATCAAACAGTATCCATTTTTTCACCAAAGGAACACCTTTTAAAAAATATAATTTCTTATTAAGACACATCCTCAATTCTTTCATTATGATGTCTTCATTGTCCTTACAAATCCTAAGACCTAAGAAAAACATTTTAATGCTTTGTATGAGTATAAATATCTCAGTAATGGTACATAAAATATATAAGTCCCCAACCTTAAACCTTACTTAATCTTGAGTTATTACAAGATTACACATTGAGGGTCTTTTCAGGTTTAGAGTTTTAGAGAATTAGATCATAAAACTTTCATTACATTCCACATTTAAACAAATTGGTTACATAAATATAGTATTCATTTTTTCCCATCAATGGAACATATTTAAAATAAAACATGGATTCTTTCTTGACACTTTCTTGACACTATCATCATATCATGTACCTTTCCCTTGACCTGTGAAAATCATTTCAAAAAGACTTGGTATGACCATAAAAAGCTCAGTATGGGTTATAAAAATATGGAAAGGAAACATAAGTTCATATA
This sequence comes from Viscum album, assembly GCA_963277665.1. Lineage (NCBI taxonomy): Eukaryota > Viridiplantae > Streptophyta > Magnoliopsida > Santalales > Viscaceae > Viscum > Viscum album. The sequence continues at coordinate 1,977,124,474 of OY728153.1, read as the reverse complement.
TACATAAGAATGAAATCATACTTTACCCATAAAATATAAGTACTTTAACATAACTCATCAAATCATGAATAACTCATAGAAATCATAAGACATAAAGGTAACTTGAGGCATTCATAACATTCTTACATAGGGAGTAACCCTCTTGGTTACGTTTGGAATACCCATCACAGTATATTCCCTAAATCTCATCGGATAAACCTTAACGTTTCACTCCTTCGCGTTACGCAAAGCATTGGAGAGCTATATCGGGATCACCCGCCCTTAGTTTATCATGGAACCACCCATCTTCATAATAATTCCCAAGAACCTCAACATAATCGTATCACATAAAACATGCATAAAGGAAACATAACAGTTCCACGTTTCAATCACATGATATCAATACAACACATTGATATAAAAACATTATGAAAACCATTTTCAATACCAAAATAAAAGAAAAGTAAAACATGGTATTTATTTTTCTTTTAAAAAGAAGGTATGTCTTGTAGAGGAAGCCGAAACTCAAATAATGGCCACGGTGGCGGATAAGTCATTGTCATCGCATACGTATGACAAAAACATTCCCTTTTGTTGTTTAGTAAAACACTTCGTATAAAAAATATTCCTTTTAGAAAAACATAAAATTCGAAGGGGTTTATACATCGTATAAAAGAAGGTTGAGTATAAAACAAAATATGCCTCAATGAAAGGAGATTGAGACGAAGTCCCATACCTTTGGTCCAACTTGACTCGGACATTCTTTAATCTCCTGAATAATAAACTTGAGTTAATTTATACTTGTTTAAGAAAATTTCTCAAGTTCATTATTCCTTTTATATCACTTATTTCCATGTCATGAACACTATGTAATTATTTAAGTTAATAACGGTTGTTTTAATGATCATTGGTACTTGAGTCAAAAATAAGCCCTTTATAATTACAAGTTGTTACTGTATCCATTATATTCAGAATGGTATTCATGATTTATATATCATATATGTCATATATATCCAGTACATGCATGCATTTATAATATTACATAATCATTTAGAGGTAAGAAATGAAATGCACCGTTCATGGAGATGGTAAGTCGTACGTACGCATGAACGCTACTTTCATTTCTATTTCGTATTTTATAGAATGGAATAATAATGATATATAGGTATATTATAATTCCAGTGTAATATCATATATAATATCATAACTCCATCCTTTATACGTCCCACATATGGTATTTAACGAATCAAATCACATTGTGGGGGCGGTAGTCCGCACTTCCTTAAATGAAGATATCGCATTTACCCATAATGGGAACCATAAAGGTATGCCCAAAATGAAAAATACAGAAGCTTATGGAAACCATAAACATATTATATATCATATATAAATTTAGTTTCATCTTAATGTCCACCTTTGAAGGTGTTAAAAGAATGTTAAACAATCATCGTTTTGGGAGGTAGAAATTCACCATCCACGGAAACAGTATGTTCTTTAACCATTAGATGTAGGTGTGTGTAAGTGTAGCTCGAATAATTCTTATACAAACATCCAATTATATTGAATATACTGTAGTTGTTACAAAAGAAATGAATAAAAAGAGTTTAGGGGGTTGGAGAAGAAAAATAAAACAAAAGGACTCAAGTGAAGACATTACCTTAAAATCGGGTAACTCCCTTTGGTTTAAGCTCAAAGGATTCCTTGGGAAGACTTCTGCCCAAAGTGAGGCTTCAAGGAGTAAGATAGGGAAGTGGAGAGACAAAATGGGCAGGGGTTGGCCGAGCCAAAGGCTTTGTAAGTGTGGGTAAGGAGGTAGAGGTGGGGGCCTTTTATAAGAGGAGAGGAGGGGCACTCTTGGAAAGTAAAGAAATGTTACTTTATTTTCAAATGGGTTTCGGATTTTAAAGGTCCAAAATTGATATAATTAGAGGCTAAGGTGATAAGGGTTCGAAATATACCCACCCAATAGGTTTTGGACATGTGTAGGTCTTAGATGTTACATTATCTGTCCATTTTATTTAAATCGTCAAATAATGAGGTCATCGCTGCATCATTATGATGTCATAAATAAGTTAATTTATTTAATGTCTAAAAATTATAAAATAAATACTATGATGTAGAAAATATTTTTAGCTTTCCAATTACTATTTATTTTCCAAACTATCATTTATGTATACAAAATTAAAAATATTTTACTTAAGTGATACATTCTTTGTTACATTTAACATTCTTTAAAAATAAAAAGAATAAAAGTCACTTTCTCACAAAAGTGATTTCATAGGGCCCCCAAGTTTGGCACAAGGCATACCATGGTCGGAAATGAGACAACTAGTAGCCTTATGACACATGTTGTGGTCATTTTCTATTATTATGATATTATCTTATTATCTTTAACTACCCGATTACTCATTAATCAAGATAATTAAAGAAAATTACCATCGTTACTATTCATAATGTCCAAAAACAAAAGAGTCTTGATTACATAATTTAGAAATTATGATTCCAAATATGTAATCCATTTTACCAAATTCCAAACACATAAATTGGAATTATTTATTTAAAAATAATTTTCGTTTTCAAAACAAATAGCGGGTTTTTTTGAAATAATATCTATGAAATGTTTGGCATTAGTTTATGACCAATTTCAAAGTGAAATTAATCCAAATGACCACCATTAGATTAAATGGTAAAAATATATTCAGATTACACTTTAATACCAATTAAAAATATAATCTAACCATATAATTAAATTAATTGAAAAAGCAGTTTTGATGTAAAATGCAGTATTTTTCACTATTCCTTAAAAAATGAACATTGTCAGAAAAATACCAAAAATTTATCCAATTTAAATTACAATTTCCCAATAATAATTAATATGTTTATTTTGACAAATATAGATTATAAAATTGTCAAAAGTTTGATTTAAAAATGGTTTTCCATCAAAAGGCAGTAAAACAATCTTATAAGAATATTACTGTATTTCATGCTTAAGATTGGATTTATTTTCCTTTTAAGCCTCTAAAACACTATCTAATTCATTAATAGACATAGATAAAAATTTATATTATTTATTACTTACTTGGGATGTTACAAAATAAATAATAAAACTATTAATCCATGAATATTTTGAACACATGATTTTTTTTCAAAAAATCTTACTTTTCACCCATAAAACATAAGTTCTATAACAGACCTCATTAAATAATAAAAATTATGAAAAACAAAATATAAAGATATATCATATAGTTTACTTATGGAATCCTTATCATTCATAAATTTTATCTATCACAACTATATATGTTGTAACCTTCATGGTTATGTTTGGAATACCCATCATTGTATATTACCTAAATTTCATAGGAGAAACCCAATTTGTTAACATTGTCTCATTAACCAATGCATTGAAGAGCTATCACGGGCTCACCCGCCATTGTTTTATCATGTAACCTCCCAAATACATAAGAAATTCCCAAAAACCATAACATAATCCTAACACATAAATTATATATAAAAGAATAATTACTTTCCCATTTTGAAATCACATTTAATTTATTTTACGATTACACACATTGATAAATGATATAAAGTTATTTGAAAAATAATTACACATGTAAAGTAAAAATTAAAACATTATGGTGACATAAAATTAATAAATTTGGTTCCTAACATATACATTAAATAAAACATTCCAGGTTATTGAAATAATAAATCTAGTTTTAAAACACATTTTAAACACTTAAAGAGATGATTTTTGAATCAAAGAGTCCCATGGTACATTGAAACTTTGGAAGGAATTAACATTTCAAAATATTCATGTTCATATAAAAAATCCTTAAAACAAATTTTTATAACATGGACATAAATGAGATTTATTGAGAAGAAAAAATCATTAAAACATTTAAAAAAAATGTTTTAGTAGAAGAGTACCTAACACTTAAGAAACACATGAATTAAAATTATTAAATTATAACATTAAATAAAACTTCAAATATCATGAAAATAAGTATATTAATGATATATTATTTCAAATGAAATTATATACACCATATAAGAGTGAATTGGTTCATAACAAAAAATAAGACTCAATTGAATGGAAATTGAGACGAAATCCCTTACCATGAGCTGACTCATCATGTACAATCATTATATTCCAAAATAATAAACATAGGTTAATTTAGAATTTCATGATAATATTTTTATTTTTTATTTTTCATTTTATATCACTTGTTACCATTTTATAAAAATACATAATTATTTGAGTTGATATTGGATGTTTTGTCAATATTAGGTAATTTAGACGAAAATGAACTTTGTTTGATGTCAATAGAATATGTGGTCATAATTAAATCATATCTAGAATAGTATTCAGGAAATTATTATCAAATTCATGAAATATTATACTTTAAAATAAATCCATTGTGTATTGTACTGATAAATGTAAAATGATATAACCATGGAGATGGTAGGTTGTAGGTAAGCATGAGTAACATTTTCCATTTTTAATTGATCGTTATCGAAAGACGATAAGTATTATTTAGACATTATATAATGATAATAAAATCATTAATATCATATTAACAATTAAAATATAATTATATATGTCCTAGATGAGATTTTTGGAATATAAACGAGTCCTGTCACTTCGTGAAGGTGATATTTCACAAGTACGCATGAAAGACATTATCATTTTTATAAACAAGGAATTTAATAATGTGATTGATTTATTATTATATTATAATGATTAATATGTCATTAACATCACATATTATCATTATGTCCATTATTATAAACAGTTATGAGAGATGGTTATGGGAAAAAATTGATGAGTTCGTGGAGGTGATAGTTCACAAACATGCATGGATGATTAATTCATTCCCCATTTAATGGAAGTGGAGATGTATTTTTTTGATTATAAAAACATAAAATAACTAAATATATTTATTATATTAGAGTTATAATTTCATATTCAGTGAAGAATATTTTAAGGGTGTGGAAGAGGATATAAAATAGAAACACTTAAATAAAAACATTTCATTTCCTTCAAATGATCACCTTTCTTAGCACCTTAAAACTGATAATAAGGGTGTTATACCAAATTTATGGCCTTCTAAATGTGTATAGGAATTATATTATTGGTTTTGGTAAGATATTGGCCAAAAAAAGGGTTTGTGAGTGAGAGTAATAGAAAGGAATGGGTGCCTTTTTATAGTAGAGGGGTGGGGCTCTCGTGGATTTATAAAAAATATTCAATTAATATAAATTCAATTTCGATTCCAAGAAGTCCCAAATAGATTTATTTAGAATATATTATGTGTTTGGGTCTAATTATAATTTTCCAAGTAAAATTAAACATGTTTTATATTTTTTTTAATCTTGTTCTTTTAGTTTTAACAACTTTAAACTCTTACCGTTTTATCAAGTAATTTACACATTGAGAGTTAAAATAATTACCATTTCATGTCAGATGTCCAATAAATGAGTCATTAATAATATATTTGGACGTGTTACAAATTTTTATTTCAATATTGTATTTTTAAAATATTTATATCATTTAATTAGATATTTTATATTTTAAGTTATGAATTATGTCAATTTTGAAAGTATTCATATCTTGGTTTCTTCTTAAAAATTATAACAACTTCAATCCTTCAAAAAAATTTATTAATTCAATAATAAAATGTAATGTTCTTCTATAAAATTATTTTAGGTAATAAAATATTTTAAATAGTATTTATATTTATATTTATAATAACATTTATTTGATTCTTTCTTTAATAAATCTATTATTACATCATCTTTGTATAATAATTTAATTTAATTTTTTAATTCCTAAAAACTATAAATAAATTACCATGTTATAGATAATATTTTTTTTATTTCTATTTTCTATTTATAGTATAAGATATCACCTATATAAATCCATATTATAATAATGTACTTTTTAAAAAACAAATGAGTAACGAAAAATGACTATTCATTGAATATAATATTATAAATTCATTAAAGTCATCCATGTGGCTCTAAGATGTCCTAAGACGGACCCAAGAAATATCATGGTATAAATATACTCATAGAAATAAATTTAGAAAAGTGTTCTGGTAGTTTTATATTATTATAATATTATTTTTACCTTTAATTAACTCATTTATGTTTAACCATATTAATAAAATTAATTATTAAAGTTACAATTCATATTGTTAAAAATTAAAATGAATCTACTTAGAAAATATTGACCATATTATTCCAAATAATAAATTTATTTTAAAAAATTGAAAAACCAAAATTGGTTGAAATTATTTAAAAATTAATCTCATTGACAGAATGAGAAAACCCATTTTTAAAGTAAAACGTTCATAAGTTCACATAGTTTTCTATTTTATTTTAATTTGAAACGGCATCCACCAAAATATATTTTTTTTAATTTAAAAAAATGATAAAATGATACCTTAATAAAATTTAAAAGGATAAATAACAATATAAATAAATTAGATGAAAAAGTATTTTAAATTAAAAATGATGTATTTTTCACTATTCATTAAAATGTGAATTTAATTAGAAAAATACTAAAAATTCAACCAAAGTAAATTTTGATTTCCTAATCTAATATAATAATTTTATTTTTTCTAATATAACATATAAATGAGATAGAAAGTATATTTCAAATAGGTTCTCCATCTAAAGGCAGTAAAACTGCATTTTTAGAAAAACACTCATTTAATCCATAAAATTGTATTTTTTATAAAATGTGTAGAAAACACATAAGATGATTTTCAAACAAATTATTGAATTTATATTTAATTAATATAATGAAAAAGGTATTATTTTATTATTTTATATACACAACCATTCTCATTTAAATAGTTTTTCATAAAACACATCCTTTATATTCAATATGTTTTTATTTAATTTCATAACTTATTTGGTATCAAATGAAACATTATATAAACATGCGTAAAACATATTTTCCTAATTCATAATCCTTTTCATTCACAAAATTTTAATTGATATATGATAATTATTATATTAAATATTAATATTAAGATATTCATTTAAGCTAAATGTGGCATATCAGGTATGTTATCAAACATAGTGTTTCCTTTTACAAACTCATGCTATTACACTCTATCATTGTATATAGGATCTTTGGATCCTTATTTCATACCACCCCAAATGGTACTAGGAATCTTGACTCATAATCTCTAACTGGTTTTTATATTGAATAATTTAAACTAAAAATCCAAACATCTTAGTCTCATGGTGTTAAAATACACAGCAACATCCCCCCCCTCAAGACATTAAACAAAAGACTTACCCTATGTTAGGGGAATTGGATTAACCATGTTATGATACGAATATTCTTCATGTGATGAGCATGAGATACCATGTGTGTTGAGAATGAGATGAATCCTTCCATCCTTATGGATTCTCCAATGCATAATCACCACAACATCCCTTATTTTCACTTATTATTGGATAATTTAAATATTATTTAGAATATTTACATTAAAACAAAAGTTAACATCATTTGGGTAAAAATAATGATAGTGCAACCCGATGGAATAATGGAGGTTCAGGTAGAATCTCTAATCTTATGTTTCATGGTGTACATAACTTGTTATTAATGTCCTGGATAACCAAATTTCTTTCATTAATTAATATTAAAAGTTCCTATTATTAATTTAATTCATTTATTATAACCATATTATGTACATTCATGACTTTTTTGAGGGGTTAAGTGGTTCAATTTCATTTTTTGGGAGAATCTCTTTCCATAGTTTTTGGAATTTGTTTACTTATATGCGTTTAAGGATAAACAAGTAAGGAGAAAATGGTTATCTAGAATTAAATTTTTATTTTTAACTAGTTAACAACCCAAAGATTTCATGGTTATAAAAAACATTTTGTTATTTGGAGTGAAGATGAATCCTTATATAAAACTTTAATGATAATAGATTTTGGTAAATTTGTGGTTTTTGATCATATCAAACACATTTTTATTTATAAATTATAATCGTTTGTAAAATATTTTCCATAACCATAAATTATACACAATACATATACGATAGTCTGGTTAAACCATCAAAATTGATTGATTACCATAATGGAAAACAAAAATAGAAATTGAAAACTCGTCATCCTTGAATGTGAAAAATTAACACATCTACGATGGTGTATTCATTTCTAGTATAAAAGAAGGGGAACAATTAATTGTTCCATTATAATAACAAAATTCCAGTACATGTAATGTGATGGATTTATCATAAATTTTTTTATGAAAGTAGGTGATGAATGAAAAACAATTAAAAGAACTTTTAGAAAATAAATGGAATGAAAAGATGAATTTAACTCTTGAACATATTTTCCAAGATAACAGCTTTATGCCAGAGGATGTGTTATTTTGTAGAAAAAACAGACTGATAGATGTGGTATTGGGGATTTAGGAGAGATTTGTGCCGAATTTGGACTAGGCATAAGGCATTAGAGGTGTGAGGAGAGGAGGTAAAGAGGGGTGGTATTTATAGTGGGTGATAGGAGGGGTTTCTCATTATTTTAATCTTAGTTTAATATTTATGCCCAAGAATATGAATATTCATCATGATTATGACAAAAAATTATAAAGAAAGAATTTTAGTTCCAACCAATGGCTATTTAAATTATCCATGACTCATGCATGAGGCAGAAATTCAATTATTTATCATTTATTGTAAATTATTGTATTTTACTATTCACAATAGTTCATGTATTTTAGAAAAATCCAAAAAACATCAGCCCAACCATTTTTGGACATGTAAAATTCCAAAAAGAACCCCATTTTCTGAAAATAATTTTATAAATCTGAGAAATTTAATTTTTAATTAAAATCATAATTTACATGTTTTTTTTTGAAATTTAAAATTCTTTTCTAGCACATTGAAAAATTAATTACGGCCTCTTAAAGTTATCTTATAATAAAAATTTGTCAAAAAACTTATCTATGAATAAATTTTAGGAAAATAAAATTTCTATTAAATTAATAAATTAATCAAAAAAATGAAATTAAGTATACATTGCTTACAAAACTAAGAAAACTTAATTAATAATTTATAAAATATTTATTTACTTATACTATGATATAGTTTTATCATATTTACACTTATAAGATGGATACATTTTATTTTTACATTCATTAGTGATTTTACTATTCTATTGGTCAGTTTACTATTCATAAGGGTCACATTACTATTCCAATGGTCTAGTTACTATTTCATTAGTACACATTCCATAACCAATATAGATACATTTTATTTTACTCATTCCTCAATTATAACGTTTGTATGGTGTGCTATATATAATTTTATTTGATTATTCTATAAGATAAGATTATAAGAATAGAAATTCACTGATAAAACACTGGGTAATTTCATTCTTCCCCTTTAAGAAATTTCTCCCTTTAAATTTTTTTTTACATTCTATGCTGCAAATCGGTGTGAGTAAATTTCCTTTATTGCTTCCTCCGGCTCCCATGTTTCCTATTCGTACTTATGGTTCTACCATAGTACATTGACCAGGAGAGTAGTCTTATTGCGTAGAACATTGTATCTATGATTCAATATATTAACTGGTTTCTCCCCTCATGAAAATAATTCTCCAATTGTAAATCATCTGAAGAGAGTACATGTGAAGGGTCTGGTGTGTACTTCTTTAATATGGATACAAGGAATAAATAATTTAATTTATACAGGGTTGGCGAAAGTGCTAATTGATAGGCCCCAGATCCAACATGATCCAGATTATCAAAGGGGATGATGTACTTGGGACATAGATTTCCTTTTATCCAAATCCTCATGACCTTCTTCCAAGGATACATGTGAATGAATATCATTTCTCAAACATTGAACTCAAGGTATAATCGATTATTTCATGTATAACTCTTTTTCAACTTTGGAGTTCCTTGATGTGCTGCTGAATGGATTAAATATTCTCCACCATTTCATTAACCATTTCAAGTCCTAGTAGCTTACTCTCATTACTATTATCATAACACGCAAGTGTTATACACCTTTTCCTATAAGGGGCTTCATATTGTGCCATTTGGATTATATACTAGAAACTATTATTTAAATAGAATTCGACCATTGGTGGATGTTGGTCGTGACCTCCTTTGATATCCCTAGAAAATTCTCTCAACATATCTTCCAATGTTCACCTGGTTCTTTTAGATTGGCCATCAATTTGAGGGTGATAGGCCATACTATTGTTCAGCTCAGTGCTTAGAGCATGTTGGATAATTTTCCAAAACATCAAGTGGAATCATTGATCTCTATTGAATATAATAGATAATGGTACTCGACATATCCTTAGATAATCCTTGATATATATCAGTGCAAGTTTATCCAATAATAATTTTTCTAAAATTGAAACCATTTGAATATTCTTTATAGGGTAATCCATAATGACCCATATAGAATTATTTCCTCTGGATATCCTTGGAGGTCAAGTGTCAAAGTCCTTCGTAAATTTTTCAAACATCCATATTGGTATAGTTAGTGTTTTCATCATACCTTTAAACTCTTGTCATCTAACCTTCACTTGTAGACATACCAAGAACTTCGATGCATGCTCTAGGATCTTCTTCTTCATATTTTTCAACCAATAGTTCACTTTGAGATCTCGATAAATCTTGTTGCTCCCTAGGTGAATAGAGAAGGTTGAGCTATATGTTTCATTCAAAATCTCATTCTTTATCCCTGGGTCAAATGGTACACATAATCATGACCCAAATCATAAAAAATAATCCCACTTAATTTTCAACAAATTGGATTTCCTATTTCTAATACATTCCACCCTTTTCATAATTTCCCCAACATTTCTATAACAAACCATTCTCTTTATTACACACCTTTTCATGATTTATTACATAAACATGCACTTAAGAAAACATTGAGGATTGAGAGGTCTAGTGTCTTTGGAAATTAAGAGCATTAAAAAACAACATAAAACATAAAATACAATATCTTTATTAAAAACCTTTTCTACATAACCACAACATTTTTTCGTACGTTGAATTTCATAGGATAACATGGGGACATGCATAAGAAATTAGTGAGATATAAAGCCCAGTAAGGGAGTAAACAAGGAACAACATGAAGAATACAATACATGTTGACAAATAGGCATACAAATTGAGAATATGAGATACATAAACATAAAGGAATCATATAGCATTATAATCATAATGTGGAGATGTGTGAACAACATTTAATAAGATATTAGCATGAGCCAAGGTTCATTGCACATAGAGCATGAGAAAACCCTCATTTAACTTGAATTAGCATGAGTAAATCCTCATTTCAATTGTATTAGCATGAGTAAGACCCTAATTTTACATTCTGTATCATGATGATATTCATTACCCAATACATTGGAGTGCTATCAGGGATCACCCTTAATAAACATTTCATTTCATGAATAAATGTTCCACACAGATTATACAACGAGGAATCATTTAACTTCATAATTTGTTACACGAATAAGAGATGTGGTATAAATAAATTTATGTCCTCAATAAACATGTACATGTGCATAAAGGTGAATACCCTTGATAAACAAATTGGAATGGTGTTGACTTACGCGATAATTTTGGCAGGGGAAATATTGGTGTAACTTCAGAAGCATAACAACTTCAAATACAAATAATTAAATGGGTTGATGTAAAATAAAGGGGTGTCACATTATTTTTACATGAAATTTATTTTAAAGGGGTACTGTAACATAATATCCCAATATATATAATGGAATTTAGATGCATAATAAAAATGGATTTCTTGAACATAAATGATGAGAGAGAAATCCCTTGCAGAATTTTTGTTTGGTAATAGGTGTACATTGGAGGAATTATTGAGAGTGAAAGGGGTCTATAATCATTAAAAAATAAGTAGGAAAGTGTAGGGGAGGTGTAAAATTATACCCCAACATTTTTAATGGAAAATACAGGGTAATTATAATATAAGGAACCATGGACATAAATAAGGAATGAAGGGAAGTGAGGATCCCTTACTTGGATGTGTGTGACTTCTAGATCTTGGGGAGGGGATTATTTAGAGACTTTGGAACATTATGAGTATTCTAGAGAGAGTATAGAAGATTAGGTACGTGCTCCAAGGGTTTTTAGTGAAGATAACCTGGTGCTTGGGAGGGTTCATAAAGGAAAATAGAGGGAATTATTTAATATTTCACGAAGATATTTTCTGGAATATATATAACTAAATACTTAAAACCACAAAACAACCTATGGGGTTTTCCAATGTTTTTGAAAAAGTGGAGTGGAAAAAATTATTTTATAATTCCAAAGGCCATAATTATTAAAATATCAGGATTGCTTATGTGGAGGTGAGTCAAACTCTCAAGGAAATCATTTAAAATGATAAAATATTTAATATGTCAGGAAGAGTCCACCAAGGAACCATAAATATAATCCAAAAAACCTAAAATAGCATTATATTAAAGTTAAAAATTATATTTTTAGAGTTTTCCTTTTATAGTATTTTATTTCATCACTATTGGGACACTATGATGTCATAAAACACATTATATATTTAAAGGGTATTTAATTTTTTTCAAAAAATTTGACTGTCTCTGAAAATAAAAAAAATAAAAAATTGGATAATTTCAATGTCTTGAATACAAAAATGATATTATTTTTATCTATATTAATTTTTAAATATGTGAATTTTAACTTTTAATATAAAAATTGACAATATTGAAAATTCATGGGTTTTGATAAAAACATCTTTGAAATATTAATAAAATTTACCATTGAATTTATAAATTTTATACGATCATTTATATTTTATAAATAGAAATTTTGTAATATTATTTTATTAAAATATTATTTCATTAAAAAATCCTTTAATTCATCATAATCGATTTCTTAATTGAATTTTAAATAAAAATACTATCTGTGCTTTCAAAACCATTTACAAAGTAACAATAATAAAATGATTGTATATTATTTATAAAAAAAATAAATCACATATTCATAATGCTAGGGTATTATTACATAACAACTTATAAAACCCTCTTAACACTTATGGGTAAGGTCTCTGATGGTGACAGACTCTTGGGGATGCTCAGATAACATCTCTCGAGTGGAAATTTCTATTAAATTCCATTTCTCTTGTATGTGGTTCCATTCAAACTTAATTTGTTGAAGCTAATACTTGTATTGGTCAAGATTAAAGCCTAGTGATTCTACCACATTTCTAAGCTCTAACAAATTAGATTCATATGGATCAATTCTATGGGATTAGGTGATCGCTTCCTTTTTCTATGAAAATTGTATTTTTTTAAAGCCCTGTATTTGTACTAACCATGGGTTCACTGTTCAATAGCAATATTAGCAATGGTAAAAATTCATATTGGTTTTTTAAAATCCAAGAAATAAAAACAAGGAATTGCATATGTTTTATATAACAATTCTACATAATAATGCATTTAATTAGATGGAGAGAAATTTCAAGAATATAAGTTTGGGTCATTTCAATATTCTCCCCTTAAGAGATTTTACCCTATAAATTTCTTTTTACCACACTAAAACAGGTGAGGGTAACATTGATTCATCACTTTCACTGAATCCCACGTTTCTTCTTCAAACTTTTGGTTTTTCTACAACACCTTGATGAGGGGAACTTTCTTATCTCATAGTTCTTTCCCCTAAGATAAAATATCTTCACCACCTTATCTTCATTTGATAGGTCATTCTCAAATGGTACCACCTATGGATTGATTACATGTGATGTGTAAGGTATGTAATTAGTCAATAGTGATACATGGAATAAATCATGTACTTGAGACAGATTTAGTGTGAGTGATGGTCAATAGGCCACTGGTCCAATGTGATCAAGGATATCAAAAGCGACAATGTACCTTATACTAAGCATTCCCTTATCTAAAAATTTCATAAATATCATCCATGGTGGTATGTTGAGGAATAACATTTCACCAACATCAAACTTTAGGTCTCGTTGATAGTTATTAGTATATCTCTTTTGTCAACTATTATTAGCTTTAATTTTCTTCTGGATGTTTTTATCATTCTCTGCCATTTATTCGACCATTTCTAGGCCTAAGAGTTTTTAATACCCAACTTCATACCAACAAATCAGTGTTCTAAACCTCTTCCCATAAAGTTCTTTATATGGAGCATTTGGTATGCTTGAATGGAAACTATTGTTGTAAGAGAACTCAATTAAAGGAAGATATTGATCCCATCATTCTTTTAAGTCCATTGAAAATTCTCTCAACTTATCCTCAATTGGTGGGATAGTCAGCTCAAATTGGCCATCGGTTTGAGGAAGATAAGTCGTATTGAATTTCATCTCAGTATTCAGATTATATTGGAGAATCATCTATAATGTAGAGGTGGATCTTATATCTATACATGATAAAATTGATAGTGGTACACCATGTAGACTTCAAACGTTTTTGACGTATATCTGTTCCAGTTGATATAATGAGAAGTCTACCCAAATTGCAATGAATTGTGCAGTCTTTGTAAGATGATCCAAAAAAAATCAGATAGCATTATTTCCTTTGGATGTCTTTAGAAGTCCGGTGAAAATTCCAGGGTGATGTTCTCCCATTTCCATAGTGGTATGGGTAATGGTTGCATCATCCCCTTAGACATCTGCCTCTCAACCTTCACTTGATAACATATCACGACCTTTGATTTATACTCAGTGTTCCCCTTCTTCATGTTATCCCACTAATAATGCTCCCAGAGATCTCAATATATCGTTGTGTTTCCTGGTTGAATGGTGAAATTTGAACTATGTGCATCATCCAACAGTTCATTCTTTAACACTGTATTTGATGAAACATATAGTCCATTCCCAAATATCACAATTCCTTCTTCACTAAAATTTATATCCAAGGATTTCCCTTTTCTGAGAGTTTCCACTTTATTCTGAATTATCACATCAACCTTTTGAGTATCCATTAACCTTTCTAAAAGATAATGTTGAGAAATCATTTGTAAAAGGAATGATTATGTCCCCTTCTTCATGATTATAATTTCCATCTTCCTCAAATCTAAGAATATTCAATCCTTTTCAATTATCATCAATGAAAGAGTTGTTGTATCCTCTTTACTTAGAGAATCCTACACCTAGTTCGATTTACCTGGGTGGTATTGTATTGAGCATTCATAGTCATTGATCAGATCTAACCATATTTGTTGACACATATTCAGATCTTTCGGTGTGAATATATACTTGAGGATTTTGTGATCTGTATATATTTCACACTTCTCCACAAACTGGTAATGTCCCCAAAATTTTAAAGTAATGATTTCTATGGCCAACTCCAGATCATGTGTTGGATAGTTTTTCTAATGAAATTTAAATTTCCTTGAAGCATAGGCAACACTTTTTTAATTTTTCATCAACACACAACCCATTAACTTCTTTGAAGAATCATAAACTACCACTAAATGTTATCCACTTGTTGGTTGTGGGAACATAGGCATAGTGATAAGCCTACTTTTAAACTCCTTGAATCTCTCTTCGCATTCATCACACCAAAAAAATGAATCACTTTTGAGTTAGATTAGTAAGAGGGTTTTACAATTGTGATAAATTCATCCAAATTCTATGATAATATGCATCTTACCCAAGAAAACTACCGATATCAGTCACCGATGTTGGACTTGTCCAACCCTCAATTGTAGCTATCATGGTGGGATCCACATATATCCCATTGATTGAGATTATATGACCCAAGAATGAGACTTTCATCAACCATAACTCACACATGTATTACTTTGAATAGAGATTCTCCTTTCACAAGGTATCTAGTACGGTTCTTAGATGCTCCTCATGCTCCTACTTGGTTTTGGAGTATATTATAATATCATCTATAAAGATAAGAACAAATTTTTTGAGGTAATCTCTAAAGACTCTATTTATCAATTCAATGAATATTTCTTGAAAATTGGTGAGTCCAAAAGGCATTTCTATGAATTCAAAGTGTGCATACCTTGTACGAAAAGTAGTCTTGTGGATATCATCCTTGTTCACCCTTCCCGGGTAATATCCTTACTGCAGATCCTCCTTGGATAAGTGTTGTTCCCTATATAGCTAATCGAACAATTCATCAATTCATGTAAGACTATACTTTTTATATATCGTGATTTTGTTGATCTCACAATAATCCATGTAAAGGATCATTGGCCCTTCCTTATTTAAGACGAAGTGGACTAGTGAACCCCATAGTAAAGCACTAGGGCATATAAACCCTTTATCCAGATTCTCTTTTAGTTGATTATTCTTCTCCTCAAGCTCCACAAAAGCTATTCTATACAGATTTTCAGTTATTGGAAACACCCTAGGTATAAGATAAATCGAGAAGTCAACATCTCTTCAAGGAGGCAGACCAAGCAATTCCTCGAGAAACACTTCAGAAAATTCCGTCACAATGGGCATGTTTTCAAGGATGGTTGCTTCCATGGACTCAATAATCAGAGAAATATATGTGTTCTCATAGGGCAGTAATATCTATGCTTGAGATGATGGTGCTAAAGAATATTAATACTCCTACTTTCAATTATACCTAATCGGGGGATGATTCCCCACGTGGAGAGTGATTTTCCTCCCTTGAAAATTTATGTTGTCTCTATATAGGGAAACACAAATGATTCCAATAGTTGCATAATATTCCACCAGATCGAGTATGAGAAGGTTCACCAAGAATTTCAAACCACAAATTGTGATAGTGGAAGAGTTATATTCATGTGATTCCATTATTTCCCCAGTTTTTGTTCTGACCGACATATCTACTTCCATGATTTGTGGTGGTGTTGAGATTGTTCTACTAAACATTCGGGATATAAAAGAATGCATATAACCAGAATTAAAATGAATTTTCACTATTCTTGAATTAATAACTAGTGTACGTATCACTGCTTCATTGTCGAGGTTTTCTTTGACGGTAGTGATGGAAAAAGATCACCCTTCTTTACTTGGAGGTTGTTGGTTTCCTCCAAAAACACTTTTCTTTGGAAACTATTTTGCGAAGTGTCTTAGTACTTTGTAGTTGAAGCAATGTGTAACGCCCCGACCCCAGCTACCCAGAGTCGGTGCATTAATTACATAACATTGGCATGATCACGAGAAAGATCAAGTCTCGAAAGACCGATTAGTTTAGTAGCCTTGGAATAACAAGATACATCCATAAATTTTTACATTACATCATAAAAAAACATCTTGTCTTCATATCCCCTCATACTATCCCTGCAGGTCATTCATAAATTACTTCTTCATAATCCTGGGAAAAAAAATAAAACATTGAAAGGGGTGAGCTCGGATGCTCAGTAAGGATAACATTATAGCAGAAGCTTTCATAAATGAGCATAAACACTTAAGGCAATTTATAACTAAAACAAAAGCCTTTTAAACTTGAACTTCAGCATAAAATTGCAATGGTAAAATGAAATAATGCCATTTACTTACTCACATGGATATTCTACTAGTCGAATGATCACATGCAATATCAATAACCACTTTCATAATGATGGAATGCATAATGCCAGACTATCATAACCACATAGCCAAGGCCTCATGCCAAGACTACAAATAAGATTTTGCCAAGGCCTTGTGCCAAGACACTAGTTTGTCTCATGAGACCTACCGATGCATCGAGGAGCTATAGCGGGCTCCACCCGTCACTTATTAAGTCCAATGCATTCCTCATATGAATAGGTTTAAGCATAAAATAAACATTCGTATTAAAACTAGCATACGAAATGTCAATACTTTAACCACAAACCATGAATGGTATAAAAATAGAACATCCACAGTCAAACATAACTCATTTGATACAATATGGAAGATTGTATTGTATCACATTAACCTCAATCATGAATAATGAAGGATGTTGACATAAATGAAAGTAATCATCAAAACTATTTGAGAGAAATATCCCCCTTTTCTTGAAAACATTTAAAAGTCACACTATTTTTCAAGAAGCCATTTAAAAGTAGATTTTTGAATCAAAGTGTCCCATACCACTTTGAAACTTTTTAAAAGGAGTTTTAATTTGTAAACTTTAATGTCCATATAAATAAATCCTTAAAACCATTTTTTTAAAACATGGACATTAATGAGAAAGATTTAGATGAATAAGTCTTTAAATCATTTTAAAAATGGTATTTTAGTTAGAGATTCCAACCAAAAGAGACACTTGAATACAAATAATTGTGGTAATCAAAACTTTTTAATATCATGAGAATAAAGGGATTCATGATATACTATGTCAAAGTTCGTTATATACACCACATAAAAGTGATTTGGTGTATATCAACAAAGAAGTCTCAATGGAATGTAAATTGAGATGAAATCTCTTGTAAAGGTTGTATCCTTAGGTTAAGGATAAATCAATGACATAATTATGTGTGACAAATATAAATACACTAAATATGATTGGATATTCAGTGTAAAACAATCAAAGGACATTCACACATATTCTTGTAAAAACAATACCAACGAATTGGATGTTTAACTCAACAAATGGAGAATGAGTTAAAATTACTCTTATCAAATTCATATCAATGACTTGAGAATTACCAATGGAGTGATTATGTGCATCAAACTTATATCCACAGGAAGGGGAGTGGAAATTATGACATAATCAAATGAATAGTGATTCCACACATAATCTTGGGGTAATATAATCAATGAAATATGTGTAAAGCCAAATGAGTGGAAATTGAAATCTCAAATTCCCTTATCGATTAGGTAACTTTAGAAACATACACCCATGAAAGAAGTATCATACCATGATGATGTAAATACCCATAAATTAAATTATATTACACAATGAATACAATCATGGGCAGTACACATACACCACATGCAATAATTAAGTGGTGAACAATAGAATTCTCACGAAATTAAAAGTGAGATTAGAAAATCCCTTATATTGTACTTTTTCCTTGGTCGATGGTAGGTTTACCTCCTGTATAATGGTGAAATAATTATTATTGAATAATAAAAGAATCATTTACTTTAATATGACATCATATATGATCTTTTATCATTGATTTGTTAATAATATTTTAGAATTATCGTCATTTCGGGTGTTAACGGGTTCATTTTACTTTATATTCTTTGTTATGTGAGACATATTCGTTATTAATGGGATGTATATTATTCATATCCAGAATGGTATCAAGTTCTTAAACATCATTTTTAAATCATCAAATTATACGATGGAGAATGAATCTCATCGCGTTCGTGGAGACGGTAGTCCGTACGTACGCACGAACGCTACTTCCATTTAATTTTTATTTTAAAAGAATCGAATCCAAATTATACATAGGTATATTACTATTCCAGTATAATATAATATTTTATATATGTTACTTAAGTTCATTTACACCATCCTTTATACGTTCCATGTGTGGTATGAACGAGTCATATCATTTTAAGGGGGCGGTAGTCCGCACTTCCTCAAATGAAATTATCGTATGTATATACAACATGAAACGAATAATGGTATGAAATAAAATGGAATTACAGAAGCTTATATATAGAATATATATCATTAATATCATATTTAATTACAGTTCCATCCTAATGGCCACCATGAGAGGCGGTAAGATGTATTTGAACAATCATCGTTTCGTGAGGCGTTAGTTTGCCATCCACAGAAACATTATGTTCATCATCCATTAGATGGAGTTGTGTGAATGTGTAGTTTGAATCCTTCTTATAACAACATCCTAGTATATTGAGGATACTGGTGTTGTTATAAAATAAAGGAAATAAAAAGATTTTGGGGGTTGGAGAAGCAAAATAAATGAAAATACTTTAAGAGAAATTGTTACCTTTAATTTAGGTAACTCACTTTGGTTGGAACCAAAGGACTTCTTGAAAAGCTTTCTGCCTAAGGGGAAGCTTCAAGGAGGAGGAGAGGGATGTGGGGAGCTTAGTTGGGCAGAGTTTGGACGAGCCAAGTGGCTTGATAGGTGTGAGGAAATGAGAAGGAGGAGTGCCCTTTTATAAGAGGGGTGAGGGGCACCTTTGGAAAAGCTAGAAATATTAATTTATAATAAATTCATATTCGGTTTACAAAGGCTCCAAAGTTGACTATTCAAAGGATGTGGTGGGGATAGGTCGAAAACAACTCATCCAATAGAATTTAGACAGGTTTGGGTACTTATATTAACCTTATCTTTAAGTATTAACTCTAAGTTAATTAGTTTCACTTTTACAATGTCTCTTTGTATTTTTATATAATATGGTTAATAAACTTACTATATACATCCAAGCGACCCCCAAGTGGTCCATTAATGATTAACCTATGATAATATAAGTCTCTTGGCCGAACCTTAGATTTTAGGAATTTAATATCAATTAATAATATAATATTTGTTTTAAGAACTCTTTTATGTCAATTTTGACACTATTCAATAGTTGATTTTTGTGAAACTCATAACAGATTGATTACTTCGAACAAAGTCAATTAAATCAATCCTAATATATCATATTATCCTAGAAAATTAGTTTAATTCATTAAAAGTTTCATATTATATTTATTTGGGTGTTTATAATATCAATTATTTTAATTTTTCACTATTATAGTAATTACTGCATCATCATTGTGTCATAAATAAAATAAATTATTTAATGTCTAAAAATTATAAATAAAATATAATTATGTAGAAAATATTTTTAGCTTTCTAATGAATATTTATAATCTAAAATCCAACATATATAACCCTATGTAACAATTGTTGTTCTAAAAGATATATGCTTGTGTCATTTTTGTATTCATTTTAATTAAAATAAAGTGTCATTATCACTTACAAGTGGATCCATGGGGTCCCAAAATAGACCCAAAGATTCCCATGGTCGACCATGTATCAACCAATAGGGTTAAGACACGTTTTAGGGTAATTTAGTATTATTATAATATTATTTTTTTTAACCCTTATTTACCGGATTTACCCTTAACCATGGTAAATAAAATATTTACCGCAGTAATTATTCAAAATGTCTAAAAATAAAAGTTACCTATTTACACAATTTTAACATCCTGATTCCAAATATGGAATCCATTTTCCTAAATTCAAAATACAGAAGTGGCAGAAATTAATTTAAAATTAAATCCCGCTGTCAAAACAAAAAGCGTGTTTTTAAGAGATAATAACTATCAAAAGATTGACACTCGTTTATGTTCGGTTTAATTGTAAAATTATGTCCAATGACCAACATTAAATTAAATGGTAAAAATATATTCTAAATATACTTTAAAACCACTCAAATTCATAATTTATCACTATTAATTATTTTGATTAAAAAAGTTGTTTTTAATTAAAATTTAGTAATTTTCACTATTCATCAAAATATAAAAGTTATCCGAAAAGTACCAAAATTTCACCCTAGGATAATTTCGATATTCCGAATCCAAAAATGAAGTCCATTTTTAAATATAAAATATATATAATTTCAAAAATTAGGTATTACTATTCATAACGGCTAGTTTGATTGGTTGTGGTGTGTGTTAAAACTCAAGGTTGCGTACAACACACGCTACTGTATTATTCAAAGAAAGCGTACCGTGGAAGCTTGGGATGTTTCATTTTAAATTTTTGATGTCCCCATTTAGTCAAAAAGTTTAAAATATAGTATTTAAAAAGGGTTCACTATTAAAGTTGATAAAAGTGCAATACTGAAAATGAATTTGTTCTTGCATTATATCTAAGAAACTCATAATATGGATTCTAAAATTATAAGGATTATATAAACATTAAAATTTATCTAATACTATTCATAACCTCTTTTGAACGGCTTGTTTGGTAAGTCATGGTGTGCTTGAACATGGTGTTGCATGTAGTGAAAGTTGTTGAATTATTTTGAAGAAATAACACACTATGAAATCTTGGGGTGTTACATTCTCCCCTCCTTCAATAAATTGCGTCCTCGCAATTTGAAATTGTTCTTCGAAAAAAAAAGGTTGAAAATAGATAATATATTTGTGGGAAAACCCACATCGGAAATTGGGTTACTAAAATTTAGTCTTAATATGAGAAAAAGAGAAATCAAAGGGTCACCACCAAATTATGATCTCGATTAGGAGAACATTGGTGGCAACTAGAGACATATAATTGGAGGAAAAACGTAAATATTTATAGGTGGTGATTGAGGTCATCAATCACAAACAAGTGTAAAATTGAGGTCCTTATAATCATCAATCTATGATGATTTGAAATACCATCGGTTCAACAAAACATAGGGTATTAGGATAACACATTTTTGACGTTTCAAAATATCTTAATTGAAATCCCACATCGAAAAATGAATTAATGAGGCCTCTATTTAAAATAAAGAGTCGAAAGTATGAAGATTACCGAAAATAACACATACTAGGGTTCCATGAAGGAAAATATGGATATGGAGGAGAAATCTAACCATCAATTATCTGATGGAGAGTGGTAGAGAACATGGCTATGAAAAGGCCAAAAATCCCAAAGCCATAAATTTGTGATGATTTAAGGTACCATCTAGGACAACATTTTTGTTCTATGTTTCTTTTATTAATGTTGGGGATTTTATTTATGAGATTGGCTAAGAACATTATGAGATATACTTAAATTTTAAGTAGATTTTCATTCTTTAATAAATTTCCACCACTAACTCAATATTTTTTTTTTAAACGATGAGTATTCAAGAAGACTTGGTCACACTGGAAGAGCTAGAATAAACTTCTATAGAATCACATGATCCATGCAGGATAAACCATATATTAATCAAAACCAAAATGGTTATTGAATGATCTAATGATCCCCCAAAAGGATATTCATTGAGATAAATATGCACTAATCTTAATTTCTAAAATTAAACCAACAATACCCCAAAGTTAAATAGATACCATTCAATAACCAATTGTCCTTAAAATCCTTTAATATAATCCAAAATAATATTGAAACCCAAAACATAGAATAATTTGATTATGTAGTCTCCCATGTTACATTGTATCTCCAAATTACATCAAATACTCTTAAAGTCACATACTTAAAAGTAATCATCACATATTCTCTGTTATAGGTTAATCATTTCCATAAATAACCCAAATCATTATAAATCAACAATAAAAATGTAGATAAAAATCCACCATTACTCTACAAATGAAACCTCATTGTATTCTATTTTCCTTGGGCATATAGTGTTCCTAACAAAACGAACATCTTCCAAAATAACATTTATCACTTAATCACCAAATCATTTTCCTATACCAAGGGTATTCATTTGATAAGACATAAGAACCCAAATCATCTTATTATTGATCAATAAAATCATTTAACAAAAAAAAATAGTCACACTAACCAGGGACTTCACGTAGTCCAGTGGTAGGCGATAAATCCCAATCGCACTTTGGTTGTGGGTTCGATTCCCACGGCTTTGTCCGACGCGATGGGTTGTCACACGGTCTACGTGTTGTCCTTTTTCAAAAACTATATTTTATAATATTACCAAAATGAGATAAATTCCTCAAAATAACATAATTTAACCACAAATGTTATATCATACTTTGCATTTTCATCCCAAATTATAATAACTTATCATTTTCTCAAACCCCAATGATCATATAAAACCAAATGGTTATTTATACCTAAATCCACAAGAGAAGAGACAATTCTTCCTCAAATATCATTCTCACATGGCAAACTGCGGGGTTACAAATACAAGAGAAAATTATTCCAAAGCAAACCCATCAACAAGGAGTGCTAATACTTTTTAAATTTTTCTCCAGCCATTTATTTCCACATAGCTTCTTCTTTGACCAAGAAAATATCCTATAAAATAGGACATTCACTCGGGTAATGGCCAGGTCCCCTACATTTACGACAAATGACTGTAAATGGACTCTTGGGACCATTTTTATCTTCTTCCATAGTACTCTTCATTTTTCTTCGGCAATTCTTCACTTTATGTCCTTCCTTCCCGCACGTAAAACATTTCGTTGTCCCATTGAGACACTTTCCTGGGTGTCTCTTTCCACAATTCCTGCATGATGAAAATTGAGGTTTCTTTTCTCTATGGTCTCCATTGCTGGAGATCTTATCATTTATCACCTTTCTCTTCCTTGTTGAGTCTGGGAGTTGGTTAATATATATGTTGTTGATCATATTTTTGGAAAACTGATTTAGCATAAAGACGATATCTTTCACGCCTATCAACATTCCATTTTGTTGCTCATTGCCACCACTGTTCCCAACTTGTACATCATTCTCAAAGTCACTATGACTTCCTTGGAATCCAGCCATTGACTAAAACCAGAAGGCATTGTGTGAGTAATAGTAGTCGTAAAATCATTTAGAGATTAAAATGTCACCATATTCTCAATTTGAAACATATTAGGATTAACCAAGGTCATTTTCTCTCATCTTATGTATATATTACTTAAATCGGTTTGTAAAGAAGATGTAAATTATCCTATGCATATCCCCCGGGAGTGTCGTAACCAAGAGTGCAGCAAGGCCCGTTGTCGTGCACCAGTTCCCATTCGAGTCTAGCTCAAAGCGGTGTTTTCGGGTTTTATCCCTAGGTACATCTGTGCCAGAGCCGCCTCTACCTGCTCGTATCCAGACAGGGATGTATTGCTCGGAAAACTCACAAAATCTTTACAATACCAAAATTCTAGGAAGTTTTTTTTTATACTAATCCTCAAAGTTCATCTTAGGTCTATGTGCTCTAATCAGAGTTTATCTAAATCTAGCTACCAAGGTTTGTACTAAACTTCCTCTGATACCAACTGTAACGCCCCGACCCCAGCTACCCAGAGTCGGTGCATTAATTACATAACATTGGCATGATCACGAGAAAGATCAAGTCTCGAAAGACCGATTAGTTTAGTAGCCTTGGAATAACTAGATACATCCATAAATTTTTACATTACATCATAAAAAAACATCTTGTCTTCATATCCCCTCATACTATCCCTGCAGGTCATTCATAAATTACTTCTTCATAATCCTGGAAAAAAAAAATAAAACATTGAAAGGGGTGAGCTCGGATGCTCAGTAAGGATAACATTATAGCAGAAGCTTTCATAAATGAGCATAAACACTTAAGGCAATTTATAACTAAAACAAAAGCCTTTTAAACTTGAACTTCAGCATAAAATGGCAATGGTAAAATGAAATAATGCCATTTACTTACTCACATGGATATTCTACTAGTCGAATGATCACATGAAATATCAATAACCACTTTCATAATGATGGAATGCATAATGCCAGACTATCATAACCACATAGCCAAGGCCTCGTGCCAAGACTACAAATAAGATTTTGCCAAGGCCTTGTGCCAAGACACTAGTTTGTCTCATGAGACCTACCGATGCATCGAGGAGCTATAGCGGGCTCCACCCGTCACTTATTAAGTCCAATGCATTCCTCATATGAATAGGTTTAAGCATAAAATAAACATTCGTATTAAAACTAGCATACGAAATGTCAATACTTTAACCACAAACCATGAATGGTATAAAAATAGAACATCCACAGTCAAACATAACTCATTTGATACAATATGGAAGATTGTATTGTATCACATTAACCTCAATCATGAATAATGAAGGATGTTGACATAAATGAAAGTAATCATCAAAACTATTTGAGAGAAATATCCCCCTTTTCTTGAAAACATTTAAAAGTCACACTATTTTTCAAGAAGCCATTTAAAAGTAGATTTTTGAATCAAAGTGTCCCATACCACTTTGAAACTTTTTAAAAGGAGTTTTAATTTGTAAACTTTAATGTCCATATAAATAAATCCTTAAAACCATTTTCTTAAAACATGGACATTAATGAGAAAGATTTAGATGAATAAGTCTTTAAATCATTTTAAAAATGGTATTTTAGTTAGAGATTCCAACCAAAAGAGACACTTGAATACAAATAATTGTGGTAATCAAAACATTGTAATATCATGAGAATAAAGGGATTCATGATATACTATGTCAAAGTACGTTATATACACCACATAAAAGTGATTTGGTGTATATCAACAGAGAAGTCTCAATGGAATGTAAATTGAGATGAAATCTCTTGTAAAGGTTGTATCCTTAGGTTAAGGATAAATCAATGACATAATTATGTGTGACAAATATAAATACACTAAATATGATTGGATATTCAGTGTAAAACAATCAAAGGACATTCACACATATTCTTGTAAAAACAATACCAACGAATTGGATGTTTAACTCAACAAATGGAGAATGAGTTAAAATTACTCTTATCAAATTCATATCAATGACTTGAGAATTACCAATGGAGTGATTATGTGCATAAAACTTATATACACAGGAAGGGGAGTGGAAATTATGACATAATCAAATGAATAGTGATTCCACACATAATCTTGGGGTAATATAATCAATGAAATATGTGTAAAGCCAAATGAGTGGAAATTGAAATCTCAAATTCCCTTATCGATTAGGTAACTTTCGAAACATACACCCATGAAAGAAGTATCATACCATGATGA
The DNA here is from genome assembly GCA_963277665.1 of Viscum album. Lineage (NCBI taxonomy): Eukaryota > Viridiplantae > Streptophyta > Magnoliopsida > Santalales > Viscaceae > Viscum > Viscum album. The sequence goes on along the minus strand of OY728153.1, from coordinate 1,977,097,964 downwards.
TGTAAATACCCATAAATTAAATTATATTACACAATGAATACAATCATGGGTAGTACACATACACCACATGCAATAATTAAGTGGTGAACAATAGAATTCTCACGAAATTAAAAGTGAGATTAGAAAATCCCTTACATTGTACTTTTTCCTTGGTCGATGGTAGGTTTACCTCCTGTATAATGGTGAAATAATTATTATTGAATAATAAAAGAATCATTTACTTTAATATGACATCATATATGATCTTTTATCATTGATTTGTTAATAATATTTTAGAATTATCGTCATTTCGGGTGTTAACGGGTTCATTTTACTTTATATTCTTTGTTATGTGAGACATATTCGTTATTAATGTGATGTATATTATTCATATCCAGAATGGTATCAAGTTCTTAAACATAATTTTTAAATCATCAAATTATACGATGGAGAATGAATCTCATCGCGTTCGTGGAGACGGTAGTCCGTACGTACGCACGAACGCTACTTCCATTTAATTTTTATTTTAAAAGAATCGAATCCAAATTATACATAGGTATATTACTATTCCAGTATAATATAATATTTTATATATGTTACTTAAGTTCATTTACACCATCCTTTATACGTTCCATGTGTGGTATGAACGAGTCATATCATTTTAAGGGGGCGGTAGTCCGCACTTCCTCAAATGAAATTATCGTATGTATATACAACATGAAACGAATAATGGTATGAAATAAAATGGAATTACAGAAGCTTATATATAGAATATATATCATTAATATCATATTTAATTACAGTTCCATCCTAATGGCCACCATGAGAGGCGGTAAGATGTATTTGAACAATCATCGTTTCGTGAGGCGTTAGTTTGCCATCCACAGAAACATTATGTTCATCATCCATTAGATGGAGTTGTGTGAATGTGTAGTTTGAATCCTTCTTATAACAACATCCTAGTATATTGAGGATACTGGTGTTGTTATAAAATAAAGGAAATAAAAAGATTTTGGGGGTTGGAGAAGCAAAATAAATGAAAATACTTTAAGAGAAATTGTTACCTTTAATTTAGGTAACTCACTTTGGTTGGAACCAAAGGACTTCTTGAAAAGCTTTCTGCCTAAGGGGAAGCTTCAAGGAGGAGGAGAGGGATGTGGGGAGCTTAGTTGGGAAGAGTTTGGACGAGCCAAGTGGCTTGATAGGTGTGAGGAAATGAGAAGGAGGAGTGCCCTTTTATAAGAGGGGTGAGGGGCACCTTTGGAAAAGCTAGAAATATTAATTTATAATAAATTCATATTCGGTTTACAAAGGCTCCAAAGTTGACTATTCAAAGGATGTGGTGGGGATAGGTCGAAAACAACTCATCCAATAGAATTTAGACAGGTTTGGGTACTTATATTAACCTTATCTTTAAGTATTAACTCTAAGTTAATTAGTTTCACTTTTACAATGTCTCTTTGTATTTTTATATAATATGGTTAATAAACTTACTATATACATCCAAGCGACCCCCAAGTGGTCCATTAATGATTAACCTATCATAATATAAGTCTCTTGGCCGAACCTTAGATTTTAGGAATTTAATATCAATTAATAATATAATATTTGTTTTAAGAACTCTTTTATGTCAATTTTGACACTATTCAATAGTTGATTTTTGTGAAACTCATAACAGATTGATTACTTCGAACAAAGTCAATTAAATCAATCCTAATATATCATATTATCCTAGAAAATTAGTTTAATTCATTAAAAGTTTCATATTATATTTATTTGGGTGTTTATAATATCAATTATTTTAATTTTTCACTATTATAGTAATTACTGCATCATCATTGTGTCATAAATAAAATAAATTATTTAATGTCTAAAAATTATAAATAAAATATCATTATGTAGAAAATCTTTTTAGCTTTCTAATGAATATTTATAATCTAAAATCCAACATATATAACCCTATGTAACAATTGTTGTTCTAAAAGATATATGCTTGTGTCATTTTTGTATTCATTTTAATTAAAATAAAGTGTCATTATCACTTACAAGTGGATCCATGGGGTCCCAAAATAGACCCAAAGATTCCCATGGTCTACCATGTATCAACCAATAGGGTTAAGACACGTTTTAGGGTAATTTAGTATTATTATAATATTATTTTTTTTAACCCTTATTTACCGGATTTACCCTTAACCATGGTAAATAAAATATTTACCGCAGTAATTATTCAAAATGTCTAAAAATAAAAGTTACCTATTTACACAATTTTAACATCCTGATTCCAAATATGGAATCCATTTTCCTAAATTCAAAATACAGAAGTGGCAGAAATTAATTTAAAATTAAATCCCGCTGTCAAAACAAAAAGCGTGTTTTTAAGAGATAATAACTATCAAAAGATTGACACTCGTTTATGTTCGGTTTAATTGTAAAATTATGTCCAATGACCAACATTAAATTAAATGGTAAAAATATATTCTAAATATACTTTAAAACCACTCAAATTCATAATTTATCACTATTAATTATTTTGATTAAAAAATTTGTTTTTAATTAAAATTTAGTAATTTTCACTATTCATCAAAATATAAAAGTTATCCGAAAAGTACCAAAATTTCACCCTAGGATAATTTCGATATTCCGAATCCAAAAATGAAGTCCATTTTTAAATATAAAATATATATAATTTCAAAAATTAGGTATTACTATTCATAACGGCTAGTTTGATTGGTTGTGGTGTGTGTTAAAACTCAAGGTTGCGTACAACACACGCTACTGTATTATTCAAAGAAAGTGTACCGTGGAAGCTTGGGATGTTTCATTTTAAATTTTTGATGTCCCCATTTAGTCAAAAAGTTTAAAATATAGTATTTAAAAAGGGTTCACTATTAAAGTTGATAAAAGTGCAATACTGAAAATGAATTTGTTCTTGCATTATATCTAAGAAACTCATAATATGGATTCTAAAATTATAAGGATTATATAAACATTAAAATTTATCTAATACTATTCATAACCTCTTTTGAACGGCTTGTTTGGTAAGTCATGGTGTGCTTGAACATGGTGTTGCATGTAGTGAAAGTTATTGAATTATTTTGAAGAAATAACACACTATGAAATCTTGGGGTGTTACACAATGAACAATTAATTGAGGGTCGAATGTCTTGTTCCTCTCCTATATCACAGTATTGGGTTTTCATGTTAGCAATTAATGGTCATTTTCCCTTCTCTTCCAATGATAGTGCAATTCCTCATCCCCTTCTGGCAATTTATGGGGTGCTTCTTCCTGCACCATTGACATGTGGGGTGCTGTAATTTATTATCACTATTGGATTTATCCATAGGTTCACTATAATTAAAGTAAAATTTACTCTTATTATCCCCAGGATACCCATAGAATTAATCGCCTTTTTTTCTAGAGGGAAAGAAAGTATTTTTCCATCTTATGTTGGAGGGTGCACCAAAAATATTTATCCGAAAACATTGTCTAGAAATTATTCTATTCCAATGCCTAGATACCTTTCTCAGGAATCATATTTCTGATCAATGTCCACCATTGATTAGATTCACCCTCCATATGAAAAACATCCAGGAGAACCTTCTTTTGTTCAGAACATTAAAGGATGGGGAAGATCTTTTCAATGGAGTATATCTATTGTTCGGAAATTGAGGGATTAGATGATCTCATAAAAGAAAGAGGTTGTTGTCACACGAATATATCAATTGTGGTTTGTTCTTTTTTCAGGGGGTGGATATTCCTCTTGACCCTTATTTCAATTCAAAACTTTAGTTAACCAAGAGATTATCATAGCCATGTTTTTGATTCCTGCTCCAACCATATTGGGTATCTCATTAGAATAGTCTTCACATCGATCTTTGTATTAGTTGTTTGCCCGAGTCCTCCTATTCCCAGCCATTAGCTGGAAGAAAAGGATAGTTTGGGGTAACACTTAAAGGGGGATCCAAATACAGAAAGGGATAACTTATAAATTACAATTATTTCCTTGAATTATGAATTTATTGGCTTCAATCTATTTTATTTGTGAACTACTTCCAAACATATATTCATAGAGGCCTTATTTTCCCATAATAATTTTTCATACTAAGCTTAGAAATTTACCAAATCAAATCCCCCAGGTGTGTTGTAACCAATAGTCCATAAACGCCCATTTTCGTGCAGCAGTTCCCATTCGAGTCTAGATTAAAGCTATGTTTTTGGGTTTACCCCAAGATACATCTATGCTAGAGCCACCTCAACTTGTTTCAATCCAGGCTGGGATGTATTTTCTTGATAAACAACTTACTCTATTCTAACCTAAATTTAGGAAAGTTTTTTTTATATTTAGTCTTATCCTTAAGGAATTCACTAGGGTTTACAAATCCAAATCCCAAAAATAACTAATCCTATCCTCTTACACCAACTGTAGCAACATTTCTCTTTTTTACACACTTTAACTTGATTTTTACAAAAACATGAACGTAGGAAAACACTAATGATTAAGAGGTCTAGTGTCTTGAGAAATTAGGAGCATTAAAAACCAACATAAAACATAAAATACAACATCTTTATTGAAAACATCTTTTACATTAACACAACATTACTTCATACATATAAATGAATGGGATAACCTGAGGACATTCATAAGAAAAGCGTGAGCTACTAACCATCATTTACATTATGGTCTATGACTTAAATTAACATATTCCACATCTCTTATAATGTAAGTCATAAACCATCATGTACATTAATATAATGTAAGTTACAAACCATCATGTCATAAACCTCATTGAACTTTAATTTAATGTATATCATAAACCATCATGAACTTTTATATAATGGTTAATAACCTTGATTGAGAAATGGGTATGGTATTCATTTACATTAGGATTTTGACATGGGAAATTTTTGTGTAACTTCGGCAGCATAACGACGTTAATTAGAAATTGTAAAATGGGTTGATGAGAGATAAAGGGGTATCTCATAATTTATAAATGAAATAGAAATTAATGGGGTAATTTAACATAATATAAAAACATATGTAATGGAATTTATATGCATAATATAAAATAATTTCTTTATTGTAAATGAGGAGAGAGAAATCCCTTTTGGAATTTCGGTATAGTAATGGGTGTAAAAGGGATAAATTAATGAGATATAAAGGGGTATCTCACCATAAAAAATAACGAGGGAAGTATAGTGGAGGAGTTAAATCATATCCCAACATTGGAAATTGAAAATAAACTGGTATTACAATATAATAAAACATGGACAAAAATAAAGAAGGAATGTTAGGATACCTTACACGGAAGTGTGTGACTTCTAGTGCTTGGGGTGATTTTTGAGAGATTGGGGAACCTTAGGAGGATTCTACTGATAGGAGGGTAGTGTATAGATGTTATAAAAGTGATTTATGTGAAGATTTGTTAGGCCTTGTGTGGGTTTATATAGGAAATGAGAAGGAAATTCTTTAATATTTCACAAACATAGGTTTTGGAATCCACATAATTAAATATTAAAAAAACAATCCAAACGATGGTTTTTTACTATGGTTTTTTCTAGAGGGTAAGAGAAACCATTATTTTATAAGGCCAATGTATGATATTATTAAAATATTAGGCTCTCTAATGTGGAGTTGAGTCACACTCTCAAATAAAATCATTTTAAAAAGTTAAAATATTTTATATGTCTTGGAGGGTCCACTAAGGCACCATATAATTTGTCAAAAAAATATAAAATAAAATTATTTTTAATTTAAAACATATATTTTTAAATTATTAGTTTTATAGTATTTTATTAAATCACTATTGGGTCATTATGATGTCATATAACACATCATATATTTAAATGGTATTTAATTTCACCCAAAAATTCAATTATCTTAGAAAATTAGGAAAAATTCATCGTTAGATAATCTCAACATCCTGAATCCAAAAATTATATTCATTTTATCTAAATAATTTTCTAAATATGTTAATTTTCAATTTTAAAATAAAAACCTGCATTTATCAAAAAAATCCTGGGTTTTGAAAAAAAACAGCTTTCAAATCATAATAAAAAGTACCATTGCATTCATAAAAATTTAGAATATCATATATATTTAAAAAATAATAATTTAGTAATAATATTTTATGAAATTATTATTTAATTAAAAATTAACTTAATTCAAAAAAATTGATTTCATAGGTGAATATTAACAAAAAAAATACTATTTTTTCTTTAAAACCATTTACAAAGTAACAATAATAAAGTGATTGAATATGCTTATTAAAAAAATAAATCACATAATAATAAAGCTAGGGTATTATTACATAACCCATTATAGCACCGCCATAAGACCTAAGGGTAAGGTTTGGGATGGTAACAGACTCTTGGGGTGGCTCAGATAACATCACTCGAGTGGTAATCTCTATTAACTTTCACTTCTCTCACAGGTGGTTCTATTCAACCATAACGTGTTGAAGCTCATATTGGGATTAGTCAAGCGCGAAGAATGGTGACGCTAACTCTTTTATGAGATCCGAAAAATGGGATTCATATGGATCAATTCTACAGTATGAGACCATCACATCCTTTTTCTGAGTAAACTTGATTTGTTAAAGACTTATATTTATATTAATCATTTGATCACTATTCAATGATTATATTATCAATAGTAACTATTCTTAACGGTATTTAAAAATCTAAAAACATGAAAACAAGGATGGGAATATGTTTTATATAATCTGTTTCCATAATAATCCATTTAATTATTTCATGAGGAGTTTTCATTAATAATAGTTCGGGTCATTACATTTTCCTTGAGCATAGTTTTTTTTCATGGAGGGATAGTTGAACAACCATTTGAGAAAGTATTGATGATGTACCTCCCTTAATGACTCCAATTTCCCTCTTCTTCAAATCAAATAAGAATATATCATTTTCAATTATCATTATTGATAAAGATGTTGGTTCCTTTCTACGTAGAGCATTCACCATATTATTTTCCTTACCAAGATGATAATGGATTGAGAATTCATAATACATGATGAGCTCAAATGAGTATATTTGGTGAATATTTAGATATTTATATGTGAATATATATTTGAGACTCTAGTGGTTAGTATACATCTAACACATCTCTTCCAATAGATAATGTCAACAAATTTTCAATTCAAATATCATAGCTGTCAAAACAGGATAATGTGTGGGATAGTTTTGCACATGTATTTTCACTATCCTTGATTGTTAGGATATTACTTTATCATTTTCTATTATCACACATCTTAATAACGTTTTTTAAGAATCAATATACACCACAAAGAGTTCTCCACTTATCAGGAGTGTGAGTATTGGTGTAGTGATAAAACACTTTTTGAGCACCTTAAAACATTCTTCGCATTCTTGAGTCCTAAAAAACAATAGTCCCTTCCATTTCATCATGGTAATTGGGTTTGAAAATCATGATAAGTTATTCATAAAATTTTGATAATACCCGGATAGACCTAGAAATTTATATATCTCTGTTACGGATATTGGGTTGGTCCACTCTTCAATTGCCTTTGTCTTGGAGGGGTCTAAGGATGTTCCTTTTATAGTGATAAAATTCCCACAGAATCATAATTACACCATCCATAACTCACATTTATGCTAATTTTAGTAAATTTTATCCTTCTCAAAGTCATTTTCACATTATTCAAACACTTCTCATGTTCCTCCTTTCTCTTGGATTATATCATAATATTATCTATAAATACTACCACAAGTTTGTCTGGGTAATATCTAAAGACTTTGTTCATTAAATACATGGATATTTATATATCATTCGTGTGTCCTATGGGCATAACTATGAACTCATACTTTCTATAAATCATTCAAGAGGTAGTTTTGGGTATATTTTCTTTTATCAAAATTAATTTTTAATATCTGGACCAATGGTTGACCTTAGTGAAATAACTGTCCCTAGGAAGAAAATCAAACAAGTCATTTAATAGATGGGGGGATTCTTCTTCTTCAACTTGATTTTTTGGATCTCTCAATAATCTATTAAGAGGTTCATCAATCCATACTTATTCTTAAAAAATAGGATGGTTTCACCCCATGGTGAATCACTCGAGCATATAAATCACATCTCTTGATTCTCATGTAACTGGTTCTTCACCTCTTCCATCTCAATGGTTGATATTATATAATGTGTCTTTGATATTGGTAGGGATCCAAGAATAAGTTAAATTGGGAATTAAACCACTCCATAAAAAGGAAGACCATGAAATTATTTACAGAATACATCTGTGTAATTCCTCATGATGGGCATATCTTAGAGAAGTATCATCTCCTTTACCACAATCACTTGATCTGCATATACTTTCTCAAAAGGAAACATTATCCACAATTGAGATGATGATTATTAAAGAGATTCATCTTCCTCATTACACTTATATGGGATTGGATGATAATCTAGGATGTGAAGAGTGATCTTCCATACTCGACAGTTAATGTTGGATTTGTATAAGTATTTCTAACATATTCCCAAAATATCCTCGAGCTCTACCAATGGATGTATGAAAATATTTTTTTGTTACTTAATTCCCTAAATATTTACTTGGGAGAAGATATAAACCTCATATGAAATAATTTACCCATTCTATATTATCATCGATAACTCATCTTCCAAATTTTGAGGTGGTGTTTGAATAGGTATACTAATCATGTAAGATATGAAATAATGCGTAGAACTATAATCAAATAGTATGTTCATATTATTGAATTAATAACTAGAATAACTGTCACCACATCATTGTCTGGATCTATCTTAGCAGTAATGATAGCATAATCCCATTTTTATTTCCTTGGAGGTTTTTGTTGATTTCCTTCGATAACCCTTGGCTTAGGGAAATTGTTCACATAATGCCCATATTCTTTTTTTTAAGAACATAACTACTAGCTAAGCATTGATTTTAAAATTTCTTTATTCTTCCAAATTATTTAGATTCTTCATAACTAATCTTCGGTTTTGGATAGATATCTCATTATTCCAGATTTGAAGAAATTCTTGGTTCCTATTAGATAGTTACTAAGATGCTACATCCCACAATTTTGACGTGTGATATGTTTTATATTCTTTATATAATGGTATTTAATTTCCAAACCACCCATATTAGACACAATATTCAACTTCTCATCACTAGGCCCACTAGACCATTGAGAGTCTCTGATCTCCATTTTCAACATTGAGAGCACAATGGAAAATCTACTCATAAGTATAGAAGTTTTGAATCACCAAATTGTTTTATATACTCAACATTAGTCCACTAAATATTTAATCCACCATTCTTTCTATTTCCATGAAAAATTTAGAGGCATAACTTGCATCCCTTGGGATTTTTGATTCTTACGCCCTAATTGACTCATATTCCTTCTTCTTAAGTCTCAGGTACTCTCATTCCTTATTGATATGGAGGGATCAAGGTAAATATTTACTAAAAATAAATTTATTTAATTCCTCTGAATCCATGTAATCAATTTCATCCTAGGAAATTGTATTGTTAATCAGTGTCCACCACTTATCAGCTACCCCATCAAAATGATAGACCACCAGTATTAATTTCTATTTTTTTGAATACCAAAGTCTCGAGTGTGTATTTTCAATGGATTTATCCCATGGTTTCATGTGGAGTGGTTTATAAGTTCCACTAAATAGGGGAGTCCTTTTGTATAGGAAGGATTCAACAGAAACATTTTATTTCTTTATAGGAGGAAGTAAATCCACATGATTCTTGTTATTATTCATAAGTTGAACAAGCTGAGCTAGTAATGTCATAATGTTTTGAGCACCTCTTCCCATCATATTATGCATATCTTTAGGGAAAGCATCACATTTCCAATCACGTATACATTTGGAATGTGTTCTACTATTTCCCTCCATTATCTAAGAAAAAGAATGCACATTGTGTTGGATTGAATAATGAGCTAATAAGAAATAAAAAAGAATCTTTAAAGATAAAAGGATAAATTGTTAATGGAAAGTATATACTAACTCATGATTCCAAAGGATTCAATCTTGGTTACCGATGATATTATTCCTCACCTATATTCTTTAGGTATTTTTTTGTTCCCTTAAAAATGGTGCGTTCTAAGCTTATGAATGTACAAAAGCATATCCGCTAGGAGTTTCAAACTATGAGTGCAACAGAGGGATATTTTCGTACACTAATTCCCATTCCATTTGAGCTCAATGCTTTGTTTTAGGGTTTACACATAGATTTATCTATTCCAGAGCCACATCCACTTGTTTGTATTCAGACATGGGTGTATTTTCTTGATAAACCACTTACCCTATACTAACAAAAAATTAGGGATGTTTCTTATAATTATAATCATCCCAAGGGTTCTAATTATATTTCTCTTTTTATAGTATCCAAAAATAACTACACCAGCCTCAGATACCAAATATATAGACCCAATCCTTTTACACATATCATTACATGATTTTAAGCATAATGAAACATCATATTAAAAGCCTTGAATCGTAAAGTCTCGTGTCTTGAAAGACTAGGTATGTAAATCTAAAAACATGTTGATAAATAAAAAATTTCATTATTTAATATTCATAATGACATCTTTACTTGTATTCTATTTACACATCTTCATAGGATAACCTGAGGATAACATGAATAGAAAAATGATCAAAAAATAATTGTAAGGGAACAAACATAAGAATAAAGCTTTAGCACATGGGTTAGAAGGAATGATATAATGATATAAAAAGGAATGGAACAAATGGAATCATGATATATAAACATGGGATCATATTAACATGGATTCAGTGTAATGTGGAAGCAACAAAAAAATGAATTCACTAAAATTCAAGGCACATTATACATAGACGTGCACAAGTAATTGTTAACCACCATGACCTTTGCACATGGTAGCATGGGTTAAGGCTAACCACCAAGACCGTTGCAAATAAAGTCTAAGTAGAATAAACATTACCCAATGAATTGTAGTTCTATATGGAATCACCCATCATACCATGTTCATGAATATAATTTACACATATATAACAATTCCTAATCAATCATACATAAACATAAGGGTTACCGATAGTAAGGATTGGGTATCATAATCTCGTCATAAAGCATCAAAAATGGGGGTATCATAAAAATTTCCCTGAAGGATGGGAATTAGATAATGCATGGACAATAATAGGGTAGTATATGCATATATCAAGAATAGTAATCTTTATGTATTAACATGTAAAGTGAGTGCTTGATAATCAATATAATTAAAACATTTTTGCAGTTAAAGGAACATATCGAGCTTCATTTAAAACATAAAACAGAATAAAATTTGATAAAAAAATAATTTAACCAAGAAAGTTTTAATAATAAAAATATCTATTTTCTAAAAAATGGTGGCTTAAAAACTGATTATATAGTGTAGTAGAAAATGGTTATACATTCAGGATGTACCCATAAACAGGTTTGGTTATCAGGAAGTATTGAGGAAGGAACCACTTAAAAATATATATATCCTAGAAAGATAATGATGAATGGCATGTGATACATGAGTTTGGATCATGAATATATAATTTATAATAAGTATATAGAAAAGAAAATATAACTTAATTTTGGTAAAAATAATGATTGTGCAACACAAAGGATTACTGGAGGTTCAGGTTGAATCCCTTACCATATGTCCGAATTTTTCCCCAATGTAATATCATTGTCCTGGATAATAAAATTACATTAAATAATTTGTATTCCAAGAACATATAATTCATTTAATTTATTTATTATAACATTATTAATTTCATTCATTACCTATTTTATGGGGTGATAGGTTCAATTTCATTGTTGGAGAGCATTTGTTTCCATGGTTTTCATGATTGGTTTACATATATACATATATAGATAAACATGTAATATGAGAATGTTTTTAAAGAATTGAATTTTTATATTATTAGTGATCATCCATATGATTACATGGTTAAAAAATTAATATGTTTATTTTGAGTGAAGATGAATCATGATATAAAAGATTAATGATAACTGATTTTGGTTAATTGGTGGTTTCTGATCAAATTGACAATATTTTTCATTATAAATAAATATCATGGGTTAAAAATATTCTAGATACTTAAATTAGACATAATAAATATATTATAGTCTATTAGAACCATAAAAATGGTTTCTTGACCATAATTAAATATGGTATGTGCAATTGAAAACTCGTCCTCCGTGAATGTGATAAATTAACACATCTTTGATGGTGTTTTCATTTCTAGTATAAAAGGGGTGTAAAGGATAGGTGATGAATTGTTAAATTTTCATAAAAAAATTCTAGTAAATGTAATGTACTATAGTTATCATAATATGTGGATTAAATTAATTGGGGAATGAAAATTAATGAAAGGAACTTGAATGAAAATAAAATACTTTAAAAGTGGAATTTACCTCTTGAATATATCTTCCTTGATAACATCTTTAGGAGAGAGGATTTGGTCTTTTGGAGAGTCAAAGGGATTTTTACGTGGTAGAGTGTCTTAGAGTGATATTTTATCAATATTCGTACTATCCACAAGGCTTGAGAGGTGTACGGACAAGAGCTAAAATAGGGTGGAATTTATAGTGGACGAAGGGAGGGGTTTCCCATTATTTTATACATTAGTTTAATATTTTTGCTCAAGACTATGAATATTATTGATCCGTGTGATTAAACAGATTAAATGGAGAATGTGGCTTTGAAACAATAGTCATTTATATCATTCATTACTCATCCATGATGTAGAAATTCATTTATTTGGCATTTATCATAAATTAATGTTTTTTACTATTCACAAAAATTCATTTATTTTTGAAAAATCTAAAAAATTCACCCCGACCATTTTCTAACATGTAGAATGAAAAATTAATTCTATTTAATGAATTTTTTTTAAATATTATAAATTTAATACATAATTAAAATCATAATTTCCTTGAAAAATATAAATTTTAAAATTAAAACATCTTTTCTAAAACATTTAAAAATGAATTAATGTCTCTTAAAATTATATAATAATCAAAAGTAAAAAAAAAATATTTATGAATAAATTTAATGAAAATAAATTTAATGAAAATAAATTTACTTCTAGATTATTAAATTAATCAATAAAATTTAATTAAATTTACATGGCTTACAAATAACCAATACATAATTAATAATTTTTAAAATGTTTACTTACATGTACTATGCTATAACTATATCTTATTGAAACTTTTAAGATGGATAAATTTTATTTATACTTTTATTAGTGTGGTTACAATTCAATTGGATGGTTTACTATTCCTAAGGGTCGCATTACTATTCTAAAGGACAGGTTACTTTTTCTTCGGTATAAACTCAGTAACATTTAGAGATACCTTTTATTTTACGCATTCTTCATTTATATGATCTTTATTTTGTTATATATGTAATATTATATGATTATAATATAATAAAAAATTATAATAATGGAATTTAATTGATAAAACATTGGGACGTTACAACCTAAATCTCTCTCTAAAGCATTGTGTAATGATAAATGATTCATGAGATCAAAGGGTACACATGAGGGAATCTCATGCCCAAAAAAAGAGGTTTTACGAGAGGACTTACCACGACTAATACAATAGGGTTCATAGGGATACATCCCAACATTTAAACAAGATGTTATATAGAAGGACATCCCAATCCCGAAATAAGATGGTACATAAGAGGTCATCCTAATCCCAAAATAAGAGGTTAAATATGAGGACATCTAGAGCCCAAAACATAATGGTACACGAGAGGATATCCCTAGCAGAAAGTAGGTAAATGGTTGATTAACCAAAGCCTATCATGTTACAAAGGCCTTAGTTTTCATCACTGATATATTGTTTTTATTTTCTTATGTGTTTTCAATAATTCCTTATTTTATTCCAATGTTATGATTTCATGTCTTCTGTTCTTTATTTCTATATGATTCATGTCTTATGAACTTCAAATTTTCATTATGATCTATAATATGTATGGTATGATAATGAAATATTATTATCGTGTTCCATACCCTTTTTTAATTTTATGATTACAAATTTTCTTTATTTACACTTACAGAGTATCTGAGATCACCCCTTTCTTATAATTTATTTCTCCATGTTATGATGAAAATATTTAGATAGAAGTAATAACGGTGGAGATATTTATGGTATATGTTGAAGATATTTCACCAGGATAGAATATGTTTTATCTAAAATTCTAAAGTCATTAATAATTTACGGTCTTCGAGCATATATTTTTGTAATATACAGAATATTCTACTAAAATTATGTAATATTCATGTATGTTAGTTTTGGGTTGCTAGAATCAAAATAACGAGTGGGATTTTTTGATTCCATTATGAAATCAAAGTTCACACATGAGTGGCGTTTTATGTATATGGAATCGACAATTTGTTTTCCTTTCGTTGTATTCTCATGTGGTGGATCCCTAAAAACTGCAATAGTGGTAAAGCTGAGTAGTAGAAGTGATCTGTGATAGAGTACATGAAATGGAAAGGGTATTTCTTTGGTAGTGAAGATATTAATATTATATTATATTTTATCTAATATCCACTTGTCCAATAGATCATCAACTCAATACCATGATTTTAGGAGGCTGATAGTGGAAGTGACGTTGGACATGGTGGTTCCCATCTGGTATTTAGTGATCAATAGTGGTAGGAAATGTACTGCCATTGGCCTATTATGAGTATAGTGTATGTAATTATCGAGGGGTCACCAATGTGTTGGAAGAAGTGATGAGGGAACACCCTAACAGTGATAAAGGTGGGCATGGTAGTGATGAAAATCATGAGAAGAGCTTCCATGGTAGTTCTCCAATGACATGGTGGTGATCAATGGTATTCCTGGTCATTTTATTTAAGAGTGGCTTGAGATCTGGTTGCTCAGGGGAAGAAATAGAGTCTTTTAGTGGAGGATATGGATATATCCATGTGAGCATAGGGAGTGAACTATTTTTGTTGGTTATACAACTATCCCAATGGTAGTATGTCCTACTATTGGCATACTGATAACACATATGCTTTCATTGGCTCAACAGTAGAATGTGCTACCACCATATCAATGGTTGAACATTATACCGTTGGATCAACGTTAGAATGTACAATATATGGTTCAATGGTATCATGAGATATTGTTGTTTCAATAGTGTCTTGGATGGTGGTGGTTCATTGTGCAAAGGAGGATGTGTAAGTGGCTTGCATTCATGGAAGGCAGCAAGTAAAGTGGTAATTGAAGATAGTGGAAGAATCCTCCAATCCTTTGGCCTTTATGGTGGCTCAAGTGAGAATATAAGTGTCATCATGGGTGTTTTTCATGGGTCCAAAGGTGATCTAAGGTATCATCGAGTGGTGTCAAAGGGAGGTGAGCTCAACCCAAAGATTTATTTGGTTACCAAGGGAATATTTAGCTATGTCATAGAAGCAGAAGACATGTGAAAGGTGGATGAAATAGTGGAGGAAGAAAAAAAGGTGTGTTTGAGGTATATGGTCACATGTGTGAGTATGACATCATTATTTTATTTAGAAATGAAAATTACCAATATGTTAATCCATCCTATATCAGAATAGAGACACATGGGAATTCATGAATAAATATCAAGTCACGGTTGTCATGCACCACCACATACCAATGGGGCCTTCTTCTCATTGCCTTGTGGGTTTCCCCACCACAGGAAAACACATCCAGTCATTGTCATGTCCATTTATTCTCACAGATTTATCCCCAGATTCCCTACGTAGAATCGATTCCATGTGATGGCATATCATCCTGAGTAGGCCCTCCCAATGGTGGTCGGGCTAGTAGGCCACTTGTGTGTTATCTGAGAGGTGGGATTCCACTTTTAATGGTCTATCGTGATGTTAGGCGCATTTATTTTGTAAAATATTAAAACATTACAAATTTTCATAGAAAAAAGCATCAAAATAATGAAATTAATACAAAACTACAAATTATATAACAATTGTATTCATTTTTTACCATTTCAATTCAACATTTATAATTACTGATATTTTTTTGTAAAATATTGAAATTCATGATAATTCGTCATTAAAATACTTCAACATACTACAAAAAAATTTTAAAATTAATCATGAAAATTGAGTGTGTTAATAATATATACCTTCAATCAGTGGAACAAATCCCAATATATTATTTTTCACCCTAAAATTCTGTCACGTAAAACCTTAAATATTGGGTTTTTATACCTTTAAATGTGTAATTAAACATAAAATTCTAAACCCATTATGTTATCCATAACTCTTAGGATAACCTCACATAGAGACATCATTATCTTAACATTTATCTAAACCCCACTCAAGTACCAACTATAAAGACATAACATTATAAATTACATATTCCGGTGACTTTAAACTATAATTTACTTTCTTACATTCCCAAAGATATTTTTTTTCAATGGGATGGACCATAACCTTTACATAACAAGACTATATATTACTTTGTGGACACTTCTATTCAATATCCATTTTCAAATAAAATAAAACTTTTAAAAAGATTCTTGTTTTCTATTCATGACATATCTTCAAAGAACTTATCATACCCCCATCCTTTCCCCTACTCATACTTATAACCCTATGAAAACAAATTTAAAATTTCGGATGAGTATAACAAGATTTTCATGGGATATAAAAAAGTAATAAATTGTTCATGAAAACATACAATCATTTTATAATAAAATAAATCACTTTCCCTATAAAACAATTTTTATAAAACATTTAATAGTAAATATTAAAGGTATAATTCAACTCATTAATATTTATATGAAATCATGAAAACTCTTAAAATGTTTTCACAATATTATACTTTTCAGTATTTAAAGTAGAACATACTTTATTTTAATCATATTATCAACATCATACCTTTATAAATCATTATATTTTTGTATAAAGACATAAGAAGCATAGATAAAACATATAGTTTAAACTGGGACATGAATTTCCATATAAATTAAACAATAAATCTTACAAATGGAATAATCTTGTTGTAGGATTCCATATACATTACATTGTATGGATATCATAGTCCCACCAATCCTTGGATTATCATGGAACCACCCGTCCAGGGTTAATAATGTCGCCACATTTCCTTGGATTATAAAAGAACCAATCTTCATCATAATAATTCCCAATAAACATAACATAATCACCACACATTAAAGATTTAAATTTCAAAAATTATACTCATTAAAATATTCATTCCACCCAAAACATATCATTTTCAGATATTGACATATGAATTCCATTTTAAGGAATTTTTTTTTAAATTAATCAGAATAAGGGTAATGGGGTTTCTTATTTAATAAAACATGAAAAAGTGTAATGGAATCCAAAAATTGATTAATAGTTATGAAATTATGAAATTTTTTTGTCACCATATGTGATAAAATAGAATATTCCTTTTGTATTTTTGTAAATAATGTCAAAAAAGATAATAAAAATTCCTTCAGAATGTTTTTTAAATAATTTCAAAAGATACATAAATTTAATTTATAATTATTTTATTCCAATTTAAATGAATTTATAAAATATTTTCTAAATGTGGACATGATATAAAAATATAGTATTATAGGAAACTTTAAATGATGCTTTTTAAAATAAAGTCTCATACCTTGAGTCTGACACATCACACACGTCACCAATCTCCTTGAATAATAAAATTATGATTTTTTAATTTCGGACTTGAAGCCACATAAAATTATGTTAGTTATTTAAATTTTTAAGAGAGATATTCAGTTTCATTATTCTATTTATTTTAGCCATTAACATGCAACAAACAAATTACTTAATCATTAAATTTCACATCGGACGTATGGAAAATATTTAGTTAATAAGTCTAAAATTAATTTAGTGGGTTTAATATTATAAAATAAGAGCTTATTAAATCAAATCCTGAATAATAATAATTAAATAATAAAGAGCTTCATAAATAATTAATATATATAAAATAAATCACGAAATATGGTTATGAAAAATGAACTGTGTTACAATCGAGGAGACGTTAGGTTGTACATGCACAAGAGAAACGTTTCAATCATTAAACAATAATTATGTAAATAAGGTAGGTATTATTTCAAATTTAAAGAATTATAACTATATTAAAATAATATTTTATTTATATAAATATACTTATATATGTTATCTATATGATTTTGTGGTGAAAAATGAATCACATCGATGCATGGAGGTGGTAGTCCACACATACGGCTGAACGATGATATCATTCTTCAATGGATAGGAAGATAAGAAATTAAATGAAATATAATATTTTAGAAATTATAAAAAATTTCATGAATATAATATATAATTAAATATTCCATCACTATATTATATTTGTGGGATATTGTGATCAAAATCGAATTTCTTTGATTTGCAAGACAATTATCCACACTACACTTTAACAAAGAATTTTTTAACCATTTGAAATAGGTTTGAGATGGATATAGGTTATGCCATCAAAATAAAAAAATATAAATATATGGAGGATTTTTTGTTTTTCTCCTTCATTAAAAATATTCTAAGGATTTAGAACAAGAAATATAACTAAAACATTCTGTCAAAACTACACCTCTTCTTTTGAAATGATCTATTTATAAACACCTTAATACAACTAACATTTCTATTAGGAATAAAATATAGACTCCAAAACATAGTGGGGGATATAAGTAAGGTATTTCTGTTGGTATTTTTTTGGAAAAAATGGGTTTTTATGTGTGAATACATGAGAATACATGGTCCCCTTTTATATGATAGGGTATGGTCCTTTTAGAATTTCATAATATATTAATTTAATAAAATATAATATTTATTTCAAAATGGCACAAAGATTATAAGATTTAAATAATATATGAGGATTACATGAAATAATCTCGTATAATAAATTATTTATGTGTTTGGATGACATTGTTACAGTTATCATTGTTATTTAACCCATGATAACTCATTTCACACTTAACATGATAAGAAGATTTTTTTACTCTTTGACGATCAAGATAGTTACCATAAATGAAAAAATGACAAATAAATGAAACATAGTTTATTTTATAAACTATGTCATAATAATATGGATTATTATAGTATTTATATTGTTTTTTAATCCTTTAATGAAATTTTATTTTTAAATAATTTCCATTATGTATATTTTAGAAGAATTAGCTTACGTAGAATTTAATAACACAAAGAAGAAAAATGATATTTGAATAAAAATTATTAATGCATCACTATCATGTTATTTTTTTTGGATGATTTATATGTCACAATAATTCTTTTAAATTATACTACATTAATTATTTTCGATATCATTTGTTTTATTTTTCCATTAATTGAAAAATTATTGCATCAACATTGTGTAAGAATTTTAGGTAGTATTTTTTTGACAAAAAATTAAAAAGAATTACCATGATGAATATAAATCATGTATATTAAAAATAATATTTATATAAAAACATATTCATTTGTTATACCCATGTTAAAATTATTATAGTTATTAAAAACAGCAATGTGACCTTTTTTAGCTTTTCATTGAAGAAGACATTATAAAACACATAAACACGTCCAAATGGAAAGAAAATGCCATATAACCAAATATTAGATAATTAAGGATGAATATTACTCCTAAAATAAAATTAATTCATTTTTTAGGATCATTTTAGACTCTTTATAATTTTAATTTTAACCCTTAATTATATTATTTACCCTTTACCATGGTAATAAAAATTATTGTCGTTAAAATTCATAATGAATAAAATTAAACGATACCTATTTAAAAATTTAGGAATACATGATTAAAAAATTATAATTTATTTTTAAAAATACAAAAAAAAATCATAAGTGAAATAATTTAATTTATATTAAAACTAGAAAACACCAAAAGAAAATTATTTTAAAAACTAGTTTTTTTAATATATAATGTTTTTATACTAAATTCAAGCCTAAAATAATTTTGAAAATAATATATATTTTATTTAAATTAAAAATAAATACATAAATTTTTAAAGTAGCCAAATTTTTAATGATAAATTATAATTAATTTAAAATACAATAATGCATTCAATAAAAACTTGTATTTTCATTATTCATTGAAAAAATAAACTTTTGAGAAGAATTTAAAATTTTCATTATAGAATAAATTTAATATTTTTATCAAAAAGATTTTATGAATTTTATATAATATAATTTCGAAAATTTATAGATTTTCATTATATTATTCTATCACTTAAAGTTATAAAAATACATTTTTGTTGAAACGAATACCATTCAAGAATAAAATGGATTTATTAAAAATTGAGCTCTTATGTCTTGACCAATAATCAATAAATTTTTACTCATTAGGTAATTTATAATTATTTAAAAAAAATTAATCATATTCATACCCTTCAATATAAAAGTTAGGTTATAATAGTCTTATTTAAATAATATCATTTCATAGTTCATTTAATATCGACGTTGTGTGTCTTATACGTTATCAAATATAATTTCATTATTTTAAAATATATAGATATTATAAAACATGACCTAAAATTTTTAAATCATTTTTCCCAACAAAATATTTTTTAAATAATTATCATTATTCATTTATAAATTTTATGTTTAGGTCAGATACCAATTTTTGAAATCTCTTAATATAATTTTAATTTCTTCTTCAACTTTTATTTTTATGCATTATACATTTATAATTTAAAAATTATTTTTATCATTTTGATAAATTTGATTTTATAAAATTTATTTCATATTTTTTATCATCATTTCCAAATTATGTAACAAATGAAAATTTATTTTTATTCTAAAAATTTAAAAATGTTAAAAAATGAGATACTATAGTGAGCATAAAGTATGTCTTAAATAAAAATTATTGGAAAAAAGAATAATATATAACAAACTGTATCCCTTATCTATGTGGATGAGAGTTTTCTTGACAAATCCTTACCCATCTATATTATTTTTATCTCTTTTTGAACCATTATTTTGATAGTGACATTCCATTTATATAAATTAATGAATAATTAGAAATTTTACTCTATTAAATTATAAATGTATCCCATTACCACCACATTACACCATACACCACAAGCCAATTATCATGAAATAATTCGGCCTATATCTCTCCCAAATTCTATCTGTCATTTTTTATAAGTGATGTTATAACAAAAATATAATTCTAATAGGCTCCAATGAGTTTTCATGAGGAGTAAGGTAAAACTCACAATAACTCTTTTTTATTTCTATTTTGACTATTATTCTTTAACATCTGAAAAAAAATATACGCATGATAAAATAACTGCATCATCATAATAAGTATACTAAAATTTAATTATACTTATGGAATACACATTTTTCCCTCCAACCTAATCATTTAAAAAATGAAAACATTACTCATATAATGTGTTAACTGATGCCACCATGAATAATGTATTTTTTAATAATTATATTACATGGATGGTTCTAAAAAATATTTTATTAATATATATAATATTATGGATAAATATATTCCAATAATATGTTTCTGAAAGTATGAAACAAACTTAAAGATCCTTATAAAATAATCTGTTAATGTATGTATATTACCTAAAACAATCTCATCATGAATTGATTTTATGAGTGCCATATTATAAAATAAAAAATGAAATATTTAAATAATTTTAATAAAATGATTTCAATATAATTTCTAATCATGTACTTTTTATATTAAAATCACTTCATTTTCAACAAATCCAGTGATTATAAAATGTTAAGGTTGGGGTTGGTTTAACCACCTTAATGAAAGATGTTAGAAATTTAAATCATGCATGGTTATTAAGTCCCAAGTAGTAGTAATATATGATATTAATATGTAAATAATTATTTTTTTTTGTTTTTTAGTGATAATATTAATATTTAATTCATTATTAATATTCTACCTTTTATTTGTCAAAATTTTCCAAAAACAATACCGTTATGGGTTTCAAATGTAAAACACATACCTAAAATTATATCTAAATTATAATTTGACATAATAAAACATTATCAAAATACATTTAGAATTATTACCCTTTGATGATATATGTATAGGGAATGATTGAAAATAATGTTTATAAAATGTAATATATAATAATATGGTTGTTATATATGATATTTTGATTGGTATATATATTATATAGTAGGTTATATGAAGTCCAACCAAGAAGTAATTATAGGTAAGGGTTTTTCTCCACACAAATTTACTTTATTGGGAAATATACCGCATTAACCAAATTTTTATTTTTTTTGGGACATATACTTGAAAAGTGTGAATTTATATCATACTTCTCAAAAAAAGAAGGTATTTTTAGATCCATTCTATTGTTTATTATTGGTATTCTAATTATTCAAATGTTTCTAAATTCATAATGGATTTTGTTAAATCAAATCTTTTCTATGGAAGATATAATGATTTTTCATGAACATTATTCGTATATGACTGTTTTATTCAATCATGTGATTTTATTATATGAAAAAATTTATTTAAATCTACGTAAAATTAACTTTTAATTAATTTTTTATTTCATGAAGAATTTATTTCTCGTATTATTAAAACATTATTAAGAATAATTCTCATCTACCACAATAATATATATTTATTCCATATACATATTTATTATTCATGTAAATGTTCTCCTTAAATATTTTTACAGCCAAATATTTATTATTTCTTATGATATTCATATTTTTTTAACCTCTTTTTTAAAGGAATCTTTATTACAATTTTAATTATGTAAGATTCAAAAAACGTATTTTTAAAATATTCAAAAGGTCTCTCTTTTCATAATTATATCATTTATATTCCCCAATAAATTTGTTTAAATCATATAAATTTATATTCAAGGAGTTTATATATGTATTTATTCATATACAATATATTAGATTATCATTATGTAGTTTTCACCAAGTTATCTTTTGAAAGTTAATCATAACATATTCTTTTTTAAAAAAATGTTTTATAAAAACTCCTTTTAATTTTTCACATCCATTTTCCTATTTATATCTAAAACCTATTTATCATATATATTCATTTAATTTGAATCTCCAAATTATTAAATTCATGATGTACTCATTTTAGAGATTAATGTTTTTGTATCAAACTACTTAATTATTGAATTAATTTTCTTTGATATAATTTTGAAATTTTATGAAACCCATTTTATTTCAATGGGTTCCTTATAATATTATGAATGAATTATTTCACGTGAAATACATATTTATAGATTATTATTATATGATGGGTGGGGGCTTATATTTATTTTCAATGAATCTGTAGATTGTTTTTGTCTTTTGAGAAAATGATGTGATGTGTGGGAATTTTTCTTTATTCACAACATAATAAATGGTCATATTACATTGTCCACAACATGAGTAATGGGAATTTTTCCGTGTTTGTAACCTGATTCATGGGAACAAAATTCATGTTTTAATTAATGTTTTCCATTGTTCTTGGTCATAATGTTATCATTTTGGATTATTTTGTGTATTCAATATTTTTATGTTATTTCATATACCTGTTTTATGATCCATAGATCATAATTATTGTCTCATGTTCCCACACTCTTATGACATGTTATATGTTTTATCACTTTATATTTCATTCTCTTATTCTTATATTGTGCATAACTAGTTTTCTCCCCATATATTTTCAATCACATTTTTTCTCGCATGATCATGTTTTCTCGTAATCTTATACTATAATACAATATGACTCATCAACTTGTATTTCCCTTAATCCGTTTTTGAGCTCTCCCCTTTATAATTATTTCTATTCCATATGTTTTAATGATTAGTATAACGTAGGAATTATCTATAAGGGTATATATTATAGTGAGATTATTGAGAAATTTGAAAAAATATGGTAAATATTGTTCTTATGTAGATAATCTCAAATGACACTAAATGTTTCATTTCAGGGATTATGTGACCATTAATGATATTTCATGTTTATATAATATAAATATATTCATGTTTAGATTGAGTGGTCAAATATGGTATGAATTATATTATTTAAAAAAATTAGCACAGAAACTAGGATTGTGGGGGGGACCTTATTTGGTATCATAAATGGTGTTTTTTATTTTTTGTTTTATTTTAGTTTTCTATCATGATAATAACTACAAATAATTAATTAAAACCCAAAGGGAGAATAATAAATTTAGTAAAACATTTTTAAATATATGTAATGGATATATAATTTGGATTTATATAAATATCATTTGTGAATGGATAAAAAAGTTAATATTAGGGTAGACATAGATAAAACTATGGGTAATTACCCTGGAAAGGGTTGGTAGACTACAAACATGATATTCACACAGTGCATGATAGTTGGGTCAAACTGAAGACATTATTTGACACTCTTGGGAATATTATTTAGAAATTCACATGCCCTTTTTGAACCATTTTTAAATATTCAAATTGAAGGTGATTGTTTAATATAAAACATCTTAGGTTATAGAAACTAATTAAAATTTGACCATAAATAACTCATATTGAAACATATATATTCATATGTAAGACTATGAACATCATTTATGGTTTTATTACACTAATTTTAAATATGTATTTAATAAATTTATTAACTTATGTATTCTCATTCCTCAAATTTCCATTATTTAAGTAACAATTGGAGCGGGGGTATAATATTAATATGGAATATAAGGGATAATGCAGTGATTTTACCAATAAGAAACCAAATGGGATAGAAGATGGTGTTGAGGATATTATGGTTGTGATCACCTAGTTATCGTGTGTTTTGATTAATGAATTATACATTAAAAAACTTTCAGAATGACCAGATAAGATAACATTGGAGTATTATGTATATTATTTGTTGAAAATAACTATAGATGGTAAAATATTATACTTCATATGTGTAAGTAATGTGGTAACAAGTACGCATTGTTATTCCTCAAAGGGAAAATTAAAATTTTTCAAGTGTGTATAGATTGGATATAGAACCCATGATTAAATAATATATATATAGAGAGAGAGAGATCCTCCAATCCAATAGATGTAATAAAGGGCCAAATGAAATCTCTAACTACACTTCAATACTTCAAATGGAAGAGTTTTTCCCATTATAAAAATAAATTATAAAATACTATTCTATAATGAGTATAATATACCCCAATAACCTTTATGACCAAGGGAACAATGATGAGCCTATGTAATAACAACCACTGAAGAAGATAAAAATAAATACGAAACACTTATCCTCAACTATGGGAATGTGGATTTCATATTGTATTCTGGTACTACCCACTCTATGATATCTTTGATTTTATTAGTGCATAAAATCTCTAACCCATTTATTTAATAATTTTATATAAAATTAATGTTTTATTTTTATGATAATTTTATTTGCAGTTTCTGTGTATGGGAATGTTCTTCATGAAAATTGTATTATTCTTACTTTAGATGAAATTGATTTGATTTTGGATTTTGATTGGCTATCTCTATATAGAATCCATATTAATTACTAAAATAGGGAAATAATATTACATATTATAAATTAATCTTTGATTATCTTTCGTTTCAAGGGTTTCTAAAAACTATCTAGTAAAATTAATTCTATGGGTACTATTACCCAATCCTGAGGGGTATTGAGATTTAAAAAAAGGTAGGAAATTCAATATTATTTATATTCTTATTATGATGAAAAAATCTTGTTCCCTAGACTTTCTTGTGATAGTATGATAAATATATCATTATAAATTATATCTTCATTCATTTTTATCTTTTAGAACCACTTTTAAAATTTTATTTGTTACTGATAATTAAATATTGGGAAGTTTTACATTATTTGGGGAATGAATGGAACACCATAATATTTTAGTTTCAATTTTGATCTAAATATATACTATTTGGAATACCTTTTCCCATACACAACACAAATCTAGAAAAAAACTTGATATATTTCATTGAGATAAAATATTACGATGAAATATACATTTTAATACATTTCATGAATTCCATAATGAAACAAAATAATATATTTAATTGAGTTATGTTACAGCATAAATTATTACGCATAAAAACTTATTATATTATTCATTTAAAAAATTAAAATAAATAATTAAATATCAATGGATATGTAAAATTGAAATCTCAAAACATAAATAATTAATTTTAATAGAATTTAATCAAAATTATTTAACATAACTGTAATATTTTTCAATGTATTATTTTTTAAAATTATTATTATTCTCTTATTACTCTCGTATAAAGAGTCATTTTACTGAAAATTTTGGATAATATTAACTTTCAAAAAATTAATATGCATCAATCAGTTATAATATGGAATGTAAAAATGAATAAATAGTTTTTATGCTTAAAAATAAATTGTACTGAAAATTCCATACTTATGCATTAGGTGTATTTATTTTAAGAAAAAAATTATATCTTTTTTAAATGGTATTAAATTATTTTTTTAAAATTTATAATATATTAATTCAAATTTTTTCAATTAAAAAAATATAATAATAATAACAACTAATATTCTAATGATTCATTTTCCAATTAAAATTGGTTTTTATTATATTTTATGAATTCATTTAAATGATAAATTAATAAATTTTAAAATACTAATTTCACTCAAAGAACATCATTTTTTTTGAATTAG
Organism: Viscum album; assembly: GCA_963277665.1. NCBI lineage: Eukaryota > Viridiplantae > Streptophyta > Magnoliopsida > Santalales > Viscaceae > Viscum > Viscum album. The sequence goes on along the minus strand of OY728153.1, from coordinate 1,977,071,315 downwards.
AATGATAATATTTTATTATAATTTACTCTTTATATTTTTTTTGGAACGATTAATTTTTTAGCTGATTTTTAAAAAAACTAGTTTCGAACTACCATGAATTTTATGTCATTATTGGGATATAAGATTGAAATTAATATTTATGCAAAAAAGTCAAGGAATGATGGATTTAATAAGTAAAATAATATTTTTATAAATATTTTTTTTAGAATTAGAGAGAAGTTTTTGAAATCATAAAATCTAAGTTATATTTGTTTTCAAAAAAAAATTTATGTGTTATAAATTTATTATTTTAAATTAAATTTTTATCATTTTTATAATTTTAATATTATAAATTTATTATACTATTTGGATTCATAATTCATAAAATCTTTTAAATATAAAAGTTAATTTTATTTATAAAAATATTAATTAGGACAGAAAATGTGCTACTATTTTAAAAGAAACCATGGTAAGAAGATAAATTAAAAGAGAAATGAATAAAATATTTAAAACCATATCCACTTTTTTCTATATGGGAGGTTGATTTAAAACTCTATACACACTATCCATTTTTATCTTCTAATGGATCCACTATTCATTGAATGTTACATTCCTTTAATATAATGCAATAAATATTTTCAATAATTCCACCCCTTTCACTTATAAAAGGATCCCTTCACTAGATCACTTCCCCTCACACAAAAAAAAACTTCTAACTGAACAGAATTATACCATATATTTCTCCCCTTATCTATATCATATGTTATATTTGTCCTGGTATAACCAAAAGACCATTCAAAAACTCATAAGGAGTTTTCTCATGAAGTATGGTTAAAACACATAATCACCCCATTTTAATTTTTATTATTTTATTTATTCTTTTAAAAAATAAAAACTTATTCTGGCCATGTTAATATAATCAAATATGTTTCATTTTTAAATTTAAATATTATTACAGTTATTTAACAACTATTTTTTAACTCTCTCCTAACTATTCTAAAACTGAAAACATCGCTTGTGTTACTTGTGAACTACTACCTCCTTGAATGAAATATTTCTATTCTCATAACATATATAGAATGGTGATTATAAAAAATTATAAATTAAAATAGTATATATTTGAGATTTCTATATTTCATTAATATGGTTATTAAATTTTGACACAAAAAAGTAATGATCCTTATAAAAATATTAATTGATATCTGTAATTCACCCAAAACAAACTCATCATGTGTGTAGTTCTCATTACCATGGCCATAATTTTCATAAAATAAATATGGGGAATAATAAATATTTGAGAAATAAATTATATTAATATACTTTCTAATCTAGGAATGGTGATATCAAAATCACTTCCTAATCATACTTATCCATTGATTATAACATATTCTTGTTTCGGTCAGTTAAACCACCTACATGGTAGTGCTATATAGTTTTATTAGGGATGGTTATAGAAACAGAAATAATTTTAATATATATTATAATTAGTAAATATTTTTCATTTTGGATTGGTATTATTATAAATTTACACATTATTAATATATCACCTTTTATTTGTTAAACATTTATGAAACAATCCTTTATTGGGTTTTTTATTTGAAAAAGATGATGAAAACATAAATGAAATGATCAATGAATATAATAAAACGTTATAAAACTCAAATTAATGTATATTTAATAATTTATTTATTATAAAAAATTTATCAATAAAAATAACCAACACCAATCTTAAAAAAGATGTATGAAATAGACTAAATTATTGACATCTAGTGATTAAAAAACTATACTCATAAATTAATAGAGAGAGATTGTAATTATTTTAAAGATATTAAATATTATTATGGGTAATAAATAAGTAATTAATATTTTTGTGTTTAGTATATAGGAGTTTGGAGCATGTCCAACCAAGTAGGAATATTAGTTAATGGTTTTCTCACCTAAAGTTTCCTTCTTTGAAACATGTTACATATTCACCACATATTATAATTTTTATTGTTTTAATACTGAACATTTATTTAATTATATCATAATTATCATTAAATTAATTTTGTTTAATGTTAGATCGAAGTTTTTCCGATTCAAATTATTTTGATTCGAAAGTTTACAGATCTATAATAGATTTTGAAAACTCAAATTTCCTTTCATTAAGCTATGCAAATTGTTATTACACTCATATCATCTATGTTTTGTTTAATCAACTATAATATTATAAAATCTGTTTAATTATACTTATATCTATGTAAAAGTAAAATTTAAATCCTTGATTTATCTTTGAAGAGTATCTCTCTCATAAAAATGTATCATATTTAACAATAATTATCATCCTCTCTAATAACATCTTTCTCTTCCATGTTAATATTATTACATTCCAAAAATGTTTTAATTTATATTTTCTAAATCAAAATATGAATAATTTTTTTTATTTTGATATTTATCTTTACTGATTTTCAATATGATTCTTTATTACTTAGTTTATGATGTGTGGTTCAATAATAGTAATTTAAAGATATTAAATCTGATTATCCTTTTAAAAATAAAATAATTTTTTTAATACCACATTTTTTGACATCATATTTATTTCATTTCAAGGTTTTATTATTTGGATTTAATTATGATGATTTTCTGATAATGAGCATTATGTTAACTGTCTGAATAAATTTTTAATGGGATTCATGACATAGTATTTGTTACATAATTATAAATAAATTATTTACAAAAACAGATTTTAATTTTCATTTCCATTTTCCCCGTTACCTCCAAAGGATATATCTCCAATGGATTCTTTTTTTATGAATAAACTTATAAATAAATTTTTGAAATTGACTTTACAAGGGACTGAATATTTGGTATCAACATAGATAATTCTTGAAGTAATTTTATGTGATACAATATGGGAATTTTATGAAACCCAATTTCATTACAAAATATTATTTTTACATAATGAATGATTGTTTTCATGTGACATACATATGTATTCATGATTAGATGATTGTTTTTTAGATGTAATAAATATTTTATAGAAATTTATATATCTATATTTGTCTTGAGTCATCTCCCATGTAATCATTACTAGTGTTTTTAGAATGTTTTTTATTATTAGATCCAATAGCGAGGGTGTGGGGTTCCTCAAGTGTAATTCTTATATAAAAATTTCCTAGATAAAACCCCTCATTTAAAATTAAACAAAGGCCTTAGATTTTTTATCCAAATATCAATTTGTTAAGAAATATATAATTCAAATAAATATTCATAAACAGGTAAAATATAAATTTTTTTATTATTTATAATCCCCCATTATTCCCACTATTCTGTATTGGATCAGTGTTCAATATTAAATATAATAAGAAAATGTTATGATATTTATGCACCAAAAACCTAGGTCTTCATGTCACCATCGAATATTTGGGAGTAATATTTTTTTTTAAGTAAATATTTTAAATCAAATAAAAATCAAGAATATTTATAATTCATGAAAACTAAAAATTCGATTAGAAACCAAAATTTGAGATCAATGGATATATTAAAAAGAATTCCAAGGTTATATGAAAAGGTAAATTTACTATTTTACCCATTAGAGGGTCCCATGAACTTGGAAATCAAAATTGGGTGAGGTGTGTTTTTTTGGAAAAACATGGGTATATATAAGAATCCCCCTTTTTATATTTAGGTAACTATCTATATTTTGTTTTATGTTCTGGAAAGAATAAAAACCAATATTAAATGTGCTAAAAACCATGAAATATCATCTTTCATTACTGTGTTATGCTTTGTAAATGTTCAGATGAAATAAATTAATGGATATATTTTCACATCAAAATCGTTAAAATCTATAACACAATCTCTAAAAAATTTAACAAAAAATTAACATCATTTTTTCATGATAATAAATATAATTGAATAATAAATTTAGACTTCCAAATCCATCAATAAAACATAATGAATTCACCTTGTTGTGACCAATAATGTTGAAATAGTAAATTTTAGCTACAAATTCCATTAACTACATCATAATATTGTCTCTTAGAAATAATTGAATGATATTAAGGGATATTGTGTAATCTAATAATCAATTATATGACTTCTATAACATATAAAATAGTTATACACCCACACTTAATGCTATCAACTTATAGAGACTATTTCCTTACATTGCAACATGGGATCAATTTATGATTCCAACCATAAGACCTAATAAAATTTCAATAAAAATATTTTAATTATTATATGATTTTCATTTAATTGGAATATTCCTCCTTTATAAAAACTATAAAGGTGTAGTGAACACTAGTTCAATATGGTTTTCAAGAATCCCATAAATCTAAATTCATCTAAATCTATCATAACTCTAATAAATCTCTAACTCATCCATGATCATGTTGATAATAAATAAAATATGAAAACAATATCAAATATCTTGAATCATAAACTTATGTGACTAGTAATAATATTATACCATATATGGGAATTACCTAAACACCACACCAGTGGATAAAATTTTGTTTTTGAATGTTTACTATAATTGATGTAAATATCAATATTATATTTTACATTAATTAATAATTATATTTTAAACTCTCTATTTTTAATTAACATAATTATGACCCATCAAAATCCAAGGATTATTTATACACCATTGGATTGAATTTCTATTTTGAGATTCTCACAACCATAGGGTAAATAACAACACTATATCGAGCTACAGTAAATAGAGGCCTTTAGAACTCCCAATTTTTCAATTCACATGATAAAGGTTCATAAATATTAATTCTACCTAAAAAATAAATTTTATGGGATTCATAAAATATAATTAAATCATTATTAATATGATGTGTTAGTGGTATCCTTGGTTTATCTTCAAAGGGGAGTGATCTAAATCTATTGCAACTTATTAGTGAGGAAAAGAAGTGGGGAAATATTGGGGATGGTTTTGATTTAAAACTATATAAGTAGTGAATCATTGAATTAAAAACTAATAGTTAAGAGAGTATTGATTGAGTATACATTTTCTAACTTATTGTAATACTATTCTATACCCACTGTTATGTACATTTGTCCTTCTAATATAGTAATATAGAGAATCCCAATTCTCTTCCTGTTTCTCTCAATATATAATATTTATCATGATAATAACCATAACTGGGATCTATACTATATCTTCACTCCTTACTATATGTGAGCATAACTCAATTCACCCTTCTAGTAGTCTTAGGTAATTCCTAAAATATTTTTGTTATTCTTAAATAGACAAGAGTTTCCACTTCAACTATTATTGGTTATAGAAGTCATCAACAACTTAACCACCATAATCCATCTTATTCCATAATATACATACCATAACAATTTAGAGGTATATAATGACATTCATCCTGGAAATAATCAATAGAATAACAAAAATCCATATATAATCATACTTGATAAATTAAACTAGTATATTAATTATGAAATTTTTGTAATAAAAGAGAAAAATATGTTTTTCCCATTGGATCATATACTCATGAATCATACATATATTCATCCTTTAATCCCCTAATCACATAGTGTTTGCCACTCCCTATGAAGGGAAATAATGATTATAGGATAATATAAAGTTATTAAAATTAATAAACAATAATTAAAATTATAGATGAAATATAAGGGTATAAATCATGTAGAAGACCATTCCAACTGGTCAATGGAATGTTATCATTCTGTAGCATGTCCTCTTCTTTTATTATAGACACAAGGTTTTCTACCTTTAATTATCTGTTCAAACCATTAAAATCTCCCCATTTTGTTTTTATAAAGTCTATCTCTTTCTCATATCTTCAAACTCATCATAATTTTATCATCTAAGAAATATGTGTCTTTTAAAATACTTTTATTTTTATTAATGAAAGAATGGAAAGTTGAAACATGTTCAAGGGGAGTTAAGGTGTTTAATCTTGTAATAATCACCCCTTATAATATTCAAATATTTTAGAGGAAGAGAGAAAAACCTGGTAATGTGAGTATAAGGAATATCGGATTTTACCCTTGAAGCCAAATAGCATATTGTCTCGTTCCCAAAATTCCTTGAATGAATGTTGATTTAGTATCTCAGAAGATCTTATTGAATTTTGGATGAGTTCCTATGATGCTTTAAGGTTACCAACAATCATTAATCTATGAAATTTCATGATTATTCAATAATTCTAGAATCGACCTTCTGATAGTGGATCAATTGATTGATAGGGATGTTCAGTGACTACATGATAGAAAAGTGCCTACACGATAGACAAGTGATTGTGTGAAAGATTTAACATATGGTTGACTAGATTGTCATTTTATCTAATAAGATTTGTTTATGGTTGATGGTATTGTCATAAGTTTTTTTTAAAACATTGTATAATTTCATGGAATGGTAAATCATACTTATTCTTGTAGTTAATGGATTGAATGCATGATAGAAAGATTTATTCTTAAGATCTAACTATTGAAGGAATGACGAATTGATTACTTATTTTAGATGATGTATCTACCACATTACTGATAACAGATTGTATTTCATACACATCGTGTGATCAATCAACATGAATGTGAGGTATGTTATTTAATTTGTAAAATGTATTCTATAATAAAATGTATTAATCCCTATTATAATTCATAAAAATTATTTGATTTTTCATATAAATATCATCCCCATATTAAATATATTAAATCATTCATGAATATGTGTATTATTTATTCTATAAAATTCAGTTGTCTAATAAATAATTAAAACTCGTTTTCAATTCCATTTTCCCACAAAAATCTAAAATACATCTATATGTTAAATAGATTATAATAACCCAGTAAGTGATAAATGTGTGGGATAAAAACTATGAAAATAATAAATGATATATTTGAAATTATTATCTCTTTCAACTCCAACAAATTTAAACATTTCACTCTAGAAAAATAAAATCTAAAAAAAACTATGAAAGAAATATTCTGATATGTAGAAAATTTGAGTTCCTTATCCAACACCATGGTACTAATGTTATCAAAGAGCATAATTTTTTTTATATTTATTTATCAAAAAATTCAATTATTGTTTACCTTTTTACCCCTTTAAACAAATATATAACTACCTTACAAGAATATTTCACTCAAATGTCAAGTAGGATTTTCAAGCAGGGCCCTTCTAATTACATGTTCGTATAAGTTTCACTATAAAACTAATGACATTATTCATCTCTCAAAAAATATTAAGTACCATTAAATAAATTGAGGTATTAATCAACTATGTTTTATTTATTAGGGTTTATTCAGATTTTAATGTTAAACTATATAGTTTGGATGTGAATGTTTGGCTCTAAAATGAAGATCAATGCATGACATTCAGTTTCCTTCATTAATGGATTATCCCCCACCTTATTCTTCCACTTATTTAGATTCACTTAATTTAATTATAAAATAACATATATTTTAAATTTTAACTATTTATAATTATTAATCACTCTCCAAACTATTTTACTCATTAGGTTTCAATGAGTTATTTATCTTTTATTTGTATTACTTTTAAAGGAATAAAGGTAATTTTTAATTTCCTCAATATGTATCAGATATATCTTTCACTTGGGTGGGATTTATTTTATTTCTTATTAATTTATTCTTGGTATCTACTTTATACATAAAGAGAATTACTTTCCAAAATAAGATTTCACATTATACTTCACAACATATATCCCTTTTTCGATCCAATTTCATCTCTAGATGGCCTCAAAAATTCTCATCAACATCATGGTTATTCCATGCCAATTAATAACTGAACAACATCTTTAATTTCTTCATTCTTTCCATATTTTCCTAAAAAATTGTCTTATTTTTTCATATTTGTAATTTTCGTTCAAAAAAATATTTTTTTGAAAAAATAGAGGATTTGTTTCTTATCAAAATAGTGGTGTCTATTAATGGCCCTCCTATATGAAATTAATTACATTTTTTCACTCCTCTAAACAACAATTTTCTGTCAAAACATCTATAATAAATTATAAAAAATCCATCATTAAATCTAAATAGATTTTTCTGGTTAGATTTTTCAACTCCTTTTCTCCCTTCCCCAAAACATGATACGTTATATAGAAATATTAATTCAGTTATGTGGTCGTCATAAAGGTAAATTGAATTATATAAATGGAAACATGGATAAATGAAAATGTAGACATAAAAAAGGGTTCATTGTAAATAGGGCATACAATAAAAACAATGCCTCAATAGATTTTTCTCATGGACCTTGAAATCTAAACAATTTTGTCTATATTACTCATAAATTTATTGTTATTCAATAATATTGTGGTTCTATCAATTAATAGATAATTATAATGAAAAAATCCACATGAATTTAAATTTTTCATAGGTATTCACATTAATGATTATAATAATATATCATTTAATGAGATTTTAAAATCATCAATATTTTCAGGAAATTAGATTATTTCGAATTTGAAAAAAGATCCATATTATCATTATTTTAAATTTATTTAATGGTTCGAATTTGTTCCTTAACATTGTTAGAGATTATAATTTTTCAAGGGTATTACAGTATGTTTAAAGAACATTAAAACTTGAAAATAATCACTCCAAAATTTTGAAAAGAGACAAAAAATTTGAAATAAAAAATAAAAGTTATAATTTTGAAAAATCTTCACCACATGGTTCTCTCCCCTACACAATAATGATTAATTCTCCTCAATGCTTTAAACTTTTTCATCATGTGATAATATTATTTTATGAATCACAAAAACACCTATGTTTTGTGGAAATTACAACCTGATTCTCATTAGTGATAAATATATGAAAGGAGTATGACCTCCTCCATTGGATCTTTTGGAAAGTTCTTATATATTTTTTTAATCATGTTCCCAATAGTAGTGCATGTTTTTAACTCCACATTAATCAAAATCAATGAAAATATCCAAAATGCTTCTCATGAGTAACCATAAATATTCTATATATTCATTAATTATGTTTCCAAAGAATTATCACGAGTCTTGTAATATATAATTATATGGAATCTCATGGATCCAAGTATTTTTTTTATTATATTATATTCATGATTCAATACTGTTATTTAATTATAATTCCTAGGATTTTAAAATTTTTACATAATCATCATCCCAGTTGGAGAGGACTCGAAAAGTGCACCAAAGAGACCCAGGATCAAATATGGGTGGAGAAATATTTTTGGGGAATTATAGTAGCTACTGTATCATGTATTGTTTGGTACTATAGTTGTAGGAACTATTAATCTATATGGGCCTTCAGACCAGTGGTTTTGTCCTCGGGTCCTGCAGGGATTTCAACTTACCTAGAACTTCGTGTTAGTTGTCTCGCAAGGCCTTTGGTCCAAATTGAGGCCTTCAGGCCACCCCAAGGCCTTTAGTCAACATGAAATATGCAGATTCCCAATCAGGTTTCAAGGGACAGGCCTCTAGATGAGGATTCAGAGCAGTCAGATTCACCAGAGTAGAGATAACTAGAATTGGAATATTGAGAGGGCACAACATTGCCATCGGTACTGGGCATATACAATTCTTTAGATGACATCTAACCAACCACCCTTGAGAATTTGGAGTTTTGATTTAATGACATTTATTAGGGAGCAACAGTTCCATGTTTTCTTGTTTGGGTGATACCCTTAAGACCTACGGGTCATGTAATTGTCTCTTAAGTCTTTGGGACCTGTAAATGGTTCCACCTCAACCCTTGAAGGGTATATAATCAAAATAATAATTTTAAATGAAGGCCTTATGGCCATTTAGGACTAGAATTTTAAATTTACTATTTTTAATATCTTCTAACACTTTTTGTTGGAGTATTCTCTCCTTTATACCTCTATTTACAACAAAATTTATCTCTCTCAAAGCTTATTAGTCTTTATGTTTTAATTCATTATGAGAGTAGAATGTTTTTTGATATATCAAATTATAAGGGATCATTCTTATGTTGGATTTATTAAGCTATCATGTAAGCCTAAAAGTATTCTTTTAAACATTTTGACCAATATTTATATTATTTTTAATAGTCTTCTAAATAATTCCTTATATTTAACTATTAGACACTTAATCTTTATGATTTGTTTCTTTATGATTTGATGATTATGAATTGTGATACACACCATAAATTCTAAAAAATATCTCCATTTTCCTTCTTCAAATATGAATCCCTTGATTGGTGATAATATCTCTAGGCATGAAAATTATATAATATTTATTATCCCTGAAAAAAATAATACACAACTTGAGAATCATCAGTTTTCTGGATTTGGATTCCCCAAATTTTAAAAAAAATATTCTATTTCAAGAAAGATATAATAATTTAAAATCACCAATGTGAAAGGTCCCATAAAATATATAATGAAAACATTAGAAATTTCAAAGATGTAATGTTTTATTTGATTAATTTCTTATCTTTTTTAAATATTTCATCACGGAAACCATTTATTCCATTTCTAATAGGGTGAGTGTGAAAAGTTCACTATCATGGGAAAGTAAAGTGTATATTCTAAAACAATACTTACTATCCTTTTAGTTTAAATTTGTCTTATAGAATCAAAATTGTGAAAAAACTAAAAAATATATTCAATTTCACACTCAGAAAATAATATTTTTATTACCTGATCGTTCATATTTTTCCATAGTAATGGATCTTCCCAAATGAAAAATATTGATTCAAATTTTAGTCTTTAAATTATTTTGGGGATTTAAATAGGTTGGGACTTGAGATTTTTCTAAATAGTTCCTCATTTAAATATACCATGTCAACTCAAATTAAACAAAGTATAAAGATTCCATAAAAATTAGGCCATGTATGTGTTTTTGGGTGTGCATCTCCACATCAGCTATGATGGGATTTCTAGAAAACTAACCAGACACAAGGATCCAATATTTATTATTCTATTTGATTTCCATGTTGGACTTCTATATCATTAGTATCCATTTCAAAAGGATAGGGCTTACTTATCCCCTATTCTTTAAATATCAAAGAGATTTGTGGTCATAAAAGATTCTCTAAGAAAAGATGGTCAAAATTCTTCCAATGAAAATAAAACATACCAAAATTCATTATCCAAATTATTTTATTTTAATTAGGAAGAATATAAGGTTTCTAAAGAATATTAAATGAGTTTTTTTCTTCACACAAAAATACGAGAAAGGAATTTTCCAAATTCTTTATAAGATGGTTTAAAAAATTTCATGAAAGGTTTTTCATAATTTTTGGGCTATATTAATGGGGAGGTTATAAATTTTATCTTCAATCCATCAATGTATGTCCTACATATTTCATTAAAATAAAAATTAAAATCCTTAAAATGTAACATAGAGAGAGGGGTAAAAATATTTCTAAAATACATGGAATATATCTTACTGAACCAGACATGTCCATAAAAGGATCTAACATATTTCACAAAAGTTTTGTATTGTTAGGTGAATAACACTATAATATTAGAGTTATTCACTTAAACAAATTTCATTAAAATTTAATCAAAGTAAAAAATATATTAAAAATTATTAAATAATCCAAGAGAACCTCCAATAAATCATCCATGTGATTAGAAAATAAACTCACCATTTACCTCTAAAATTTAAATGGATCATTTTATAATCTAAATGTAATCCTCTTATAAATAATGTTCCAAAAAAACATGAATAGTTTTTCTTCTCTTGGTCCTTTAGAGCAATGGGATCTTGTAAATAACCTAAAAATCCATCCAAGAAGAAATAGTGAGTTCTCTAGGTCAATCAAACTAATATATGGTCAAATAAGTTGATAAATAAAATATATTTCTATGTTACTTAATTAAATTTCATATTACATACACACCCTTCAACTATTATGAATTATCATAAGGATTATTTTATTTTTTTCATTCCTCAAAATAGTTTGGATGATTTTCTTGGGAACTATATGGATGGGGATAGACTATTCTAAATATGAAATGGAATAGATGGTCACTAATTTTAATAGATCCTCTTTTATTTTTGAATACCATCTTCATGATAGGATTCATCCTCTTTTTGTAAAACCTAATAGATTTTGAATCTCCCTCTTATATAATTTTGTGTGAGATGATTATTTTTATTATTTCTAGGATATCCTTTAATCTCCACCTTCTTTATTAAACTTTCATTCTAAATATATAACCATATTTTTTTATTAATTTTAAAATAAATTATTTTAAATTATAATTGGTTATTTTTCTCCTTACATTAAGTATATTTTAAATTCTATTAGAACTAGTTTCAATTCCAAATTTAAAGGTTTCTTAATAGATAAAATATATTAATATTACCAAATCCAAATGCTTGAAATTTTTACACACAATAACACATATCTGCATCTTCTCCAACAGATTCATAAGACAATTTATGTGAATTATTCCTACAATTTAAAAATAGAGTATCAATAATTCTATAGATCAATGTCTTCCATTGAATTTTCAATAAACAATTTTCCTCATAAGAATATAAATTTAAATAAAACATTAATCATAAATGGGTTCAGCCTCTTTACTGTGGGGTAGTCTAAAAAATTTAATGTCTATTTAAAGGGTTCATTATAGGGTAGAAAATAATAATGTTCGTTTTTTTATCTTCATGATCCATGAAAAGTGTTCCATCATTGATACTTGTGATGGTCTGGCACATTTTCAAGAATCTTCTCACCAAAATGATGGGTGAGTGGCCTAGTTCTCTATCCTCTTCCACATCAATCAAATAGAAATATGAAAGAAATATTTTTCTTCGAAACCCAATTAACACATCTTCAAAAATAATTTATAAGAATATAATGGATCTATATGAATTCATTACCACAACTCTTGTGGCATTAAAATTTACCATATTCAAATAGGTAAATACTGATTGAGGAAGTACACAAATAGTTTATACAATAATATATAAATCATATTAGAATATAAAATATCCAATGGTACATGGAATATAAAATTCCCCTAAATCATGATATTTTAGATTTTGTTGGGTGTGATCAAAGAGAAGATAATTCGTTTTAACTTCACCGATTAATACCCTCAAATACTCATTTTCTATTTGAAAATATCCTTAAAAAATATGTAATTCTTGGGGATTTTTTCAAGAGCCTCCATTAAGGTAAAATTAATTTCTACATTTATGTTTACATGGTTAAGGATTAGGAGTAACTGTAAGTGGTAGTTCTTTTCAACTTATTTTTTTATTATTATGAAATTAAACATGATCTTAGGCACTTTTGGGTATATTAATATTCTCAGGTTTTTTCAAATTTCTAATAATTTATCTTAACTCATTGATTTCATTCCGAAAATCATCCATTTTGAATCCTTATTAACTCTCCATAACTATTTGTGTACTAGTGGAGGGTAGTTCATAAGGTCTAATTGTCTAGAAAGATGGTGTTCAGTATAGTGGGTGGTTATAAGTATGGGTTAAGATTTTAAATGAGTGAAGGCTTCTATAATTTTTTGTTCCGTTTTTGGAAAGGGGACCAATGTGTATGGATTTTCAAAGGGGTATGTCCTAGTTTTACTGATTACCAAATCCATACTAGACTTGGGTTTTCTCTCTATATCATTGGTTTTCTTGAAAATTAACTTGTTTAATTTATAATGAATAAATTTTCATTTATATTACTTATTCAAACTAGTGAGATAAATGCCTACATGATAAGCTCAAAACTTATATCATATTTAGTGCTTATTATTCACTAATTTGATCCAGATCCATCTGTCTCACCAAACTGATTATATATTCATGTTTAACCTCTAATAAGGGATATATTCTAGATGTTATAAGATCATGAATAAATATTTTTCTAGTACCTAATATGAAAAATGTTGATGACTTATGTGAAATCTTTTTATTCTTGACTTTGTCTTTTTCTGGAAATTTGTCTACCATGGATCATTCATATGAGGAATATAGTAGGACTCCCTAATATCCTATGAATACTTGGTATATTAAAATGTGGAAGTGATTAAAAAATATCTCTTAATGCCAAAAAATATAACAATTATTTTTTAATCTCTCAATGTAATCAAATTTAGTTTCATTTATAGCCAGTTTGATGGTGTACAACTCCTTTGTTATTTTTTTTATTCTAGATGTTTGGAAAATAATTTAATAAATAATATATTTAGGCTAACTAAGTATTGGGTCCCAATTAGTAGTAATATGAATAAAAAATCCATCGATGATGCATTAATTGATAAGGTTAGCACCCTCTACCTAACTACTTCCTCATTTACTCCTCTTGTATTTAATGTGGAAATGATATGGTCTAACCTGTTGATTTTTCATAATTGGATATTCTCTAAACAATCAATGAAATTAAAGAGGTATATAAATCAATTTATTTATAAGTTTAATTTCAATTTTAAGATCATTCATTTTAATTTGATTTGTTTTATTAAAAATTGAGATATACACAAGTCTCTAATGACCTAGTTCAGGTTATTAGAAATAATAACTGACTTATAATTAACACTTTGAGTTTTAAATAATTTTATATGAGTAATTTATTAAATACTATTTTAGAATTTAATGTTTTTATATTCTAATAATAGGTTATTTTAATTTTAGGATTTTCAAGAACAGGGTTTTGGTTAGAATTCCTAGTCAGGTAAAATATGGGTAATATTGATGGAAATTCCTCTAAAAATGATTAAATGATTTTACTTGTCCCTATAATGGTGGGAATAATCCTCAATTAATATGAATTTTTTTTTCTAACCTGAGTTTTCCTTCAAAAAGGTGATCTTTAGATAAATTGTTACATTTTGGTCAGAAAAAAAGAGCTTTTTTCTACATGATTTTTTTTATTTCAATCAAAATATTCAATAAAGGAGTTAATTGAAAATAATGAATTGGGATAATGTTAATTATATTTAAGTTGGTCTAAAATATTAAAACTTATCTTAATACTATGAATATATATTCTTCTTCTTATTCTAATTATGTAATAGAGAGAATCTAAAATCTCTTAGTCTCTCTCGATTAACATAATGGTGATCTTGAGAATAAACTAAAATGAGATATCAGCTTAGTCAAACCTCATTTTTTTTGTGAATGTTTTGTAGTATACCCTAAAATTTGTGTTACGAAATTCCTAATTAGGAATTTTTATTCCAAATTATTCAAAATTTACCACAACCACTTCAACATTTGATGACAATTGTTGATCACTAAACCACCTAGATATAGCATTTTCTATAATATACGAACTAAAAAAGGTATAGGGAGATACTGATCAATGAACAAGGAAGTAATTAATTTGAAAAATCAAAATAAAATTTCATGAGAACATGATAATTTAAAATATTTTAGGAATATTGAATCTATTTTAACAAAAAAACAATATTTAGTTTAAAGACATGAAATCAAGAACCATATAAATATTTCTCTTTCCCTTCACTGATTACTCAGATTTTACCCCTAAATATTAAGGGAAACCAATCTAAGAGGAGGAGAATAAGTAATTAATAATATTTAAATGAAATTAATATGATAAAATAAAATATGTATCTAAAATCCTCTAAAATATCATGCATGTAGGAGTAGTAAAAAATTTACCTCTTTAATGTGGCCTCTTATTCTGTTGTAGATTCATAGTATCCTCCTAATCGTCCTGTAAAACCTATAAAATATTCTACTTTAAAATTTATAATGTCACCCTATTTATTACCACATCAATTACATATAATGATTGGATCATCCAATAAGTCAAATTCATTAGTTATTTGATTATTGTGAAATATCCATTCTGATAAGATTTATGTGGAAACCACCATTTGGTTTCATGAACACTAATAAGGTAGCTTTTGTCTTTATATTTTTGTTTAGATTATTTCATCCTAAAACTTTCATTAACCATTAAAATTTCATCTATCCAGTTTAATAAAAATTGAATAATTCATTAATCAACTATGCCATAGTGGACAGATTGATCCACCATGAAGTTTAAGTGAATTCATGGACACCTGTTACCCCATGATAGTAATGATATCATATATAATAACCAACATGTTGTTTATTTGATATTTTTATAGTCACTTCAGATAATTAATTTATTAATTTAATAGTAGTGTGAATGGTTCATAACATAATGAAATTTATATGAATCATCGATCATATTCCATCTAATCATTGATAAATCATATGAACAATTAATATATATATTCTTATGGTTAATGGATTCAAGGAAAATTAAATGAATTTAATTTTTTGGTCAATGGATCATATACATGAGTAAAAAAAGACTCCATGTAAGATTCATCATGCAGTCAATCGATATAAACAACTGGTCAGTTGAGAAATTTTCAAAATTTTAGTCATAGTCAATTGTATGTAGAACTTCTATAATTCACAAAACTTATTTTTTCATTAGATTAAAATAATACATATACAAAATATATCATAATATTCATGATTTTGAGAAGGGTTTATTCTAATAATTCCAAAAATCTAATAATGAAATTAAGACTAATGTTGAAATCTATTTTCTCACAATAGCCTAAAATACTATTATATGCTAAATAAGAGATAATTAATGTGTAAACAAATAAATTTTGGCATTAAAACAAAGAAAATATTCAATGTAATATATGAAAGTATTATAATTTTTAGTCTCTTCTCTATTTAACCTTCCACATTATAGTCATTTATTTAGGTATCAATATCATATTCAAAATGATATGTAATATTTTTTAAAACATTTATAAAAGGATTTATATTTAGAATTTTTAAATTTGGGAATTTAATTTATTTTTTTATTTTTTGATACATTTTTATTAATAGATATTATAAATTTTTGAAATATGTTTTTTTACATTTTTAAGATATACACAATTATTTTCATTAATATTTGTTCTAATATGAATTTTCCTATATGGATGTTGATATTTTATAATTGTATTTATGATGATAGAATTAAATTATGACAGACAATATGATGTATTTTTATGGAAAATATATCAAAAAATTTAAATTACTGATGTGAGAATGTATAAAAATAATTTTTTTTCAACTAATAATATATTGTTAATAGTGAATCGTAATAGTCTGAGGAAGATATCTTCAAATGGAATTATATTTTACATGATGGGTATGTTTTTATCTACAAACATATTTAAATTAATTTAGTGATGAAGAAATAATATATTTTCAATTTCTTCCATCCATTGAAAATACCACGAAATAATATGAGGCACGACAATCATTGTGGTTACTAATTTATAAAAACCAAAAATATATATCTCAACCACCAAAACATCAATGAAGTATATCAGAACTATAGTGGAAGTTACAATATTCTATTTTTTATCTTCCCCCATAAAACTATAGTTTAGTTCCCTAAAATGTCAAATGGTTTGGAAGAACATATATTTTTATCTTTACTTATTATACATTATAATTATACAATTATCAAAAAATTTATTTTATACATCTATTATCCTCAAATATATCTTCAACATAGTGAAAATGTATCTATAATCTCTCTTAAATAGTTTTCCAAAAAAATGAAACTAAAATATATGTACTCAATATGAATGAATACAAAAAATAAAACACATTAAAAATTAAATGATGTTATCTCTAGTCATCACACTCATAATTACGGTGAATGATCAAGATCTGATAAAAATTCAACCCCCATATTTTCAAAATCTGTCAAGTAACTGATAATCCTTCTTTTTTAACATTTAATATTTAATAATGATGATACCAAGAGTAAATGAAATATTCATATTCAATTATGAAAAATATTATATTTATATTAATCCATGAATCTCATGCCTCTTGAAATAAAAAACCATCTATAAAAACAAATACCTACAAATGATTTCCATGTTTTTCCATTTTTCATTACTCCCCCAGTATAGTTTATTCATTTTTGACAAACATTTAGCTAAGATTTATGTGATTCTCTCCGTTTTTGAAAAAATAAAATTAAATAAATGGAATAAATTATAATATCCCTATATTATCCTCAATTAAAGATAGGTTGAACACCCATTATCATTCTAATGTTGTAAAAATTATCCTATGAAAGTGGATTTAATATTAAATTTTCATGTAGTTCTTTTTTAGAAAATTCATATTACAAAAATAATTTGTCCACTTCAAAATTTATTAATCTTTACACAGTATTTTTGTACCTTAATAATTTTAAACAATATTCTTTAAATGATTAATCAATAACTAATTATAACAACCCATGGAAAATGTAATAATTCATCAAACATATGCATTTAATGTTGACTATGTATCAATATAATTTTAAAAATATCATATATTATATAGAAAACATAGATTTCATATTACTTAATGAAAATATGTTTCATTTTCTTATGTTCCTTTCGGTATAAAATTCTTATAAAAACTGAAAAAAACCCTAGACGTCTGTTAATAATAATTATTTCTTACCTAATCCAAGAAATATATAAAACATCAGAAGATTTAATCTTCCAAATTAAGGAAAAAAATAATCATTAGTCATATTGAAACACATTAAAATTATATTATTTACACCAAATAGGGATACATTAGATTCACTAGGGAATTAGGCACGCAACATCACAACATATAAAATAGTTGTTAAAGTTGTTAATAATAAATAACTTCTATTAACTTTTATAAAATATATTTGGTTAGGTTACTACTATCATAATCATTAAAAAAATAGTACCACATAAATTAGACAATATATATCCTTCTCATAATTAATTCTATACATCATTGAGTTCTCTAATGACTAATTATCTTAAAATAAAAAAATGTTTTCTTTTTATCAGTTAATTATAAAAACCTATGGAATCATAAATTATATAGGCACAAACATCTATATGATCTACTTACATTTTCTTCATCAAAACAAGAAAATAATTTTCTTTATTACTCTTACTGATAATTTCATCTACAAAATGACAAAAATAATTAATTTCATTCAGTTATCCATGATATAAAATTATCAATCCATTTATCTTTTTATGGAATTAAACATCTTCCAACATGTGAATAATATACAATGATATTCCATTGAGAATTTATTGGAATTATAAAAAATATTAAATAAATTGTAACAAATGTATCAACGTCACTATGTAGAAATCCATCAAAATTCACTTTGTAATCCACATAGATCATTATATTTGAATGTGGATATTACATTATTTTATAAAATTATATACATTAATTCAATGAAGACATTAATAACATTTATTATTATATAAATAAATTCATTATTAGTAAAAATATATTTAATATTAGCAAATTCTATATGTAACCGCCCTTAAAAAGAATATAATGTAATATTTCCATCCACTTCACCTATTTCATTCACATTATTTTATAGTAACAACTTTGATCTCATAATATTTCATTTTTTTCTCCAAAACAAATTCCCTTCTATTTTTTCCTTGATTTTATCTAAAACCCATTAATTTAATCAATCAACTCCTTATATACCAATGATTTATTAAATATCATCTGTTAACTATACTTTTATAAAAATGGGTAAAAACAAATTTTTATTTCTGATAGTCTTTTTGTAAAATCCTCATGTATATATATACTGAAAACATTAATGTTTGAAGAATTTATAAAATTTTATTATAAAAAATTTATATAAAAATATATGGGGGATTTTATAAATCAAATAATACAAATCATATGAAATATATAATATATGTTTATTTTTTAAAAATCATCAGGTATAGTCACATAATTAATTTATATTTTTTTAAATCAATAAATATTTCAAAAAAAAGGAAACCTAAAACATATCACGCTATTCTCACTAACATGTGTATAAATATGATAAATCCTTTAGAAAATTTTTCATTATCTATTGTTTTTTCTTCGTATAATTAATTTTCTACCTCTTAAGGAATCTATTTTCCATGATACAACCAACAAAAATATGTTCTACCACTGTTTCCCCCTCTATCAACCTCATCATCCTCCAAAAATAAAAATATATGGTATGAGTTACTCACCTATATTTTGATAATTTTTTCTTCAATTTTAACAGTTTTCCATCAATTTTCATTATGTATCTTATATTTTTTGTTTCCATGAACTAAATGTATAAGGCCCCGGACTTAAACCTTACTTAATATTAAATTAAATGAATAATTCACATTGATAAACTTTTCAGGTTAGAGTTTCAGAAAATTAGGACATAACTATTACATCTCAAAATATTACAAAGTAGACACTTCTACTAAGTTTCCAAAAAATAAAAACTCTTAAAAAGAGACATGTCTTGTTCCATGTTTTAGATAGCATGACTTTTCCTTGATCTCATCCTTGACCCTATTCCACATTAATTCCTATGAAAAACATTTCAAAAACTTGGGGTGAGCATAAAAATCTCAGTAAGGGATACACAAAGAATGAAAACTGTTAGTTTTTGAAAATAACAAGTAAACCATGTATACTTTATCAAAGTAATACCTTTCACCATTATGAAGTTGTAAAAAATATTCACTGAATAAAAGATCATTACTTAACATATTGTAACCAAAATATTACCATAAAACCCATATAAAGAACACATAACATATGAAGGTTACTTGGGACATAAACATACTTAAATGGAATAACCCTACGGTCGACTTCCACACATATCACTTAATGGAATAGCCATACGGCCGACTTCCATACCCAATGCATTGGAGGTTATAACGTAACCACCCATCCCGGTATTCACGGCACCACCCGTCATATCGTTTATCACGTAGCCACCCATCAAATGTCCATGTACCATTATAAAATTATAAGACATAAAACAAATATAAAGAAAATAAAACATTTCCACACTTTGATCACAATATATCACATAATTATATTGAAATAAAAAATCCATTATAAAAAACCCTTTTCAATACCAAAATACATAAAATAGTATATGGTATTTATTTCATTTAAAAAAACATTACGGCTTGTTGAGGAAGCCAAAGACCAAATAATATTCGTGGCGGCGGAAAAGGTCGTTGTCACTACGTACGTTAAAAGAAACATTCCTTTTTTTCATTTAGTAAAACGCTTCATATAAAAAGATTCTTTTTGAATAAAATTAAAATTCAAATGGTTTTATACACCGTATAAAATAAAGTTGTGTATAAAACAAAATATTCCTCAATGAAAAGAGATTGAGACGAAGTCCCTTACCTCGGGTCCGACTTCACTCGATCGTTCTTTAACGTCCTGAATAATAAACATGAGTTAATTTCTACTTGATTAAGAACATTTTTCAAGTTCATTATTACTTTATATCACTTATTACCATGTTATAAACATTATGTAATCATTTACGTTATAATGTTTGTTTTGTCAATATTTGGTTCTTAATTCGAAAGTGGACTTCTTACAATTACATGTTGTTTGTGTGGTCAAAGGTTAATTATATCCAGAATGATATTCATGATTTGGATATCATATATATCATATATATCTATCATATACCTGTATTTATAATATTACATAATCATTTAGAGTTAAGAAATGAAATGCACCGTTCATGGAGACGGTAAGCCGTAGGTACGCATGAATGCTACTTTCATTTCTATGTCATATTAATTAAATTAAATCTAAATGAGAGGTATGTATATTTTAATTCCAGAATCATATTAATCATTTATATGTAACATAAATAATATATAATAACTTTAAATCCATCCTTTATACGTACCACATATGGCATTAACGAATCAAATCACTTTGAGGGGGCGTTAGTCCGCACTTCCTAAAATGAAATTATCGTGTTTACCCACAATGGAAACCATAAAGGTATGCCACAAATGAAAAATACAGAAGAATAAGGAAAACATAAACAAAATATATATCATATATAAATATAGTGACATCTTAATGGCCCCCATTAAAGGTGTTAAAAGAAGATTGAACAGTCATCGTTTCGTGAGGCAGAAATTCTCCAAACACAGAAACAGTATGTTCTTTAACCATTAGATGGAGGTGTGTGTAGGTGTAGCTCGAATACTTCTTATAACAACATCATATTATATTTAAGATGCTTTAATTGTTACAAAATAAATAAATAAAAATATGTTAGGGTGTTTTAGAAGCAAAATAAAACAAAACAACACAAGTGAAGACATTACCTTAAAATCGGGTAACTCTCTTAGATTTGAGCTCAAAGGCATCCTTGGGAAGCCTTGTACACAATGTGAGGATTCTAGGAGTAATAGAGGGATGTGGAGAGACAAAAAGAATAGATCTTGGCCGAACCAAAGGCTTTTGAGGTGTGGGTAAGGAGGTAGAGGTGGGGGCCTTTTATAAGAGGAGAGGAGGGGCACTCTTGGAAAGTTATACAAGTTTACTTTATTATAAAATGATTTTCGGATTTTAAAGGTCCCACGTTGATATAATGTGAGGATAAGGTGATAAGGGTTTGAAATATACTCATCCAATAGGTCTTTTACAAGTGTAAGTCTTATATTTTAGATTATCTTTTCATTTTATTTAAATTGTTTATTAATGAGGTAATCGTTGCATCATCATGATGTCATAAATAATTTAATTTATTTTATGTCTAAAAATTATAAAAAAATACTATGATGTAGGAAGTATTTGTATCTTTCCAATTTCTATTTATAGTCAAATATCTTACTTGTATAACCCCATGTAAAAAACTTTTTAGTAAAACAACTCATATTTGTGACATTTTAATTTTAACATTAAATAAAAAGTTGTTAATGTCATTTTCCTACAAAAGTGGCTTCATGGGGTCCCCAAGTTGACCCATGGATTGTCTTGGTCGGTTATGACACATCAAATAAGGTTATGACATGTTTCATGTTCATTTCATATTATTAAAACATTATTTTTACCTTAAACTACACTAATTACCTCTAATCGCGATTAATAAACTTCAAAGTTACTATTAAACAAAAAATTATTTTAATCCCATTGAACCAAATTTTACTTATTAATTACAACCATGTATGTAGGATTTTTGAAATTCAAAACACAGAGGTGGTAAATTTTCATTTAAACGAACAATCAGTTTTTTAAGTACCACTTAGTGGTTTCACTATTCATCAAAAATTGACGTTTTTCTGAAAAATACCAAAACTTCACCCTAAGCTATATTTGATATTCCGAATTCAAAAATAAAGTCTATTTTACAAAATTCAAAACATTTAAGTTTCATTAATTAATTTAATAATTAATCCTCGCTGTCAGAGAAAATAGCGTGTTTTTATGAAACAATGAGTATCAAAAGATTGACACTAGTTTAAGTCCGATTTCCAAGTGAAATTAATTCCAACGACCACTATTGGATTAAATGGTAAATATATATTCTAATTTTTCTTTAAAATAAATTCAAATGATAATTTAATCATATAAATAAATTAGATTAAAAAGTGGTTTTGAATTAAAATACAACATTTTTCACTATTCATTAAAAAATGAACTTTATCGGAAAAATACCAAAAATATACACAAAGTAAATTTTGATGTCCCAATTCTAAAGGAGAGTTTTATTTGGTCCAAAAAAAATTTTAAGACTGACCAAAACTATGTTTAATAACGGTTCACCATCAAAAGGCAATAAGTGGACCTTTAGTGAAAATTAGAGTATATATGCCTAAAATTGAATTATTTTCGTATTTTAAGCCTTTATCTTTTATTGGATAAATGTAAAAACATTTAACAAACATATATAATTATATTTTAGTTATTTCTATTCAATCCCGCCAATACAACGTCTACGTGTTAACTACCATTTAAAATAATATTATTTTATTACAAGTGTGCAACGTAAGATTTTAAAGAAACTCTTTGTTGTGTATCGGGTACGCAATCGAACATAGCAACCCCTTTAAAGTAAAATTAATATTTAATTAGTAAATATTAATACATATGAAAATGTTTTATTCTTTATTTACTTGGGATGTTACATCCTTCCCCCCTTTTAGGAATTGCATCCTCACAATTTTATTCACTTATCAAAATAAGTGGGGGTATTTATCCCTCGTAGCATTTTTAGATTCCCACGTTGCCACTTCAACCATATGGTTTTTTCTAAAAACCTTTACCTGGTGAATTACCTTATTTCGCAACACTTGCTCTCTTCAGTCAGGAATCTGGACTGGTTGTTCTTTATAAGAGAGATTCTCTTCCAACTGAACTACCACTGGGCTCAAAACATGAGATGGATCTGGCATATAATTTCTCAACATCGAAACATGAAAAACATTGTGTACGTGAGATACACATGGAGGTAAAGCCACTCGGTATCCAACTGATCGAACTCTCTCCAAAATTTCATATGGTCCAATGAACCTTTGACTCAGCTTTCCTTAATTACCAAATCACATCACACTTTTCCATGGGGAAACCTTGAGAAAAACATGATCGCCTACCTCAAAATACATATCCTTCCTCCGGTTATCCACATAAATTTTCTGTCTACTCTGAGCTATTATCATGTGTTTCTGAATCAACTGAACTTTTTCTGCCATCTCTTCTACCAATTCTGGTCCCATCAGCTTCCTTTCACCTACTTCATCCCAAAAATCTGGAGTTCGACACCGTTTACCATATAATGCTTCAAACGGAGCCATCTGTATACTAGAATGAAAACTGTTATTATATGAAAACTCAACCAAAGAAAGATGTTGGTCCCAACTTCCCTAATAATCCATAGAACAAGCTTGTAGAATATCCTCCAAGGTCTGAATTGTTCATTCTGACTGCCCATCTGATTGGGGATGAAAAGCTGTACAAAAATTTAATTCAGTACCCAACGTCTTCTGAAGGTCTTTCCAAAAGTTAGAAGTAAACCTGGGATCACGATCAGATACAATGGAGAGGGGAACTCCATGCAACCTGACTATCTCTTTAAGATACAATCGAGAAAGTTGATCTAGAGAGAAAGTGTCTAGAATAGGAAGGAAATGAGCAGATTTAGTCAAGCGATCAACAATAACCCAGATTGCATTATTACCTCGAGATGTCTTCGGTAATGCCACAACAAAGTCCGTGGATATATTTTCCCATTTCCACTCTGGCATTGGTAAAGGCTGAAGCATCCCTTTCGGTAACTTCCGCTCTGCTTTAACCTGCTGACAAGTCAAACACTTCATAGTAAAATCAGCAATATCTCTTTTCATTCCATCCCACCATTAATAATCCTGCAGATCTCTTTACATCTTAGTACTGCCAGAATGAACTGAAAACGGGGAACTATGAGCCTCACATAACAACTCATTCTTCAACTGTGAATCACCAGGCACACATAATCTCTTCCCAATCCTCAAAACACAATCATTATCAATGTTGAATTCAGGAAACTTACCCTTCTAAACCAGATATACCTTTTTCTGCAACTCACTATCTTCCCTCTATGCTTGCTTAATTCTGTCTGATAGGGATGATCTCACTGATACCTAAAACAAAACAGAAGAACTTCCTGCACCAAAAACTTCTATGCCAAAGTTCATCAAATCAAAAACCAAAGGATCTTGTTCCAAACGTAGCATGGTTAATGAAGCATTACTTTTTCGACTCAAAGCATCAGCCACTTTATTTGATTTTCTCGGATGGTAATGAATTGTACAATCATAATCCTTGATTAATTCCAGCCATCACCTCTGTCTCATGTCAATTCTTTCTGAGTGAATATATACTTTAAAATTTTGTGATCAGTATATATTTCACACTTTACTCCATACTAATGATGCCTCCAAATTTTAGAGCAAAAACAACAACAGCTAATTCCAAGTCATGTGTAGGGTAATTTACATCATGAGTTTTCAACTAACGTGAGGCATATTCAATTACCTGATCATTCTGCATAAAGACACAACCAAGTCCTTTCAATGAATCATCGTTGTAGATAACAAACTCACCATTCCTGGAAGGAAGTGCCCAAACTGGATCATTCACAAATATTCTTTTCAACTCTTGAAAACAATCATCACATTCTTTTGTCCAGATAAACTTAACACCCTTCTGTGTAAGCTTAGTCATTGGACTAGATAACCGTGAAACATTTTCAACAAACCTTCAGAAGTAACCTTCCAAACCAAGAAAACTACGGATCTTGGTTACATTTGTGGGTTTTTCCCATTCTTCAACAAATTTTGTTTTAGCAGGATCAACAGTTATGCCATCATTTGAAACAATGTGACTATGGAATGAAATTTTTTGTAACCAGAACTCACACTTTCTGAACTTTCCATACAGTTTCTTTTCTTTTAATGTTTTCAATATAACCCTTAAATGACTTTCATGCTCCTCTTTACTTTCAGAAAACACCAAAATATCATCAATAAACACAACCACCATTTATCACCTGATTCAACTGAGTCATCACTGCAGTATACTACTCAATTATGATTCTGACCATCTCAGTATGCTGATTTGTAAGGTCATTTCCCTCAGTATTCCTTCCCAAAAAAGCTTCTCTGTTTCCTCTATGAAAAACCATTCTTAGCACTGAAATACCTTAGGTGAAGCAACATGGTAATCTGTAAATGTTATATCATTTCAATCATACCATAAATTAATTTATAATTTAGCAATTTTATAACTCTTAAAGTTGTCTAAACCGACCTCTGATACCAACTATAAGGCCTCGCCCTTAAACCTTACTTAATATTGAATTAAATTAATAATTCCAATTGAGGATATTTTCAGGTTTAGAGTCTTAGAGAATTAGTACATAACTATTACATCACAATAGATTACAAAGTAGACACTTCTACTAAGTTTCCAAAAAATAAAAACTCTTAAAAAGAGACATGTCTAGTTCCATGTTTTAGATAGCATGACTTTTCCTTGATCTCATCCTTGACCCTATTACACATTAAGTCCTATGAAAAATATTTCAAAAAATTGGGGTGAGCATAAAAAGCTCAGTAAGGGATACACAAAGAATGAAAACTGTTAGTTTTTCAAAACAACAAGTAAACCATGTATACTTTATCAAAGTAATACCATTCACCTTTATGAAGTAGTAAAAACTCTTCACTGAATAAAATATCATTACTTACCCTTTTGTAACCAAAATATTACCATAAAACCCAGATAAAGAACACATAACATATGAATGTATCTTGGGACATAAACATACTTAAATGGAATAACCATACGATCGACTTCCACACATATCACTTAATGGAATAGCCATACGACCGACTTCCATACCCAATGCATTGCAGGTTATAACGCAACCACCCATCCTGGTATTCACGGCACCACCCATCATATGGTTTATCACTTAACAACCCGTCAAATGTCCAAGTACCATTATAAAATCATAAGACATAAACCAAATTTAATGGAAAGAAAACATTTCCACACTTTGATCACAATATATCACTTAAATATATTGACATAACAAATACATTATAAAAAACCCTTTTCAATACCAAAATACATAAAATAGTATATGGTATTTATTTTATTTTAAAAAAACATTACGGCTTGTTGAGGAATCCAAATACCAAATAATACTCGCGGCGCGGAAAAGGTCCTTGTCACAGCGTACGTTAAAAGAAACATTCCATTTTGACGTTTAGTAAAACACTTCATATAAAAAGATTCTTTTTGAATAAAATTAAAATTAAAAGGGGTTTATACACCATATAAAATAAATTTGTGTATAAAACATAATATTCCACAATGATATGAGATTGAGATGAGGTCCCTTACCTCAGGTCCGACTTGACTCGATCGTTCTTTAATGTCCTGAATAATAAACTTGAGTTAATTTCTACTTGCTTAAGAACATTTTTCAAGTTAATTATTACTTTTATATCACATATTACCCTATTATAAACATTATTTAATCATTTATGTTAATAATGTTTGTTTTGTTGATATTTGGTTCTTAAGTCGAAAGTGGACTTCTTACAATTACATGTTGTTTGTGTAGTCAAAGGTTCATTATATCCAGAATGATATTCATGATTTGGATATCATATATATCATATATATCCAGAATATACATGTATTTATAATATTACATAATCATTTAGAGGTAATAAATGAAATTCACCGTTCATGGAGATGGTAAACTGTACGTACGCATGAACGCTACTTTCATTTCTATGTCATATTAATTGAATTAAAACTAAATGAGAGGTATGTATATTTTAAATCCATAATTATATTCATCATTTATATGTAACATAAATGATATATAATAACTTTAAATCCATCCTTTATACGTCCCACATATGGCATTAACGAATCAAATCACTTTGAGGGGGTGGTAGTCCGCACTTCCTAAAATGAAATTATCGTGCTTACCCACAATGGAAACCAAAACGGTATGCCACAAATGAAAAATATAGAAGTATAAGGAACATTTAAACATAATATATATCATATATAAATATAGTGACATCTTAATTTCCGCCATTAAAGGTGTTAAAAGAAGATTGAACAATCATCATTTCGTGAGGCACAAATTCGCCAAACACAGAAATAGTATGTTCTTTAACCATTAGACGGAGGTGTGTGTATGTGTAGCTCAAATAATTCTTATAAAAACATCCTGGGTTATTGAATATACTAGAGTTGTTACAAAAGAAATGAATAATAAGATTTTATGGTGTTGGAGAAGAAAAATAAAACAAAAGAACACAGGTGAAGTCATTACCTTAAAATCGGGTAACTCTCTTAGATTTGAGCTCAAAGGCATCCTTGGGAAGTCTTCTACCCAAATTGAGGCTTCTAGGAGTAATATAGGGATGTGGAGAGACAAAAAGAGAAGATCTTGCCTGAACAAAAGGCTTGAGAGGTGTGGGTAAAGAGGTAGAGGTGGGGGCCTTTTATAAGAGGAGAGGAGGGGCACTCTTGGAAAGTTATAAACTTTTACTTTATTATAAAATTATTTTAGGATTTTAAAGGTCCCACGTTGATATAATTCGAGGACAAGGTGATAAGGGTTCGAAATATACTCATCCAATAGGTCTTTGACAAGTGTAAGTCTTAGATATTATATTATCTTTTCATGTTATTTAAATCGTTCATTAATGAGGTAATCGCTGCATCATCATGATGTCATAAATTATTTAATTTGTTTAATGTCTAGAAATTATAAAAAAATAATATGATGTAGAAAATAGTTTTATCTTTCCAATGACTATTTATAGTCATAAATCTGACTTGTATAACCCCTTGTAAAAATTGTTTTACTAAAATAACTAATGTTTGTGACATTTTAATTTTAACATTAAATAAAACGTTTTTAATGTCATTTTCCTACCAAAGTGGCTCCATGGGGTCCCCAAGTTGACCCATTGATTTTCTTGGTCGGACATGACACATCCAATAAGGGTAGGACATGTGTCAAGTTCATTAAATATTATTAAAACATTATTTTTACCTTAAACTACACTAATTACCTCTAATCGCGATTAATAAACTTAAAAGTTACTATTCACCAAAAAATTATTTTAATCCCATTGAACCACATTTTACTTATTAACGACAACCATGTATGTCAGATTTTTGAAATTCAAAACACGGAGGTGGTAAAATTTTATTTAAACGAAAATCAGTTTTTTAAGTACCACTTAGTGGTTTCACTATTTGTCAAAAAATGAAGTTTTTCAGAAAAATACCAAAACTTCACCCTAAGCTATATTTCATATTCCGAATTCCAATATTAATTCTATTTTAAAAAATTCAAAACATATAAGTTGCATTAATTAATTTAATAATTA
The DNA here is from genome assembly GCA_963277665.1 of Viscum album. NCBI lineage: Eukaryota > Viridiplantae > Streptophyta > Magnoliopsida > Santalales > Viscaceae > Viscum > Viscum album. The sequence goes on along the minus strand of OY728153.1, from coordinate 1,977,041,635 downwards.
ATTCTCAATGTCAGAGCAAATAGCGTGTTTTTATGAAACAATAAGTATCAAAAGATTGACACTAGTTTTAGTTCGATTTCAAAGTGAAATTAATTATGATGACCACTATTAGATTAAATGATAAAAATATATTCTAATTTCAATTTAAAACCAATTGAAAAGATAATCTAATCATATAAATTAATTATATTAAAAAGAGGTTTTGAATTAAAATACAACATTTTTCACTATTCATTAAAAAAAATGAACTTTATCAGAAAAATACCAAAAATCTACACAAAGTAAATTTTTATGTCCCGATTCTAAAAGAGAGTCTTATTCGGTCCAATAGAATTTATAAGAGTGACCAAAACTATATTTAATGACAGTTCGCCATCAAAAAGCAATAAGTGGACCTTTAGAGAAAATTAGAGTATATAAGCCAAAAATTGAATTCTTTTTGTATTTTAAGCCTTTATCCTTTATTGGATAAATGTAAAAACATTTAACAAACATATATAATCATATTTTAGTTATTTCTATTCATTCCCGCCAATACAACGACTACATGTTAACTACTATTTAAAATAATATTATTTTATTACTAGTGTGCAACATAAGATTTCAAAGAAACTCTTTGTTGTGTATCGGGTATGCTATTGAAAATAGCAACCCCTTTAAAGTAAAATTAATATTTAATTCATAAATATTAATAAATATGAAAATTTTTTATTCTTTATTTACCTGGGATGTTACAAAATGGGTAATGGTTATCCTTCCATAGAATATAAATTAGTTAAATATCTTATGGAGGGGCATTTAATATTCCCCATTTTTATTATCTTCTAATTTTTCTATAAATGATGAAAACTATTTATACTTAAAATGGTAATGAAAATGAAGATTTTAATGAGATAAGACCTAAATAAATTTAGAATGTTTCTCAATTTTGACATATAATATTTATGAATATGTATATTTCCTAAATCATGGTTTGGAGAATTTATTATATTACCCCAGATAGTCATAATGTATGATGGGAGGGATCATAATACTTAGATTTGTGATGTAAGATACTAATTTTGTTTATTATTACCAAATGTAAATTATTAAAATTACAAAATCGACCATGCCTAATCTGTAATTAATATATATTTTTCTTTATACGTAACAAAAAAAATAGTGTGATACATTCATCCAAGGGTATCAGGAAATGGGAAAAGTAATTACCCATATGTTATAACTCATGATTAAATGTGCGAGTACATGAATAGCATCCTTGAGGGATATATATATATATATATTTAGACTAATGATGTACCCATTTGATGAGGTAGTGTTTATTAATTCTTTCCTTATACAAGAGTAGGACTATTTCATCCTAAATATCTCTTTTACAACCTATATTATGTCCTGATGCCCTTGATATTTTGAAGGGTGGGTAACCAAGATCATGTATTGATAGATTCATTACACCATTAATATTTCATGAAGATTTTATTTTGTTGAATTTACTTTAGTGATCTTTATTAAGAACTCTAGATGGAGATACATATAGAAATTGCAAGCAGTTTCATCAGTTTATGGAACACATTCAATATCATTACTTCATTTTCATGATTGATTTTAGTATACTATAATGTATGATCTTAGTTTTGGATTTCTTTAATCAGTTATACTGAATCAAATAATTTTTGTCGGTTCCCTTGAAATTAATAAGTGTCATCAAATCTTTCCAATCATTGAGATTAATAAAATCAGGTTGAGTAATGAAAATTTTTCCATTTTATTACATATCACATTCATTGTTATGAAATACAATTTAGGGTTCTTTTACATATTTTAGTCAAGGATTATAATATTTTATCTCATAAAAAGTGAATCAGTAAAAATTAAACATATTCATATTATTCCTAACATACTAATCTAGGATATCATATCCTATGATATTTTTGAACCAAAGATTCAAAAAAACATAGAGTATCGTATCAATTTTATGATATTATAGAATATCATAAAATATGATAACATACAAAATAGTCAAACTTTATGTATCATATAATAGGATATAATATGACCTTTATTCCTAAAATACCACCGGTAGAACATGAACCATTTAATCACATTAACCTATCAATCACAGGTTATGATTTCTTAAAGATCATTAAATATGACTACTTTCATATCTAGTAACTCAAGTAATATTATTAAATATGACTGGTTAAGAAAACAATGTTTTCTAAATTTTTTTCTATGAATTAAACTATGTTCTGTATAAAATCTATATTAATAATGATAAAATATATTTAGTGGATTTTTAATAAATTATAGAGTTGATAAATTAATTAATTTTAAATTATTTATATCTGTTAATAAAGTGTTTATGAAACATTTATTAATAAATATTACATAATATTAAGTATTAATTTTAAAATAATTTGTTATATACCATGTTTTATTTTACAGAAATCTATTTTTTAGAAATCATAAGAGTTATTAATAAAGTTCATATAAATTAAATGATAATACAAATATATAATTTTTTTAAATTTTAGGATTCTCAATTTTATATAATTATTAATTTTTTTCCTAAAATTAAGGATCTTACTTAGGATAATATTTAAACCACGTCCAAAGCTTTTGGTTACTGATTCGATCAAGGTTTAAATATTATTTATTATGTTAAATTTAAATTATTTAAAAATTTTAAAAGAAATTTTATTATAGAAGTTTTATAATTTATAAAATATAATATATTTAAAAGCAAAATTACAAATAGTTAATGATATAAAGGATTTAATATTATATAATAAATATAATGTCTTTTTATTCAAAAATATGAATTTTAGTAATTGGATATCTTTAATTATAAATGGTTTATAATTATCATTTATTTATGAATTTTTCATAAATGATTATATCATATTTAAAGATGTGAATTGTTCATTTATTTTGAAGTAATTGCCTTGTATATTATTTTGGGGTGTAAATTTTCAATATTTTGAATATGTGTGTGCTTTAGTTTAAACTTTTTAATTTGTAATTATTATACATGTATCTAAGGAATTAAATTCTAGTGATGATAATGGATTTTGTTTCAAAATACATTGAAATTCGTTTGTAATTAAATTTATTTGATTTAATTTACTTATTGGATTATTGATTTTAATATTTTTTATTAGAGTTATGATGAATTAAAATCACAAAGGAATAATGTATCCATGGGTAGAGGGAATTTTTGTTGGCTTCTCATTGGTCTGGTGGGTTATTCCATGTTCTCGAGTAGTGGGAGGTATCTATTTGTGGATCAAGGCTTGATCATATAAGGATTATCCATATATTAAAATTATAAACCCTTAAATAAAAATATCATGAACCTTATGCCTGAGATTCACATGGATATATGTAAATATGATTGGGAATTTATTTTTGGAGGCATAAAAAAATATGGCTTGTTTAAAGAGTTAAATGTTAATATGGTTTAAACATATTTATGTGTAAAAAGGAATCAGATTATAGAGCTAAATAATTAGGATAATTCATACATAATGTTAATAAAATGATATGATATGTTGAGATTAAATACCCTTCAGAAATAGTTTTTGATTCTTTTAAATGAATTTCTTTTCAAGACCTTGATAATTTAGTATGGGTGACCCTAATAGTTAGGTTCCAATATATTATCTTGTGTAAGGAAAGAATGTAATAAGTATACCCTAATGATTAGTCATGTTTTCATGGTATTATCTCTGGGGAACACAGAGTTGGGAAAACATTATATTTAAGATACGACAGTAATAGAATTAAGCTAATATCCATATGATTTATTTGGATAAAAATTTATCAACTCGTCTATCTATGAATCATATTTGATATGATTGTAAATTATAGTCTATAAAATATATTGATTGGTTATTTATTCACACAAAATATTATAATTAATAATTAAAAATGTATTTTATCCTACTAATAGGTTTGATTAATTGTAAATGTGTCATCATTTTAGTAGAATCTCATTTTGTAAATGTCCTTATAATATGGTAGAAAAAACATGATACTCATCTGATAAAATATTATATTTTTGAAAAATATCATCATAATCATAAAATTTTGATTTTAGATCAATAATATATAAAGAAGAAGATTAATGGTAGAATCTCCCAGGACTGGTAACATAACAGACATTATTATGTAAGGATAAATTATATATATTAGGGAAATATCATATTGAGTAACCAAGTGTTGTTATTTTTCAATTCAATAATATGGATGTTTATGTGTAGTATAGAATGATTCAAATTGGGTTCTAATATCATTATAATTAAAATGGCCTAATGAATTTAATTTTTGATCATATATTCCAGATCATTGGGAATGTCAAGGATAGGATGATCACAGATATTTTTATAAGGATTATTTTGGTTATGGAATTCACCCTAAAATAATCAATATAAATGATTAAACAATTTAAACGAGTTTAATAGTTTATAACCAGTCAATATCAATGTGTTTATAATAGATGAACTGGACATATGATGTACAGGTTATTGTGTTGTTTCAATAATGCATATGGGTAATAAATCAAACTAGATGATGAAAGTTGGTTTGAGAGTCCAATGATTTTTCCATAAGTATCTAGTCAATATCATTGGAACCTAAAACTGTTAAGGATTAGTTATTTTCTAGGGTGCATTAAAATATGAACCAAAATCATGTAGTGGTATATTTTCATGTCATGTTCCAAATTCTATATTTCATTATGTACCGTGAATATGATGCACGTTTTTACCATGTATTTCTTTGAGTGGTTTCATTAATATTTAAGTCTTTTCATGATCATAATTTAATGTTTTAAAGCACATCAATGACATGAATAACATTTTCATTATTTACTATCTACCAAGTATTATAGCTTCAATTTTAATTTATGAATAAGAATCATATATCATATACAAAAAGGGCTTGTGGTTCTACTCTTTTTTGTTGGATTAGTTTGAATTAATTTATTAGATGATGTTGGATCTCATTAGTTTCAGGAAAATATTACAAAAGATTTCTCCCTCTACTAGCTCATTCATCACCATTTGAGATGGATCTGACATTCCCATCATGCATACAAGAGTCCTTTGATATTGATCAGGATCTAGAGTCAAGTGTAACAAACTTGTAGGAACTATGTTTTTTATTATACTCCATTATCATTATAAAACATATTCCATTGAATATATGAATATGTAATACACTATAATGGTTTATCATATATTCCTTATTTTTTTATAGGTTTACAAATATATATTTTTTGAGATAAATGCACCAATATTTTGGTTTTTTTCTCATTTTAATTATCATATGATGATCAGATAAAATACATCAGTGTATACAAAGTAAGTTTCATCAATGAATCGTCAGGTTTAATATACTGATATTGAAGAAAAATATTAAACCAAAAATATTATGTAGTTTATGTTTAACAAGCATAGACTCCTTAGTAGATCAACTAAAGGTAATTGTATTTGACCATTTCATAAATGATTCTATGTAAAGGTCATAATTATGTACCTTATTTTGGAATTTTATTTGTAATGTTCAGGGAATATTACCCTTATACAGAATGTTATGCATAAATACCATATAATTTAACAATTATGTAGATGGTGTTGTGTAATTTTTATCACCATATACCCTTATATAGAACGGTTCTATGTAAATGAATGACCTGTGGACCATTACATAAGTGTCCACATAAAGGTAATATAAGTATTCCATTACAAATATAACCATGAATTATGGTAATCACATATACCCTTACAGAGATATCAATTTATAAAGGTAATTTAAATTACTATCATGAAGACTATATTTAACATTTACAAAGAGAATCACCATTCTATATAATGATAAAAGTATACTACCTTGAAAAAAGAAGTGGTTTTTAGGTATGTATGAGGTGGAAAAATATTTAATAGTATTGTATTTTTATAAGTTTTCCTCAGGAATAATATAGTATTAAATATCATTATAAAAGGAATTTGTGGAATATTTTATCTCATAAATGGTTTTTAAATTAATTAATTATAAACAGTATATAGAAATTTATATAAAATTTTATTAGTAATTTACTAATGAAAGTACACCAAATATTGAAATATAATTTTTAAAATACCTTAATAAATAATATGGAATGTCTTTTGATCCAAAAATGAAATGATTATTTATTAATCATATGTGAAATTTGAAAAATTCTTATAAATTAAAAAATAAGGTCAAAATATAAAATTGTTTACACATAAACTATTGACTGTTCATGTTTTATTAATTTAAATTTTTTGAAATTATATGGAATTCATTATTTAAATATATTAATTATCTGATACAAAAAATATTTTATGATTAATATGATTAAAGGATTAAAAAATATAAGTTATATGATATATAAATTATATAAAAAGTTAACCTATTAGAAGTTGAATTTAAAAATGTATAATTTATAAAACATCATGTTTTTAAATTAAAATTAAATAGTTCATATTGAAATGAGATATCAAAGTGTTTATGTCTAGGATTATGTAATTACCATAATATTTTACCAATTTATAAAAGGAATTATAATATGGTTTCATTTAAGGAAAGGTTTAGAAATTATTATTCTATTTTTACATATGAAATGTTTATTAACATAGAATTTATTCCTTGATTTATTCATTCAAATACTATTTTTTATAATGTCAATATTTTATGTTAAATGATTTTGTGATAAACTGATTCATGGAGATAAAACCACACATTAAATTTTATGTATGACAATATAATATTTTTCATCTACCATAACCTTGGTTTGTATTTAGTGTTTTGTGATTTAGAATATATGGTGATTTTTTCAATTTTAGGTGTTTGTGATATATTGAATTGAATTATATTTTGACTAACCTCTCTACAGAGAGAGGGATTTGGGTTTGGACCACCTATCAGAATGATGTCACATGACTTGTCTATGAATGGTAAATGGGTTTAACTATCTATCACTACAAGATTACTCATGATATGATTATCAATATCATATAACAAAATTTCCAGAACAACCTTACCATCGAAAGATCCATGAATCCATACTTTATTAAGTAAACGTAAATATACATAATGATTAAGGGGTTAATGTTTATATAAAAGTTCACAAACAACATATGACATGATTATTACCTCTTCTTGGCCCGACCCCAACTTCGAGATCCCCCCGAGAAGTCGGGTGGTGCTCTCTTCTCCACTGCATCATCCTTGTTGCCTCATCCACAGAGGACTATTTGACACCTTCCTCTTGGACATCCTATGCGTCACCCTTCACCACCATATCATGCATCCCCAGGGAATGATCATGTATAGCATGATCAACCTGACAAGACATCGGTACATCAGGGAAAACATTCAACGGATGCCCCTAGACAACCTCCTGTGCAGCACCGTAAATAGCCATTGTAACATTCTCTTTATTATCAGTAACTAAAAGTGGAGAATCCTCCATAAACGCATCCTCATGAGTTTATTGTGTAACTATACCCTCCTGATCATATTCTTTAAATTAATCATGTCTAGAACCTTCCTTTAATGTTATCTGTTATAAGCTTTCCACCCTATATTTCTAACTAATTAACATGATAATATTCTTCTAGTTATGAAACATGGCTTGATCAAGGCCTTCTAGATTGATCAGATCAAAATCAGGAGTGTTGATGGAGTCTAAAGTAGTGAAAAAAATTAGTGATGGCTTTATCATTCCCCAACTAGCTCACATGGGTAGGAGCATCATCATCCATGGGACTTTTTCTTTTGAGCATCAACCCGAGATTTAGTCTGTGAGTAAATCAGAATAGAGCCATCACCACAACTCTGTAAAGGATCAACCCCCTCTAGACTTCCAACTAGAGAAGGCACAACATTTATATGTAAGGAAAGTATACAAATAAAGTTGATTGGATCTATATGATGGATTGGGATAGTGGTTTATAAAATCATCTATATAGGAGTTACTAATATTATGATTGAAATAAATCCCATCCAAAATATCTATTTGGTGAGATGAACGCCCATGGAAACTCAATTCTTAGTGAAATATAGATCTTGGATCATTAAATGACCATGATGTGTGGGGTCATCAATTTTATAGGGAGAACAATAATTAAAAGTAATCAATGAATAAATATATGACATGATACTCACCTGTTGATATTCCATTATTGTTGGTTATGGAATTGTATATATAAATCATATTGAGATCATTAATTTTTATGACATATAAATTTGTTCAAAATTGATATATTGGTTTGAAAATTATTCTCATGGAGAGAAACATTCATATCTCCTAAATTATAATATTTAGAATTCAATTTCACCAACTATGACTCATAGATTTTAGCTATCAATTTTCTATCATGATTGTGTGCTGACCAATATAGACATAAATAAATAACAGAATTAGGAAAGGGTGATATATATATTTTGGTTGGTAATGGACCATATGTTCTTCATTATAAATTGGAATGTATCATCATGTTTTTTCATGAATATTAATCCTAGTATAGGAAAACATTTATTAAGTTCCCACCAGAAACAAATATTTTATTCCTATATTTTTTTTCTGAACAGAATGGATTTTCATTCATTATTAAGAACATAAGTCTCTATTTATATAAGAATGAAATATTTTATGTAATTATTAATATAATTAATAGTTTATACAATCTAGACATAGATAATTATTTTTGTATCCTTCAAAAAAATAAGGCCAGAGTTGATTCCAATCCCACCGACCATTGGAATTTTCTCCTTAAACATATAAAAGAGAAAAGTGTTTAATAAATCTATTGAGATGTATATTTAGACTCATTTGATTATGAATCCCTTGATATATTTTAATATTTTTTTACAAGAAAAAATAAAAAACACCTTTTAGGATATAATTTGAAAGGCATAGTGGATTATTGGATCTCACTCATAGTGATGTAAGTCAACTAATGAGTATATAGAGAAATAGTGGTTGTAAGTACTTCGTTACATTTACCAATAATATTAGTCTATATAAATAGGTATTTTATAAAGATCATAACTTTTAATCTTTTAAATAGTTCAATTAGATTTATAATGAAGTATAAAATAAAATTGGATTTTGTATTAATATTCTCCAATCAAACTAGGGTTTTCAATACTTAAGCCAGGAATTCATAGATCATCTGATATATTGTGTAAATTTTTCACAACTCACTCCTCCATGAAAACCACAATGTAATAGCGTGTCGAAGAGAATGAACTAGACAGTTTTATACATGATTCAATGAATAATGATTGTATATAACCTTTTTATATCATTATTAGGATTTAATGTGGAAACTATTCAATTTCCTCTTAACATAATTCCATCAAAAGAAACCATATAGACAAAATATTAAATATGGATGAGAAACGTCACTTAATTTCTTTTTGGAAGGTTTTGAGTTATGAAGTATTATTTTGATGATTAAAATCGTGAAATAGTTCTTGTAAGTCAATTAAGAACATATTTACTAGTTATCCCAAGGATACTGTAGATGCTGAAAAGTGATTAAGTGCTGGAGAAAGTTTTGAAATGACATAGTGATGTCTTATTTTGACCCGGAGACCGGGTCCGGAGGGACTAAGGGTGATGTTCAAAAAAAGGGTGAAGTGCGTGAAAAAATACATGTTGTGCGGAAAGTACTTGGATTCACGAAGAGTCCATATCGTAAGAATGAAATACTTTCACAGCCGCGCCCCTTGCGGTTGATATTTCATGCTGCCACATCAATCACGCAATTATTTAGTGCATCCCAAAATTCCACGGTGTCAGATGCATATAAATAAAAGGATACCACCTTTCTTTTTGGGGCTGAAGAATCTGAATCGGCTCTCGTGTGCATGATTAGCATTCCTCACACGTGCAATATGTCCTTCAGGTATGATTCTTTTTGTGCCCAGTCGCCCCAGGGTCTGCCTTCGCGCCAGATCCCCTTTGGCATAGACTGAACTCCAATCCATCTGGGTCTACCCCTTGCGCAGAATTCTTTCCATTGCACGAAGGTCGTCCAGGTGCACTCAATCCCTTCTTTTGCGCGCACCCCCAGTCCTTACGCATGGCCATTTCTGCATGTGCGTAATTCATACAACTTGCACACAATCCTCCTAGACACAGGCCAAAACTCAGACCCCCCGATTTCATGTCGTCCTGAGGATTTTCTCACCGGGATCCTTTACTTCACGTAAACCTAAAGGGTTACACGTAATCCCCTAGGGCCCTTCACCTTGGTGCTCCCCGGGCGCCCTCTTGCGCAAATACCCGATGCCCTCTTTCTATGTGCTATTCACAGGTGTCTTGTGCACCCCAGGTATCCACATCATACATGGTTTTCCCGTATGAACGTCTAGGATTGTATGAAGAAACTTCAAAGTACCTTGGACAATACATCATGTTGTGTTGTTTCACCTCATGATTCTTTGCATAGGCACGCTAATGGCTATGATTCTTTGCATAGCCACGCTAATTCCGACTCATCGATTGTTCGATCCATGACACCCCCTCAGTACGGCCTTGTCAATGCCTTCCCTCCAACAAGGGGCAGAGGGTACTCATCATTTAAGTCCTATGCGTATGGAGCAAACCCATCTCATCCGAGATGTAGGACGTTAAACTGCCAAAAACCATGTCCATAACACATGACGTTAATCTATGACCTTGCCTCCTGCCTCGCACATAGGATCCCCCCACCTTTGGCATTCTCCACGCCCACTCGTCTCCATGGGGATGGGATCACCCCTCAAAGGGGATGATATCCTCCTTATTGGAGTGGCATTTGTCAACGGGGAAGGGGCGCCACCCTGGTGTAAGCCCCTAACAGTTCTTACAGGAGGTACTGCCCCTGTTCCTCCCCACTCCCTCAGCACCAAGGCCAACCAAGGGCGTGGTGGGGAACAATGATCCTCCTTTAATCTTCGGTCCCTAAGACCAGTGGAGGGAGTGATAGGGAACAGAGCTCCTCCTCTCTTTCTAGTTGCCAAATCCCTCTCCCGTTACGCTTTGTCGCCAACGGGCCTCCAACCTAGAGTAACTCCCGGCACCATGGGCTGCTCAACGCATAATCCCCTCTTAATTTCCAAAGGACGCACCCTTCGCAATGTGATCTTCAAGTCTCTGATGGCTCTTGTTTCTCACACCGAGCGTGAATCACGTGAGCGTAGAGTAAGCACCGACCATAAAAAACCTTGGGTCGCCTCAGATCGTAAGCCCCCAATGCCACCATCCTGCATGATGTTAAACTGCATTCCATCCCAAACTTCGAGGACTTTGATCTGTGATAAGGCATGGTATGTAGGAAGCCTCCACGAGGTTCAAGCCCCACCACCTTGGGCCACCTCAGAGAGTAAGCCCCAATCCATCCCAAACTACGGGTACTTTGATTTGTGCTAATGCATGGTACGTAGGAAGGATTCATGAGGTTCAAGCCCCACCACCTGGGTCTTCCTTAGAGTGTAAGCCCAAATCCACCCGAAAAACAGTGACTTTGATCTGTGTTAAGGCATGGTACATTAGAAGCCTCCACGAGGTTCAAGCCCCACCACCTTGGGCTGCCTTAGAGTGTAATCCCCAATCCACCCGAACTACGGGGACTCTGATCCATGCTATGGCATGGTACGTGGGAAGCCTCCACAAGGTTCAAGCCCAACCACCATGGGCTGCCTTAGAGTGTAAGCCCCAATCCATCCCAAACTACGGGGACTTTGATCCGTGCTAAGGCATGGTACGTAGGAAGCCTCCACGATGTTCAAGCAATCCACCTGGTCATTCCAACACCATTCATGTCAGTTCATCAACACCATGGGCCACCTCAGAGTGTAATCCCTATACCCTTCCCACATGACGTTAAAATGTATTCACCATCTGAACTATGTGGTCTTTGATTCCCTGCCACGGGGATACGTAGGAATCCCCCATGAGGCTCAAGCCCATCACCCATGACTCATCATGATCTCTCATTCGATCCCACGTGTCTCGGGAAGATCATTCCCTAGCCCAGAGGTTCCACTTCCTCTGTGTCCTATCCATGCGTCCATTCTCATGGGTCGCCTCTTCTGGTGTCCCATCGTTTCACCGAACTACGCAGACATTGATTCCCTTCCATAGGTATATGTAGGAAGTCTCCTCATGGCTCAATCCCAAAGCCATAATTCATCCTGATTCTTAACCTGGCCACCAAATCATGGTGGGATCATGCCACTTCATTCCTCATTCCCCTCCACAGTATTCGGAAGGCTACCCATGTGTTGGCCCCAACATCGGTGTTCCCTCCAGGGGGTTCTTCAATCTAATCTACTCTAGCTAGTGTTCTGATCAGTTCGATCTTTTGCCGATGGATGTTAAACTTGTGTCATACCCTGTGTTAGACATGGGAAGCTGGGGAAAACCACATAAACATGCCTATGGCATACAATTACACACATTCTATGTGGGATGCATCGGGCTTCCACACCATCAAGAAGCCCTATGATAAGGGACAGGAGACAGAAATTCCAATCTCTAGTGTCAATACATGCCATTGATGCCCCAACGTGACTACTCTCATAACCGAAGGTTTCTTCCCTGACCGGACCCCTTGGAAGGTCCTGACAGAAGCGGTGTAATTAACTACTGTCCATGAAGATATGGCACCGGGAAGAGCATCACAAACAACATTTTCAATTTATGGGGAAGACCCGAACTAGGAGACGAGCTCTGAGGCGGAATCCATGGAGGGAAGAACTGACATACCATCATCCCATTTCGATCAAGGAGCAGACGTCCCTGATTAAGGAGTGGATTCCACCCGCATTTGGAAAGCGAGAATGCGGGGTAACAGCAGTGTGTCCTCAATGTGACGGATGTGCATGCCCCGGTGAAAGCGTCGAACACAAAAAATGGTGAACCCGACATGAAGATCCTCTCCTCAGCATGGAGGCTCAAAGAGTTCAGGGCATCAATAGATAAGCATGTCATCTGACCTCGTCATCCAGTATCGGGTCCCACGAAACAGGTCTAACGTGAAACACGCCAGATGTTGGGATAGATAGGATATTGATCATTCCGTTCTGCGATGTTGTCAGCTTGGATTCCTCTTGCCTACCATGGAAGACGGAATGGTGCTTCGGCACTGGTTGTCGATTTCTTTTCCTGGTAGTATTAATGAGTTCATATCCCTGCTTTCAGGAATCAAGTTGTTGTATCCGGAGCTCGTTCACCTGCCCACCGGCATAGGGGCAGAGGCAATATTGACATGGCTACCCCACGTGGTTCTACCTCTTGCAAGACATCTTCGACCGCCACGACTACTGGGTGCACACGCTCCCTCCCCCCATCAAAGATTATCCATTGAAGGGTAATTAATGACCATGTACGCATGTATGAGGAGGAGGGGGTCATCCCCACCAAGGACATGGCCCGTTTGGACTTGAGGTCGCTGCACCTCACCGTCAATGCTGCCCCCGAGGGCCACGCAGGGATCCGCTACTCCCCACCCCAACATTCAATCATTTCATGAGCTTATCCTCGAAATGCCTGGACACCTCCCTCCCCTATGCCGATGAGGTAGGGGATGTCCGGGTTGGCCCAATCGGAGACCCGCTTCAAGGGTTCAAGGCTAGGGCCCTTGCCAGGCGGTGTCAGCACCACCACCCAGTTACTCGAGCCAAGGAGAAGGTAATCCATGTGCTTGCACCACATGCTCTAGTCCATCTAACCCGACACCTGTGTCGAGCATGAGCGGAAGAGGATTCCTGCCATGGGGCATCAACATCAGCAACCACTGTGGCCCGAGCCACCGCTGACTCCTATCACCAACTCCCCGCACACGTTGAGAAGGGGCAGCTATACACCCTACCTAGATCGAGGCCCCAACTACCCACGGGCAGGCTGGGTCGAGTCCCCCGGTTGCCAACACAGGCAATGGCCGCTACAGACCAATCCATTGCAGTGCTATCCAGTGTGAAGGCCTACTCCGTGCTGCCGTTACAGAAGGTGTGGTCTCTCACTGCTTCCAAACTCATCTTGGAGGTCTACCTGACGCCACCTTCATCCCATGTAAGGGTCTTCCCCATGACAGCAACACTCCATGTGGGGGTCTCTCCTATGCACACTACACTAAGTACGAGGTCACTTCCCCTACCATGGACCGCGTGTATGGAGACATTTCATGTGGGGTCACTCGCCATCATTGAGGTCCTCCCCATGTCCATGTGCCAATCGGTTAAGGTCATCCTCTCCCCTGAAATCGGAGAGTTGGAGGTCAACACCACTTCACCAATATCCAGTATGGAGGTCCTCCCCGTGTCCCTTTAGAAATCTATCCCAGTGCTCCTCGCACCCCAGCATTCTCGGGTAGAAACCCTCTCCGCCCCAGCACCAGTGCGGCCAAAGGACCCCATGCCGGAAACCAGCACTGCCCCGAGGATCTACCCAGGGGAAGGGAGGCGGGTCGTTGCTGCCACCAGTGGAATTCTGGGGAAGGTCTGACGGAAATCAGACCAGTCCGCTTCTCAGACTCCGAGGAAGAGTACGACTCGACGCTGAAGCCCTCTCCTCAGTCCTCTGATTCAAGGGCTGGGGCAGGGGCGAGGCACATTAGCCTCGTACTCCCTGAATGCATGATCCATAGGATCCCTTCCTCCATTCTAATGTATATCCAGGAAGACAAGAACCTGGCATGTCCCCAGGGACCAGCCACACAGTCACCATCGGCCTCTCCAGAAGCACCTTCTGCATCTGCTAGAGATAGCGGAGAGCTATTCTGGGGGTCAATGGCGGAAGAACCACAGAATAGTGCACCCTCGGCAGACCCTCATAGGACAGCCCAAGATTCGGTGGCCAATCATCCCACTCGTTGTATTCAATGTCGGCCAGCCCAACTGTGTGGCGGCCTGCCTCGGCACCACTGCCATTTCCTCATCCACCCTCAGTTGACGAGTGGGGAAATCAAAGACCAGACACTAAGTCTGATCCGGGGAGCTTCTGGACCATCCTCGTAGAGGGACACTTCCCTGAGAAGTTTTGGTCGGTCGCAGGGTCAAATTTTGTATGCCAGAATCTCTCACCCAGGAGGAGTTTGAATGTTTCCGCCAGACCCTCTGGGAAACTCACATCCATCTTTTCTACTGGTGGGTGACTTATCCCGGGAAACAAGGGCACCTCGAATACATCACCAAACAATGATGCCTGGTTGACTTGGCCATGCTCCCCGCGGTCTGGCACCCTGAGTCAACTGGCCACCACAAGGCCCACCAACAACAATGCGTTCAGGGTTTCCAAGTACTCCGCAATGTTATTGAGGAGGCTACCCCCCACACGGAAGACTGTGGCTAGGGGAAGTACACTGCCCTCCTCTTCAATACGATTCGCTGGCAGCCCAACTCGCTTGGCGATAGTGAGGACATGCCCCCAAGGATAGTGGCAGTCAACATAACCAATCTGTCAGGAGGGGAAAACGAGTTGTAACGTCTCGATGGGAACCGCCTCCCTAAGGACGTTCCCCCACTGTTGGACCCATCAGGGAGGATTACTCTCCAGTAGAGGAACCTCCCACGTCCCCCTCCACCCATAGAGGCATTTATTCTAATCTGGAATGTCAGCAGGGGAAAAGAGCATGTTGGAGCTGTCATGCTTTCCAACCCATCTTCCTTAGTTCAGAAGACCGAGTAAGACCCAGAGAAGGCCACGCTACGCCAGCATCTTGCTGAGAAGAAGAATTTAGTCGATGAACTTCTACCTGAACGCATTTCAGAGTGGCTACCCGATTACGTTGATCCTAGGTCGGGGCAATAGGGGCAGGGAAAACTACCCCTAGGCGAGATTCTCCCAGGCAACCCTGATCATGCCGAATTCACTGACAGGGCGGAAGTCGGTAATCATGGCAAAAGGGTGCGGTATGTCTCACCAAACCCTCCCGAGTGGTGTAATAATCCAAGGAACCCCGCTCGTGATCCCCCGACCTCCCCCAGGGTCACACCACCAGCCGCTCCACGATCCACTAAGATTTTCAACACCATTAAATAGACTGACAATGCGCTCGTGGTTAAGGATCCCTGTCAGGACAGGGACCCACATCTTGACGATCTAATGGAGGTGATAATATCCCTCCTAGAGGCTTTGGAAAGGCGACAGGTGGATATCCCACATGATGGCAAGCCATACCCGGCATGGGTGGATGACATGCCAGCACCCCCCAGGATTTGGGAATCCCACTTTCTCCATCTTTAATGGGACAAGGGACCCACCACAGCACCTGGCCCACATTAACTCAAGGTGTGGGCCTATGTTAGGGACTCCAGCATAGCAGGAGGCCGAAAATCTCTGTTGCATTGTTTAGACACTATAGGGGCCAACATTCATTTGGTACAGCCAGCTCCCCGTTGGATCTGTGACTAGCAAGGAGGACCTTCGGAGGCAGTTCCTTTACTAGTTCAGCTCTACCACCTAGAAGACAAACATCACAGACCTCTTCAAGTTCAAGAAAAGCCCCGATGAGAGAGTCTCGAACTTCATCACCCGGTGTATGGGGCTCACATACTCCATTGGCATGCCACTAACTCAAGAACAATTAATGACGATGTACGTGGGGAATTTCAAGACAGAACTGGTTCCCTCCCTGATCACTCAAAACTATCCTGGGGGGTTCTGAGACTTCTTGGATAAGGCCTAGATCCTCGAATAATCCCTACAACATGCCATTTAGGCACATCTTCTGCCCCCTATAATCCCGGAATGGAGGGATACCAGAGCCAAGCCCACTGCGGTGGCCCAGATAGAGGCCCCCAGGCAACTAGAATTGATGCCAGCGGAGCCAGCTCTGCAGCCCTGTAGAGGCCCACCACCACGGGAGCAGCTCAGTGCCCAGCCGCATCCTCATAATCGGAAGGCGTCCCTGCGTAATGTGCTGTCATCGCCTAGGTGTGATAATCAAGTTCCGCCTCTTCAGTAGGCTCCTCCGGCCCCCCAATAGGGTCAGGTTTCTAGAGCCCCCTTTCTGGATAGAAGGAATCGGACCTACTCATTCAATGAGGTGTATGTCCCTGGTTACTTCTGTAGCGTCTTAGAGTAGAGAATCATATGACTGCCTGAGTTCTGGAAGCGATAAGAGGCGCATCTCACTGATCACCACAACTACTTTCCTTATCACCGGATCCTTGGGCACACCATCAAGCAATGTTATGTGCTCAAGGACTTTCTCCAAGACCAGATTGACAACAACATATTCAGGTTTGTCCCAGCCCCGGCATAAGTGGAGGGTCTCTTTGTGATGTCCGATAGCAATAGCGACGGCGAAGGTGAGTGGCAGTAGGTTGATGACTATGGGTCCTAGAATTATAACGACTGGATGGCTCGTAGGGAGGTCACCTATGCCCATGGCATCATCTTTGCATACCTGAATTTTCTGGATCCCTTAAAAGCTATGGCCACCAATTTTGCGTCATCACCTCAGCCGGCCTCTTCCCAGAAGAGCAAGCATCGGTGGCGCACGAAGAAGCAACACACCCCACCAATGTCGTCGTCGTCCCACACTCTCGGTGACTTCATGACCCCTGAGATGTGCATTCCCCCCAGGATCTGCCTAGTGGTGGATGATTCGTCAATTGATAGCTGAGCGTACGCTTCGGTTAACACCGTCGAGTTGATAAATCACTATAAGAATCCCGACACGGGGGGAGCGCCTGGCGAACCTCCACAATGTCCCCAGCTGACGCCAACGTCGGCAGAGCTGTGACCATGTGGGATATTGGGGCATGTCAGTAGGTGCATCTGGACAGGCCATGCATGCCGCTGAGACTAGACAACAGGCCCAACATAGAACTTAGTACGCGCAGCCTTTTCATCTGGTGTCGACAGGACCGTCTCTGCCACCATTTGTGCTCTAGTATTAGGCAGAACCACAACAGTTTTGCCACGACCAGAATTGCCCCACAACATTCTGATCTAAGTCGCTCGGTCCTCATTCGGCAGCTACACTCTGAGCTTTGACCAGCGAGGAATGATATATACCCAGTACCAGTCAGCCGCCAGTCCGGCCGGCAGGGCCCGCCATGCTTTCTGTCGAAGAGAGGTCTCATGTAAGCAGAATTTTGTGTCTTGTACAAAGGTATGACACTCTCAAGAACCTCGCTGGAATCACAGTGATTCTTTCCATCCTTGAAGACCATCACTTGTCGCCATATATGCATGAAGCACTCGCTGAATCTTTAAGGATCCCCCTCCAGTTTGAGACGGAGGTAGCAGCTGCAGAGGCCTTCCATGCTGAAGCTGTTGAGGATATCAAATGATAGGATGTCATTTTTTTCTCAGGAGAAGATGAAGGCTCTCCCATACAATGTCACATCCGCGTGTTGTACATCACCGGTAAATTCAATGGTGTGGAGGTTCTCCACTTTCTCATTGACACCGGCTCTGGGATCAACCTTATTCCAACACAGACACTGAGGAAACTGGGGTTGTCTGAGGATGACCTGACTCCCTCCGATTTTAGGATCCAAGGATATGACAGGATAGAGCAGACACTGGTCAGCACGATCCATCTGAAGACCCATTTTGGTGGCCTAGTTTCTAGCACCAAGTTCATGTTTGTCCCCTATAACACTGCATACAACTCATTGAGGGGCCGGCCATGGCTCCACTTGCATTCGGTGGTCCCCTCGTCATATCACCAATGACTCAAGTACTGCCTTAATGGTCGAGTTGTAATACTCCAAGGTGATGCATATCCTTTCATCTCTTTTGAATCCCACTACTTGGATGATTACTATTACAAGAGCAAGGATGAACAAGTTCAGCCAAGCAAATTTGAGCCAGTGGCCACTACGACTGACCCCTGGGCAGGCCTGAAAGATGCCTATGTCTTCCTGATCCATCGGTTGGAGGCCACGACCCCTGTTATAGGGAAATGTTTTGTCCTTTCCAGGACAAGGGGGAATCATGCTCCCAAATCCAGGTGGCGTCGAAGGATCACTTCGTATTCTTATACGAATGAGTCCCCAGTGATCCCGGAGCCTCCCACTCCAGTCTGGTGTCGAGACGTCTGGCTCATGGCAGTGGTAGTACGTCATACTTGTATGTTTTGTCGGGCTGGAATTAGTCGTCTTCGGCTAATGTGCCACTATTACTTTGATATTATCAAATGTGGCCCCTTGGGATGGAGACCAGATTGGATTAGGTCGACAGCTTTCATAGCCATGGTCTCAGCAGCGCCGAAATTCCCTGATTTAATGACCACGGTCGCACAAGCTGGTAGTAGCCTCCCATAAGGGTTTGGTAGCTCAGAAGTAGCTTCCACTACAGAGGATCCCTCCATATGTGGAGAATATGATATAGAGGATGCTCCCCCTAACTTTGAGGAAGGCTTCTCTGCCACGGTCGACGAGGTGGTACATGTGAACCTTGGTTGCGAGGCAGACCAGAGACCCACATTGACCAGTGCCTCCATGTCCCCTGAGGAGCAGCAGTGGTACATGGAATTCCTTAAACAGCACCATGATTTATTCACCTAGAGTTATGAAGAAATGCAATTAGTATATCCTTACGTAGTCATCCACCACCTTGGTCTCCTGAAAAATCATCGCAGGTTCATGAATCCTCCAAGAAAGATTCATCCATCTCACGGTGCCATGGTCGAGGCTGAAGATGACAAGCCCATCAGAGTCAAATTCCTCAAAGAGGTTCAGTACCCTAGTTGGCTGGGCAACATCATGCCAGTCTGAAAGAATAACGGGTAGATCAGAGTCTGCATTGATTTCTGAGATCTCAATCGCCATCGTCCGAAGGATGAGATTCCCCTTCCGGTGATAGAATTGTTGATCGACACTACGGCTGGGATCCAAGCCCTCTCTTTCATGGATGGTACTCTGGATATAATCAGATCTGGATGGCCCCTGAGGATGAAGAGTCTACCACTTTTAGAGAACCACAAGCTACATTCTATGACCAAGTTATGCTCTTTGTCCTGAAGAATGCAGGTTCCACCTATCAGCGGTCCATGCATCGCATATTCCAGCCAATCCTGGGAACATTGGTGGAGTGCTATGTGGATGATCTGGTGGTTAAATCTCTTCAGTGCCAGGACCATCTCAAGGACCTTGAGAAAGTGTTTTGTTTCCTCCGTTCCTACCACCTAATGATGAACCCATTGTAGTGTGCCTTCAGGGTCACTTCCGGGAAGTTTCTTGGCTTTGTTGTCTGATACTGACTCATCAAGATTGACCAGGAGAAGATAAAGGCCATTAGCCAGATGCCTCACCTGAGAAATATTTGGGAGCTTTAAGGTCTCCATGCCCAGTTATCCTACATACACTAGTTCATTGTGAATCTGGCTTACATGTGTAAGCCCTTTTCTTGGATCACGAAGAAGGGCATCACTTATGAGTGGGATGAGGAGTTCCATACCTCCATTGAGGAAATCAAGATATATTCTCTCCATCCTCTAGTATTGATGCCACCAGTCTCAGGGAATCCACTAATTATCTTTTTCACCGCCCTGGAATGGTACCTCGGTGACCTTCTTACACAAAAGAACAATGAGGGGATACAGAACAACCTCTATTACCTCAGCCGCATTATCCTCGTTACGAAAACCAGATACTCCCCCATTGAGAAGAGTTTCCTTGCGCTTGTATTTGCTGTGCAGAAACTATTACATTACATGCAGCACCATGAGGTACAACTAGTGTCTCGAGTAGACCTGCTGATGTATATTCTAAATCGCCCTATGTTGATTGCCCGACTAGTGCTGAGGGCAGTGATCCTCTAGCAGTTTGACATCAGGTTCGTCTACTATAAGACTATCAAGGGACATGCATTGAAAAAAATTCTAGCTACCAATCCAACCTCTGAAAACCAGTCCCTGGACATAGATATTTCATGATGAGGCAATCCTCTTAGTTGGTCAAGCCATCCCAATTTGGCAAATTCACTTTCATAGTGCCTCCCAGAGCCCCACCGGTAGGAGGCTCAATGATCCTAGGCTCAACAGAGTAGGTCTGGGTATCATCTTTATCACCCCTACACAAGCCGTACTGCCTTAATCATTCATGTTATTAGAAGGATTCACTAACAAAGAGGCATATTGTCAGGCCCTCATTACGGGTCTCGAGCTGGCCCTTGAGATTGACGTTCCCCATTTTTGTGTGAAAGGGGACTCCGAGATAGTTATTAAGAAGATCAATGGTGACTATGTTGTCAGGAATCCAGAGCACATACCATTGTTAGAATGCACTCTCCAGCTAATGGCATCGTTCCCTTCTCAGCTAGAGGTTATCCATGTCCCTCGGTCACAGAACGGTCGAGCTGATTCTTTGGCCAGCCTAGCCATGTTGCTTTCAGATCATGAGTAGGATGATCTGATTATCCACGTGGTGCATCAGAGAGTCATAGCTCTTGTTACCATGGATGGCGATGATGTCCCACTGGTAAACCTTCTTACCACCGGTGCCTCTACGTAAGGACCACCGGGCCATCTAGATGAGGTGATCGAAGTGGTTTCTTATTAGATGACACCTTTTGTCGAATACATCCAACACGGTAATCTCCCATCAGACCGGGCCTAGAGTGAGAGAATTCGACGCTGCACGCTGTATTTTACGCACCGGAGTGGTCCCAGCCTTGAGGAGATCCTCTATAAACGTGGATTTGATGGTGTTCTCCTCTGTTGCATCCAAGGAATTGAGAATCCACAGGTCATTCAAGATGTTCATGCTGGTTCATGTGGTGCCCACCAAGATGGGCTGAAACTGTCTCACCAGATTCAGAGATTAGGGTATTTTTGGCCCTCTATGATCCACGACTGCATAGAGTTTTCCAAGAGGTTCTAGGCATTCCAGGTTCATGCTAACTTTGTGCATCGGCCACCAGAGCCTCTTCACACCACCATGTACACTTTTACCTTTGCAATCTGGGGGTTGGATGTTGTGGGACCATACCCACTGGCAACAGATTGCCATTGCCGATTCATTATAACTGCTACGGATTTCTTTTCCATGTGGGCAGAGGCAATTACACTCAAGGAAGTTCAGGCTCATTCTATCATCGACTTCGTGATTTCCGATATCATCTATAGATTTGGATTACCTCATGCTATCCTCACCGATAACGGCACCAACTTTCGAGGAACCGAGCTGAAGAAATTGTACGCCAAGTACATCATTGGCTCCAACCATACATCCCGCTATCACAAGCATGAAAATGGACAGATTGAGGTGTTCAATAAAACCCTCTCAATGGTTGGTCAGAACAAGAAGAGTTGGCCAGATAATCTCCCCAATGCTCTCTGGGCTTATCAGAAAATGACCCATAATTCCACCCAGGTAACCCCATATTCCCCGATGTATGGAACTGAGGCCATCCTGCCCATCGAGGTTCAGTTTCCCTCATTGTGCACAGTGGTATATGACTAGAAAGAGCCGGATAGAGTGGCTGAGATCTGTCTAGATGAATTGGAAGCACTGTATGAGAACAAGCATCGTTCCCAACACAACCTATAAAGTCATCAGAGAAGGATAACTCGAGCTTTCAACAAGAAGGTTCGCCTCCGCTCTTTCCTGTAAGGCGATTTGGTATTATCCCTCAGAGCACCAATGGTCCCAAACAGAAAACCACCCATGTTGAATTCTATATGGGAAGGACCTTTCATTGTTCATAAGGATTATCCCAATGAATCATACTCCCTGGTGACCATGGATGGTGAGCGTATAACTCCTCCCACCAA
Organism: Viscum album; assembly: GCA_963277665.1. Taxonomy (NCBI): domain Eukaryota; kingdom Viridiplantae; phylum Streptophyta; class Magnoliopsida; order Santalales; family Viscaceae; genus Viscum; species Viscum album. The sequence continues at coordinate 1,977,018,887 of OY728153.1, read as the reverse complement.
TGCCAAATTCCTCAAGAAATACGTTTCCTAAGCCATGTGGTCCTACTCGACCTTAAACTGAATGGTCCTGCATGACCCTAAATGGCACAATGGTCCCACATGACCCTAAACTACATGCTGGTCCTGCATGACCTTAAACTTCATTTAGTCATACATTTGGGCCCCTATGGTCCCCCATGACCTTAAACTAGCCTACGGTCCTATATGACCCTAAACGGCACAATGGTCCTTCATGACCATAAAATTCATGGTGGTCCTACATGACCTTAAACAGCATTTGGTCCTACATTTGGGCCCCTGCAGTCCCCCATGACCTTGCACTGGCCTGGGGTCCCCCATGACCTTAAACTGGCCTACAGTTCTACATGACCCTAAACGACAAAATGGTCTCGCATGACCCTAAACTGCATGGTGGTCCAGAATGACCTTAAACTGCATTTGGTCCTACATTTGGGCCCCTCCAGTCCCCCATGACCTTAAACTGGCCTACTATCTTGCATGACTTTAAACTACACACTCATCCTGCATGACATTAAACTATATGTCGACCCGCATGACGTTAAACTGTATGTCATCCCACATGATGTTAAACGGTATCTTCAAGAACTATGTGTGGCTTTATTCCCATCCTTATGGGATAGGTAGGACCACCTGAACATTTAGATTTCGGTTCCAGCCCCATCTCGTATATATCCCAAGATTTCCTGATCACGTAGGCCCCTTGGCATGTCCCTCTCCATGAGGGGGATATATAGGTGTGGTACAGGGTATTTAGCGCCATGCCCCCTTCTCCTGGGAATATGCTATCTCTTGGCTGCCCTCAAGATGAGTCCCTCGATCCCTTGAAGTGGTCCCCCAATGTGTTCAGAGTACTCTGGTCTAGGATAGGGAGTGTCAATTCCAACGTATCCAAGTTCCTTCCACTTGTCAAGCTTCGTGTTCCCCTTAATTTGGGCCCCCATTATCTTTCACACCCATAGGGACCCCCATAAAACGGCATGGATTTGACGCCTAAGGGATCTCCGACCATTACGGGACAACACCCCCTGAGGGTTTCAGATAGAAAATTGATACAAATCCCACATTGTGAACAAGGTTTGTTGTCGATGCTCATTTGTTTTTCCCTATTTTGGGCTAACGTGATAGGATGTTGTGTTGTGAACATGGTCAACAGTAATCCTCTGTCGTCACGACAGCCCCTTCAGGCCTTGAATGTTGGTTCAATGATTCCCATTATATACCACCCCATCATGTCCAGGTGGAATCTCACACTCTTGGAACTATCCCTCAGTGCACCTCTGCACGTTAGAGGGAAAAAGTTGCAATACGCCATCCTTCGGGGCTCCCACGGTCCGAGCTCTAAGACCATAAACTAAAATCATAATTAAGGGCTATGTGCAGATCGATCCTCATACCCATGGGATACAATGGATTACCTAGACATCATGCTTCCGGGTCCTACTCAGTTGGGAGCTAGTTTCTCCTGCCTCATATCCTCTGACCCTCACCGGCCTCTTGGCCCGAGGCTCCTTTCCCTGAGGTGCGCACAGTGACAATCTGGATCTCATCCACATTCATTTCGAGTATGTTTTATCGCATCGCGTGCATTCTTCCTTGTCCAAGCCACATATCTTTAAACTCTACTGGTGGGTCCAATCGCATGACCCTAAACTGTTATAATATAGTCTCGGCCGCATGATGAAAAACGACACTGCATTGTGATGACCTCATCATAGAGGACGTCACGTTGGTTATTGGTCATTTACCACACCATTTGTAAACTCCTCTATATGGCTTGATTATTGTGGCAATGCCAGGAGATTCTACCCTAGGTCGGTCACTCCACAAAAGAAAAACCATTCACCTTAAAGGACTAAAACGAAACATCAAATGCCACTTATTTTGGTGCAAGGGTTAGACCTGCACTCCCCTTTCATCCTTTGCATGGGTACCTTACCATGTCGTTCCACCCTTTTATTTCTCCCAATAACTAAGTATGGCTTGATTCACATCCCCATGAGATATGTACAAGCGCACAAGCACTTCCCCACATGCCCATCCTATCTTTCAGGTTTGGTCCCTTGACCGGAACACTTCCACAGGGAACAAGGTAAGTAAGACTTATGTACTCATTCACGCCGGGTTTCGTAATCACCTTACCACGTGTCTCCTACATTTTTTACTACTCCCCCTGGTCTGAGTTCTAAGACCTTAAACAAAGTCCTTTTCCAAAACTACATGCGGCTTGATTCTCATCCTTTTCAGATACGTAGGAATGCCCAGACATTTCATCTCAGGTCCATCCCCTAGAATCACCAATTACATCCCCCATCACTATCGGCCTCTTGGCCTAACTTCTCGGGGAGTTGTGTAACTACAACATTTTCCCTGAGCAAGTTCAGGATGCCCCATAATGACATTGGGAAGTAATAGTTCCCCTTCCAGAGAGGTCCTTTCAAAAGGTAGGGATGATCCATGGTCAGGTTAATTCATCTTCCTAATGTTCCTCCACCATGGTGGCGTAATCTTGGGACTATTGGATTCTATGAGAACAAACCACCACTTCAATTTCCACGCTTTTTGTGCCCCTTTATTCGGATCTTCAACCTCTTTCACGTTTGAAGGGACCCCCTAATAGTATGGATGCTCGACCATTGGTCCGCCTGTTGTCCTGGGCCAATGTTCTGGAATACTTATCACATTTGGAGGGACCCCCCAATAGTATGTATTATCAACCTATGGTCCACCTACTATCCTGCACCAATGTTCTAGAATACTGATCGACGATATTTGAGTTAGGTCCCGTGTAGCGAACATGGTCAGCTATCACCCCTCATTTGTTGTCCCCATTTCAGGCTAATGCAATAAGGATGTCGTGTTTTGAACATGGTCAACAGTCATCCTTTATTTCTATGCCCCTCCCATAGTATTCCGAATTTGGGTAACATGATTCACATTTTTCATTCCCCATGTTAGGACTGATTCCAATGCCCCTTCCATTGCCCCGCTCATGCGCTAGAGCACATTGAGAAGGTGATACATCGATTGGTATGAGGTCCTCTTCCTTTGGATGGGCCTCCCTATTCTCATCAGAAATCCGGGTTCGAATTTCGAATGCCCCAAGCTTGGTTGATGCTCCCACGATCAAACGAAGTGGTAGTACGAGCCTACTTTGCTTCTCATGGCCCACATGAGCTTAGGGATAGATTACTATTTATTTCGGGATTATGGTTGAGCATGTTAAACCAAAGGGACAAGTGTGTTAAGAAAAGGGGAAAGTAATTAAATTTTTCCATACATATAGTTCAATAGATCAAGAAGCAGTAAAAGTGGTATAAGTGTATGGGTTTAGCCAAAACAGTGCCCCTAAGGGTCGACTTCATGGATGGATCTCTCCAATACCGCCAACCTTTCACTGGTGGCCTCCAAGACTTCCTCCTGTCCCCTGAGGACCCTTTCTTCATTGGCGGCCATGGAGCACAGCTCATTGACCCTGGCTCGCGCCTGGGCCTATTCATCTTGGAGCTCGGTTTTCTGGTGGCTCGTTTCTATGAGTTGATCTAGAGAATCCGCCAGCTGGGCCCTTAACTACTCCACGAGATCGGAGCAGTTTGCAATGAATATATCTTGTTCATTCGAATGTTCCTCAAGGTGTTGGACCTCCTGCTCTACCTTCAAAAACACTCGGGTACTCCCTGACTCCTCCTGGGACCAGATGAAGTCAACGTGTTGGATGATCTCATTCATCTTCTCAGCCATGTAATCATGGACCGTCCGATGAAGGCATTGAGCATCTATCCTCCAGCACACAGGAAGCGTATCCAGGTGTGGAGTGATCCCATCCACTTCAGCCATTCCACCTAGGGCTGATTGAGAAAATTCCGGATGCACTTCCTTGCGTCGCGTCATCCGACTCTCCTCGGCCGCTTCTGAATCTGAATCGTCAATTTCATCGGGATCAGCGCACCGATAGATAGAAAATATGACCAACAGGGAATCGGCAGGGTCTTCCTATGAGGTTCCTTCTAGGGGAATAGTCTCCTCGACATCTGGGTCACCTTCCTCTCTCCCCTAAATCCTAGTGGCACCCTCATCAACTTTCAGCCATGCCCCGAAAGCAGTTCCACTGGTGTCTGCCGCTCCCTGCTCACCAATTTCCGGAGCCAACTCAATTTGGAAGGTATGTTTTGGGTGGGGAAGTATGTTTTCCATCGGCACACTCATAGACGGTTCGGGCTTAGAAGTATGATGATCCTCCAATACCGTGATCACTGTACAGACAAGGAGCACCCTGATTAGTTGAGTCCACCAACAGTAATTACTGGCATCAAAGCAAGGAACTTATAGGAAAAAAAGGCATTAGACTCTAGTTCCCTAGCTGCTACAGGAGCTATCGTGGTGTGGGATCCTTCGGCACTCGTCAGCTCGATAATGAGCGGCAGTTCCCCACCATTCCCCATTGATGCATCCAACCCTCCTTCAACTGGAGATGCTTGATCAGCGTCGATGTGCTCTTGAGTAAGATAAGAAATATGGGTTATGTATTGAAAAGGAAAGAGTATACAGAAGAAGATAAGGGTTGAAGTATACCTCAACCAGCTCGGTTACATCCATATCTGAGATGAGGATCTCGCTGCTCTCTCAGAGACTCCCTTGGTTGGATTCCCCCTGCGACCCTTCACCTTCGGGCCCCATTATCCTTCTCCTTCACCTTCCCCTTCTTCTTCTACCTCCTCTCTTGTTTTGTCTCCCTCTGACTCATCGCTTTCATCATCCCGCAGTGGCATCCTTTCCAGATCATGCTCCTGGTCAAGAAGCACCTTCACCAATAGAGGTGTCTCCACACACCGACCCCATTGGCGTGCGTACGTGTCCATGGTCATTATGTATGCATGTCGTCGATGAAAGCTCACTATGTTGGCGACCCGGATGAGCCCGACTTCTGGGAACTAGATCCCATCCCACACTATCTTCTTCTAGTGGGAATAAGTACTCATTGATTGAAGAAGGGTTATAAAATATGACCATAGCGTAAGAAAGATCACGTCATGGGAATGTTGAAGCAGGTATCTTATCTGCTTCCCAAGAAGTTCTGTAACAGCCCAAGATTTTATAAAGAAATATTCTTTTTAATTTTATTAATGTCTTGTGTTGTACGCTACACCAAAATGAGCTTTCACAACACACATCCTTGTCTTTCCTTGCATTACACGCAATCATGACCTTCCTCAATAGCGTGTGTAATACGCAATACCGAGTTTCACTAAACAACGATATGCTATTAAAATGTTATTAAAACTAGCCGTTATGAATAGTAATAACCACTTTTTGAAATTTTGTAAATTTTATTTTTCAAAATGGATTTCATTTTTGGATTCGGAGTATCGAATTTAGCCTAAGGTGAAATTTTGGTACATTTCGGATAACTTTCATATTCTGATGAATAGTGAAAATTACTAAATTTTAATTAAAAACAACTTTTTTAATCGAAATTATTAATAGTGATAAATTATTAATTTGAGTGGTTTTAATGTATATTTAGAATATATTTTTACAATTTAATACAATGTTGGTCATTGGTTGTAATTTCACATTTAAACCAGACATAATCAAGTGTCAATCTTTTGATAGATATTGTTTCTTAAAAACACGCTATTTGTTTTAACAGCGGGATTAATTATAAAATTAATTAATGCAACTTTTGTGTTATGAATTTGGTAAAATAGACTTCATTTTTGAATTCGGAATATGAAATATAGCTTAGGATGAAATTTTGGCATTGTTTTGAAAAACATCAATTTTTGATGAATAGTGAAACTACTAAGTGGTAGGTTAAAAACTGAATTTTGCATAAAACTTAATTTTACCGCTTCTGTGAATGGAATTTCGAAAATCCGAGAGACACGGTTAATATCAAGGACTAAAATGTGGTTCAATGAGATGAAAATAATTTTTTGGTGAATAGTAACTTTTTACTTTTTTTTACCACGGTTAATAGTAAATAAGGTAACTAAGGGTAAATATGATATTAATATTACCCTAACACATGTCCTAATTCTATTGGACAAGTGTAATTCGACCAAAAACAAACTTAGGAATAAAATATGACCATTTAGGCCCACTTGGATTAGATTAGGACATTTATTATTAATTTATTTAAAGAAGGGTTAAAATAGTTAAAATCAAAGTTTAATAAGTAAATCATTTTTAATATGGGGTTATACATAAGATAAATTAGACTATAAATATTCATTAGAAATATAAAAAGATTTCCTACATGATGGTATTTTATTTGTAATTTTTAGACATCAAATAATTTAATTTATTTATGACACAACGATGATGCAGTAATTATCTTATTAATGAAATATTGACATAATTGATGTTATAAACACCAAAATAAATGTAATTTGAGATTTTTTATGAATTCCACTAATTTTCTAGGTTATTATGATATATTAATGTTGATTTAATCAACTTGGTTCGAACATTTAATTCTGTTATGACTTTCACAAAAATCATATATCAAATAGTGTCAAAATTGACACAAAATAGTTTTTAAATCAAATATTATATTATTAATTGTTATTTTATTCCTAAAAATCTAAGGTTCGGCCAAATGACTTAGATAAGGATATATTTATTAATAATATACAATTTTGGGTTCGTTTGGCATGTTATAGTAAGTGTATTAACCATATAGTGAAAGAAAACAAAAAGACACGGTAAAAGTTAAATTATTTATCTTAGAGTTAAATCTAATTGATAAGGTTAAAATAATATCCTAAACTTGTCTAAATTTGATTGGTTGATGAGATTACAACCCTATCTCATCTAATCTTCGAATATGAGTCATTTTTGGAGGTTTTTAAGTGGGGTTAGATTTATTATAAATTAATATTTTTAAGAATTCCTAAGGTGCCCCTCTCCTCCCCTATAAAAGGACACCTCCTCCCCCTCCTCCTCACACCAATTTGAGCACTCAAGCTCGGCCAACCCCTGCCAAAATCTCTTCTCCACTTCCCTAGAAACATCCTAGAGGTTCTGGTCTTACTCAAAGACCAATTTTAGTTCCCTAAGAGGAGGTCTCCAAAAGGCGCTTCAAAGAAGAGGTAATTACCGTTACCAATTCTTTCATCTTTATTTCTTCTTCCACTTCTTCTTCTTAGGTTGTTTCATTATGAAGTAATAACATCAGTATCACTCATATACTGATATGTTATTATAAGTATGAAACAACCCTATTTCACCATCTATCCATCCTACAGAAAAAGAAATCACCGCGCGTGCGTACGTACGGACTACCGTCTCCATGAACGGTGTTTTTCATTTTATTTATCTACCTATTATATATATATATATATACTGAATATATATGATATATAAATCATATTTTATATTCTGGAAGTAAGTAAATCATGATATAAGTAATAATGATGTCAAGAACAACAAGTCAAAACACCTACGATAAATGAAACGATTTTACCCAAAACGCTTCTTTAACATGGAGTTTACAAAAGAACGGGTAATATAATGTCATAAGTGAACCATATATGATATCATAACAATGAATATGATTCTGTAATAAGTCAATAACATGATTTAAATCATTATACAGGAGGTTCGGACACTTACAAAGCAAGTCGGACCTAAGGTAAGGGAAATATCACAATCTCATTTTTATCCGAGATTGTTTATTCGTAAGTATTTACTGGGGTGCATTTTATCATCCACATCCATGTTTCTTCAATATGTAATATTTTTTCCATCCACTTACATAAGTATAAATCCAATTTTACCCTTCGGTGAGTTTTTAGTAAAGAATATGAAAGGAATCTTTTGTCGCTTTTTCATACGAGGTACTTTTTGACTTTTCCGACAAAAGTAAGAAGAATGTTTTTTTTTTAACTTAAACGGCATGAACGGATTTTTACGGTTTTATAAAGCCTTATTTTCATGAAGCTTCCTCCAAAATATTTCATGACTATTTTTAATAAAATATCTTTCTTTTAAAATTGCATGATGTTTTGTGAAAAGAAATTGATTTTGAAGAAGAAAGGATATTTTCCTCAAGAATTCATTTCAAGTGTTTTATCAAAATTATTTTCCATCTAAGATAATAAAGGGTTCTGTTTCTATCCATATTTTTACATTGATTTGACTATGTTGTGATGGAATTATGTTTATGAATTCCTTTATCTTATATGAATGGTTTTATGATGTCATGTTGTTTTAAGAATCCCATTTTTATTACATGGGTTATGAAATGATGTATGATTTATGATTTTGTGGCACACATAATAATGGTATCATTATGAGATGGGTGGGACCTATATCTCCCTCCAATGCATTGGGTAAAGATTTTATATCTCATGAGATAGACATGGCTGGAATGGTAGGTTATACCGGTTCAGTGAAACAGGACTGAAACGAGGATTACTCGATTCAGAAAGGGACTTTGTCCACTAAGATAGTCTTGGCAATGAGTCTTGACTAACAAGAAATGATTCTCTATGATTATGTGTGTATGCCACAAAGTTCCATGTTTTATGTTATGATTATTGTGATTACATTTCACTGCCATGATTTATCCCATGTTATGAAATTATGCTCTCTTTTGCAGGTTATGATTTCCAAAATGTTATGTTCTTATGAATATGATGTGATTGATATTTCTTTTGTTTACCCTTACTGAGCATTTGAGCTCACCCTTTTATGTTTTCTTTTCCCCAGGATATAAAGAAAGGTTTTAGGTAAAAAAAAAGAAGATCTTTATGGGAGATATTGAAGATCTTTCACCACGTTTAGAAGATTACGTTCCGAGTTTCCAAAGACACTAAACTATTACGATCCTTGTGTGTGTGTTTTTGTTATGTACTAAGTATTCCGCAAAAGTAATGTAAAGTCTATGTACGTCAGGCTTCGGGTCTCTACAGTTGGTATCAGAGGAAAGGTTTAGTCAACCTTTGGAAATTAGGATGCGAAAACGTTAGTGAGATCCCTAGAGATATTTCTAAGGTATGTCTAGGGATGTCCCTAAGGTTAAGTATACGTATAGGTTATAGTACTAGAACTACGCTAACGATCATAGAATTAAATCTAAGATGTTAGATGTTCAAGGTACTCCCCCTTTATTATGTTGTTTTCCCTAGCATGATTTTTGCCTCTCACGCTATTCTTTTTGGGTTTTAGAAAATGGCTGGAAACAAGGTGATTCACGATAATGGAGGAAATGATGGACAATGGAATGATATTCTTTATGAGCAACCAAATGAAATAGGATTTGGAAGTCCAAACATCATTATTATGCCGAATCAGCAATCTCATAATATGATCAATAAAGTAAAATTTGGTAAGTTTCCTGACTCGGCTAATAAGAGAAAGATGGAGTTCCATGATGATCATAGAGGAAAGAAAGTTCAGTTTCCCCTATGTAAATCATGTGGGAATAGGCATCAAGGAGAATGTTTCAAGGGAACTGGAAGATGCTTTGGGTGTGGAAAAGAAGGACACAAAGCAAGTAAGTGCAAAGGAAAAGGGTCGGTTAACACCATAGATGAGGATAATGGTATTGCTACGACATCAAAAATGGTTAAGTGTTTTAAATGTGGAATGTATGGGCATTATGCAAACAAATGCCCTAAGGGAAAGACTCATGAAGAGAATCAGTATGGTCATATGGGAAGTATTTATGTGGATGATGATGAAGAGACTACCAATGGTATGTGAGATGAAAGAATTGTTGAAGCTCGGTCAATGGTTTAAGAATGTAGTGGAATGATTATATGTTTATCATGTGTAATGTTGTATAAGTAATCTCATGGTACTATGGAATAAAGAGACATGTAAGGATTGTAACATTGTTGTCTGATTAATGTTACCAGTATCCATGAATGGTTATTCAGATATTTTTGGAATGAAGATGATATGCGCATAATGAAGGGATAAGGGGAAAATGAAATGTTTGACAGTATTCATGAGCTCATGATTGATATAAGGACTAAGTGATATCATGGTTTGAGTATATAGAATTTTGAGGATTTTGGTATGTGGAAAGTGTTAACTTTTAACTGCATTCAAGTTTTCACTAAGGTTCAATGGGTATTCAAGAGAATACATGATTAAGGACTTTGAATGTTTGGAATGTGACCAACAAAACATATCTTATATGGGGTTCAATGATGGTATTAAATCTCTGGTAATCGTTTTCACTATGTTATGAAAGTGGACTGCAGTATTATGGATAAGCCTAAAGACTAGAATGGATTATGTTGGACATAAAATAGTATTGTTTAAGGATAGAAGTTCTTTTTTCGATATTATTGATGGGATGTTATAGTAATGTAGTTTTAGAAAAAGGACAACCTGCAGGACGGGCGACAGCCCATCGCTTCGGACAAGGCTGTAGGAATCGAACCCACAACCGAAGTGCGACTGGCCTTTATCGCCTACCACTGGCCTACAGGAAGTCCCTGTTTAGTAGAAACCAGTTTTATTATATTAAGAAGTATGATATATGAAGTATAAGTCCATTTTAGGAACCATATATGATTAATCTCACTATAGAATGACTTATGTATATTTAATAACTTTTGCTAACCTTTTGTTTGAGACAGATGGAATGAACAGTCATTCTATCACATGATCTGCTAACACTTCACGAATAACAAATTCAACTTCATTTATTTAAAATATGAAGTAGAAATTGTTCAAGGCACGAACAAAAGTGATATTGTACCAAAATAAAGTAAGTATTTATTCTAAGCAAATTTTCAACTTTAGGGAAATGATCTTGAAAACCAAAAATGTTGTCCTAGTGATCTTATACCTGATGAATCAGATGGTACCTTATATCATCAAAAATCTATGGATTTGTGATTACTGGCTTTTCCATAGACATGTTCTCTACCACTCTCCATCAGAACATGATGGTTAGATTTCTCTTCCATATCCATATTTTCACCTATGTGGAAACCCAATGATTAGTTTATTTGGGTAACCGTTACGTTTCATACTTTTGTTTTTAAAGATTGGTTTTGATATTCCTTTTTACGATGTGGGTTTCTATTAAAGAAACTTTCGAATAGTAAACCATTTATAACCCCGACGAATTTCGAGGGCGAAATTCATTTTAAGGGGGGTAGAATGTAACAGCCCAAGATTTTATAAAGAAATATTCTTTTTAATTTTATTAATGTCTTGTGTTGTACGCTACACCAAAATGAGCTTTCACAACACACATCCTTGTCTTTCCTTGCATTACACGCAATCATGACCTTCCTCAATAGCGTGTGTAATACGCAATACCGAGTTTCACTAAACAACGATATGCTATTAAAATGTTATTAAAACTAGCCGTTATGAATAGTAATAACCACTTTTTGAAATTTTGTAAATTTTATTTTTCAAAATGGATTTCATTTTTGGATTCGGAGTATCGAATTTAGCCTAAGGTGAAATTTTGGTACATTTCGGATAACTTTCATATTCTGATGAATAGTGAAAATTACTAAATTTTAATTAAAAACAACTTTTTTAATCGAAATTATTAATAGTGATAAATTATTAATTTGAGTGGTTTTAAAGTATATTTAGAATATATTTTTACAATTTAATACAATGTTGGTCATTGGTTGTAATTTCACATTTAAACCAGACATAATCAAGTGTCAATCTTTTGATAGATATTGTTTCTTAAAAACACGCTATTTGTTTTAACAGCGGGATTTAATTATAAAATTAATTAATGCAACTTTTGTTTTATGAATTTGGTAAAATAGACTTCATTTTTGAATTTGGAATATGAAATATAGCTTAGGATGAAATTTTGGCATTGTTCTGAAAAACATCAATTTTTGATGTATAGTGAAACTACTAAGTGGTAGGTTAAAAACTGAATTTTGCATAAAACTTAATTTTACCGCTTCTGTGAATGGAATTTCGAAAATCCGAGAGACACGGTTAATATCAAGGACTAAAATGTGGTTCAATGAGATGAAAATAATTTTTTGGTGAATAGTAACTTTTTACTTTTTTTTACCACGGTTAATAGTAAATAAGGTAACTAAGGGTAAATATGATATTAATATTACCCTAACACATGTCCTAATTCTATTGGACAAGTGTAATTCGACCAAAAACAAACTTAGGAATAAAATATGACCATTTAGGCCCACTTGGATTAGATTAGGACATTTATTATTAATTTATTTAAAGAAGGGTTAAAATAGTTAAAATCAAAGTTTAATTAGTAAATCATTTTTAATATGGGGTTATACATAAGATAAATTAGACTATAAATATTCATTAGAAAGCTAAAAAGCTTTCCTACATGATGGTATTTTATTTGTAATTTTTAGACATCAAATAATTTAATTTATTTATGACACAACGATGATGCAGTAATTATCTTATTAATAAAATATTGACATAATTGATGTTATAAACACCAAAATAAATGTAATTTGAGATTTTTTATGAATTCCACTAATTTTCTAGGTTATTATGATATATTAATGTTGATTTAATCAACTTGGTTCGAACATTTAATTCTGTTATGACTTTCACAAAAATCATATATCAAATAGTGTCAAAATTGACACAAAATAGTTTTTAAATCAAATATTATATTATTAATTGTTATTTTATTCCTAAAAATCTAAGGTACGGCCAAATGACTTAGATAAGGATATATTTATTAATAATATACAATTTTGGGTTCGTTTGGCATGTTATAGTAAGTGTATTAACCATATAGTGAAAGAAAACAAAAAGACACGGTAAAAGTTAAATTATTTATCTTAGAGTTAAATCTAATTGATAAGGTTAAAATAATATCCTAAACTTGTCTAAATTTGATTGGTTGATGAGATTACAACCCTAGCTCATCTAATCTTCGAATATGAGTCATTTTTGGATGTTTTTAAGTGGGGTTAGATTTATTATAAATTAATATTTTTAAGAATTCCTAAGGTGCCCCTCTCCTCCCCTATAAAAGGACACCTCCTCCCCCTCCTCCTCACACCAATTTGAGCACTCAAGCTCGGCCAACCCCTGCCAAAATCTCTTCTCCACTTCCCTAGAAACATCCTAGAGGTTCTGGTCTTACTCAAAGACCAATTTTAGTTCCCTAAGAGGAGGTCTCCAAAAGGCGCTTCAAAGAAGAGGTAATTACCGTTACCAATTCTTTCATCTTTATTTCTTCTTCCACTTCTTCTTCTTAGGTTGTTTCATTATGAAGTAATAACATCAGTATCACTCATATACTGATATGTTATTATAAGTATGAAACAACCCTATTTCACCATCTATCCATCCTACAGAAAAAAGAAATCACCGCGCGTGCGTACGTACGGACTACCGTCTCCATGAACGGTGTTTTTCATTTTATTTATCTACCTATTATATATATATATATACTGAATATATATGATATATAAATCATATTTTATATTCTGTAAGTAAGTAAATCATGATATAAGTAATAATGATGTCAAGAACAACAAGTCAAAACACCTACGATAAATGAAACGATTTTACCCAAAACGCTTCTTTAACATGGAGTTTACAAAAGAACGGGTAATATAATGTCATAAGTGAACCATATATGATATCATAACAATGAATATGATTCTGTAATAAGTCAATAACATGATTTAAATCATTATACAGGAGGTTCGGACACTTACAAAGCAAGTCGGACCTAAGGTAAGGGAAATATCACAATCTCATTTTTATCCGAGATTGTTTATTCGTAAGTATTTACTGGGGTGCATTTTATCATCCACATCCATGTTTCTTCAATATGTAATATTGTTTCCATCCACTTACATAAGTATAAATCCAATTTTACCCTTCGGTGAGTTTTTAGTAAAGAATATGAAAGGAATCTTTTGTCGCTTTTTCATACGAGGTACTTTTTGACTTTTCCGACAAAAGTACGAAGAATGTTTTTTTTTTAACTTAAACGGCATGAACGGATTTTTACGGTTTTATAAAGCCTTATTTTCATGAATCTTCCTCCAAAATATTTCATGACTATTTTTAATAAAATATCTTTCTTTTAAAATTGCATGATGTTTTGTGAAAAGAAATTGATTTTGAAGAAGAAAGGATATTTTCCTCAAGAATTCATTTCAAGTGTTTTATCAAAATTATTTTCCATCTAAGATAATAAAGGGTTCTGTTTCTATCCATATTTTTACATTGATTTGACTATGTTGTGATGGAATTATGTTTATGAATTCCTTTATCTTATATGAATGGTTTTATGATGTCATGTTGTTTTAAGAATCCCATTTTTATTACATGGGTTATGAAATGATGTATGATTTATGATTTTGTGGCACACATAAGAATGGTATCATTATGAGATGGGTGGGACCTATATCTCCCTCCAATGCATTGGGTAAAGATTTTATATCTCATGAGATAGACATGGCTGGAATGGTAGGTTATACCGGTTCAGTGAAACAGGACTGAAACGAGGATTACTCGATTCAGAAAGGGACTTTGTCCACTAAGATAGTCTTGGCAATGAGTCTTGACTAACAAGAAATGATTCTCTATGATTATGTGTGTATGCCACAAAGTTCCATGTTTTATGTTATGATTATTGTGATTACATTTCACTGCCATGATTTATCCCATGTTATGAAATTATGCTCTCTTTTGCAGGTTATGATTTCCAAAATGTTATGTTCTTATGAATATGATGTGATTGATATTTCTTTTGTTTACCCTTACTGAGCATTTGAGCTCACCCTTTTATGTTTTCTTTTCCCCAGGATATAAAGAAAGGTTTTAGGTAAAAAAAAAGAAGATCTTTATGGGAGATATTGAAGATCTTTCACCACGTTTAGAAGATTACGTTCCGAGTTTCCAAAGACACTAAACTATTACGATCCTTGTGTGTGTGTTTTTGTTATGTACTAAGTATTCCGCAAAAGTAATGTAAAGTCTATGTACGTCAGGCTTCGGGTCTCTACAGTTGGTATCAGAGGAAAGGTTTAGTCAACCTTTGGAAATTAGGATGCGAAAACGTTAGTGAGATCCCTAGAGATATTTCTAAGGTATGTCTAGGGATGTCCCTAAGGTTAAGTATACGTATAGGTTATAGTACTAGAACTACGCTAACGATCATAGAATTAAACCTAAGATGTTAGATGTTCAAGGTACTCCCCCTTTATTATGTTGTTTTCCCTAGCATGATTTTTGCCTCTCACGCTATTCTTTTTGGGTTTTAGAAAATGGCTGGAAACAAGGTGATTCACGATAATGGAGGAAATGATGGACAATGGAATGATATTCTTTATGAGCAACCAAATGAAATAGGATTTGGAAGTCCAAACATCATTATTATGCCGAATCAGCAATCTCATAATATGATCAATAAAGTAAAATTTGGTAAGTTTCCTG
This sequence comes from Viscum album, assembly GCA_963277665.1. Lineage (NCBI taxonomy): Eukaryota > Viridiplantae > Streptophyta > Magnoliopsida > Santalales > Viscaceae > Viscum > Viscum album. The sequence goes on along the minus strand of OY728153.1, from coordinate 1,977,003,470 downwards.
ACTCGGCTAATAAGAGAAAGATGGAGTTCCATGATGATCATAGAGGAAAGAAAGTTCAGTTTCCCCTATGTAAATCATGTGGGAAGAGGCATCAAGGAGAATGTTTCAAGGGAACTGGAAGATGCTTTGGGTGTGGAAAAGAAGGACACAAAGCAAGTAAGTGCAAAGGAAAAGGGTCGGTTAACACCATAGATGAGGATAATGGTATTGCTACGACATCAAAAATGGTTAAGTGTTTTAAATGTGGAATGTATGGGCATTATGCAAACAAATGCCCTAAGGGAAAGACTCATGAAGAGAATCAGTATGGTCATATGGGAAGTATTTATGTGGATGATGATGAAGAGACTACCAATGGTATGTGAGATGAAAGAATTGTTGAAGCTCGGTCAATGGTTTAAGAATGTAGTGGAATGATTATATGTTTATCATGTGTAATGTTGTATAAGTAATCTCATGGTACTATGGAATAAAGAGACATGTAAGGATTGTAACATTGTTGTCTGATTAATGTTACCAGTATCCATGAATGGTTATTCAGATATTTTTGGAATGAAGATGATATGCGCATAATGAAGGGATAAGGGGAAAATGAAATGTTTGACAGTATTCATGAGCTCATGATTGATATAAGGACTAAGTGATATCATGGTTTGAGTATATAGAATTTTGAGGATTTTGGTATGTGGAAAGTGTTAACTTTTAACTGCATTCAAGTTTTCACTAAGGTTCAATGGGTATTCAAGAGAATACATGATTAAGGACTTTGAATGTTTGGAATGTGACCAACAAAACATATCTTATATGGGGTTCAATGATGGTATTAAATCTCTGGTAATCGTTTTCACTATGTTATGAAAGTGGACTGCAGTATTATGGATAAGCCTAAAGACTAGAATGGATTATGTTGGACATAAAATAGTATTGTTTAAGGATAGAAGTTCTTTTTTCGATATTATTGATGGGATGTTATAGTAATGTAGTTTTAGAAAAAGGACAACCTGCAGGACGGGCGACAGCCCATCGCTTCGGACAAGGCTGTAGGAATCGAACCCACAACCGAAGTGCGACTGGCCTTTATCGCCTACCACTGGCCTACAGGAAGTCCCTGTTTAGTAGAAACCAGTTTTATTATATTAAGAAGTATGATATATGAAGTATAAGTCCATTTTAGGAACCATATATGATTAATCTCACTATAGAATGACTTATGTATATTTAATAACTTTTGCTAACCTTTTGTTTGAGACAGATGGAATGAACAGTCATTCTATCACATGATCTGCTAACACTTCACGAATAACAAATTCAACGTCATTTATTTAAAATATGAAGTAGAAATTGTTCAAGGCACGAACAAAAGTGATATTGTACCAAAATAAAGTAAGTATTTATTCTAAGCAAATTTTCAACTTTAGGGAAATGATCTTGAAAACCAAAAATGTTGTCCTAGTGATCTTATACCTTATGAATCAGATGGTACCTTATATCATCAAAAATCTATGGATTTGTGATTACTGGCTTTTCCATAGACATGTTCTCTACCACTCTCCATCAGAACATGATGGTTAGATTTCTCTTCCATATCCATATTTTCACCTATGTGGAAACCCAATGATTAGTTTATTTGGGTAACCGTTACGTTTCATACTTTTGTTTTTAAAGATTGGTTTTGATATTCCTTTTTACGATGTGGGTTTCTATTAAAGAAACTTTCGAATAGTAAACCATTTATAACCCCGACGAATTTTGAGGGCGAAATTCATTTTAAGGGGGGTAGAATGTAACAGCCCAAGATTTTATAAAGAAATATTCTTTTTAATTTTATTAATGTCTTGTGTTGTACGCTACACCAAAATGAGCTTTCACAACACACATCCTTGTCTTTCCTTGCATTACACGCAATCATGACCTTCCTCAATAGCGTGTGTAATACGCAATACCGAGTTTCACTAAACAACGATATGCTATTAAAATGTTATTAAAACTAGCCGTTATGAATAGTAATAACCACTTTTTGAAATTTTGTAAATTTTATTTTTCAAAATGGATTTCATTTTTGGATTCGGAGTATCGAATTTAGCCTAAGGTGAAATTTTGGTACATTTCGGATAACTTTCATATTCTGATGAATAGTGAAAATTACTAAATTTTAATTAAAAACAACTTTTTTAATCGAAATTATTAATAGTGATAAATTATTAATTTGAGTGGTTTTAAAGTATATTTAGAATATATTTTTACAATTTAATACAATGTTGGTCATTGGTTGTAATTTCACATTTAAACCAGACATAATCAAGTGTCAATCTTTTGATAGATATTGTTTCTTAAAAACACGCTATTTGTTTTAACAGCGGGATTTAATTATAAAATTAATTAATGCAACTTTTGTGTTATGAATTTGGTAAAATAGACTTCATTTTTGAATTCGGAATATGAAATATAGCTTAGGATGAAATTTTGGCATTGTTCTGAAAAACATCAATTTTTGATGTATAGTGAAACTACTAAGTGGTAGGTTAAAAACTGAATTTTGCATAAAACTTAATTTTACCGCTTCTGTGAATGGAATTTCGAAAATCCGAGAGACACGGTTAATATCAAGGACTAAAATGTGGTTCAATGAGATGAAAATAATTTTTTGGTGAATAGTAACTTTTTACTTTTTTTTACCACGGTTAATAGTAAATAAGGTAACTAAGGGTAAATATGATATTAATATTACCCTAACACATGTCCTAATTCTATTGGACAAGTGTAATTCGACCAAAAACAAACTTAGGAATAAAATATGACCATTTAGGCCCACTTGGATTAGATTAGGACATTTATTATTAATTTATTTAAAGAAGGGTTAAAATAGTTAAAATCAAAGTTTAATTAGTAAATCATTTTTAATATGGGGTTATACATAAGATAAATTAGACTATAAATATTCATTAGAAAGCTAAAAAGCTTTCCTACATGATGGTATTTTATTTGTAATTTTTAGACATCAAATAATTTAATTTATTTATGACACAACGATGATGCAGTAATTATCTTATTAATGAAATATTGACATAATTGATGTTATAAACACCAAAATAAATGTAATTTGAGATTTTTTATGAATTCCACTAATTTTCTAGGTTATTATGATATATTAATGTTGATTTAATCAACTTGGTTCGAACATTTAATTCTGTTATGACTTTCACAAAAATCATATATCAAATAGTGTCAAAATTGACACAAAATAGTTTTTAAATCAAATATTATATTATTAATTGTTATTTTATTCCTAAAAATCTAAGGTTCGGCCAAATGACTTAGATAAGGATATATTTATTAATAATATACAATTTTGGGTTCGTTTGGCATGTTATAGTAAGTGTATTAACCATATAGTGAAAGAAAACAAAAAGACACGGTAAAAGTTAAATTATTTATCTTAGAGTTAAATCTAATTGATAAGGTTAAAATAATATCCTAAACTTGTCTAAATTTGATTGGTTGATGAGATTACAACCCTATCTCATCTAATCTTCGAATATGAGTCATTTTTGGATGTTTTTAAGTGGGGTTAGATTTATTATAAATTAATATTTTTAAGAATTCCTAAGGTGCCCCTCTCCTCCCCTATAAAAGGACACCTCCTCCCCCTCCTCCTCACACCAATTTGAGCACTCAAGCTCGGCCAACCCCTGCCAAAATCTCTTCTCCACTTCCCTAGAAACATCCTAGAGGTTCTGGTCTTACTCAAAGACCAATTTTAGTTCCCTAAGAGGAGGTCTCCAAAAGGCGCTTCAAAGAAGAGGTAATTACCGTTACCAATTCTTTCATCTTTATTTCTTCTTCCACTTCTTCTTCTTAGGTTGTTTCATTATGAAGTAATAACATCAGTATCACTCATATACTGATATGTTATTATAAGTATGAAACAACCCTATTTCACCATCTATCCATCCTACAGAAAAAGAAATCACCGCGCGTGCGTACGTACGGACTACCGTCTCCATGAACGGTGTTTTTCATTTTATTTATCTACCTATTATATATATATATATACTGAATATATATGATATATAAATCATATTTTATATTCTGGAAGTAAGTAAATCATGATATAAGTAATAATGATGTCAAGAACAACAAGTCAAAACACCTACGATAAATGAAACGATTTTACCCAAAACGCTTCTTTAACATGGAGTTTACAAAAGAACGGGTAATATAATGTCATAAGTGAACCATATATGATATCATAACAATGAATATGATTCTGTAATAAGTCAATAACATGATTTAAATCATTATACAGGAGGTTCGGACACTTACAAAGCAAGTCGGACCTAAGGTAAGGGAAATATCACAATCTCATTTTTATCCGAGATTGTTTATTCGTAAGTATTTACTGGGGTGCATTTTATCATCCACATCCATGTTTCTTCAATATGTAATATTGTTTCCATCCACTTACATAAGTATAAATCCAATTTTACCCTTCGGTGAGTTTTTAGTAAAGAATATGAAAGGAATCTTTTGTCGCTTTTTCATACGAGGTACTTTTTGACTTTTCCGACAAAAGTACGAAGAATGTTTTTTTTTTAACTTAAACGGCATGAACGGATTTTTACGGTTTTATAAAGCCTTATTTTCATGAAGCTTCCTCCAAAATATTTCATGACTATTTTTAATAAAATATCTTTCTTTTAAAATTGCATGATGTTTTGTGAAAAGAAATTGATTTTGAAGAAGAAAGGATATTTTCCTCAAGAATTCATTTCAAGTGTTTTATCAAAATTATTTTCCATCTAAGATAATAAAGGGTTCTGTTTCTATCCATATTTTTACATTGATTTGACTATGTTGTGATGGAATTATGTTTATGAATTCCTTTATCTTATATGAATGGTTTTATGATGTCATGTTGTTTTAAGAATCCCATTTTTATTACATGGGTTATGAAATGATGTATGATTTATGATTTTGTGGCACACATAAGAATGGTATCATTATGAGATGGGTGGGACCTATATCTCCCTCCAATGCATTGGGTAAAGATTTTATATCTCATGAGATAGACATGGCTGGAATGGTAGGTTATACCGGTTCAGTGAAACAGGACTGAAACGAGGATTACTCGATTCAGAAAGGGACTTTGTCCACTAAGATAGTCTTGGCAATGAGTCTTGACTAACAAGAAATGATTCTCTATGATTATGTGTGTATGCCACAAAGTTCCATGTTTTATGTTATGATTATTGTGATTACATTTCACTGCCATGATTTATCCCATGTTATGAAATTATGCTCTCTTTTGCAGGTTATGATTTCCAAAATGTTATGTTCTTATGAATATGATGTGATTGATATTTCTTTTGTTTACCCTTACTGAGCATTTGAGCTCACCCTTTTATGTTTTCTTTTCCCCAGGATATAAAGAAAGGTTTTAGGTAAAAAAAAAAGAAGATCTTTATGGGAGATATTGAAGATCTTTCACCACGTTTAGAAGATTACGTTCCGAGTTTCCAAAGACACTAAACTATTACGATCCTTGTGTGTGTGTTTTTGTTATGTACTAAGTATTCCGCAAAAGTAATGTAAAGTCTATGTACGTCAGGCTTCGGGTCTCTACAGTTGGTATCAGAGGAAAGGTTTAGTCAACCTTTGGAAATTAGGATGCGAAAACGTTAGTGAGATCCCTAGAGATATTTCTAAGGTATGTCTAGGGATGTCCCTAAGGTTAAGTATACGTATAGGTTATAGTACTAGAACTACGCTAACGATCATAGAATTAAACCTAAGATGTTAGATGTTCAAGGTACTCCCCCTTTATTATGTTGTTTTCCCTAGCATGATTTTTGCCTCTCACGCTATTCTTTTTGGGTTTTAGAAAATGGCTGGAAACAAGGTGATTCACGATAATGGAGGAAATGATGGACAATGGAATGATATTCTTTATGAGCAACCAAATGAAATAGGATTTGGAAGTCCAAACATCATTATTATGCCGAATCAGCAATCTCATAATATGATCAATAAAGTAAAATTTGGTAAGTTTCCTGACTCGGCTAATAAGAGAAAGATGGAGTTCCATGATGATCATAGAGGAAAGAAAGTTCAGTTTCCCCTATGTAAATCATGTGGGAAGAGGCATCAAGGAGAATGTTTCAAGGGAACTGGAAGATGCTTTGGGTGTGGAAAAGAAGGACACAAAGCAAGTAAGTGCAAAGGAAAAGGGTCGGTTAACACCATAGATGAGGATAATGGTATTGCTACGACATCAAAAATGGTTAAGTGTTTTAAATGTGGAATGTATGGGCATTATGCAAACAAATGCCCTAAGGGAAAGACTCATGAAGAGAATCAGTATGGTCATATGGGAAGTATTTATGTGGATGATGATGAAGAGACTACCAATGGTATGTGAGATGAAAGAATTGTTGAAGCTCGGTCAATGGTTTAAGAATGTAGTGGAATGATTATATGTTTATCATGTGTAATGTTGTATAAGTAATCTCATGGTACTATGGAATAAAGAGACATGTAAGGATTGTAACATTGTTGTCTGATTAATGTTACCAGTATCCATGAATGGTTATTCAGATATTTTTGGAATGAAGATGATATGCGCATAATGAAGGGATAAGGGGAAAATGAAATGTTTGACAGTATTCATGAGCTCATGATTGATATAAGGACTAAGTGATATCATGGTTTGAGTATATAGAATTTTGAGGATTTTGGTATGTGGAAAGTGTTAACTTTTAACTGCATTCAAGTTTTCACTAAGGTTCAATGGGTATTCAAGAGAATACATGATTAAGGACTTTGAATGTTTGGAATGTGACCAACAAAACATATCTTATATGGGGTTCAATGATGGTATTAAATCTCTGGTAATCGTTTTCACTATGTTATGAAAGTGGACTGCAGTATTATGGATAAGCCTAAAGACTAGAATGGATTATGTTGGACATAAAATAGTATTGTTTAAGGATAGAAGTTCTTTTTTCGATATTATTGATGGGATGTTATAGTAATGTAGTTTTAGAAAAAGGACAACCTGCAGGACGGGCGACAGCCCATCGCTTCGGACAAGGCTGTAGGAATCGAACCCACAACCGAAGTGCGACTGGCCTTTATCGCCTACCACTGGCCTACAGGAAGTCCCTGTTTAGTAGAAACCAGTTTTATTATATTAAGAAGTATGATATATGAAGTATAAGTCCATTTTAGGAACCATATATGATTAATCTCACTATAGAATGACTTATGTATATTTAATAACTTTTGCTAACCTTTTGTTTGAGACAGATGGAATGAACAGTCATTCTATCACATGATCTGCTAACACTTCACGAATAACAAATTCAACTTCATTTATTTAAAATATGAAGTAGAAATTGTTCAAGGCACGAACAAAAGTGATATTGTACCAAAATAAAGTAAGTATTTATTCTAAGCAAATTTTCAACTTTAGGGAAATGATCTTGAAAACCAAAAATGTTGTCCTAGTGATCTTATACCTGATGAATCAGATGGTACCTTATATCATCAAAAATCTATGGATTTGTGATTACTGGCTTTTCCATAGACATGTTCTCTACCACTCTCCATCAGAACATGATGGTTAGATTTCTCTTCCATATCCATATTTTCACCTATGTGGAAACCCAATGATTAGTTTATTTGGGTAACCGTTACGTTTCATACTTTTGTTTTTAAAGATTGGTTTTGATATTCCTTTTTACGATGTGGGTTTCTATTAAAGAAACTTTCGAATAGTAAACCATTTATAACCCCGACGAATTTCGAGGGCGAAATTCATTTTAAGGGGGGTAGAATGTAACAGCCCAAGATTTTATAAAGAAATATTCTTTTTAATTTTATTAATGTCTTGTGTTGTACGCTACACCAAAATGAGCTTTCACAACACACATCCTTGTCTTTCCTTGCATTACACGCAATCATGACCTTCCTCAATAGCGTGTGTAATACGCAATACCGAGTTTCACTAAACAACGATATGCTATTAAAATGTTATTAAAACTAGCCGTTATGAATAGTAATAACCACTTTTTGAAATTTTGTAAATTTTATTTTTCAAAATGGATTTCATTTTTGGATTCGGAGTATCGAATTTATCCTAAGGTGAAATTTTGGTACATTTCGGATAACTTTCATATTCTGATGAATAGTGAAAATTACTAAATTTTAATTAAAAACAACTTTTTTAATCGAAATTATTAATAGTGATAAATTATTAATTTGAGTGGTTTTAAAGTATATTTAGAATATATTTTTACAATTTAATACAATGTTGGTCATTGGTTGTAATTTCACATTTAAACCAGACATAATCAAGTGTCAATCTTTTGATAGATATTGTTTCTTAAAAACACGCTATTTGTTTTAACAGCGGGATTTAATTATAAAATTAATTAATGCAACTTTTGTGTTATGAATTTGGTAAAATAGACTTCATTTTTGAATTCGGAATATGAAATATAGCTTAGGATGAAATTTTGGCATTGTTCTGAAAAACATCAATTTTTGATGTATAGTGAAACTACTAAGTGGTAGGTTAAAAACTGAATTTTGCATAAAACTTAATTTTACCGCTTCTGTGAATGGAATTTCGAAAATCCGAGAGACACGGTTAATATCAAGGACTAAAATGTGGTTCAATGAGATGAAAATAATTTTTTGGTGAATAGTAACTTTTTACTTTTTTTTACCACGGTTAATAGTAAATAAGGTAACTAAGGGTAAATATGATATTAATATTACCCTAACACATGTCCTAATTCTATTGGACAAGTGTAATTCGACCAAAAACAAACTTAGGAATAAAATATGACCATTTAGGCCCACTTGGATTAGATTAGGACATTTATTATTAATTTATTTAAAGAAGGGTTAAAATAGTTAAAATCAAAGTTTAATTAGTAAATCATTTTTAATATGGGGTTATACATAAGATAAATTAGACTATAAATATTCATTAGAAAGCTAAAAAGCTTTCCTACATGATGGTATTTTATTTGTAATTTTTAGACATCAAATAATTTAATTTATTTATGACACAACGATGATGCAGTAATTATCTTATTAATGAAATATTGACATAATTGATGTTATAAACACCAAAATAAATGTAATTTGAGATTTGTTATGAATTCCACTAATTTTCTAGGTTATTATGATATATTAATGTTGATTTAATCAACTTGGTTCGAACATTTAATTCTTTTATGACTTTCACAAAAATCATATATCAAATAGTGTCAAAATTGACACAAAATAGTTTTTAAATCAAATATTATATTATTAATTGTTATTTTATTCCTAAAAATCTAAGGTTCGGCCAAATGACTTAGATAAGGATATATTTATTAATAATATACAAATTTGGGTTCGTTTGGCATGTTATAGTAAGTGTATTAACCATATAGTGAAAGAAAACAAAAAGACACGGTAAAAGTTAAATTATTTATCTTAGAGTTAAATCTAATTGATAAGGTTAAAATAATATCCTAAACTTGTCTAAATTTGATTGGTTGATGAGATTACAACCCTATCTCATCTAATCTTCGAATATGAGTCATTTTTGGATGTTTTTAAGTGGGGTTAGATTTATTATAAATTAATATTTTTAAGAATTCCTAAGGTGCCCCTCTCCTCCCCTATAAAAGGACACCTCCTCCCCCTCCTCCTCACACCAATTTGAGCACTCAAGCTCGGCCAACCCCTGCCAAAATCTCTTCTCCACTTCCCTAGAAACATCCTAGAGGTTCTGGTCTTACTCAAAGACCAATTTTAGTTCCCTAAGAGGAGGTCTCCAAAAGGCGCTTCAAAGAAGAGGTAATTACCGTTACCAATTCTTTCATCTTTATTTCTTCTTCCACTTCTTCTTCTTAGGTTGTTTCATTATGAAGTAATAACATCAGTATCACTCATATACTGATATGTTATTATAAGTATGAAACAACCCTATTTCACCATCTATCCATCCTACAGAAAAAGAAATCATCGCGCGTGCGTACGTACGGACTACCGTCTCCATGAACGGTGTTTTTCATTTTATTTATCTACCTATTATATATATATATATACTGAATATATATGATATATAAATCATATTTTATATTCTGGAAGTAAGTAAATCATGATATAAGTAATAATGATGTCAAGAACAACAAGTCAAAACACCTACGATAAATGAAACGATTTTACCCAAAACGCTTCTTTAACATGGAGTTTACAAAAGAACGGGTAATATAATGTCATAAGTGAACCATATATGATATCATAACAATGAATATGATTCTGTAATAAGTCAATAACATGATTTAAATCATTATACAGGAGGTTCGGACACTTACAAAGCAAGTCGGACCTAAGGTAAGGGAAATATCACAATCTCATTTTTATCCGAGATTGTTTATTCGTAAGTATTTACTGGGGTGCATTTTATCATCCACATCCATGTTTCTTCAATATGTAATATTGTTTCCATCCACTTACATAAGTATAAATCCAATTTTACCCTTCGGTGAGTTTTTAGTAAAGAATATGAAAGGAATCTTTTGTCGCTTTTTCATACGAGGTACTTTTTGACTTTTCCGACAAAAGTACGAAGAATGTTTTTTTTTTAACTTAAACGGCATGAACGGATTTTTACGGTTTTATAAAGCCTTATTTTCATGAAGCTTCCTCCAAAATATTTCATGACTATTTTTAATAAAATATCTTTCTTTTAAAATTGCATGATGTTTTGTGAAAAGAAATTGATTTTGAAGAAGAAAGGATATTTTCCTCAAGAATTCATTTCAAGTGTTTTATCAAAATTATTTTCCATCTAAGATAATAAAGGGTTCTGTTTCTATCCATATTTTTACATTGATTTGACTATGTTGTGATGGAATTATGTTTATGAATTCCTTTATCTTATATGAATGGTTTTATGATGTCATGTTGTTTTAAGAATCCCATTTTTATTACATGGGTTATGAAATGATGTATGATTTATGATTTTGTGGCACACATAAGAATGGTATCATTATGAGATGGGTGGGACCTATATCTCCCTCCAATGAATTGGGTAAAGATTTTATATCTCATGAGATAGACATGGCTGGAATGGTAGGTTATACCGGTTCAGTGAAACAGGACTGAAACGAGGATTACTCGATTCAGAAAGGGACTTTGTCCACTAAGATAGTCTTGGCAATGAGTCTTGACTAACAAGAAATGATTCTCTATGATTATGTGTGTATGCCACAAAGTTCCATGTTTTATGTTATGATTATTGTGATTACATTTCACTGCCATGATTTATCCCATGTCATGAAATTATGCTCTCTTTTGCAGGTTATGATTTCCAAAATGTTATGTTCTTATGAATATGATGTGATTGATATTTCTTTTGTTTACCCTTACTGAGCATTTGAGCTCACCCTTTTATGTTTTATTTTCCCCAGGATATAAAGAAAGGTTTTAGGTAAAAAAAAAAGAAGATCTTTATGGGAGATATTGAAGATCTTTCACCACGTTTAGAAGATTACGTTCCGAGTTTCCAAAGACACTAAACTATTACGATCCTTGTGTGTGTGTTTTTGTTATGTACTAAGTATTCCGCAAAAGTAATGTAAAGTCTATGTACGTCAGGCTTCGGGTCTCTACAAGTTCTCTGGCCGCTCCATGGGGCCCTCCTCCTCCAGGCAAGGAGGGAGCGACCACGCCATGCGACGCCCCTACTACTGAGTTCCAGACCTGTGTAGGCCCCGTTTTCTGAGGTGCTTCTAATGATCCTCGTCTAACGGAACCCTTTCTTCTCTCTCACCATTGAGGTTCCACACTGGTGACTTTGAGGTACCAAACTCACTTCCACAGAAGCCCCTCAGGGTATGCTATGGTTTAATGTTCATAATACTCAGTTGAGAGGCCAGCGTTGACTCCGGTGGGAGGAAACGTGATGATGTCACCAGAGCCATAAGTTAGGAACATCAACCATATCTGACGAAGAATGCAAGGTTGCCACTCCTCCCGGACTTCTGTTTATACTCTCTTCGCCATTTTCTAGAGGCATCCGAACTTCTTGGAGAACCAAGATGGTACATAAGGCACGCAGAAAATATTCCAATAAATCTAGGCTGTAAGCACCCCCGACTCTGATGCTATGGAAGTACTCCTTCTCCAGTTAGCCTTACCCATCATCTATCAGCTGACCAGTTGGGGTGGGGAATGAGCTGAAGGTGATGTTGGAATGGTTACCAATCCTGATCTGTATTCCCTCCTTATTGAGCATCATTGGCATGAGCCCATCAATATTCAGCAGAGACGGTCACAGGCCATTTCCTGGAGGATGGATGGTATTTGGGAATGTGTATCCACCATAGTGAGCTGCAACCGAGCAATAGAAGATCTTGAAGGGGCCACATACTCTCATAGGTGATCCCCCTCTCGAGATGCATCCTAAGATGGTTTATAGCCAAGCTAATAAGGGGACCCCCCGGTTGAACCTCTTATTGGCAGCCATGATGCCCTCAATCACCTGGGTCACTGGACGGACACCCATCCTTGTGTCCCGCACCGATAAGAGCCATCTGCTCATGAATGTGGAGAGGAATATGGCGTACTGGGTATTCGGGTCTTGGGCCTCATTTATGATGTAGCCCCATCATTGGAATGGACCCAACTCTGGGATCCTCATTTAGGATCCACTCTTTCTCCTGTGAACCGTAGTTGGACACCATTTTCCACGCCCTGGCTTCTGGACCTCCAGATCCTTATCTAGGAACAGGTTGAACCAGTCCCTGTAGGCGATGTCCTTCATGAAGTCCTTCACTCCCAGCTTCTCCTTGGCTATCTCTAGTAGGTGCCACATCAGTATGGGGGTTTGAGACCTGTCACCCCAGATGTTCATCGGTGGGAGAAATTCATCATATTGATGTCCCTCCAATAGGATACCCCCAATGTAGTGGATGTCCCAGAGACTGATGCCAACTTCCCCATAGTGAAGATGGAATGAGTTGGTATCTAGGGACCACCGGGTGAATAGCTCTGGCCCGAGCTTTGGCTGCCGGTAAAAATGGAATTGCAATGTCCACACCACCTCGAATAGGCCAATGTGTCATAGCTCGGCCCAAAATTGGTCGCATGTATGGAGAACCCAGTATGCCCAGGCCCACTCACTAGTGAAGTATCCTCTGAACCACAGATCCCAGTCCTACAGCCAACCCTTGGTCTCGTCAATGATGCTCTGATGGAATGTTCTTGCATAGAGGGTCGGGGAACTCTCCGCAACAGGGTCACCCCCAACAATGGTCTTGGTCCTAGGGTTCAGGACGTAGATGTCCATATGCCTGGTTTCTCTAGAAGGATATCGTTATTGCAGACATTGTATCAAGGAAGGTCATCTTCGCGGGTCACCCATGACTACGGTGTATCAACATCAAAACCCAGTAGGGGAACCTCCTCCAGAATGCCAAAGTCCCACAATGGAAGATTTTCAGACCAGGCATACTCTTTTTGGGTGGGGGTTAGCATGAGGAAGAGGGTGTGGTTATTAGAGACAACTCTCTTTGCGCCATGAACCTCTGGGTTTGCAGCCATTTCAGCTCTCCGAGCAGCGGCTTCCCCCTCATCAACACAGTTTGCGACCATCTTCTTTCAACCGAGTGATTTAGGATTGTTGCGCGAAATCAAGAAGTTTGGCATGAAAAAAAATATATTTGTACGTAAAATGCCGCAAAAACTCAGTGAAATTACACACTGTAGAGGCGGTTTTACATGCGGGCACAAAATAAATTCCTCGCAAGAGAGCCTTGAGCATAATGCATGAGAAAAGTCATATAGAGCATGATACCCTCGACTGGTTTTATAGGCTAATCCTGGGTTCCGCGACCACGTGAAAAGTGGATTCCACACCAGGCAAAGTTTTGCACATCACTTTAAATTATTGCATGTAGGGGACCCATGAAGCCCTCCACTTCGGCATTTCCCTCGGAATATGATTGTTCTGACCCCTCATCGATCCAATTCCAAGGGGAGGCATTTGTAGATGCCAAAAATTGCTTAAGTGGTGGAGAAATTTTAGAAATGACAAATAGAAGTCATATTTGGATCTGAAGACCTGGTCTGGAGGGCTCGGAGGTGATGCACGAAAAAAGGGTGAAGTGCACGAAAACATATGTGTCGCGCGGAAAGTATTGGGATTCGCGAAGAGTCCCCGTCTAACACCCCGACCCCTCTAGACAGGAGCCCGTGCATTACTTGTGAAATTTTCATGGTTATAAGGTATGAAAATTCCAAAGGAACGATCATTTTAGTTGTCTTGAAGAAACAATATGTATAGATTTAACATAAATTACATTGGATTAGGTTACAAGATACAATACATAATGAAAAACAAAAACTGCATCCACAAGCACTCAATAAATGACCTCCTCTTCATAACCTATTGAAGGTAAACAATGAAAGGGGTGAGCTCAAATGCTCAGTAAGGGTTACAAGTAGTGGAAGAATGAGTTCAATAATAAGTTAATCATAATCAATCTGACATAATCAAAATGGAATAGTGAATAAATGAACAACTAATTCCATTAATAAACTGAGAATTTAACTGCATCCATAGATTTTGTCATATTGAAAACCTCATAGATAATAAAAATAACTAACAATGAATAAATAGAATTATTATTAACTGGATTTCATGTATCTGGAACATGAACCATAATACCATAAAAACGGTTTAGTTCTATGGGTAGAAACCCGTCTGATTTTTGGAAACAAACTCGAAGGGTCTGTCGCCAAATTGTTTTGTCTCATGAGACCTACTACTGCATTGAGGGGCTGTAGTGGGCCCCACCCACCTCTACATCCATCAATTCTTTATAAATAGATTCAATACAATAGCAAAATGTATTTACATTATCCATATAGAATAAAGGATACTGATTCATTAACATTTCCATAGTCAAAACAACATTCAAAATAAATACCATACGTAAAATGGTATGCGGCTTAGACAATAATAATATCCATGATATGAGAACATGGATATTTAAATGGAATATACCTTCAATAGAAAATTGATATCAAATGGGAACTAGGTACACCACAAACGAAAGAGTTGGTTCATAATTACTAATAAAGTCACAACAAAGTGAAAATTGAGACAAATCTTGTTACCGTGTTGTATTCAATTGAGTCGTATGACAAAGAGTTAATAACAACCAAAATATTCACATAATACAATGAATATAAAGAGAACCATGATAACATATGTCAAATTCTAGTACACATATACCACATATAAGAAATAATAGGTGACGAATGGAGACCCACAGAATTGAAAATGAGATGTGAAAAACCCCCCTTACAAAAAATTTGGCATGGTAACGAGTGTTATTGCGAGGGAATAAGGAGAGATAAAAGGTTATCCCATGATTTTTATATCATAAGGGAAGTATTGGGGAATTGAGAAAAAATACCACATCAATAGAAATTAAAAATAATAGCACACAAGATAGGGCGGATTCTTGAATAAAAGTGAGAGAGAGGATCCCTTATCTTTTTCTTGAAGGTGTTATTGACTTGTTATTAAAGACCCAAATAAAGAAATTAGGATTATTAATTCATAATTACAGGTCCTATTTTATATGTAAATAATTTATTATAATCCGTTTTAGTTCATTCTATGCCTTTTTGATTGGTTATAAGGTTTAATTTCATTGTTCGGGCGCGTTTGTTTACTTGGTTTTAAATGATTGGTTCACTAATATTCAAGTTCGGATATATATATAAGATGGATGTGGTTGTCCCGAAATGAAGTTATAAACTATTAGTGAACATCCAGGAGATTACATGGTTCTAAATTTATTTCGGTTTACTTATATTGAAGTCAAATTTATATATATGTGTGTGTGTGTGTGTGTGTGTGACCTTAGTGATAACTGTTTTGTTTAATCGGTGGGTTTGATTACGATGAACATGTTTTGCTTTATAACTTAATAAAATTTGTAAAAAAGTATTAAAAAAACTAAATATTGGATATATTACATAATAATATGTTTCAACCTTAACACAAATGGTTTCCTGACCAGAATTAATCATTATAATAGAAATCGATAAACCATTATCCTTGAATGTGCTAAATTAGCACATCTCAAACGGTTCTTTCATTTCATTCAAATAAAAGTGGTGAAATGAAAGAAGATAATGTAATATATACCATTAACATGAAAAAATTCCAGTAAATGTATGTTACTATATTTTTCATACTATTTTGGTGAAGGGAGGTGTGAAAAGAAACAAAAAAAGAACTTAAAAGAAAAGAAGGGATTTGAAAGAGGAGTTTACCTCTTGAGACTTCCTCCTTTGAGAACCTCTTAAGGGGAAGGGATTTGGTCTTTTTATGAGACCAAAGCTTGCTGGACGTGGGGGAGGAGGTTGGGAAGGTATTTGGACAGAATTTGGAGAAGGCACAAGGCTTGAGAAAAGTGAATGGAAGGGGGGTGAGAGGGGGTTTTATAGTGGAGAGAGGGGATTTCTTAATATAAAACTCATTAATTTATTATTTCACCTCAAGAGAAGGAATAGTGAGTATTCCATGACCAAGAATAGTAATTTTATCATGTGATCCCAAACCTAGTGGGCTTAAATCATCAGAACCTCACACATGACTCTATAATTAGTTTATTTATCTTAATTTTGGAATTTATGGTATGCCACTATTCATCAAAAATTCAAGTATTTCAGAAAAATCCCAAAAATTCACCATAACCATTTTTCAACATTTAGAATCCAAAAATGAAGTCCATTTCTCAAAAATAATTTTATAAATACGATTAATTAAATATTTAATTAAATCATTATTTAATTGAAATATATAAACACTTAGAATATTCATCTTCATCTTTAGGGTGTCTATAATTAGTTATACACTCAAGGGTATGGATACCATTCATAAGAGTCATATTAATATTCATAAGGGTAAGTTACTATTCATAAGAGTAGGTTACTATTCATATGGGTAGGTTACTATTCACTGAAAATTAAGTTAATTCTATCAGACTCTAAATATCATCTTGAACACCATCGTGTATATCATATTTTTAAAATACTAATCACAGAGCTGGTAAATTTAAGTTTAGTGGCTAAGTTATGGCTATATCCTATAAGTAACCATGTTTTGTTCCATATGGGCTCAGTGATTCATGAAATATAGGCTACCTAATTAATAGAGTATATTTAAGAGAAACATACAATAAAATGTTTGGGGTGCAACATTATTCCCTCCTTCAGAAATTTCATCCTCGAAATTTTTATGTATAAATCCCACCAAAAAGATGTGGGTGATTGTTTTTCATAACATCCTCAGGTTCCCATGTTGCTTCCTCTATATTCTGGTTTCTCCAAAGAACCTTCACTAGGCGTGTTGTCCAATTTCTCAATACATGTTCCCTTGTGTCAAGAATTCCAATAGGCTTTTCACAATATGAAAAATTAGGTTCCAGTTCAATTTCTTCATATGTGAGAACATGCGTTGGGTCTGTCATGTATTTCATTAACAATGACATGTGGAACACATCATGAACTTTAGAGAGATTTGGCAGCATCGCTAGATGGTAAGCTACAACTCCAATTATTTCTAGAATTTCAAATGGCTCGATGTACCTGGGGCTCAGTTTCCCTTTCTCACCAAACCTTAGGACACCCTTCCGTGGAGATACTTTTATAAACACATGATCTCCCTCCTAGAATTCCAAATCCTATCTCCGATTGTCAGCATAATTGTTCTGCCTACTTTGGGCTACCTTAATATGGGCTTGAATTTTCTTCATTGTTGTTTTGGTCTCTTCAATATGTTCCGGGCCTATAAGTTTCCTCTCACCAACTTCGTCCCAACAAGTTGGAGTTCGACACCTCCTTCTATATAATTCTTCATACAGAGCCATTTGAACAGTAGAATGGACACTATAATTGTAGGAAAATTCCACCAAAGGTAAGTATTGATCCCACATACCTTGTAAGTCAAGAGAGAATGACCTCAGCATGTCCTCTAAAGTTTGGATAGTCATTTCAGACTGTCCATCAGTTTGGTGGTGATAAGAAGTACTCATACAAAGATCAGTATTCAAAGCTTTTTGGAGACTTTTCCAGAACATTGATGTAACCCAGGGATCTCGATCGGATAAAATTGATAGAGGTTCACCATGAAGTCTTACAACTTCATTAATATACAGTCATTCCAGGTGCTCGAGTGGAAAATCCTCTCGTATTGGAAGAAAATGTGCAGATTTTTTGAAACGATCAACAATTACCCATATTGAATCATTACTTCTAGGTTTTCTCAGTAGTCTGGTGATAAAATCCATCGTAACGTTATCTCACTTCCACATAACAATAGGTATAGGTTTAATCACTCCTTTGGGATGTTGTATCTCTGCCTTCACTTGTTGGAAAACTAGACACCTTGACAAGTAGTCAGCAATTTCCCGCTTCATATTATACCACCAGAAATATTCCTTTAGATCTCTGTACATCTTGGTGCTACCTGGGTGTATAGAGAAATTTAAGCTATGAGAATCTACTAATAGTTCCCTTTTTAGCTCAGGTACTGATGGAACGCATAAACTCATCCCAAATTTCAGAACTCCTTCTTCATACACGAAGTCAACCAGCCTCCATCATTGAAATCATTAATTTTCTTGTGTAGATTCTCATCATCAGATTGAGAGAATTTTATTTTCTCTAATAAAGATGGTTTAGAAATCATTTGAAATACAAAATATGTTTCCCCTTCCTTCTCAATTCCCATATCCATCTTCAGTAGATCCATGAATATAGGATCTCTTTCAATCCTCATTTGAGTCAGAAGGCCATGATCTTTCCTTCTTAATGCATCTTCCACCTTATTCGCCTTTCTTGGGTGGTAGTGTATTGAAAAATCTTAATATTTTTAGTAACTCAAGCCATCTTCTTTGACCCATGTTGAGTTCATTTTTTGTGAAAATGTATTTCAAAATCTTTTGGTCTGTATAGATCTCACATCTCTCTCCGTAGAGATAATGCCTCCAAATTTTCAGAGCAAAGATTATGGCTACTAACTCAAGATCATGAGTTGGATAATTTTTCTCATGATTCATCAACTGTATTGATGCATAAGGAATAAATTTATTGTTTTACATAAGGACGCAACCTACCCATTCTTTGATGTGTCGTTGTATATCACAAATCCATCACTTCCAGATGGAAGAGTCAAAATTGAATCATTGACCAATATTCTTTTCAATTACTCAAAGAATTCTATACACTCTTTTTTCTACACAAACTTAACTCCTTTTCGTGAGAGCTTTGTTAGCAGGTTATCTAGTCAGGCGAAATTCTGAACGAAACGCCGATAGTAACCTTCTAAGACAATAAAACTGCATACCTCGGTTATGTTTGTTGGCGTGGGACATTATTGGATTGCCTTTGTCTTCGCAGGATCAACTAGTATTCCATCTTTAGAGAAAATATGGCCCAGAAAAGAAACTGATTGAAGCCAGAATTCGTACTTTCTAAACATCCCATATAATTCATTTCTTCTAAGAGTTTCCAGAATAATCCTCAAGTGGTTCTCATGGTCTTCATAGATTTTTGAGAATACCAGGATATCATCGATGAACACCACAATAATGTTATAAAGATATTACATGAAAACTCTATTCATTAAATCCATGAAAACCGAGGGTGAATTAGTCAGTCCAAATGGAATCACCATAAACTTGTAATGCCTATACCTGTTTCGAAATGTTGTCTTAGGAATATATTCCTTCCTCACACGCAGCTGGTGATATCTGGACTGAAGGTCAATCTTCGAAAAGTATTGGGATACATGGAGTTGATCAAATAAATCATCAATCCTAGGAAGAGGATACTTATTAATTATTATAATAGCATTGATTTCCCTATAATCAATGTATAGCCTCATGGATCCATCTTTTTTCTTGGAAAACTGGATAGGGGCTCCCCATGGAGAAACACTAGGTCGAATAAATCAGTTTTCACTCAAATCCTCTAGTTTTTTCTTTATCTTTACCAATTCCAAAGTGGAAATTCTATAGGGAGTCTTTGATATAGGTCTTGCATCAGGAGTTAAATCAATAGATAACTCAACCTCCCTATCTGGAGGATGTGCAGTTAAATCCTCTGGAAATAAATCAATGTACACTTGCACTATGTGCACGTCTTCAATTTTATGATTTGTTTCCTCGCCCATAGATGTTGGTTTATCTTCCTCTACAAGTATTGAATTTATTAGAGACACTGGGGGTGGTTCTCGATAAGAATTAGGTGGCGATGTTTCTTCCCTAAAGACAAGGGATTCTATACCATTTTTAAAAATTGTAACTTCCTTCTTCTTACAATAAATCTTTGCATTGTAATTTGAAAGACAATTCACACCAAGAATTATATCAAATTCAGTAATTGATATGATGACATGGTTAGAAACTAAAGTATGTTTTGGTGACTAGAGGGGGACTAGTCAACATGCCTTTGTTGCAATGATACATCCCCCAAGATTTTTGACTAACAACTCCTTTAATAAATCAAATTAGACATATCTAATTTTCTGGGAAAACTAAGAAGATATAAATGAATGCGATAATCCATAATCAAATAAGGTTTTGTCTACGTTTGAGGAAATAATTAAAGTACCTACCACCACATCATTAGTAACATCGAACTCCACAGTTGTAATTGTATAATCTGTATCTTGATCTCTTTTCCTTTTCTAAGATAAGTTTCCTTGGCGTTTAGGACACTCATTTGAAAAGTGTCCCATCTCTCTGCCATTGTAGCATTGAACATCATTGAATTGTTTTTTCCCCTTGAATTCATCGGACCGATGACCCTTTTCTCCGCAGTTATAGCAGACTCCCATGCCTTTCAAGCATTTCCTGAGATTATTCTTTCCACGGTTCTCACATAATGGGAAACTATTCATTCCCTTGCTCTTCTTTGGTGATTCTCCTTTTCCTTTTTTATCAGAGTATCGCTTCTTATCTTAGTTTCCTTTCAAAATATTTGATCTAGAAAATTCCCACTCCATTTTCATGGAAATTGATACAATTCCATCATATGATGAAAATGTTTGTAAAGCCAGTGCCCTATGAAGACATGGCTTAAGACCATCAAAGAAATGATCAATAATGTCTACTGAGTCATGTACGTAATCTACGACATACCTAGCCAGCCTTGTAAAAGTAGCATCATACTCTGCAACACTGTCTTCTTCCCTTTGTTTTAAGATAAAGAATTTATTCTTCATTTAAGTTTGTTTCTCACGAAGGAAATATTTTTCGAAGAATATTCCCTTAAAATTCCTCCATTCCATATTTTTTATTTCTTCTTCCTCCATGGTATTCTGAATCAGGGACCACCATTGGTCAGTGTCACCCTTGAGACAATATACTGCCAGCACCACCTACTCATTCTCATTGCATCTTAATGCCATGAATATCTTCTCAAGTGACTTGATCCACTGCTCAGCTACCACTGGATTAGTAGTCCCATTGAAATATGGGGGCTTCTGCCGTATGAAACGATCCAACATAGGTGTGGATTGGTTATTCGTTACAACTTGAATAAGTTTTCCCAATATAGTCATGATCTGATCTTCGCCCACATTGACAGTGTTGACATTCTTAGTAGTGATATGCCTACCTTTCCCATGATTATTGATTCCCCTTCTTGAATTAGACGCCATTTATAAATAATGGGATAAACTAGATTAGTTTAAAAATCTTAAATTGAAAGTCACTCAACATAGATTTAAATTCTTTGCATAGATAATTTTATAAACATGGTTTCTCTAAGGTAAAATTTACATTAAACTCCTTCATAATGGCTTGTAATGAAAATATGAATTATCATAAGCATATCCCCTGGGATTGTCGTAACCAAGAGTGCAGCATGGCCCATTGTCGTGTACCAGTTCCTGTTTGAGTCTAGCTCAAAGCGGTGTTTTTGTGTTTTACCCCTAGATACATCTGTGCCAGAGTCGCCTCTACCTGCTCGTATCTAGACAGGGATGTATTGCTTGCATGATCCACATAATATATTCCTTACCAAAATACTAGTATTTTCTTGTAAGTTTATCCTCAAATACTACCTTATGAATTTTTTCCCTAATATATATTTCCTACTCTAGTTTCAATTTTTCCTACCAAACTTCCTCTGATACCAACTATAACACCCTGACCCCTCTAGACAGGAGCTGGTGCATTAATGTTGATATTGTCATGGTCAGAAGGAATGAAAATTCTGAAGGAACAATCAGAGTAGTAGTATGGAAAAAACTAGGTACATAGATTTAACCTAAATTACATTGGATAAGGTTACAAGATACAATACATAATGAAAAACAAAAACTGCATCCACAAGCACTCGATAAATGACATCATCTTTATAACCTATTGAAGGTAAACAATGAAAGGGGTGAGTTATAATGCTCAGTAAGGGTTAAAAATAGCGGAATAATGAGTACAATAATAAGTGAATCATAATAAATCTGACATAATCAAAATCGCATAGTGAATAAATGAAAAACTGATGCCATTAATAAACTGAGAATGAAACTACATCCATAGATTTTGTCATAGTGAAAACCTAATGGATAATAATAATAACTGAAAATGAATAAAGAGAATTCTTATTAACTAGATGTCATGTATCTGGCACATGAACCATAATACCGTAAAAACTGTTTAGTTCTACGGGTAGAAACCCATTTGATTTTTGGAAACAAACTTGAAGGGTCTGTCGCCAAACTGTTTTGTCTTAGGAGACCTACCGATGAATCGAGGGGATGTAGTGGGCCCCACCCACCTCTACATCCAAGAATTCTATATAAATAGATTCAATACAAGAGAAATATGTATTTACATTATCCTTATAGAATAAAGGATATGGATTCATCAACATTTCCACAGTCAAAACATTATCCAAAATAAATACCGTATGTAAAATGGAAAACGGCTTAGATAATAATAATATCCATGATATGAGAACATGGATATTTAAATAGAATATACATTCAATTGAAAAGTGATATCAAATCGGCAGTAGTTGCACCACATAATAAAGAGTAGGTGCATAATTACTAAGCAAGTCACAATGAAGTGAAAATTGAGACAAAGCTCGTTACCGTGTTGTATTCAATTGAGTCATATGACAAAGAGTTAATAACCACCAAAAGAGTCGTAGAATAAAATGAATATAATTAGAACCATGATAAAATATGTCAAATTTCAGTACAAATATGCCACATAAAATAAATAAGAGGTGAACAATGGAGATCCCATAGAATTGAAAGTGATATGACAAAAACCCCTTACAAACATTTCAGAATGGTAACAAGTGTTCTTGTGTGGGATAATGAGAGATAAAAGTTTATCCCATGATTTATATATCATAATGGTAGTATTTTGGAGTTGATAAAACCTACCCCATCATTAGAAATTAAAAACAAAATCACACAAGATAGGGTGTATTCTTGAATAAAAGTGAGAGAGAGGATCCCTTAACATCTTCTTGACGTTGTTCTTGAATTTTTATTAAAGACCTGAATAAACAAATTAGGATTATAAATTCATAATTTCAGAACCGATTTTATATGTAAATAATTTTTTATAATCCTTTTTAGTTCATTCTAGGACTTTTTGATTGGTTATAAGGTTTAATTTTATTATTCGGGCTCGTTTGTTTACTTGGTTTTAAATGATTGGTTCACTTATATTCAATTTCAGATAAATATATAAGATGGATTCGGTTGTCCATAAATGAAGTTATACACTATTCATTAACATCTAGGAGATTAGATGGTTTTATATTTAATTCAATTTACTTAGATTGAAGTCAAATTTATATATATATATATATCTGACCTTAGTGATAACTGTTTTGGTTAATCAGTGGGTTTGATTACGATGAACATGTTTTTCTTTATAACATAATACCATTTGTAAAAAATTATTACAGAACTAAAAATAGGATATATTTCATAATAATCTGGTTCAAACATAACACAAATGGTTTTCTAACCAGAATTAAAGATTATAATAGAAATCGATAAACGGTTGTCCTTGGTTGTGCTAAATTAGCACATCTCAAACGGTGCTTTCATTTCATTCAATTAAAAGTGTGGAAAGGAGAGAAGATAATGGAATATATACCATTATCATGAAAACATTCCAGTACATGTATGTTACTGTATTTTTCATACTATTTTGGTGAATGGAGGTGAGAAAATAAACAAAAATAAAAGAACTTAAAAGAAAAGAAGGGATTTGAAAGAGAAGTTCACCTCTTGAGACTTCCTCCATTGAGAACCTATTAAGGGAAGAGGTTTTGGCCTTTTTCTGAGACCAAATATTTTTGAACGTGTGGGATGAGGTTGGGGATGTATTTCGACAGAATATGGAGAAGGCACAAGTCTTGAGAGGAGTGAATGGAGGGGGGTGAGAGGGGGTTTTATAGTGGAGGAGAGTGGGGATTTCTTCATATAAAACTCATTAATTTCTTATTTCTCCTCAATACAAGGAATAGTGAGTATTCCACAACCAAGAATAGTAATTTTATCATGTGATCCCAAAAAAATTGGTCTTACATCATCATAACATCACACATGACTCTATAATTAGTGTATTTATCTTAATTTGGCAATTTATGGTATGTCACTATTCATAAAAAATTCATGTACTTCAGAAAAATCCTCAAAATTGACCATAACAATTTTTGGACATGTAGAATCCAAAAATGAAGTCCAATTTTGAAAAATAATTTTCTAAAAATGATTAATTAAATATTTAATTAATAATTACTTAATTGAAATATATAAACACTTAGAATATTCATCTTCATCTTTAGGGTGTCTAAATTCATTTATACACCCAAGGGTATGGATATCATTCATAATATTCATATTACTATTCTTAAGGATAAGTTAATATTCATAAGGGTATGTTACTATTCATAAGGTTAGGTTACTATTCACTGAAAATTATGTTAATTCTTTCTGACTCTAAATATCATCTTGAACACAACCGTGTATGTCAGATTTTTAAAATACAAATCAAAGGGCCGGTAAATTTAAGTTTGGTGGCAAAATTATGGATATCTCCTATAAGTAACCATGTTTTGTTCCATAGGGGCTCAGTGATTCATGAAATATAGGCTACCTAATAAATAGTGTTTATTTAAGAGAAACATACCATAAATGTTTGGGGTGCTATACCTCGATGCAGGCGCGAAATACTTTCACGCCCGCGCCCTGCGCGGTTGTTATTTCGCGCCGCCACCTCCATCGCACAATTATTTTGCGTATCCTTGAATTTCGCGCCACAGGATGCCTATAAATAAAAGGAGAGACCATTTCTTTTTGGGGCTGAAGAATCTGAACAGGATCTCATGCATGTAATCGGCATTCCGTGTGCGCGCAATATGGCGTTCAGGTATGGTTCTTTTTGCGCCCAGTCTCCCTAGGGTCCGCCTTCACGTGATATCCCCTTTGTTGTAGACTTAACTCCAATCCCTTCGGGTTCTGCCACTTGTGCGCAATTCCTTCCTTTGTGTGCAAGCCGTCCAGTTGCCCACAATCCCTTCCTTTGCGCGCACCCCCTTTCCTTACATGTGGCCTTTGCCGTCTGCGCGTAATTCATACACCTTGCGAGAAAGCCCCCTAGACGCACGTAAAACCTCAAACCTCCCAATTTCGCGCCATCCCAGGGCTTTTTGTGCCGGGATCCTTTATTTCATGACAACCTCAAGGGTTGCGTGCAATCCCCCGGGGCCCTTCACCTTGGTGCTCCCCGGGTGCCCTCTTAGGCGAACGCCTAATTCCCTCCTTCTGGGTGCCATTAGTAAGTGTCTTGTGAACCCCAAGCATCTGCATCACACATGGTTTTTCTATAAAACCTTCTAGGCTTGTATGAAGTAACTTCAAAGTCTCTAGGAAAATCCTTCCCGTTGCATTTCTTCGCCTCATGCTTCTTCACATAGGCACGCTAACGAATATTGCTTCTTTGCATAGCCACGCTAACGTGGACCCCTCGATTGTTCGCTCCGCGACACCCCCTCAGTACGGCCTATCTGATGCCTTCCCTCCCACAAGGGGAAAAGGGTACCAGTCATGTAAGTCCTTAGGGTGCGGAACAAACCCACCTCATCCGAGCTGCTGGACGTTAAACTACCAAGCACCTCATCCTCAACACATGACGTTAAACCTTGATCTATCCCCATGCCTCGCACACAGGGTCCCCCCACCTTGGACATTCTTCACACCCACTCATCTCTTTGGGGATGGGATCACCCCTCACAGGGGATGATATCCTCTTTATTGGAGTGGCGTTTGTCTGTGAGGAAGGGCTGCCACCCTGGTGTAAGCTCCTAACAGTTCATGTAGGAGGCAGCACCCATGTTCCTCCCCACTCCATCGGCGCCAATTCCATCCAAGGTTGTGGTGGTGAACGGTGCTCCCACCTTTCATCTTCGGTCCCCATGTCCAAAGGAGGGCGTGATAGGGAACAGATATCCTCCTCTCTTCTTGGGTGCCAAATCCCTCTCCCGTTGCGCTTTGTCGCCAACGGGCCTCAATCCTCGAGTAAGTGTTGCCACCATGGGCTGCTCAACACGTAATCCCCTCCTCATTTCCCATGGACGCACCCTTTACGACGTGATCATCAGGTCTCTGATGGCTCTAGTTTCTCACACCGAGCGTGAATCATGTGAGCTTAGAGTAAGAACCAACCATGACAATACTTTCCCGCCTCAGAGCGTAATCCCCAAATGCCCCCGTCCCGCATGATATTAAACTGCATTCCATCCCGAACTATGGGGACTTTGGTCTGTTTTAAGGCATGGTATGTAGAAGCCTCCATGAGGTTCAAGCCCCACCACCTTGGGCGACCTCATAGTGTAAGCCCCAATCCATCCCGAACAATGGGGACTTTGATCTGTGCTAAGGCATGGTCTGTAGGAAGCCTCCATGAGGTTCAAGCCCCACCACCTTGTGCCACCTTAGAGTGTAAGCCCCAATCCACCCGAACTATGGGGACTTTGATCTGTGCTAAGGCATTGTAGGTAGAAAGCCTCCACGAGGTTCAATCCCCACCACCTTGGGCCACCTCAGAGTGTAAGATCCAATCCAACCGAACTGCGGGGACTTTGATCTATGCTAAGGCATGGTATGTAGTAAGCCTCCATGTGGTTCAAGCCCCACCACCTTGGGCCACCTCAGAGTGTAATCCCCAATCCATCCCGAACTAAAAAGACTTTGATCCATGCTATGGAATGGTACGTATGAAGCCTCCATGAGGTTCAATCCCACCACCCGGTTGTTTCGACCCCATTCACGCTGGTACATCAACACCATGGGCCACCTCAAAGTGTAAGCCTCATACACATCCCGCATGACGTTAAACTGTATTCTCCATCTTAACTACATGGTCTTTGATTATCTACCATGAGGATACGTAGGAAGCCTCCATGAGGCTCAATCCCATCACCCATGACTCATCCTAATCTCTCCCTCGAGCCCACATGCCTTGGAAAGCTCATTCCCTAGCCCGGAGGTTCCACTTCTTCTGGGCCCTATCCATTTATCCATTCTCACAGGTCGCCTCTTTAGGTGTCCCATTGCTTCACCAAGGTGCACAAACATTGATTACCTGCCACGGGGATACATAGAATGTCTCCTATAGGCTCAAGCCCAAAGCCATCATTCATCCTGATTCTTACCCGGGTCGCCACATCTTGATGGGATCATGCCGATTCATTTCCCATTCCACTCCACAACATTCAGAAAGCAGCCCACGTGCTATCCCCAACATCAGTGTTCCCTCCAAGGGGTTCTTCAATCTGATCCACTATAACTAGTGTTCTGATCAGTCTGATCAGTCTCCGCTGGATGTTAATCTTATGGCATACCCTGTGTTAAACATGGGAAGATGAGTAAAACCTCATATACATGCCAATGGAATACAATTCCCCATGTTTGATGTGGGATGCCTCAGGCTTATGCTCCCTCAAGAAGCCCTATGATAAGAGACAGGAGACAGAAATGACAATACCCAGCGTCAAGACACGCCAATGATGCCCTAACGTGACTACTCTCCTAACCAAAGGTTGCTTCCCTGACCGGACCCCTTGGAAGGTCCTGACAAAAGCGGTGTAATTAACTGGTCTCCTTGAAGATATGGTGCTGGGAAGAGATTCACGAACTACATCTTAAATCTATGAGGGAGACCATGACTAGGTGACGAGATCCATGGAGTAATCCATGGAGGGAAGAACTGCCATCCCATCATCTCGTTTCGATCAAGGAGCATACATCCCTGAATAAGGAGCAGATTCTTCCCGCCATCGGAAAGTGGGAATGTGGGGTAACCACAATGCATCCTATGCGTAACGGATGTGCGTGCCCCAGAAAAAGCATCGGAAATCGATACTAGGTTATATTAAATTCCTAACCATACTAAACATAACATTTTTATATAATGAAATGCATATTTTATTGACAAAAACATTGAGTTATAGAGCTATAGGAAGAAATGTTGAACATGGGAATGATCAAGTCCATGAAATAGGCAGCGAACCTAAGATATATGATATGGTGTTTCCATAAGATGTGTTGAAGTGGAACCGACTCGTTTTACACAAAAAATATCAATGATCTAGTAGGATTTATTAGGAATACGAGAGATATAGATTTATCATGGATAATGGTGATCAAGTAACATTGATAAGTAATAAACCCAACTACCTCTATAATGAAACTGAGAGTTTCAATTATGATAATTTTTTAAAACCAATGGAATATATGATGGAATTATAAACTAAATAAATTAATAATTTAGTGAATGAACATAATATATTGACATCCATTGGTTGTAAGTTTCTTTTATGAAACAAAATAGAAATGTAATCTAGAGTGTATACCTTTAAGTCATTCTTAGTGGAAAAGGATTACAAAAAAATATTTTATTAACTATTTTGAAGACATTTCCCATGATAATATATTAAATTCTAGTCATATAGTTATTTCTATCATCCTGAAAAGTCAATAATCCAATTAGAACCGATCCTTAAAAATATCATTCAAATTATACAAGTACAGTCAAACGTTTTGGTCAATTATTACAAAGAAGAGAGCACATTACACCACATATATCTACCGCCACCTTTAGAGCATAATAATTTGGAGTCCTAAATGAACAAATGATATCCATTCACATAACCACTTTCTTTAACAAACAATCTTCCATCATATTTTCTGCTCTATATGCATGTGAGATTACCAAATTTAGTTGAGTGACATTGTTTATACAATCAATCCAACTAATTAGGATTCGGTAAGTCAATTTTCCTGTTTTCATTTTCAATGATTTAGTTGAAATTTCATAATAAAATTTGATTAATAATGAGTTCCACTTATATTGGACAACATACCCAGCTATATACACCATAACCCACAATTCAGCTTCATAAGCCACTATAACTCTAATATAATAGAAAAATAACCCTTTGATGTTGCCATTGTGTGTGTGTGGAAGACGCCTACACAATCTATAGGCCCTAATCTACCAGGGGCTTCCCCATAAAATAGAAATTTGAGCCAGGGGTTTATTGGAGGAATCTAATGAATAAACATGAACATTCTAGGCTTTCTTCAGCTGACCTAACACACCCAAATGTTTGAAAATATTCAGGTTATTCAAATTGTGACCCATATCTCTTTTTTCACTGTATAAGTAGTATATAATTATTTATGAATTTATATCATGCTCATATCAATAGAAGGTTATTTCTCAATGAAAAACATGGAATTTTTATCATTCCAGACAACCAAGAAGATAACATTTGTTACTTCTAATAATAAGTTCTGAATTTTTTCATTGTAGCCATCTGTACAAACTTATGACATAATGTCATATAACTACATGTTTTTTTCAATATCCATCTAAAATAATGAACCCAAAAAATACCATAACTATTGAGAAATGTGAAATGACTGTAATAGATACTGTATATCCTTTTCTTTTCTCAGACATATATGACAAACTTGCAGTAAATGATATAAATCCCATTATATTTTATCAAGTGTAGGGATTCCATTTTCCCATATCCTCCCAAGAAAAATAAACCCAGATAGTTGAATTAAATGTTACTTGAATTAAAAATCTAAAATTGTGGTCAACTGGATCCACCGTATTCTAGCTTATAATACTCTTTAGAAATGAATTTCACTTTCCTATTGTGTTTATATATAAGAGTATCACAGTCCATGAAGGTATAATTTTAAATTTGTAGAATTACCTTAGTAGGATCCAAGTTGGCGTAATTATTCATTTGGGATAATAATAATTAATTTTCAAATGTGTGGCTATAGAGGGAAAACTCATTATATGTTGCAGTGGGTCATCAATCCAAATAGTGATCCAGCTATTGATATTGGATATCGTTCTTTCCATCCACTTTGTATCATAAATGATTTAATTATATTATTTATTGAGATAATCCCAAATTGATGAATTATGATAGTACTTATAAGGATTCAACAACCACCATTTGAGCATATTTTCTAATAAATCACATGATTCTTCACTAAAAATCAGATTCCATATGAATTTCCTAATCATACAATCATTAATTACCCTAAGATGTTTGACCCCAAGACCTCCCAATTCAATGGGAATAATGAACTCTTTCCATACAACAATGACTTTCCTGTTTTCATGGAGTGACCTAGTCTATAGAAAACTCATAACCATTCCTTGAAGATCTTTAATAATTCCTCGAGACCATCTATAAATAGATAAATAGTAAACAAACATATATGTTATCTCATAGTTAACAAGAAAAACCCTTCAAACTTGATACATTTCCATTCCCTTACAATAATCCATTTGATAAAAAAATACATCATATAAACATTACAAATTCTATCTTTTCACCTTTCCCCAGAATAATGGGACACCAATATAGTAAAAAGGATGGGATCCACTATTAAACCTAAGTATTTCAGTCATGCCATTTTATTCAGACCAAAATACAATCACCAAAGATAATAAAAGATTTATCTCTTCTTGTGGCCTACCACACTACATCTACATAGTGTGAAAGTAGAGCCTAAACAGAGGATATAGTCTTCTATGATTATTTTCCATGATATAGAATGTAAAAATAAAATGGCATATGTGAAAGAGAAATATCTTTCCTACCATCTTTCATTTTTTTTATAGACACATATATGAAAATTTTAATTGATACATCTACTCAAGTATTCTCCATTATTAGAAAATAGAACTCCTAAAAGTGGATCACCATATCTCACACCTCTAGTGAATTGGAAGAATTCACTGGTTGATACATTGATATAAATGAACAACATTGAAAACAAAATAATTTTGTTAATCATTTTGATGAACATTTTTTTGAATCCATAATTTCAGTGTAAATAAAAAATAAGCCTCTATTTTAAAGTATCAAATTCTTTGGTGATGTCAATTTTGAGTGAATAGTTCCTATCCTTCAATTTCCTCGTCATTAAGTATATACTCTTTGAAGGTTTGAAGAGAAGTTATGAATTATTATCTTATGGACAATACTAGATTGGTTTGATGTGATAAAGTTTATCCATTCCCTACTCTCATCATATTCAGGATGATCATACAAATAATTATGCAAAGCGTGTTCCTAAGGAAAACTGTTCTAAAGTCTTTGATATCAAGTGAATTATTTTTCTTAGGTATAAGAACAATGAAACATGAGTTTAACCCATAAGTAATGTAGGAAGTAAAAAATTAAATACATGATTACCTGAGTTATATTATCCTATAAGACACCCCAATGAAAACTAAAAAACTTGTTATTAAATCCATCTGGTCCAGGAGAACTCTCCCTGTTAAGAGAGAATACATTTTCCTTAATTTAATCATTTAGTTTATCCTAGATAAGAGCTTGATTATGTTACCACTAAAAATAAATACATATGTTATTATCCATTTTATTTTTTGGGATAACACATTATCAATGTAAAAAACCATGAAATAATCCTCTACTACCTAAGAGATCACATTTTCAGACTCATATAGGTGCCCATTTATCTTGATTTCTTTGATACATATTCTGGATATCTTCTCATTAATCATTCAAAAAAAGAAAATTGAGTTTACACCCCAATCAATCATTTAATTAAAATTTAATTTATTTTTTCCAGTCCCTCTTGATCGTTATGATATCATCCATCATGTGATGATCTTGTATTTCTTCTCTATCTGCGGGATTATGATGATTATTTTTCATCTAGTTTCAATCAATGTATTATTTAATAGACTTAATTTATAAATTAATATTTGAAAATAATTTTCTACCATATTCAATATGTAGGTCCTTATAATTTTATAATATCTTAGAAAAAAATTTGAAAGGGATTCCAATGGGTTCAATTTTCTAGGCCTCTAACATAGTTTCCCTACATACATGAATCAAAAGTCATCCATTATTAAACCAAAATAGAATAGGAGCTGGCCTTTTCAAGTGTATGTTGACTTCTAAAATAATAATATTATGATCAGAATGATTTTAATATAAGGGTGAATCTAGATACTCCATGGGAAACACTCTTGTCACCCATTTATACATAATATCTGTCAATTACTTTATTTTATTCCATTACATGTTTATATACTCCATGTGAATTCATTTCCTGCAACTAGGACCTAAATAAAATTGTATTGATCAATACAATAAGAGATATCTATATTGGAAATCCAGGTAATTTTCAATCTAGTTTCTTCTTAATGTTTCAGAATAGTGTTTAAGTCTCCAAGAATCACCAATTTTATATTAACATTTTTAGATGTTTTCTCATTTTCATTCCAAAATTACCTCCTCCTTATATAGAATGTAGATTCATACACAAATGAGATTGATAAATAAAAACTAAATATGTTTTAAGTGATCAAAAAATTTTGAGACTTCAAACTATATGAGTTGATGTGTATGGTATCATGACTTAGAACCCGCAGGAGATCCATGCAGGAATCTGGATTTTTTTTGTGACAAACCTATATCAAAGAGAGTCCCAATTAAAACCTTTCAAATTTTCAAAAAGAATATTTAGTTTATTAATTCCAGAAACCATGGATTTGTAGGCCATAATAACTTTTCATTGGGCTTTGGCCATAGGGGTCTCCCTTTACATTGACAATTCTAATATAAAATATTCGTTGTTTAAGATTTTTCCCCTTATTTGGGGGGCCTCTTTGTTTTTCCACATTCCGTGGCCCTATCCTTTTAACCCATTTCTTTTCTTATTTTTTATTTTATGTTTTTGTCCATTCCAGGATCCCTATTTGTAGTTACTTGGTATTCCATGACATTGTCATAAGTTAAGGAATCACCATGTTGTTCAACTATCTGTGTGTCTTCAGTGTCATCATTCCAAAAGACAGCACTTAAGGGAATGAGATTATTCAAAATATTTCCACATTTAGTTTCTCTTTCCATGGATATCTGTTTCCTAGAAACCGTAGATGAAGGTATATATGGGAACCCCCACCCACATTGAATTCACTATTATCTATGTGTTAGGAATGCTGGTTGGATTTCTTTTCAGAGTTAGAATATATGATTCGATAATTCGATCAAAAAATCAGTTTTGATAAAAATTGTGGATGATTATTGTGTATATAAGAGTATTAATGGTAGAATCATAGTATTTCTAATATTATATTTATATGAAATAATATTTATTGAAGATTAAACCCCAACTCTTCACTCTCTGATGATTTGTTTTAGAATGTTCTTCTCTATGAAAGACATATGTTAAGAGGACTATATACTAGGTATATAGATTAGTATATATAAATCAAAAATGATTATTTCACTTATTCAAGACACATACTTCAATAAAGTTACAAATAATTACCATGTGGAGAACACCAACTAGGGGTCATTAAAAGTGCTACATAGTAGGAATCTTATAATGATGTAGTATCTTTATAATGAGTTAGACATGATGGATATAATTATTCACGAGACATGAATAAGATCTATCTTGTATTATATTTGGTATACTCAATCTGATGTCACCTACTCTCTTATAATTATGAGTTGATGCAAATATAATTATGGTAGGATTCATTGGATCATTTTAAAGAACACTATAATGTACCTTATAATTACTTAGAATATGTTCATGGTGTTTGGAGGAGATGATGAACTCCATATAAAATATTACACATATGCATGTTTTAAATCCAAAAAATATGATATGAATCCTAATTATGGATTAATGTTTTTCCAAAATTATTGTTCCCTAATATAGAATGATTCCAAAAAGCTCACCATATAATACTAAACAACAGAGGTGGAGTGAATCATTATGTTGGATGTTACAATGTGAAGTTTCATAGATCAATAATTCCATCTATGAACATCAAGTGGTGTTAAGCATTGAAGGAGAGATTGATATTTACATTGATAATAATGGTGTTTTCACTCAGGGGAAGGAATCACAGTCTTACAAAAAAAACACATCCTTTAAAAATACTATCTCATATGAGATATCATTCGAAGGTTAATTTTAAAGAAACATTATGTGGATTGTGATGATAATAAACTAGATCTATTAGTGAATCCATTACCACAACATTTACATGAGGGTCATGTTTGGTCTCTAGGAAATATATATAGAAGATATTGATTTAATGGATGAAAACATGCATCATATTTATGTAATAAATTAAATCTGTATTTATCATTCATTCTTGTGTACTGTAATTTTACTTTGTATGAATGATCAAATGATAAAATCCCCACAATTTAAAACATTCATTTTCCCCTAATATACGATCATTATGAATTATTTTATCTTTGTATTTATATGTTATGCTATCTTTAATAGAGTTTTATATTATTTATAAGTGATTTTATAAAATATAAAAATAATATATTCATAAGGTAATATGTAGATACTTGATACGTGGATTTATCAGGTAATGTATACCCCAAAATAGTTATATAGTCATTGATATAAATTGGGGTTTCTTTATATTTTTAATCCATCTTACCTAAGTATGAGGAGATAACTATCTTAAGAACCTTCAAACCATAATTCAATGCATATGGAAGTCATAATATGAAATTAGTTAATATGAGAGGGCTTTCATATGTTGATGATCATGTAATCAGTTAGAGTATAACTAAAATAGTATTTATCAACATGTATGAAAAGTAATGACAGTTGTCCCTTCACTGTAATAATCTAAGAAAAATTCATGGCCACACATTGTTATAGTCACATATGATGTGAACAACATCTTTGATAAGGGATACGTGTCGAGATCTTCCTATAGATAGAATTACATGTTATGTATTCATTGATCTGGTTTTATTTTTTGGTGAGTTTGGAAAAGACGAGTTGACCAATAAAAATTTGACATGTTCAATGTCTATTGATAACTCAATGAAAAGTAAAAATAGATTATACAGGTGTATATAAAATTTATATAATATATATAGTTATTAATATGTGTTCATAAAGATATAATTATGTTTAATGAATATCACACCATACCCCATAGCATATTGAGTAGAACACATTATTTGGTAGATGAATCTCTTTTCTTACAATAATGAAATATGGAATTCATATTTTTTTTCAATGATAAAAAATCCCATAGGGTAGTATAGTTTTATTTTTTCATAAGGATTGTGTTTTGGAAAAAAAATTAATCAAAATGGAGTGGGCTGGATTAAATCGCATCCAAATGAGTTTCAATGAATTCATGAAGCATTATTAATGCTGGAACTATGAAATTTTAGAGTAAGTGAGAGATTTTTGAGAGTGAACAAAAACAAGAACCACCAAACTATTGTAGTGCATGTTCATGTAATTTTCAATAGCCTTAATGGGTTCATGTTTTATTCAAACAATACATGCATTTACCACCCCATTTCCTATTAGGTTTTATCTAAATTAAATGATTTCATCATCATCATTATATGTTTTAGTACACAATAATATGTAATAGATAGTTGGTATTAGTTCCTAATACATGGGTATAATATAACAATTCATTATTTATGAGGAAGAATTATATATCACTTTTGAAAGGAGAATATTTTAGTGACCCTAGCAGTATGACATATTATTACATGATTTAAGACATAATTACCTATCAAATCACACGTCAAGGATCATAAAGTCTAGTGTATATGGAAGGCAAGGTAAATAAAACTAAAGACATAGGAATAAATAAAATATTTAGTATTTTATCATTAATTATGTTCTCTTAAATTCCTTTGAGTCCTAACATCATCATAGGATAACCTGGGGATAACAAGAACTATTGGATGAGCTAAAAATTACAGTAGTGTAATAAACATAAGAATAAAGAATTGAAAATGGGTTAGTGTGCATAATAAGATGACATGAAATGCATGTATATACATAACGAACCATAACATATGTAATCATGGTATCATAGGATATTTGTAAACAACATAAAACATGACATAATCGTGATTCAAGGCTCATTTAACATGAAGCATCAAGATTCATGGTTATCCAACAAGACTGTTGCACATAGATCATGAGTCAAGGCTAACCACCAAGAATGTTCCACATGACATCTCATGTGACTAAAAAATAACCCAATTAATTATAGTTATATCTAGGAACATACCTACAAATATTTTCATAAATATGTGTGTTTTATGAAGAACTATACATAAGGAATCAAATATAAACATTACAGTTAACCATGGTAAAAATTCCTTATCATAATCTTGTCAAAAAAGCATAACATAAGGTCATATAAAAAAGGAATCCATGAAAGAAAGTATTTAAATCATACATGGACATTCATAAGGGAATATTGGAATTGGTTGATAGAATTGTTGTTAAACTAATGTGAATACATGTAAAAATAGAATTTAAGAATCTTAAGAAATAAAAACAATATAGTGCGGTTTAAGGAAAATAGTAAATAGAATTTTATATTGAAAAGATACTAATATTTTATATAAAACCCAACATGAATGAAGAAATATTTTATAATAAAATGATTGATTTTATAAAAATAATTTTGGATAAAAATATATTATATAGTGAACTTTAAAATGGGTAAGGATTCAAGAAGTTCCCTTTAATCGGGGTTAATTATCAGAAATAATCGAGTAGAGAACCATTCAAAAACATGAATGTCCCTAAAAAAGAATGATGAAAGGATATTAATACATGAGGCTGGAACATTTAAATTTCATTTATAATATTTAAATTATAATAAAATCCTATTTCATTTGGGTAAAAGGAGAATAATAATAACCTAAAGGAATAATGGAGGTTCATGTAGAATCTGTCACCTTATGTCCAAAGGTGTTCTTAACATAATATTAATATCTCGGATAATCAAATGATATTAATAAATTAATAAGTAAAGAATAATATAGACGTTTATTTTATTTTATATAACATTATTAAGTTCATTTATGTCATTTTTATGTGTTATGAGATATCATTTCGTTGTTTGTGATCATTGGATTACTTAGTTTTCATTATCAGTTTACTTGTATAAATGTACGAAATATCATATAATGTGGGAGTAATTATCCAGAATTTAACATATAAGTTTTTAGTGAACTTATAGGGGTTAAAATTTTATTATATATACTTTGCTTTAATTTCATGAAGATGAATCATTTGATAAATAGTAACTGATAATTGTTTGGCTTATTTTGGCGGGTTTCAATCACAATGAACTCATTTTGTCTTATAAATTAATATCTTGAGTACAAAATAATTTAATAAAATTAAATAATATATAATAAATATATTATAATCTCTTTAAACATAAAATATGGTTTCATTACCATTACTGGATATGGTAATGGAAATTGAAATATTATTTGTCCTTAAATGTAATAAACTAACACATTATAAACAATGTTTTCATTTTTATTACAAAACGAGGGTGAATGAGAGATGATGATGAATTATTACATAAGCATAAAAATCATGTATAAATTATATATTGGATTTATCATTAAATTTGGATGAGGGGAGGTGAGGATTGGAAAATAAAATAAAGGAAGATGAAAAGAAATTAATAGAAGAAGAAGAGGGTTTTACCTCTTAATTCCTTCTTCTTGAGAACCTCCTTAGGGGATTAGTTTTTTGTATTTTATTATGATAAAATATCATAGATATGGGAGAGGGTCTTAAGGGTATTTTTGAGAATTATTTGTACATAGATCCCATCCTGAGAGGTGTGAGGAGAAGAGGTGACCAGGGGTGGTATTTATAGTGGAGGAGAGGGGTGTTTTTTTCATTATTTTAATAATTAGTTTATTATTTTGGCTCAAGACTATGAATAGATTGATAATTATCATAAAAATATTAAAATAATTGAGGGATGTTCTAGATTATTGTACATACCTCATCAATTAATCAAGGAGTATTTTATTTAACTTATAATGTATAAATATCATAAATCACTTTATTTCACTATTCACTAAAAATAAATGTATTCTTGAAAATTCAAAAAAATGCACCCTAACAATTTTTAGACATGTAGAATTAAAAAATAAACTGTATTTTATGGAAATAATTTTCTAAATATGAGAATTTTAATTTTTAATTAAAATCATTATTTACTCAAAAAATATAGATTTTAAAATTTTAAATGAATTTATAACACTTAAAAAATTACGAAATCTCATAAAATTATCTTATAATCAAAATACATCAAAATATTAATTTATAAATACATTTTATGAAAATAAATATTCTTTTAAAATATTAAATTAATCATAAAATTGTAAATTAATATTTATAAATTACAAAAATACCAAAAAATAATTAAATATTTTAAAATATTTATTTAATTTTAATATGATATAATTATATCACAGGTTCACTTATAAGATTGATGAATATTAATTATATTTTCATTTGTGAGGTTACTATTTAATCGGTTAGTTTACTATTCATAAGGTTAACATCACTATTCTAATGGTCATGTTACTATTCCTTCTCTATATGTTTCTTAACCTCCGGAGATACCATTTATTTTATTCATTATTAATTTTTAATGTTTGTACTATGATGTTAATGTGATTTTATGTTATTTTAACACATTAAATAATTATAAGAAGGGAATTTCCATTGATAAAACATTTTTTTTACATGTTTTATCCCTTATAAAATTTCTCCCTCACAATTTCTTTTTACATACTATGATAAAAATATTTGTGGGTACTTTTCCATAATTACATTCTCCAATTACTATGTTGCCTCTTTATACTTATGGTTCCACCATAGTATCTTTACCAAGTGAGTATTCTTGTGGCATAATGATCCATGATCTTCACTAGCAGCTCCTCAAAAGAATGATAACTCCCCTACAGTACCACCTTTCAAGTTAGTACATGTGAAGGATCTAGTACATACTTCTTTAAGATAGATACGTGGAATACATAATGTAATTGATATATGTTTTGTGAAAGTTCTAGTCGATTGTCCATAGATTTGAAATGATCAAGAATCTTGAAGGGACTAAAATACATGGGACTTAGCTTTCCTTTCATCCCAAATCACATTAGCTTCATCCGTGGAGATATTGGGAGGAATACCATGTCTCTTAATTTAAACTCAAGTCTTGTCGATGATTGTATGCAAAACTCTGTTGTCACTATGGGCTTCCATGACGTGGTGTAGAATGGTTTTCACTATTTACATTATTTCATCAACAATATATTATCCAAGTAGCTTATGCTCACTAACTGCATCCCATCATGTCATATTTCTTCACCTTTTCCCATAAAGGGATTAATATGGAGCCATTCAGATGCATTAGTGAAAACTATTGTTGTATGAGAACTCAACCAAATGAAGATATTTTTCACATCCTCCTTTAAAGTTCATAGAACATGTTATCAACATGTAATCATGTTATTGAATATTTTCTTTGATTGGACATTATTTTTAGGGTGATAGGTCATACTGAAGATCAGCTCAGTGGTTAGAGTTTTTTAAAGGCTTTTCCATAACATCCATTTGATTCTTGAATATCGATCGGATATAATAGAAAGTGGTACTCCATGCATCGTTGCCACCTCTTTGATATATATCTATGCATGTAGTTGCAATGATAATTCCTCTCAAATTGGGATAAAGTGATATGTATTTGTAAGACAATCTACAATAACTAATATATCCTTGTTCCCACTTCGTTTCTTTCAAAGTCCATTAACAAAGTACATAGTGATGTTTTCTTATTTCCATGTTTGTATGGATAATGGTTGGGTATATCCTTTAGAAAATTTCCTTTAAGCCATAACTTACTGGCATACTGGGAACTTTTATGTATATTCAGTAATCCCCTTCTTCATATTGTACCACCAATAGTTTTCTAAGATAACTAGACACATCTTTGTGTCTCCTGGGGTGAATAGAGAAAGAAGAGTTATGTGCATCATTCAGAGGGTTATTATTTATCATTGGATTGGATGTCACACATAATCATGATCCAAATCTCATAACTCTTCCTTCATCCATTTGAATATTTTATGACATCCCATTTCTGATAGCTTCCTCCCTTTTCTGAATTTCAATATTATTTCATTGTGCATCCTTTATTTTTTCCATAACCGATGGTTGATCAATCATTTGAGGAAGGATTGATGAGCTTCCTACCTTCATGATTATTACGTATATACATGGTAATTATAATAATATTGGATCCTTCTCAATTCTCATCATTGATTAAAATGAAGGATTCTTTCTACTTATAGAATGTGACGCCTTACTTTATTACCCAAGATGGAAGTGGATTGAGCAGTAGTAATATTTGATGAGATTCAATAATCTTCATTGTCGCATATTAATATCCTTCTATGGGAATATATATTTTAGACTCTTGTGATTTTTATATATCTCGCACTTCTCCCCATAGAGATAATTTATCTTGATTTTAAACTCGATGACCACATCCGACAACTTCGTACCATGGTAAAGACAGTTTTTCCCATGAATTGTAAACTACCTTGATGCATACGCTATAATATTATTATTTTCATCGTCACCAAACCTAATGCTTCCTTTGAAATGTTTTTATAGACCTCAAACTATATTTGACCTGTCGGGAGTGTGATTAAGGGAACAATGATAAACCTCTTTTGGGAAACATAATGAATTTCTTCACATTATTGAGTCCATAAAAACATCACTCCCTTCCATTTAAGCTTGGTTATTGGGTTTTAAAATCACTATGAGTTCTTCATAAATTTTCATTAATACCCATCTAGGCCAAGGAAACTACAAATCCCCATTACTGATGTTGTCCAAGGCCACTCTTTAATTGCATTTTTCTTGGGAGGGTAAAAATATATTCATTATTTGGTGATAACATTCCCCAAGAATGATACATCATCCATCCATAACTCACATTTATGATACTTTGAATAAATTTTCTCCCTTCGAAATGTCTTTTTCAATGTATTTTGATCCACCTCATATTCCTCCTTTCTCTTGGAGTATAACACAATATCATCAATAAATACTACAAGAAATTTATCGAGGTAATCTATAAAGGCTCTATTAATTAAATCGATGAAATGTAATGGATAAATAGTGATTTGGAAGTGAATCACTATGAATTCATAGTGTCTATACCTTGTTCAAAAGGCTGTCACGATAATATCTTCCTTCCTCACCGTTAATTGATGATGTCTTTACTGAAGACCCAGCTTAGATATATAGCTAGCCCCACGTTGCTGAACGATAAATTCACCTATATGTGATTGGGGATACTAGTTAGTTATCATGGTTTTATTGAGATCATGATAATCATTGCACAAGTTCATCAATTCATCCTTTTTCATAATGAAGAGGACCGGTGCACCCAATGGTGAATCACTAGGGCTTATAAAACCATTGTCCATATTCTCTTGTAACTGCTTCTTCATCACTTCCAACTCTATGGTACACATTCAATATGGTGTCTTTTATATAGTAAGAGATCTAAGACTAATTTCAATTGAGAACTCAACCTCTCAGTTAGGAGGAAGATGATGAAAATATTTGGGGAAAACAATAGTGTAGTCCCTTACAATGGCCATGTCAGCAGTCATGATTTTGTATTCAAACTCAATCATTTGATCGAGATATTCTTGCTCATAAAGAAGTAATATCCACACTTTGGAGCATAATTCTAAATGATATTCATCCTCCAGGATACAATTATATAGAATTAGAATTCACTTCAAGATGTGAAGAGTGATCTCTCATTCCCAAAATATTATGTCTGGTTTTTTTAAATATATTCAATTTATTCCCAATAAAACATCGAATCCACCAAAGAAAGTATGAGAATATTTTTTGGGAGGTTCATTCCATGAAAATTAACTATGGAGGAGTTATTTTATTTGAATTTAATAAATTCCCCATTTTATATTCTCATGGATAAATCAACATCCATTTTTTATGTGGTTTTTGAATAGTTTTTCTAAACATGAAAGATATGAAAGAAGTCATTGAAATAGAATCAAATATTATGTTTGATATTCCTGAATGAATAATGATTGTAACTATCACAACATCATTGTTCGAAACCACATCAATAGTATTGATAGAATATTCACTTCCTTATTTTCATTAGAGGTTGTTTTATATTACCTCGACAGTCCTGGGATTAGGGAATTTGTTTTAAAAATTCCCATGGTGTTTGTAGTAGAAACATTACATTGTCAGTTGAGTGTTTATTTGAACCTTCCATTCTTCTTCCACGTTAGTGGAATTATTCATGTCCCTTCAGAATTTCGTAGCTAGATTCTACATTATTCTACATTAGAAGCATTTCCTCGATCCCATTATTTAGTTACCAGGATTATTCTTCCCATAATTATGATTCGTGGTATATTATATCTTCTATCCACCATGGGATTTATTTTCTAATACACCCATATTAGATTACATTTTATTGTTTTATTACTTGTCCCAATAGACCATTGAGAGTCTCTAGTCTCCATTTTAACCTTAAGTGAACAACCAAAAATCTCCCCACAACTTTTGAAGTCACGAATCATGTTCAATTTTTGTAAAATCGTTTTTAGTCCAATAAAGAGGTGATCAGCCAAGTGTTCAGTATTCGTGGATTAGTCAGAGGCATATATTTTCATCCTTTTATTTTTATAACACTCCCTTAAAGACTCAAAATCCTTATTCTTATGTGTGGTGAACACTCTTTAGATGTTGAGATTGAGGTTTTAGGGAAAATATTTATTAAAAAAGTCATGAAATTCCCACAAATCTGTGGAAAACATTTCCTCCTCAGACTTCATATTATTGATCAGAGGCCACCACTAATCAGATTACATATAAAAACGATAGACCACATGTACAAATTTATATTATTATGATCACTAGATGATAGATAATATCTTTTCAATGGAGTTAATCAATTATACCCTTAGGAGGGGATAAAAATATCCACTAAACATGGGAGGACTTTTTATTAGGAAGGATTATACCATAACTTTCTCTTTCCATGGAGAATGAGGGTGTTATAAATGATTCAATTTATCATTCATAACATGAAATAGCTGAGCAAGTACTATAATAATATTTTTATCACTCATTCCAATCATATTTGTCATATCATTATGGAAAATTTCACATTTCATACAACATTCAATGTTGGAATGTGTTCTTATTTTTCAAGAAATTAACTGAAAAAAAGTACAATTAGTGGGATCGAATACATAGCTAATAAGCATGTAAAATAAAAAAATTACCCTAAAAAGATATTCATTTAATGTAAAAAGATATCCTAAATTGTGATTCCTAGGTGTCAATCTAGGTTATCTAAGGTTTATTTCGTAACATATAATCTTATGGGATGTTTTTTATTCCATTAATAATATTTGATAATGAACTTATTGTGTTTCCAAAAAATACCCCCTGGAGATTCAAATGAAGTTTATAATAATTCATCGTGTTATGTACTAGGTTAACTTCATTTAGGCTCAAAAAACCATGTAAGAATATTTATTTCTAAGTACATCTATTCTAGAACCAAGTCAACTTTTAGTATCCCGAGAGGGATGTATTTTACTTATAAACTATTTACTCATTAATTACCATAATTTAGGTACCTTTTATTAGTCTTGTTATTATCCCTATGGTTCTTACTAAATTTGTCTATTTCATATCTCCAAATTTAACTGGACATTTCTTTGATATCTACAATAACAAACCTGTCCTTTTTCGTATAGTATTACATGATTTAAAATATAATTAACTATCAAATTACAATCCAAATATCCTAAAGTATAGTATATTTGGAAGACTGTGTACATAAAAATGATAACATTGAACTAAATAATAATTTTAATTATTTTTCATCCATCATGAGATGATAAATTCTTTTGATCTCTTATTTCTTCATAGGATAACCTGGGTAAAACATGAACAATGTGATAGTATAGAAATTCTAGTAAGGGAATAAAAATAATTATAAATCTTACTACATGGGTTAATAGGCATAATAAGATGACATAAAA
Source organism: Viscum album (assembly GCA_963277665.1). Taxonomy (NCBI): domain Eukaryota; kingdom Viridiplantae; phylum Streptophyta; class Magnoliopsida; order Santalales; family Viscaceae; genus Viscum; species Viscum album. The sequence continues at coordinate 1,976,958,860 of OY728153.1, read as the reverse complement.
TCCAAGGATATACATAAGGAAGCTTAACATATATAATCATGGTAAAATAGAAGATGTGAAAACAGTATACAACATTTTATAATACTGTGTTTGGGGTTATTTCATGTGAAGGAGAAATAATAAAGGGTAATGATGCTGATTTTTCACATGGAACACGAGTCAAGCCTAACCACCAAGACCGTTTCACATGAAATGTCAACAGACTTGACATTAAATAATGAATTGGAGTGCTATCTAGGTGTACCCATTATAAAATTTCTATAAATATGGGTGCCTCAAGAAGAGTCGTACATAAAGAATCAAACATAAACATAAGGGTTACCCATTGTAAGAATTGGGTATCACAATCTATTAAAAAAGACATAACATAAGGGAATACCACAATGGTGTCCATGAAAGAAAGGATTTAAATAAAAAATGTATATTAATAATGGAATACAATAATATATCTTGATAAATGTGTTTAAAATGAATTTAACACATGTAAAAATATTTTTTAATAAACTTATGAGATAAAACATTTTATTAAGGCTTAAGGAAAATATTATATAAAATGTTTTGAAGAAAAGGGAATAATATTTTATATAAAACAGAAGTGAATTAGTAAATTTTTCATAAAAAATTATTGATTTTAGAAAAATAATTTTGTATCAGAATAAATTATAGATTCCACCAAAAAAAATTGGTATGAATTAGGGAATTTCGCTTAAATCGGGCATACTTATCGGGAATAATTGAGTTGGGAAACTTTTAAAAACATGTATATCCATGAAAAATAAGGATGAATGGTTCTTGATAAATGATTTTGGAACATATAAACATAATTTATAAAATTTAAATTCAAATAAAAGATAATTTCACTTGGGTAAAATGAGAGAATGTATAAACTAAAGGAATAATTTAGGTATGAGTAGAATCTCATACCATAACTATGAAGGTGTTATTTATTTGATCTTAATGACCTTTATAATAAAATTTTACAAATTAATTAATAATTATAGAACCATATATAAAAGTATTTTATTTATTATAATTTAATTATGTTCATTTATGTCCTTTTTTATTGGTTAAGAGATTCAGTCTTATCGTCTATTAGTGTTGGATTCATTGGTTTTCATTATCGGTTTGGCTTGTATAAATATATGAAAGGTCATGTAATGTGGGGGAAATTGTCCCAAATAGAACTTATAAGTTATTAAAGATCTTAAATAGGTTAAATTTGCCTAAAAAATAATTTTTAATGCTTGAGGATGAATCATTAGATAAATATTTAATAATAATTGGTTGGGATTATTTTGGATGTTTTTTATCACAATGAACTCATTTTGTTTTATAGATTAATATCATGTGGACATAATGATTTAAAAATATTAAAAAATATATAATACTTGTTTTTAATCTAGTTTAACCTTATTTTTTTAATGACCATCCATTATGATGGATGTGGAAATTGAAAACATATCTGTCCTTGAAGGTGATAAATTAACACATTAGGAAGGATGTTTTCATTTGTTTAGTATAAAAGGAGGGGAAAGGAGAAATGATGATGATTTATTCCATTAGAATAAGAAAATACTATTATATTTAAGGTAATGGAGTTATCTTACCATTTTTATGTGGTGAGGATAGGAGAGAAAAATGAAATAAAGTATCTTGAATTGAAATAAAAATAAGAGGAAGAGTGCTTTACCACATGATTCCTTCTTCTTGAGAACCACCTTAGTGATCAGTTTTGGTATTTAATTAAGACAAAAATCTATTAGAATTGGGGAAGTGTATTGGTAGGATATTTGAGTAGAATCTGGATATGTCTAAAGTCTTTATATGTGTGTGTATAAGAGATTGTGACGGTGGTATTTATAGTCGAGGAGAGGGGTGTTTTCTCATTATCTTCATCAATAGTTTATTATTTTGGCTCAAGACTAGGAATAGTTTGGGAATTATCATCAAAATATATAAATAACTAAGGTATGTTCTTGATTATGGTGCTTACATTATATATTAATCAAGGAATAGTGTATTTAACTTATAATTTATAAATATTGTAAATTATCGTATTTCAATATTCACCAAAAATTCATGTTTTTAATGAAAATCCAAAAAAATCACCCAAAATATTTTTTTAAATGTATAATCTAAAAATTAACACCATTTTATAAAAATAATTTTATAAATATGAAAAATTTAATTGTTAATTGAAATCATTATTTACTCAAAAAATACAAATTATAAAATTATAACCTATTTTATAAAACATTGAATGGATAACAAAAGTATAATAAAACTATATTATAAAAATAAGAAATAAAAATATTAATATATGAATACACTTTATGAAAGTAATTGTTTTAAATTATTAAATTAATCATAAACTTGTAATAAAATATTTATTACTTAACAAAATACCAGCACATAATTAATTTTTTTTTCATATATTTATTCACTTATTCTATAAAATAATTATATTATAAGATTAATTTTATTTTTACTTCCTTTAGTAAGTTTTCTATTCAATTGGATGGTTTACTATTCATAAGTTTCAAATTACTATTCATAAGGTTTAGTTACAATTCATTCGGTATATGTTCCTTAACTTATACAAATTCCTTTTATGTAATTTATTCATCATTCATAAATATTTTATTATGATCTTAATGTGGTTTTATGTGATTATATTATGTGACATAAATATTAGAATGGATCCTCGATTGATAAAACTTTGGGTCACTACAAAGTGTTCATCCTCCTTTTTTATGTGGATTGAATGCAGTTTTTGATATTGTTTAAGAAGAAGAATTTCATGAAAATATTATAAAATAATTAATTCTCTCATATATCATTCATAAAAATTAGTGAAGACACAAGCACCCCTTCAAGAAAAATAAATTCCACTAATAGAGTTCATAATCCAGTGTCTAATTTACCCCACTTAGAGGTAGGAGTATTTTTGTATAATACTTCATGATCATCAACAAACATATTACATCCCATAGAATAAGATGGAATCTATTTCACTATATCTTAATGTATTATCAAATTTATAAAATATTTCTTCCTTTTAAATTATTGATGATTGATCAACCTGTTTTGGGGTATTTATTCTCTCTATGATCATATTATGATCAAAAAAACACATTAATGATTCTATAGTATGTAATTATTTGAGATACCTAAAAGGCTTTTAGAAACCCTATGGAATTTACATTTTAGTTATCCATGTTATTGGAATCAATTATTTTGTGTCAATGTTCACTTGATACCAAATGTATTCATTAGAAATGTTTTCTATATATAGACTTTTAATTTCAAGGGAATAATTTATATAGATTTTAGTTTTATTTTAAATAATGAGACAACATTTTGTTATATAATTTATTTTAATGTAGATGATTTTCTCAACACTATATTGATTTAATGAAATGATTTTTATTATTAACTCATTTATCTTATATGATAATGGAATTTTGATACTAATAAATATTTGTTATAAAAAATATAATTAATTCAATACACATTATGGGATTCGAATCGGTGATGCTGTAGAAATTTTACAATGTCTCGAAAACTAATCCAAGCATTATTTTTTAATAAATTAAATAAACCCATTTTATGATTCATCAGATTATATAAAATGTTTTGAGAATAATACAAGTATATAAATTTTTTATTTGTAATTATAGTGTTACACATTAGATTAAAATTTTTGGGAAAATGTTCCTTCCACTCATCAGTGCTATAATATAGGGAATTTTTTTTAGTTTAAGATAATATATTTAAACCCATATAATAATAGAATTATATGAAAATAACTACTTTTTTATATATTCCTAATAAAAGGAATTATGACTTATTTCTTAACCAACCTTTTTTATTTTTATCATAATAATATGAAGTGAATAAACTTTATGAGAGGCTAGTGGGAGTATATTTGATCATAGATATTCTAAATATAATAAAACATAATATTTTACTAATCAAAAAATTAAACTGATTCTAAGTTGGTATCCTAAATTTTTTCAGATATGTGACCATAAACATAAGTTTAATGAGATATATTTAATTAACATGATGTTTTAGTCAAAATTAAAAATATATGTAATTAATTATTGAAACCCTAGATGTGTAGGAAACATAAGGTTGATCACATTGTATATCAAATATGAGATGTTTCATAGGATATTATATATTTATTTTTTATGTATTAATAAAAATGATTTGGGAATTTAAAATTTTTCAGAAAAAAATAGTCCTCTTTTTATTATTCATTCATGTTTGTCTTATATATGTATATATAGATATATATTTTATGAAGTGTAATGATAATTAACCTCTCAAGGTATAACATTTAGTTCTAACTAACTAATTATTGTCTAATAGTATTACAGTTATGACCAAATGATAAGATTAACATGATTCGGATTCTAGAATGGATATATGGAAAATAATAATGTGATAGAAAAAGTGTTTTTATGCACAAGATATTCCACTATGTCTACCATATAATTTTTCATAAATTATGTATGTTGTATATTAGTGGTGAATGGATAATATTTGGAGTCCCTAATACCTTTTTTTAGTGAGATACCCTTCCTGATAATGATTATACATTGCTACCACTCTATTGTAAGACTTGAGGCCTACCAAATCAATGGGTGGATGGGTATACTATCGATTATTTCATTCATAAGATATCAAAAAATGGAATATATCCATTAATATGATGAGTATTGAATCTAAGACCTTGATTTATATTAACATTGGAGTCTGAAATAGCACATAGATAGTATATAATATTTTCTTACCTTTGTATATAAGGGATATGTGATGTGATTATCCACAAAGATGAATAATATATTATATATTCAATATAATTGTTAGTCTGTACATAGAGATGCAAGAATTTATTAGTTGTATATATAAGATATACAAACTCCATGTCCCCTATAATCATGATTTCATTAAAAAAGGGTGCTTATGAGTATTCACACTTGCATGTCAGGTGATTAGGTTACATATATATAGAGGTACATGTGTTTGATAGTGATCATGCCCACTCCATTTATAGATATAGTGTCAATGATGTTCTAATAGATGTTTCCCTATGATTACATCTATTGATATAGATATTAAAAAATTCAATAAATTCTTGTTGGTTCACACATTGTGATTGACTATCCATGGAATGATTTTGACTCAGATGGATGCTTTAGATGTTTTTTAGAGTTAATTGAAAACCATTTTCGGTGATATTACCAAGGTATTTTATATTATGGAATGAATGGTTATGTTTAAGGTAACTTACTAAACAAATTGTAATTTTCTTCAAAGGGGTTTGTATAATATTTCCTAAATTACCATATATAATATAATAAAAGGTTAAATAGCATTTATCCTTTTATGATTTAGTGTACGGTGGGATTGAGGGTGAAATTTCCTAATGCCATTTTTCATTTTATTCACTTTATCTGTATCATATTTAACTATATGGGTATATTTTAAGGCATGGTTTATATAAACCCTTCCTCTTCTTTATCTAATAGTAATGCATGGTTTTCTGGTTCACTATAAATTGAATCATGATATATGTTACAAAATGTGTTTATGACCATCAAATGTAGAATATTGACATAAGAGAATATTTTACACATAAGCTATCATTAATATATCAATTTAATTATATGAAATATATTGGGAGTTCTATACTTTCATGCAAGGCTTTCATAAAGTGGTCGATGAATCTATTAATGTTCTATAATGTTTGAGTAAATGTGGTCAAATTCAAGGAGCATTCACAAGAGATATATATATATGGAGGTAATAAAAATTTAGTGTGGATGTATCCATTAATTCTTTCCAAAGCCTTATATAAGACATTATCATCCAAAATAACTCTCTTATTACCTCATTTACAGTAGAAGACACCTAAATGCCATGAAGGGTGAATAATCCTACTTCTGATTTGAGAAAGTTAAAAAACCTAGAATACATCAAGGAGAGTGGAGTTTATTGGCTTCCCTGTGGTGATATTAATCAAATGGACAGGTAGAAGATGAATGCAGCAACTGTAGGTAGTGACATCAGTTTATGGTATAAACTTAACAGCTTATTTTTAATTAGACAAATGATTTTAGTATTCTATCATTATTTATCATTTTTTCATTACATTTTTTATATATACAAGAAGTGTCTTTAGATCCCTTGAAACCAAAAATATTTTTTTCATTATAGTCATCATAATAATACATGTAATTCTAAAAATGAAAAATATCACATAACCTAAATCAAAAATTTACATTTATAGTTATTACTAAATAAACTTTTGTTTTTTAATAAAAAATTAAATTTATAGGTTTCATTAAATATGTTTTTTGGTATATATGTTACTCCTTTTATATAAAATATATATTAAGTTACAATTATCTTTATGTTGTATGTTTTTATGGGGTATTATTTGTATCAGAAACTTTATTGTTTATTTTTCTTCATGTTATTCTTTTATATTAAATTATTTTTTCATTCTCAATCATGTGCTCCATATGTATAACCATGATATGTGGATGTGGTATGTTCTATGGTTTGTATTGATTTTTTGATGATATTGGTTCCTAGTTCGTGGTATATCAGCCTTCTCTTGAAGATTTCGACTCCAGCTATGAAGTTTTGTTAGCTTTATTGCTTGAATAGATTGTACATCCATTATACTTCACTGTTGTTTGTTGTGAAGTACTGTATTGTTTTTAGTGGGGAAGTGGGGATGTGGGGATGTGGGGAAGTGGTGATGTGGTGATGTGTTGAAATGATGATGTCATGTATGGTTTCTCACTTTTTCTTCAAAAGTGTTTTCATAATAATGAAAAACAATTTTCTGTCAGTTGATGATCAATTGTTTCCCATTTTGTTTTATCTAACAGAATATTTTTATAAATAAATTTATTCATGTAAATTAAATTATAAGAAATAAAATATTTTTATATCTCATGAATAAAAAAAGTCTACCAATAATTTTCACAAACTCCCACAACATATATTTTTCACTAATTACATTACTAATATAACTATTCTCTTCATGCTCATGGACCTTACACATCACTAGGTTTCCTGAAGATTTGTAATAACTGTTAAATTCTACCATATGATATTAATAAATTTAATTGAATTTAATACATAGATAATAATAAAAAATAATATGTAAATGCATCGAAAAAAATATTTGTACCATGAAAACATATATATAATTTCTAACTATTTTTGTAATTTTTATAAAAAATAATTACATATATCCTACGTTTATTGTCTCAAAAATCCAAAAACTTGTGTCTTCTACTTATAGTTTTTTATATTATGATCTTTAATGAAAAAAGAATAAATAATTTGACTTATATATCATTATTAATAAATATATGAATATTTTTATATACATGAGTGAACTATTTTAATATTAAAAATAAAATATGGGGACTCATTTTTTCATAGTAGTCAATAATTATAAATAGGGGTTCATAACTCTTTCGTTTTCTAATAAAATTTTAAAATTCAATATTTTATGAATATTAGGTTTTCATGAAATAAAATACATAACATATCAAAATTTTGTATCAATAATCTTTTTTTCAATATTATATAAGGTGATGAAAACTAATTTCACCCAAATATATATATATATATATATATATGAAGTATTTTGTCGAATCAATTAGTAATAAGATTGTTTAGGTTGTCTACTAAAACATATAATACTTTTAAAACAACTTAGTGCGACTTTATTTATGATTAATTTTTAAACAACCAATATTTAGTTCTATATGTATGAAATTATATCTATTAAATTGAGTTAAAATATAAGAGATTAATTTTTTTTTGAATTATTCAATGAATCATTGAGGATGCATGATCATTATATATCGGTTGTCAATATTTATATAATCATTATATCTAGATTCAATTTTTCTATAATGAATATTTTTTTAATATTTATGTAAAATAAGAATTTACAACACCATTTAGAGTAAAAATAAAATAATGTTGTTAATAATTACTTTCTCAGATCTAGTTGACTCAATGAAAACACAATTAATTAACAACTATCTAGTGAATAATTAATGAAATAAATCCTAGAGATGTTATTTATATTTCCATATGAATCAATTTTCATCATTATGAAACTTATAGATTCAAAAAAGTTATAATTATATATTTATTAGAAACATGAGAATCAATTCACATGGTTTGGTTTATTTTAGTTCAACGTATGTTTTCAAACTATTATTAATGATAAAATATATTTTGAATTCATATTATACTCAATTATCTATGCACTAAAAAAATATTGCATTTAAATCATTATAGTATCTATGGTAACATAGAATATTATTTTTTTCTATTAATGTATTAAGAAAAAAAATTATAATATAGTAACATGAGTCTTCAAGGATCATGAACATAAAATATAAGATAAAATAAATATTAATTGCACATTTTTTTAGAGAAGGTATCCAGAATGGTTCCATTAATCTATATAAATAATATTTTCTCTCTTATATAACAACTAATTTTAAGAAAAATATATTAAATTTTATATTTTTAATTTTGAATGAATTCTTTTTCAATATATGTGATCATATAATTGATAGTGATCAAATTAGTTTTCTATTGACAAAAAAACAAATAAACTGTATAATTAAAAATTAAATATACATAATAGTTTATATATGTATATAATGTTTGTTTCCACTAAACTATATATGAATACAAAATTTTCATTGTAATATAACCTCTAAAACTACACTTCATTTTTATATGAACAATCAATTTTGATTAAATATTAGTTTTCAATAATTTCTTATGCAATTGGAGAGTCATATTCCATATTGTAAGTATTGTTTTATTTTGAATAAATAATTCCTAGTGTTTATTTAAAATTTATAAAACATATTATTAATATAAAATAGAATAAACAATTTATATTAACAACAAATTTATTTACATTAAATCATCTTCTATTTTATTTTAACTATAGGTATAGAATATTTCATGACAACGTAGGGCATACATGTTCTAGACTAATGAATATTGATTAAAGGTATAGTGTAAAGAGGTAAAATTTATTGGGCTTCAATAAATATTAGGAAAAATTTAACACACAAAATTATTTCTTTAATTTTTTTTGTTTCTTCGAAATTTTTATATTTTATAAATTATAGGTACTTACTAAAAACATATAGATTCCAACATAACCTGACTTCAGGTTTGTTTCTTCTCATGATTTATATTACAATATGTTAATTAAATAAATAGATAATTTATATTGGATATTTTGTCATATATATATATATATATATTACATAATTATAAATATTATGTTAATTACATGGGGAATGATTAAAAAATAACACAAATTATTCTCTAGGAATATTACACTATCTATAACAAACAACACATAACACGTATATTTTTAAAGGAGCTTTTAAAATGTAATATATATTAAAATAATTATTTTAAAATTTATATTTGATATCAAATTTCAAGAATATCATTTTTATTATAATATTTAGGGTTAGAGAGATTGACTTCATATATGTTTTATTTCAGGGGTCTGAACAATTAAAAAAACAAATTTAACCCCCTTCCATTTTAGCTTCACTTTGATTCAAGATAAATCATTCAATTTGATATCTATATATTTTATGAAAATTAAATTTAATTGTAAACAATAAAATTCCATTCATAAATACGAGTGGAATAATTGAAGATACAAGCTATGAATAAGTGTAATCATTGTTTGTATTTAACAGTATTTTGATTCTAAAAGTGTTCATAAATTTGTAGATCCCTTTATATAAAAGAATTTTTTTAAACTATAATTATATGATCTCTCATTTAATGGTAATGTATATAAATAATAAGATATTATTGAAAGTATATTTTCCTCAATATTTCTTATGATAAAACTTGTGAAAATATATCAAAACTCACAAATTAATATTTTTTTCACTATTTACATATGTAACATATAACATGATTTCTTTTGTAAAGACCCAGACCCTAGTTTAGTAGAGTCATTGGTTACATTACAATATTGGAATAAAATGAAAGAGATCACATAACTAAGGATTGAATAGTTTAGCAGTCTTGAAGAACTAAATACTTACATGATTCCTATATTAAATGGGAAATATAGAAAAGTTATTGTACAAGAAAAATTATCATATCATTGATACTATTCTTAATATAATTTTTCATAACCTGGGAAAAAAAGAAAACCATGCTGATCTAAAACACTCTGTAAGGGTTATGTACAATAGAAGCTATCATGAGTGAATATGTCATAATCAATATGGATTGGTAAATATTGAAAACGAATGACATTTAATCAATAAAATTATATTTAAATGCATGCATGGATAATATAAAATCTATAATATCATGTATAAAACATAACAAAATAATTTATAAATTAAATTAATAATATTTAATGTGATGTTCTTAGACATCATGATATATTTACTATTAAGTCCTTACATCATTATAATTTAATCTATAGGTAGGTATACAACAGAACCCCATTTATTATGTTAGACTAACATTTTTGTCTCATGAGACCTATAATGCATGGATGAGTTATATAATTCTGGAAAAACCCATCAATGCATGTCTAATGCATTACTCATATATTTAATGATCAATTTAATTTATAAAAAAATTTCCTTTTAAAAAATTTCCATATTGAATAAAGAATATAAAATATCCTTATTTCCTCATTCAATGAAATAAAATTCCTAATAAAACACTATATGAAGAAATTGTATATAGATTAGCAAATAATCATACAAATGATATATAGAATAATTATTTATTAGATATATGTAATTTCTAATGAAAAATTATTCCATGAAAGTGAATGATTAAATAGAAATATAATGACAAGAAAATTAATAAGAGATAAAAATGACCATATATTCGTCAGAAATATAGGTTATGAAATAATTTCATTTCTTTTAGATAATAAAAGAAAAATGGAAAAAAATAATTAAAATAATTTTTCTTTAAATAGTTTTATTTTAAAAAATATCAAAAACTCATAGAAGAATCTAAATATCAAAAAATTGTTATAGTGGTGGGAAAGTTCATTAACACCATCTAAGTTAAAACAATATATAAATTTTTAGTTTTTATAAAAAAAATTGTGAATTTCCCCTTCTATAAAAATTTTAAAGATTCTTTTGAAACCATATGAAAATTAAAGTATAACATCACTTATCCTTAATAAATAATATATGAAAACTAAGAGGACATCTGTAAAAAATTTGTTTTTGCAAAATATAGACATGGGAGAAAAATAAATCCAATAAAAAAGTTATTATTTTTTGTAAAAAAAATTAGGTTTATTTAAGTTCCAAAGAGAGAAGTTTGAATAATATATGAAATCTCTTTAAATATTACTTGAATAAGAAAATATATGGATTATATGATATATTATAAGTTTCCTTCAGTGAAAATAAGTGTTATCCCGAGAAAATTATATTGTTAAATAAATTATTACCTTTTTGTAACACTCAAATTGTAACCCATTTAAAGGATACACATTAATATAAACATTAATAATCATAAATAAGTATATATTCATGTTAAATACATAAATGGGGATGTATATACTCCACATAAAAATAAATAGATATATAATACCGAATATGTTTCAATGGAGTGTAAATTGAGATGAAATCACTTATAATGTTCCTAACATTGAAGTGATAATTTTTAACTGATTTGATTATGCATAAAAAATATAAAGACATATATAAAACATTTAAATACAACATAAAATAATAATTGTTTCTTAAACACGTAATATTAGCCTACCAAATAAAATAAAGAAGTAATTTAACCTAATAAAATGAAAATGAGTTATGAAATCCCTTACAGAGATGATATCATTGAATTGAGAATTAATATATGGAGGGATTATGTGTATTAAACATAATTATACACAAATAAAATTTTCAATATAATATAAAATAATAAAAGGTAACAAAAACATAATATTTTCATTACATAATCAATGAAGATGTGCTTTAATCCAATGAATGGAGATTGATTTAGGAAACCCCTTACCTCAAGTCTGAATTGCCTTAAAATAGATCTCATCCATAATTTCTATTTTTTCATTGAAATAATTAGAAATAAATTAACAAATGTTTTCAGAGCTAGGTGAGATGATGATACATTGTTCTAAGGCCCGATAATCCCAAATATAATTTTATTAAAATAAAAAATATATTTTTTATCACACATGGACATTCTTTGAGAAGGAATGGAATACATCCTAAATAGAGTCTCAAATAAAATACATGAGACCATGTTCGAATCTATTGCATAGGGTTTAACCTAGGTGGGACTTAATGTTGTTCGATGCTAGATGTTCAGATGAGATAGTCGTTGGTAGGTTTGTTATGCGAGTTAATTAATTAATTTTATTATTTAATTCATATAACATCCAAAACTATTTTCCCTCTATAAATATGTGGTTAGGGATAATCTTTGGGGTTAGACACATAGACCTGGGATTATTTCAAGTAGGGTTCCACTATTCTATGTTTGTTAATTGATATCGGATGATGAATTGATAATTGGATCAATGTTAATCGAGGAGTAAAGAATGTGATAAGTTCTGTACCACTTTGGAAACTACGTTATTCAAAATAAATTGAACTAAATTGAGATAGGTCATGTATTATAATTGTTTATTCCCTAAATTTATTTAATAGGGAATTGATTTTCAGACTTTATAGACTTCTTTTCAATTTCTAACATTCACATTAGCCCCATTGATGAATAAATTTCTTTTACAATTTAATCTCTACTACACGTTTTTTAACCTAGATTTTTTGCATACAATAATTGTACTAGAACACTTTTTCAATGATGATTATCACCTTTGTTATGGTGTTTTTACCTGATTATTCTAAACATTCATTGTCGTTCTCCAATTGGGTTGCGGTTCATTTGTTTTGTAGGCTTTAGCATAATTGAACCCCCAAATTCAAGATGGATTCTCATAGTGATATAAAATAATCAATTTAATATTAGACTAGGATATATTGTAGGATGAGGTGATGAATCCCATTAATTTGGGATCCATGACCGATTTTCCGTAATGGAAGGCATATGTGGAAAATTCAAGCTTTAATCGTTAGATCAAAACTCCAATTTCCAACCACCAGATAGTCGAAATCGACTAAAAGGATGAGTTTTCCATTGATTTTAGGTTTTCAACAGGTGGATTTCATGGATTCAAGGCCAAATATAGAATCCTCATTATGGTGTTGTGGTTCATATGGAAATTCTAACTACACACCGGGTAGTTTCGAGAACACACTACATGTAGACATCTCGTCACGACGTCTTGGGTTTTCGGGTGAGTTAAAAATCACAAATCATGTGGGACAGCCATCCACTATGGGAATCAGGGATGGTGGCCTATTTTATACTCAGGGAGTAAACATACATGTATATAGTTAGGCACATTCCATGTACTGACACATGACTGGTGTACACAAGAATTTTGAGGATTACAAGGGAAGGCCCCACTTGGCTAAGACATGTTGTGTGATAGCACTACATGTGGTGTGCTGATATATGGTGAGTGATTCATGTACTGGAGAGTAAATTACCTAGTTGAGGAGTGCGACCACATGTCGTTTGGACCCATTAAACATCATGTACCCTTATAAAATCTTTTATCTTTCATATTTCCTTCATATTAACTCATCTTTTGGCCATGGATTGTACTATCTTGAGTGTTTTTTCACATAGAACATGATTATGGAATTAACAGTGGTCATTACGATACGATTCACGATGTTCTTGGAATAATTATTTTTTATATGGTGTTGGATGATAAAATTGATTAGAAAACATAATTGAGACTCTATTTTTACCTTGTTATAATATGAAATATATTTATACATATTTTTTATGTTAGGTGCTGAGATGAAATTAGATTCCATGGACTGATGAGCTTAGAATTAATTTTATAGAAATATTAAATATATTTTATATCACACTGATGCATTTTTTTCATTAATAATGGAATATATCCTAAAATATATCTCATATTAGAAATCAAAGACCTTATATGAATCTATGAATGTGGTTTACCCATGGTGTGGCCTAAATTTGGTTTAGATTTGATGTTGTAATGAGGCAGTATATGGCTGGTACGCTTAATTAAAATAAATAAATAATTTTTTTTTTGTTTTTTTAATTAAATAATTAAAATAATATTTAAATACCACATTATAAATTTTTTTAAAATGTTAGCCACATAATCCTTGTGAGATCAAAGTGGAGGAGGAAGGCGTTATTTGTTGGTAGTTCAGGATTAGAGAACAATTGACAATCAGATCAAGTATAATCATTAGATGAAAAACCAACATGGTGGGATCCTCACCTTCATCAGTAGTGAATGTATTCACAAATAACAATCAATCCATATTTGAGGTAGAGAAGATGAATTGTGGTTCTCAACCTTTTGATTAAAATATTGGGAATGAATTAATCATCTATTTTTTATCATGGATTTTTTTATTCCTTTACATGATCCATACTTTCTTATTGTATAATTGATTCATTAATCTCTTTGTTTCCCTTGATATCACCTCATTTATATAATTAGTTTCCATGAATACTCATTCAATGATGTTTCGACTTTTTGTGTTTTCCCTTTTTCATTCATCATGTGCATCACTGTAGGCCAAAGGGGACACGATTCAACAATGTAGGGGCGAGTTAAAATGAAATCAAAACCATAGATTTGTTAAGGTAGCATGAACAACACAAATATAGATTGTTTATTAATAGATTTATGGATGGGGGTGGTGTTATGTGAACATTTTGGATCAGTACTTCAGGTGTGTGTTCACAATTGAGTTTGTGATTGAGGTGCATTGCGGATGGGGGATTATTATATATGGTTTGGGACCCGATTAGGGATCTTTGTTTTCTAGTTTGATGCATAGTGAGGATGTGTGTTGCATAGTGATCAAGTGCTAGGATCATTCAAAACATGTCTGGGGGTGTTTGGTTTTCGCAAATTGATGTGTATGGGTTTCTTGTGAATAATAACAAGAAACCATTTCCGTCTGGTCGTGGTGGGAATTGTATGTTATTATTATGTTTAATAATTATAAAATGTGTAATTTATTATTATTTCTAATAATAATGGAATAATATTTGTATTAATATTTTTAATAATAGTGCTGAAAAAATTGGTGTTGAGGTGTCTAGAATTCATGGTAGGCTTGTTGACCATGTGCGTGTAATTAGGGATGTTATGATATATTATTGTTAATAATGATCATTATAATATTGGTTAAAAAAACAAAATCCAAAACATGTTGGAGGAACATGTGTGCTGGGCGTGAATGAAGGGTGAAGGAGGCCCACCATTACCCCTTGTATTTTGACTTATATTATAATAATTATATTTTTATTGTTGCTGTTGTTTTTATTTTTTAACGCAACTTCTCTGTGTGACATTAGATTGACGAGCTGCTTATGGAAGCATGATCCTAATATTGATATTGTCTATTCAATACCAATGTTAGATTCCTTTTTCCAAATCATGGTTTGGGACCATGAAGTGCCTAATAACAATAATAATGATAATAATAATAATAATATTATTATTATTATTATTTAGAATCAACTATCAAATGTACCTTTCTCATGCTATATAAGATTTACGATTGATCTATAGTGTTGAGACCTTAAATTGAGGCATATGTTTCAATACCAATGTTTGGTACCTTTTTTAGACTTGTTTCTTGGGACAATGGAATGCAGTTCAACTGTGATGTCATGAAATGTCTTTATTAATCAAGTGACCATTTGGGGAAAGTGAATAGCGTATCCTATGTTTTTTTTCATATGTATCATAATGGTTTAATCCATTTTTTCATTCATGGACACTTTCAATGGAATTTCTTGTGGTTTGGAATTTCTTTTCATTAGACTGACGATGTGCCTCTTGTTTTCTTTGGGCTTTTGTCTAGACATGCAATGTACTCTAGGAGTACATGAGCATTCCCAAGGGTACATGGGAAAGACTCAGTAACTATGGACATCTAGGTACATGGATAAGTAGTGGAGCAATACCACATGATATGTTGACCCCCTTACACTTCATGTACTTATTTCTAAAACTTATACCTCTTGTATCTTATTCATATTGACTAGGATTTTGACCTATGAGTTGTCTATCCTGAGTGTTTTCCAATATATAATGTGATGTTGGAATTCACAGAGTATTTTTAGATATGATGTGAGATGTTCTGAATGTGGGGCTCATGTATGTGATTCTTGATGAAGGTAATGATTGGGATTGATCATCGGCAGGATTACTATTGTAGAGGTAGCACTCCCCTATTGCACTTAGTCATGGTTCCTCTATCAATGGAGATGGTAATCCCCTATCTCATCGGGTATTGGCTCCCCTATACTCATTATATATATATATATGTATATATATATATATGGAACTCTGTTATCATGCCACAAAATAGTATCTCTATCCAAAGAGATGGTATACCCCTATTGCAACAGGACAAAGGTTCTCCATACTCATGGTACAGATATAGAGGTGAAACTCCACCATCATACTAGGGCATAGGTCCCCTATCCATGAAAATTTCCCTCCCCAATAGCACTTGGTTGTGTCTCCTTCATATCTTGTACTTTTATATAAATAAGTTACTTACCTATCTTATGATGGTGTGGTTCTTGTATCTTTTGAATGTTATGCCCCATTATCATATGGAGTGATGTGGGAGAGTTCCCATATTCAGGAATGAGTATTATTAGTCCACTTTGATAGATCCCTCAGCATCTTGTATCATGTATCCCTATGAGGGGCTCAGATCAATACCCATTTACTTCATGTTTCCACTAGGTAGGGTGTTATCATGATCGTCACTTACACATGCATCGATCCATTATATAAGAGGGTGTTTCAAAAAGAGTATGGTGTCCCCCCAGTGAACATTGGGCATTTACCCCTACCTTCATATCTCAAACATTGATACCTTCATGTGTTCTATAGGTAGGGTCCAAAATTTGTATGGCCAGCACTTATACAAGTGTTGATTACCTATCATGGAGGATGTTTCCAATATGGTCTCGGGTCCCCCCACTGAAACCTAGGCATTAACCACTGTCCTAGTATTAAGATATGATCTCTCTGAGAGGCCCAGAGTGTTCCCTCTTTACAATGGGATATTATTCCAATGGAATATTTTTATCGGATGAACCTTATTAGTTTCCTATGTGCTTAATCTTGGATAGACCGGATGATAATTACCTCTTTGATGAGTGTTGTAGGTAGTAGTTTATCTCGGGGAGTGGTTCCTCTCAAACAAGCATGGCATCTTGGATGGCGTGGATGTGCCATCGACCTAGCGAAACCCTATGAGGGAAATCACTCGGTTAAGTTCTATCAGGGATGGAAAGGCTCATGGAGTGACATTTCCATGACAAACATTACATAGAAACCTCACAATAGATCTATGTGGGATTTTATTTAAGAACATTTGATACTCATAGTTTTTTATGAGGTTATCTAGGATATCATTTTTTATCATCATATCTCATATATTTTTGAAATTTTTGTGTTTGAGGAGCTTAATACTACTATAATGTCTTATATTTATCATTATTTATTTTGGGGTGTCCTACTAGGTGTTTATATACTCACTCATGCAAGGGATTTGACTACATGTGTTGTTTCTCATGTTTATGATGGACAGATATGAGGGGGTATTTTTTGAGTATAAGGATACTCAGGTTGATTAGACCATGTTTTTTGGTCGGGGATTTGATATCTATAGATGGTCTCTCTCAACATTTATTCCCATGTGTTGTATATTTTGGTACATATTTTATTATTGGGCATGTATTTTTCTGATTTAAATTTCATGTTACACCATTAGACTCTTTTTATTCCCTTAAGGTTATTATATGCATAAATTTACTATAGACGTTACATTACTTTTATATTATTCCTCTTCACTTCTATATGGAGATGGTTGGATGTCACTGTGAATAGGTACATTAGAAAAAGGCCTCTGATTTTAGTTATGACTTTTCTCACCTGTCTCTAGCCCTTTTCCTCGGGAGGTTGTCTTAGGGTAGTTGTGGTTAGGCCTTCCACCGTCCAAGCTGCCCACGATGGATTAGGTTCTGATATCTTGGCATCATATGTGATTCGACCTTCATATGGTGTTTGAAGTCTTTTCCCCATATAATTATTTTCTAGGAACATAGAGAAATATTGATAAAGGGTCTTGAGTTTGACATTCAGGATAAGAACTGATTTTTGGTGTGGTGTTTGACAAATTCATTCTCCAGGACTCTAATTACCTACTTGTAAACTCAGCATACCAAGACATTGGTTTCTGGGAATATTGGTGCATGCATCATATTGGATTGAGTTCTCCAACTTTCCTTATATATTTATCTCCTCATATATATATATATATATATATGGTCGTCTAACCATGAATTGTATTAATTACTTGATAAGATGTTTCCACAACAATAGCTAGTGTATTTTCCATAGTAGTGTCAAAATTATTAACTGATTAGTGATGAGGCCTCCCTAAAGGGACATAGTCATGATGAAATCATAATTTAGGATGGTCAGTAGGTGAATATTTCACCTATTGATCAGTTCTAAGACCCACATCCATTAGTTTTGATGGACGAATCATGTCATACTGAGTCACTTATGGATATTTTGGTGATGGATAATGATGTGTAGGGTTCAACTTCATATCATGAACTTATGATGTAGGGCCACCTAGGATATAGGGTTAGCATGACCCGTCAAAAATAGTCATGTGATACAGGTCTCATAGCACGAGGCACCATTGTTCATAGATACCTTTGGGATAACTCAATCCACTAAGGAATGAATATTTATATTATTTTGAAGTGTATGGAAATATAATGGGAGATTTTACTACCCAACTTGATGCAAAAAGAGAGGTTGTCAAGGAACCACGTAGGAAGAGGCAGTGAATAAAACAAGGAGGTTTGTGGGGTGTTGGATGTTATGGAGGATCTAGGGAAGCTGGAGGAGGTTCTTGGTGCAATAGTAAGATGCTACCACCAAAAACACAATGTAGAAAACTCCATACTTAAGATGCTGGTTAATATATCAATGTATATCATTAGGCACTTGAGAGTTTTTACCTAGAGGATACAACATTATTTTTAGGTATGATATGTGTTCCTTCTACTTTTTTGTATTAATTTTAGATACATTTATGATACACACATTTTATTCCTTTGTTCATGCCTTTTCCAAAGAGATATAGGGAGTTAATAAAACCTTAGGTTTGTTATTTTTAACACGAATTTGGACATGAAATGTAGATGGACAACTCCACTATCTTGATTCTTTATTTAGACGTGTACCAAGAATAGTGCAGGGGAGTCGATGACACACAAAGAGGACAGAGTTGAGGAGTGATGGTTGAGTTCCTATAACTTGTGTGTTTTAGTCTGTTTTTTAATAAGGTTTCAGAGAAAGGCATAGTTTTGGTAAATAGTTGGGAAAATAAACTAACAAGTTTCTAGCAGATAGAGATCGTAGAATCTTTAATTTTGGGTTGAGTTATGACCTGTTTATTCCCTACCCCTATTTCAGTTTTCACACAGATGCATGAGCCACTTATCCATAAGAAATTTATCTATTTTAAAAGTGGTGATACTATTGGGGAATTTTTTATTGACCCTTGTGTTTGAGGGTCCTATAGGGAGGATCAGTGATCACATGATTCTACAGAATTTGAGACTTGGCTCTAGGAGGAGAGTGATCCTCACACGAAATTTCATTATTGTAGTGGTGGGACCCTATAGTCATTTACTTATTATAGATTAGTTTTAATGAACTTTTTATTAGTTTTCTAGTAATACCATTAGTGGAGTGGATTCTAGGATATGTTTTTTCTATAGTAGTGGTGGAGTATGATTACATCCTTTTTAATGACATTCCATGTTTATCTTGACAACAAGAGTTATGATTTTATAAGGACTGACATCATGTATTTCACCTAATGTTTTGCGATAGCATATCAGATGGAACCCATTGATCGTTATAAGATGAATTTATAGGTGGATATTTGTAGTGAAATGGGTTTTGTATGACTCAGTGTGTTCACCTGGGCAGTCTAGGGTTTTTCACCTGAGAGGTGAATGAGTAATTAGGTTTGGTATGAAATGGTTTCGCTTAAACTAGGTGACGCTAGGAAGAGAACCCACTCCTGGGAATCATTGTGTTCCTCGAACAATGGTTAGGGTTTTTTTGGTTCTCATAGAGTTTTACATCATGATGGTTTATCACTACTTCCAGGTTTGAGAGGTAGATGTATAGTTCAAGGATTCCTCAATCCATTGTAGTTCCATTGAATTCTTAGTGATTCCATTTGGCAAGTTTAATTCCCTAATATAGTTCATAAGATGTATGAGTAGAATCTGTATCCTCTTGTGGGTAGGTTTTTGGTATCCTTTTTTGATGGTACCCTTATATACTTAATGTCATAGATATATCATACATGAAACAAGATCTTGGGGTTTGTAATGGTTGTGAATGGGGTGTAGTTCATCAGGGGGTGGATGTGGACAACTCAAAAATTGTCTAGGCCCCTTTTTGAACTGATGATGGTGGTCATTGGAGTTTGATTCGGTGATCATCTATTCCTATATATCGTTGAATACGGTGGATAACGATGATTTTTTAGAGATGGTAGGATATCTCTAATGTTTATAGGACCCTTTTCATATTCTTGTGTCAGGATAGTGAGGTGGTGTAATGCTTAACATCATATCCATAGAAGTTTTGGTAGACTCTGTTCTCCACAAGTTTCATCTGATGAGGTGTTTTCACAACTCATTGTACAATATTGACCTCGTTAAGCTATGCCGTGAGAGTGAATTTTACTCTTTCTAGGATCAAGTGATGTTGAGAACGAAAATAGAATGTCCCCTCATGGGAAATATTTTTCCTTCGACGTGGACTATATGCAGCACAAGAAACCAATGAGGGAGATCATGAGAGTGGGATACATAGTGGATAGCCGAGTATCCCCACCTATTTTCTTAGTTTTTGTTTTTACAGATGAAAAGTATTGAATAAAATAATATTTTATAGTTTATTTTTTATCCTTACAACACATTGATATATATTGAGAAATATTTTCAGAGTCATGTGCTATGACGACAAGCGATTCTGAGGCCCGGTGAGCCCAGAATTAATTTAATAATCATATTTTATATTGAAATTAGTAGTTTTTATGAAATACTGGAATATATCATGAACATAATCTTTTATTATAACTCTACGACCATAGTGTAATTTAGAGTATCTGTTTTTCCCTAAGAGAGACCTAAAATTGGTCAGCATCAGATGTTCATATAAGCCAACCCTTGGAGGGTATATTTAATTAAAATAAACAAATAATTTATTTGTTTATTTTATAAAATTACTGAATTAAAATTCTCTATAAATTCCCTTTTTATATGTTTTTCCAAGGTTTATCTACATAAGCATTTCTAGATCTTAAAGGAAGAGGATGCCTTTATTTGTTGGCAGATCGAGATCAGAAAATGACAGATGATAAGATCGAGGATAATCATGGGATAAATGAAAAATGAATCAAATTCATCAAATTCATTTCTAGATGATTATTTATTAAATAATTATTAATCCATCATTGTTGTATGGATCATTAACTGGGGTTTTATCCCTTTTTATAAAATGATTGATCATGGATTGATTATCTTCTTTTGATTCATGATTTATTTATTCCTTCAGATGAGCCTTGTTGCGTTATTATATTATTGTTTAGTTAAACCCATTATTTCCAATAATATCATCGAATATACCTAATTATTGGATAATAGTTTTGGATAATGAATGTTCACCTTGTTCTTTTGCTTTTCCTCTCTCTGTTCATTTCCTTCTTCAACATTGGACAACACGCTCGTAGTTCGACATTGTCGGGCCAAGATCAAGAATGATAGAACCCCCAAATTCATTTTTGTAGCATGAAAAACAAATGGATCAATGTTTTGTGGATATATTGACGAAATATAATGATTTAAAAATATATATTAGTACCTATTGAAAATGTTTTTCATCGATGATGGTACTGAGGTGCGATGAGGATGGTGATTGATCAGAGGTGGTCCAAGATCCGATCGCGGATCCCCATTTTTCTGTTTTACATAGGGAAATATGTGTGGTGTGATAGGATCAAGTGGAAGCCAAAATATAGGTGAATATGGGGGAGTTTGGTTGTCGTGTATAAATATGTATTGTTGTTTTGTTGAATAATGGATAAAATCTTATTTTCGCCTGGCCGTGGTGGGTGGTGAATGTTATTATTATATTCAATAATTATAACATGTTTTATTTTTTATTAATTCTAATAATAGTAAAATCAGGTATTTATTATTAATTATAATTTTGATAACATATTAAATTTATTAATATTTTTAAAAACAATAATGATGAAATGATGTTGAGGGGCCAGGAATTTAGGGGAGGATTATAGAACCATTGTATGTATTTGGTGATGTTATGATATATTATTATTATTATTATTATTATTTATAAATGAGAACTAAATGTTGTTCAGGAACCAGTGGTCTAAGTGTGAATGGCCAACAAGACTATACCCGAGTTATAAGTGCTCATGCTTGGCATCCAAGAGACCTCGGTTCAAAACCGGGTGGAGGTGAATTTCTAGGAACTGTAGAAATATTGTAGCACTCACTGTAGCAGTTAATGTTTGATACTGTACCAGCCATAACTATTCACTCGATTGGGTCCTTATGGCAATCGGTTTGGGCGTACAGTTCTCAAGGGCCTTTAGGTCATCAAAGGCCTTCAGGCCACTGGTCCTTCGAGCCACATAGACTATGGAATATCCTTGTTCACACAGAACTGGCCCCAGAATAGGATCAGAGCAAAAAGAGTAGCATCCACTAGAAATAGAGCTAACCATATTAGAATAATGAAAGAGTATGGAAGCTGCCATCGGGACCAGGAACCGCGCAACTTTGTACGGGACAATGCTAGCTGATCAGCAATGCAAGGTGGGGATCTAGGTGATCGATGACACAGAAGCTGGGGAGGGGTAGTTCAAGTGGGTTGGGTCTACTGGTCATGTATTGGGAATGGTTTGCCTCTAGGCCTTCAGGTCATGTATTGTGGGTCAGGCAGGCCATGTGCCTTCGGACTACAGGTCATGTACGGGTTCACCTTCAACCCTTAAAAGAGGGATTATCTATAAAGAATAAAACAATAAGGCCTTCAGTCCATTCGGGCTGAGCGTTAATGGAGGGGGAAAGAGTACCAATGTCACCCCTTCCCTTTGGTCTTATATTATGTTAATAATAATATTATTATTATTCTTGTTGTTGTTTTTATTAGTGTTATTATTACTATTATCAGGCATGAAATATTTTTGTGATGTTAGATTGGTGAACCGTTTATGGCTACATGACCTTTAAATTGATGTGGTCGATTATGTACCAATTTGGGATTACTGTTTTAAACTTGTGTCTTAGGTCGAAGATGTGCCTGATAATAATATTATTATTATTATTATGGAATATATTATCTGAATTACATTCTTCATATGATATAATATTGATGACCTATATGCGGCATTGATACCATAAAAGCGAGGTATATGTTTCAAGACCAATTTTGTGTATATATTTTGGACCTTTGGCTTGAGGCCTCAAGATTTCGTTCAAGAATGTTGTGGTGAAATACCTATTTTCTCTAGGATTCCATTGGGGAATGTGAATAGAATATCCAATATCTTTTTAAGTAGTATCACAATAGTTTGATCTATTTTTTCATTCATGGAAATTTCTAATGACATATCTATGATTTGATGTTTTTTTCATCGATCTGATAACAAGCCTCATGCGTTTGTCAAGAATTTTTCTAGACGTGTCTGGATCTCTGGGAGTACACAGGCACACCTGGGGGTACACGGGAATAGAATGGAAACTTATCACATCATGTTCAATAGATATTATGTTGAGTGGGGACACATTCCATCTAGAACCTCTTACACACAATATATATCTATCTGAAACATTAACCCCTTGTGTCCCCATCATTTTAACATGGTTTATTTCCTATGAATAGTCTATCATACATTTTTTTTCCAAATAGAACGTGATTTTGTAATTTTTAGTGGATTTTTAGATACGGTGTAAGATGTTTTGCATTTTATTCTTATGTATTTGATGCTTGATAATGGTAGGGATTAGGAAAGATCATAGGATATATTGAAGATGCAGAGGTGATACACCCCTGTCACACCAAGGCGTGGGTCTTTAATCCACGGAGATGGTACTCCCATTTTGCACTAGGGGTAGGTTATCAATACTCTTTATATAGAAAGTAATGTTTAAATCTCTTATTAAAATATGTCATCAATCCTCTATCTATAGAGACAGTTCCCCCTTATCCCACTAGGGTGTAGGTCATTCATACTCATTGAACAGATATAGAGGAGGCCCTCCCTTTTTGAACCAAAGCATGGGTCATATATCTATATAGATAATACTCCCATATCACATGAGGGAATAGATCCTCTATATTCTATGCCCAGATATGGAGACACTTCTTCCTATTCATAACTAGGCATGGATCTTATATATTTTGGACATTATTCTCCATTAGGAAGTGGAGTTTTGTGGGAAAGATCCCTTAATAGGGAGTGAGTAGTCTCAATCCACTAAGACGGATCCCTCACTAGATTTCATCATGTATCCCTCCGATAGTCCTATAGAAATCCTCATTTCCATCATGTTTTCCCTGGGCAGGGCGTTGAAATTAAAACAAAAAACAAAGGAAGTGATCATTTGTCTAGGAGGATGTTTATACTAGTGTCTAGTGTCCCCCTTGTATGGTCTATGAATTAACCCCCAATCAGCATATCAAAATCCTTATTTCCTTCATTTCATTCCTAGGTAGGGTACAAAATTTTGATGAACAAATCTTACACTGATATTGATATCCTATCTAGGAGGATGTTTCCAGTAGGTTTTTGTGTCCCCTCACTGAACCCTAGGCATTGAACCAATATCTGTGTATCGATATCTCATCCCTTTGAGATTCCCAGAGTGATTCCTCTTTCCGATTGGGTATTATTCTAATGGAGTGTTTATCTTGGATGAACCCTCTCAGTTTCCTATATTCTTTTTGATATTTATACCGGACGACCATGACCTCTAGGATGAGTGTCATCAGTGGGATTATAGATTTGGGAGTAATTACTCTTGGATGTGTGTGTCCTCTGGGATAGTGGTGATGTGACATCATCTTAGTGATACCCAATGAGGGATTTCACTCAGTTTAGTACCATTATTCATGGTTGGGGTCATAGAGTGATATATCATAGATGATCATTACCTTGAAACAACATAGTGGATCTATTGATGGTATTAGTGGATACCTTTGGTGACTCTGAGTCATTTAGGAGTATATCTTGGATATCTTTTTTCATCATTATGTTTCACATACTGTTGAAATTCTTATTTTTGATGATATAAAAACATCAATATTCTATTATATTTCTCCATCATCAATTTTTAGGGAATCCTACTTAGTATTTATATACACACTCTTGAACAGCCATTTCCCACACATCTCATGCCTAATGCTGATAAAGAAAATATAAGAGGTGTAATTGGAAAAACATAGGGACACTTGGGTGATTTTGACCAGGTAGGATTGTTGGGTCTTGGATATCCAAAAAATATATATCTCAACATTTATTATCAACATTTCTACAGGTTGAGACATATTTTCTAGTTGTGTACTTGTTTACCCCTTTACATAAAAAATTGTGATTTCTTACCCTTTTTATTTCCTAGATGTTATTACATTAATTTTTTTACTCTTGATGTTACTTTTACAATTAAACCTTTGTATTCTACTTGGATATGGTTGTGTCCTTCTGTACATGTACATTAGGAAAACGTATCCCATTTTTGTTATTCCTTTTGGTGCTTATCAATATTATCTAGCCTATAAACGCGAGCTTGAGGTAATTATGGCTCAGATTAACCTTATCCTTCCATTCCCAAGCAATTTAGGTTAAAAAATGATTATTCAACAGAGATTGGGGTCAGAAACTTCCCCTATATCTACTGAGTTGTACACCCAGACAGACATAGGCATGGGTCCTCTATATATATAGTGGTACCCTTGATGGACTATGGAGTTGGTCTCCTATCTACTAAGTGGTAACCCTCCCCCCCAATGGACTACAACATGGGTTTTCTACATGCATATTATTCCACACTGACTTTGAAAAATAGTGGTGTGGTGTGGGTCCTCAACATAGTCACATCTACTAATATTCATGCAAGATGATGAGATTTGATGATGGTCCAATTGGAATTGTTTGTAGAATCTTTCCCGAGCTTTGATTTGGTAGATAGATATCCCCTTTCTCTTGTATTTGTTTTCATTTTATGAATATATATATATAAATTGTGATTATTTTTTCCACTTATATTGGGATTGAGAAAAATAATCATATCTTGTCTCTTATTTCTCCCCTTTCATTTTTGGTGCATCCTAATGGGTATGTTTCTACTCATCCCAACATGGGTGTTTCTACCATGGGGTGTGTCTTATGTATATGATGGATAGGTTAGCGGTGGTTTAAGAGGAGCATAGGGGTGCCAAAGTGTATTTCATGGAATATGTTGGTTATGTCTTGGAGATCTAGATCAAGGAAGTATATGATTTTTTTCCAGATATTGTTAGGTTAGGAAATATATTCTGGTAGGGGAGGTATATTTTCCCTTATCATCTTTGGATTTCAATATTTCACTCTTTGGAATTCCCGGATTTTTATTTAATGCATGGATTATTATCTAGATGTTCCATTCTTTTATTATAAATATTTTATACACTATTATAAATATTTTAGGGTGGGTTTATATAGGTACATCAGGATATGGCCTCCAATTTTAATTATACCTTTAGGATCTTTTCACTATCCCCTGGTATATGGAGGAAGTCTTGAGGTAGTTGTGACTAAGACTTCCACTAACCAAGTGGATCCCAGTTGGTCAGGTCATTATTAATTGGTATAAAATGGTGTTTCAAGTTTTTTCCCCTTGTGAGGATTGGTTTGGAACTTTAGGAAATGATGTCAAATTATATCGTGTCTGGATTTTAGACCTGGAAGACCAGTTCTGATGTGATGGTCAGTGTATCCATTCTCCTGGACTATGAAAACCATCTTGTTGACTCAAAAACCAAGAATTGTTTTTCCAAGAAATTTGGTACATGTATTATATAGGATCTTGTCTTTTGACAACCCTTCTTGAGTCAGATATCTATATAGATATTCTCATCATACCATGATATGTATTGATTAAATTTTCAAGATTTCTCTGCGTAGAGGGCCATCCAGGTTACAACATTAGGATTGTGATTTCATTCTGATGAGTGATAAGGTTTCATTTTAGGGACCACCACATGTTATACATTCTCTAGTTGAGAAGATTGGAACACCACTATATATCGAGATATATATTATACCAATAGAGCCATATGAGGATACATGCAGGCTTAGTGCACTCTTTGATTTGTAGATCTAGAGGCCACTAAATTTTCATGGTGACCTAGATCACCAGGAAATGGAGGAATGGATTGAGATGCTTATCAATGTGTTTATGATTTTTGGACCCTGAAATATCATATGGTTGTACTGTCAGCAACCCTTTTCCATAGAGTAGATGGGCTCTAGCAGAGTTTAGTCACATTGATTCATGATGAGAAGGTACTCTCATGTTCTAACATATAGCCTCTATTTTTTTATATAAATACAAATTTTTCTTGCACTCTATTTGAATATTGAAGCTGTTAGAGTTGCATCATGGAGGGATCATAGTTTTTGTGTTTTTTCTATGGATCACTAATGTTACATGGTACTTTAAAGAGATGATACAGGATGGTTACTACTGATCAGGGATATTTGAGAAGAGTATTTGTAGAGACATGCATCCCAATGTGGTATCAATGTGAATTCACACATATGCTAGAGTATTAGGGTGGGTCCTAGTGATAGATAGAATTAAATATGAGGGATGCCATGCAGCTAGAGCTGGTAGTGGGTTTCATGGGGATAAGTCGTCAACAACAACTTTTAGCAGCCTGTGAACATGATCTCAGTGTTGGATACCGCTTCATGATCAAAATTAGGAACATGGTCATGCAACTTAGGGACAACATAGGGGAATAGTATATCCTAGAGAGGGGTGATGTTGTCCATGATATGGGATAGGTCACATGGAACAATATTTCTAGACTCGGTGTGAATAAGAGGGAAAATAGAAAGTTGATGGACTGCCACGATAGAGGTAACACCATGATCATGGATCTCTTACATGAGACCAGGGTATCCCCTAGAGTGGCTAAGATATTAGAGGAGTTGGTGGTCATCCAAGAGGATGATATTTCAGTGTAGGGTGATATTATGAGCACCTACCACCACCACCACCAAGAATCCCATGTCAGGATCCAGGAGATAGCGGACGGGGTGGTTGACAGCTATAGACTATAGATAGTTAAACCCCTATAACTCATGAGATTATTAGAGTTATGATCTATGCTTAATATAATCATTTTTAGTATTAATAGAAACTAGTGCGAGTCATTAGTTGATCTATTAAATGCTGGTGTGAGAGATCGATCTCCTAGTTGAGACTATATCCCTAAAGCTCTAGCTTGATGATACCAGGTGGAATGATTCTATGAAATAAATTATATGTCATAATTAAGACATATATCTTGGTGGATAGTGTTTTTTATAGATATATTGGTCACCATGATGAAATATTTATACTAAATCTTGGGTACAGACTAGTTGATCATGGTTCTAGCTGAGATAGACCATCACCTTAGATGATTCAGATTCCTTTAGAATGATTGGATGACATTCTTTTTTTGTGGATGAGATATATATCTTGGTGGATTTACTTGGTATTAATAGAAATAGGTTATAACCCATATCACCTCAGTTATCGATTTTATCCTTTAGCTCATTGATCTCTTAAGGAATCTAGATTCTCTCAGTCATAGAGTATTTTATTGATGACTTCCCCAAGGATTCTCCACGACTACCTATGAGGTGGTAGATGGAGTTTTTCATTGACATTTACCCCAAGACCTCCCCAATATCTTTAATGTCATATCGTATAACCCCTACTTATATTCTTTAGATGAGGGTGTAGTTGAAGGAACATGGAGTTAAGGGTTTTATAAGACTTATTGTGTCTCCCTAGGAAGCTTTGGTGTTGTTCATGAAAAATAAAGGTGGCTTCTTGTAGATTTTATTGATTATCATCACCTGAAATAGGCCACAAAAAATAACAAGTACCCCTTTCTGTGGATTGATGAACTCTTTGAATTGTTTCGAGGAGTGATATGGTTCTCTAAGATCATTATTTTTTTTGACTACCCTGATTTGAAAGTTCACATGGTTGATAATACAAATATGGAATTCTAAAGTCACTATAGACACCATGAGTTCCAAATGATGATATTTAGTGTGATTAATACCCCCATTGTGTTTATGACATTGAAGAACCAGATCTTATATCCATACGTGAAACAATTTTTAATTACCATCATTAATAATATAAAAATATACTCTATGGGAGAGGAGGATCACGTAGAAAACATTAGAATTGTCTTAGACATTCATTAAGAGAACTAGATTTTTTTCAGTCAATGTTCTCGTTATGGATCAATGAAGATCAAATTTTGGGGTATTTTTTTCTGAGCATGGATTAGTTGTAGACTCAGTGGAGATTTATTTAGTACTTAATTGGGAGAAACCAATGAAAATTTCAAAGTTTCATAGTTTTCATGGTCTGATGGTGTATTATAGGATGTTTGTGGTGGATTTCACTATGATTGCATCCCCTTTGACCATCCTTACATGTAAAGAGAATTTGAATACAAAGACTGATTTGTGAGGGAGATCCTTGAATATTTTAGGATGGGGTTGAAGAGTGATCCTATTTTGAGACTATTGGAGGAGGGCATGGAGTATGTAGTTAATTGTTATGCCTCTAGAGATGGTAGAATTTGTGTGTTGATGAAAAGGTAGATAATGACCGCATATTGATTGAGGTAGTTGATAATCCATGAGAATAACTACATGACTCATGTTATATAGTTGTAAGTAGTTCTCTTCAATATGAGGAAGTGGAGGCAGTATCTTCTAGGGGATTATTTGTTTATTTACTTAGACCATCAGAGTATCAGGTAAGTATTCACATATAGAGACCTAAATATGTGACAAAACCACTAGATGGAATTCTTGTTTAACTATGACATTGAGATAATCTATAATCATGAGATGATAAATGTGGTATCATGTTTACTTTGTAGGAATTATATTTCTTGTCTTGTGGAGGATGAATCAGAGTAGTTGGGTTCCTTACAGCTAACAAAAATAGAGGAGGAGGGTGAAAAGTTTCTTCAGTAGATGGTGTTGACTCTCCTACTTCTCTGACTTGTGATGGAGGTTCAATTGTGATACATTTATTATGAGGTCATATTTGCAAAAATACAATAAAGAGATTCAACAGATGTGTTATTTGAAGGATAGAATCATGTCATTATTTTTCAAGCATGGATGGTGATTCTTTTCATGATACAAGAGGATGTGATGATGGAGTTTCAGACATCCACTTTGGATGTACATCCCAATGCTGGGAGGATTTAATGGGACCTTTAGTAGTATTTTTGGTGGGTTTTCATGAGGTGTATTGTGGTAATGTTCTTCTTGAATTGTTTTAAGTACCCAAAGGTGAATGTTAAGCACATTGTTTTGGTAGGTTTCTTGTATCCTACTGAGATCCTTGAGTAGAAATGGGATGGAATATATGCAGACTTTTTTATAGGGATTCTGTGGACAATGAGAATTCATGATTCCATCTAGATGATTGTTGATGGACTTACCTTTTAGAAAACTTCCTTGTTATTAGGTAGCAGAGTTCAGTGGAGAGTTTCAACTAGTTGTATGTGTGGGAGATTATATGCCTCTATTGGGTTCCCTTGATGATTCTCTCTGACTATGATGTCATTCTCATTTCATAGTTGTGGAAAGGAATATCGAAGGGATTCAGGACCAATTTGAGGATGAGTAAACCTTTTCACCCCCAGATGTATGGAAAGGTCAAGCACCCTATCCTTGTACTAGTGGTGCTTGCATGCTAGAATTTGTCTAGAAATGAGAGGGTTACTTACCATTGGTGGAGTTTTATTAAAATACCAAATATTCATGTTTTTATCTTTCTATATATAGAAATTGCGGATAAATCCACCTTTATAGAGTACCTTGTGGAAATCGATGATCGAAAGGATAAGATTATGCAAGGACTGACTATCCCCTTGGTTATTGTGCAGTGGAAGCATTGGAACATGGAGGAGAGCCCTATATAGTGGGATTTCCAGATGCATTCTTATTATCCCCACCTGTTTTCATAGTTTTTGATTTTTGAGGATGAAAATCATGGAGGGAATAATGTAGGGACCCTGTTTTTTCTTGTAAGGATTTGAAATATTTAATGAATTGTTTTTCTATCTAGGCATTGATATGAAACATGATTCCAAGGCTCGGTGAATAGGGGATAAATTTATAAAAATATCCAATATTTTTTTATAAAAATAAACTGTTTTTCAAAAATAATGTAATATCTCCAAAATTGAGTCTTTAATAAAAAAATATGAGGCCACCTTTGAATATGGAGTGCGTTATTTACCCTCAGTGTGACCTAAAGCTGGTTGGTACCGGAAATTCGGATGCAACAGTCATTTTCATGTAAATTAATTCAATTAATTCATTCATTCATTTAATTAATTCATTTAATATTTCAAAGTTGTAATCCCTCTATAAATATGTGGTTATGGAGAATATTTACGATTTTCTATATAACCCCAGGATCAATGAGAGGAGGATTACACTGTTCTATGCTAAAAATCGTGAGTGGGTGTTGAATTGAAAATTGATTCAAGGAGAATCAAGGTGTAATGAATTCAATGAGTCTTCTTGATAATTGGAAAATAAATTCCTAACCAAAAATAAATCTAAATTGATTTAGGGGCTGTATTATTTTTTAATTTCATCCTTATTATTAATTAATCAAGCATGAATATTGAATATTCATTTATTTCATGGATAGTTTCTATTTTCACATGATCCACCTTTCGGAATACATTTCTTATTCAATTTATTAATCATTCATAGTAAATTTTTCCCACCCTTGATTCCCCACTTTAAATCATTGGAAAATAACACAAGGAAAATGATGATTATCAACCTTTTTATAGTTCTTTACCCCCATAATTCTTCACATTCTTCTACATTGGTCTGTGGGGTCGAAGATTAACTTTTTCTGAGTGGGTTAAAGCATGATCGAACCCCTAAATTTGTGAAGAATCCATTTTTGATGAATAGATTATCAATTTAAGGTTTTATCATGATATATTATAGGATGTAGGTGATGAATCCACTAGATCGGGGATTTGGGACTAATTGGCAGTGATGGGAAGCATATGAGGTGCACACCATCTTCGTGTGGAGGATCAGATATCTGATTTCCAACCACCAGAGGGCCATAATGGACTATAAAAGGTGTTTTAAACTGATTTCATGTGGTAAATGGGAATATTTCAAGGAATCAAGGATAGATATTGAAATATTTTGAGGATTGTGTGGTTGTTCTAAAAATATAATGAAATTACATGTAGTCTGAAGAACACACAGTGTGTATACCCCTGATCACAGTAGCTAGGGTTTCCGAGTGAGTTAATTATCACATGGAATGTGGGATCCCCACATGAAATTTTTATTGGTTTTGGAGGCATATTGTGTACTTTATTAGTAAATGGACACATACCTGGCTTGGAACACATTGTGTACTAGAACATGGATAGTGTACATGAGCACAACCCGGATCACCTGGGTTGGCCCCTGGTAGTTGAGACCCACAATGTGATAGAACTAAATGTCATTTACTACTACATATACAACAATCTAGGTGCTAGAGAGGACATGCACATGCAGAGGAGTGGAGAAAATCCCTTGTATACCCATTACACGTCATGTAACTATTTATAATATTATACCAATCATTTATCATTCATTTTGAATTGGATTTTGTCCCAAAATTTGCTTATCCTATGTATTTTTCTTCATAGAATGAGATTATGGGATTTTTAATGGCCTTTGATATATGATTTGATTTTTTCGGGGTGTGATGTTTCCATAAAAAGCACTCAATGATGGAAATGATCTGGTAGGATCATCTGAGAGAGTTTAGGGTTCAAAACCTCTCATATATCTACTGAATGGTACCCCCTGACAAAATACGGCATGGTTATTATATATATCGAGTGCTACCCCCACTGATGTTCTAGAGAATGTTTCCTATATCTATTGAGTCGTACCCCCTAACAAACTAGGGTGTGGGTACTTGGATATTATTCCCCCTAGATTGTGAAACATTGTGGAGTGTTGTGGGTCCTCTAAACAGTTTCATCTACAGAAAGACACATGAGATTCTAGGGATCATTAATGGACCTCTTGGAAATATTGGTCACTCTTTCCTAATATGGGATATATGATATGTAGATCCCCTTTCTCTATTGTATGGGTTTCTTTTATGAAACTATAAATGTGTGTGTGTGTTATTGTTATTGGTCTTTATTTTACCTCATTCCTTGGTGTTTAGATTACAACTCCTATGATGTATTCTATTTCTGCCCCATTATTTTTTAGGGATTATTAATATTTATTTATGTTCTCACCCATACGTGGTATTTTCTGACACATGTCGTGTGTTGTACAAATGATAGAGAGGTCGATTGTGATTTCAAAGGAGCATCGAGATGCATGGGTGAATTTGAATACATATGGTGGTTGAGGCTTTTAAATATTGATCTAGGATATCACTAAATTTATTTTCAATATTTTCCTCAGTTTGGGACATATTTTTTGGTTGGGAATGTATTGTTCCATTTTTTTATATTACACTATGACACTATTTTTTATTCCCGTGAGGTTATTATATGCATGGTTATTTCTCCGGATGTTGTTGTCTATTATTATTATTCATGTAAAAATATTCATCAGGATAGTTAGGTGAGCTCAAATAGGTATATTAGTAAAATTCATCCATTTTTAGTCATTCCTTATAGTGATTTTCTCTAGCCCTTAGCCTGTGGAAGTGGTCTTTGGGTTGTTGCAGCTTGGCCTTCTGCCTACCATATGGGTCCTGATGGGTTGGGTCATTACATAAAAAATATTTTATAATAAATTAATATTCATTAGAAATACATAATAGAACCAAATACATATCTATAATATTAAATATTATCCATTTATAACATCTTATAAACTTTTTCTTAACAATTGTTAATTACTATCATTATTTTTGATGTTAACACCTTCATTTTCATAAAAATATTTCTCTTCTTGTTCCGATCATTGTACATCCATTATAGTTTAATCACATAAATAATATTAGTAAGGAAAATAATATCATATATATCTTTTTATATAGATAGAGAGATATTCTTCTAAAAAGGTAGATATATAAAAAGATATTTCACCGTTCATGAAGACGGTAGGTCGTACATACACATGAATGTTGTTTTAAATTTTAATAACATGGAATAAAATAAAGGTAAATAATAATTCATATTTTACAAAATAATTATTATATAATAAATTTTAGATATATTCATTTAATATGTCTTTATTTTTGGGAAAAAATCCCTCAAGGTAACTTTGCAATATTTTTTTATTTGATTGTGTTTGTTGAAAAAACATGCTTCCATGGAGAATTGTTGTGTTCCAGAGAAGTTTTTGACAATCCATGTTGAAAAAGAGAGATTCCAAAGGAACAGATGATCTGGAGGCGGTTCTAAAGAGCAATACAAGGTGGCACTGTTTTCCAATGTTCGCCTAATTTTTGGGGTCTAAAATTTCGAGGTTGGTGAGCATCACAAAAATTGGATATCCTTGAAGATCATATTTAAATATGAAAAGGGAATGAATTTCACGAAGATAGGCTTCATGGATTGGATTTCGCAAAGACAAGAAAAATGTTGATGGTGATGCTTCACATTTACGATGAGATTCGTGAATGTAAGTGTTGAAAGGAAATACGAGGGAGCTTCGCAGCAGTGGCGTGAGGTAATTGACAGAATGATCTGTGATTAAGACGAGCTCCGCGACCCGAGAATTTACGAGGTGCTTCACAATTTTGAGAGAATTATGGAGGAAATTTCAGAGCTTCGCGATTGGAGATGACACGGTGCTAACTTCATGCGGAAGGTTTGAGTTTCAGTGGAATTGCCTATAAATAGAGTCCGACCCCCTCGAGATAAGTAGAGAGAGTTTTTGGAGAAAATAATTTTCTCTCGGTTCACGAAGGTTGTTCACAAAGTAAGTGTTTTTTTTGAAAGAGAGGTTCTTCACGATGGCTAATCTAGATTTACGAAAGGAACCATGATTCGTGAGGTCGCGTGCTCTAAGGAGTGTGCTTCGCGAAGAGGCAGGAGCTCCGCGAAGGCCTAAGAATTGCAAAGGCTTGAGCTTCCAGAGAGTGTTTCACGAGAGTGCTTCACAAAAAGGTAGAATCATCGTGAAGGCTTGTTTGAGCATTGCAAAATTGGGAGCCTCAGGAAGAAGGGTGCTATGCAAATTTATTTTCTAAAGGAATTTCTCAGTGTTCAGGGGAAAAGGTGTATTCATCAGTGGATGATCTTTGAACATTAATAGAGCATCTATCAACAGTTGAGGATGCATTCTTTCATGCAAATGAAGAGACCTACAGGTCTATAAACTGTGAGTGGATCTTCTGAAGAAGCAGTAAAATCACTTCAGTTGAGAGAGCAGTGAGTTCTCAAATTGTGAGTGGTTGTAAACCAGGAGGGACAATGGGTTTACTTAGAACTTGTAAATAGCAGTGTTCTTATAGTGGAATTGGTATGGCGGCACACTACCGGTGTATGCTCCTTGAACGTAGCCCAGTGAGGGTGAACCAAGTAAAAATCACTATGTCATGGGAATTCTTTAAGTCTTATTCATACTTTGCATCGGGAAGGGGAGAGAAGAGGGTTTTGTCTAACAGAAAAACAATATCAAAAGGGGCAGTTGTTTTAATCTTTCATACCCTAATTCACCAACCCCCCCTCTCAGGGTATCTAGCCTTATGGAACTAACAATTGTTATTAGAGGGATAGGTTAATATCAGTGTTTCTCTCTCAAATAGAGGTCACTAATCATAAAGGGATTCCGATCTTTGACAGGAACAATTTCCAGCTATAGAATAATCGGATGCAACACTACTACCGATCATTAGAAATGGATGTGCTTATAGCAACAATGCATGGTATCATAGCTAATATTAACATTGCTGATTTATCAGAAGATGAGCGAAGAGAATTGTATGATGATTCAAAGGTAATCAATGCTCTAGGGGGATCCCTATCTAATTATATATATACAAAGGTGACATCATGAAAAAAAATCACATGCTATGTGGGAAAAGCTGCTGAACATATATGATGGTGATAAAAAGGTCAGAGAAGAGAAGCTACATGTGTTGTGGAAAAAGTATGAAGATCTGAGGATGAACCCGAATGAATCTATTGATACATTCTTTAATAGGGAAAATGTTGTTGTAGAGGACATGCGAGGTCTCGGTGAATTTATTAAAGACATAAATATTGTGAATCATATCTTGAGGAAGCTTCCAACTCGGTTCAATACAAAAGATTCAGTTTTGGATGATAAAGACCTGAAAGAGCTGATAATAGATAACCTAAAAAGCACACTTGTTGCATAAGAAATGAGAAATGATGACAATGATGCTGTGGGAAAAGGGAAATCAAAAGAAGTTGTATTCAATGCCATGAAGAAGATCTCCATTAAAGATTCTCAAGAAGAAGAAGAGACAGATGAGGTGATGTCATTATTTTCTTCAAATCTGCAAATAGGAAAAGAAAAGTTTAAAGGGAAACTTCCACTAGCAAGCTTTATATGTGTAAAGGTTAGTCATCTTGCGGCAAGGGGCCCCAATAAGTTTCAAGATAACGATTATGATTATGATGAAGTCAAAATTTCCAAGAAGAAGTCTTTAGCATCTGTGAAAGGGAAGAAACAATTCAAGAGAAATTTCTTCATGAATAATAATCATCTTTCCCAAGAATTTGAAATTTCAGATGAGTTTGAGGATGAAGAGGATAAGAAGATTGAAAAGTGAAAAGATCTTGGGTAAAATGATATAGTGGCAGTTGGAAGTAGTGCTCAGAAGAAGGAAGAAACCGACATTGATGAAGAAGAAGAAGTTTAAGGAAGAGTGGATTTGCAAGATGAGTCAGAAGCTGCTCTTGAGGAGATATGTGTTTGGAGAGAGAAAACAAAGAAAGATAACAAAGTTTTTCATGACACCAAACTCTATATGCAGCAGCAGGAAGAAGAGAAGTCTGAGTTTATGGATGAAATTGAGAAACTCAAGTCATCAACACCAAAGAACTCAAAATCAGTTAGTGAGTATATAATCAAGATTGAATAACATAAAAGGAAGATCGATGGCTTAAAAACATAAGAAAAGATCACGTCAAGCACATTGAAGAGATTAAAGAGGAAGTTGTCAGTCTGCGGAGTAAAGCTAAAGACCAGGAAAAACCATTGATTCCCAACACATTCTTGGGAAAGAAGGTCATTCGGAAGACTAAAAAGATTAAAGAGGAGCCTAGTAGTTCAGCAGAAAATAATAAACAATTGAGTTAAGACATTAAGTCTGATTTAGGGATTGACCAAAAACAAAAAATCTGTGAAAATTGAGGTAAGACCACAAGAACCCACTCCGAGATTGAACGTTGATTTGGGAATAAGGAAGAATCAGAATATTCAGAGATCCCAAAGGGAAACTCGTAGTGCAGAAGTCACTAAAAGGAATGAACCTTACATCAGGTGTTATTGTTGCAGAAAATGGGACATTAATAGTATGTGTGTTCTATATCCAAGAGATATCGAAGGGCACAAGAACAAAGGTGGCATCCAAACAGAGAAAGGTTCTATATAAAATATTTTTAAGGGCACTGTTTTTGGTGTGGAGGATTTGGGCACATGGCTAGGTACTGTAGTTCAACCAAACAGAGGAATGTGCCA
This sequence comes from Viscum album, assembly GCA_963277665.1. Lineage (NCBI taxonomy): Eukaryota > Viridiplantae > Streptophyta > Magnoliopsida > Santalales > Viscaceae > Viscum > Viscum album. The sequence goes on along the minus strand of OY728153.1, from coordinate 1,976,920,560 downwards.
AAGGAGAACCAAAATGTTTGCAAGCGGCAGATCAATGAACCAATAGGTGAGTTGAAAATGCAAAAAATATTTTCACCTTTTCAAGATGAATCAAGTCCATCATACTCTGAGAAATATTATAAGTCACAATGTATCTCATGTATGAATGAAAAAAGCATGGACCAAGAAGACAAATGATGAGAAGGCAGTGGTGGTAGAAATTGAACTTAAAGCATCAGATCACTCTAGTCTGTGGATTCTTGACAGCGGCTGCACATCTCACATGAGAGGTAAAAAGGATCTCGTTACAAGTATAAAATATGACAAAGAAGGAGTTGTCAAGTTTGGAAACGATGAAGGCCTAAAGATAATTGGATCAGGAAAGGCCAAGTTTGGGGGCTAAAAGATGAGATGTGCTGATGTCTTAGTAGTAGAAGGCCTCAGTCACAATTTGCTCAGTGTTAGTCAACTATGTGAATCAGGACATTCTATAAGGTTTACTAAGAAGGTGTGTATCGTCGAAGGAAGAGATGGGGTTGTGGTTCTGCAGGGAAAAAGGACAAAGGGACATCTCTACATGGTAGGTGGACAAGAAGATATTTTCTTTCTGTCCAGAGAGCAAGAAAACAAGTTGTGGCATAAATGACTAGGTCATCTATTCCAACCTTCTCTGGAAGATCTGGTAATGTGTGATGCAGCAAGAGACCTCCCTAATCTATCACGTGATCGTACGCACACATGTGATGCATGCCAACAAGGGAAGCTCATCAAAAAGACATATAATTCAAAGGAAAAGAAGTAAAAAAGAGTGCTTGAATTGGTGCATGTTTATGTTTGTGGTCCTATCACACCAACTGCAATTGACGGGAGGAGGTACTACAATATTTTCATTGATGACTATAGCAGAATGCCATGGGTATTTGTTATTGCCCATAAGTCAGATGTGTTCGGCTACTTAAAACAATACTGGAGGGAGTGTGAAGGGATTCTTGGACAGACAATTCTGAAGATTCGTACTGACAATGGTACAGAATTCACAAATAGTCAAGTGGATGGATATCTCTAGAAACATGGGATAAGGCATCAAGTTTTCACAGTAAGAACTCCCCAAAAAAATGAAGAGTTTGAAAGGAGAAATTGGATCATCAAAAACCTGGCCAGAACAATTCTCATTGAAAAAGACCTACCAGAGAAATTTTGGAAGGAAGCCATTTTGACATCGGTCTACATTTCTAACAGGGCTTTGTTGTGTCTGAAGGAAGGAATGACTCCGTAAAAGATGTGGTATGGAAAAAATCCAACGGTGAAATACTTTCGAATATTTGGAAGTAAGTGTTTTATCGTCAACAAGTAAATACATAGGAAATATGCATCACAAGTTGATGAGGGGGTATTCGTTGGATACTCAATAAAAATAAAGGCATATAAATGCTTTAACAAAAGGCTAAGAAAAGTAGTTGAGAGCATCGATGTAACTGTAGTGGAGAATGAGGAGATTATTCAAAAGCGCAGTGAAATTTTTTTTGATGAGAGTGATGAGGAAGAAATCAATACAAGGAAAGTATATGTGCACAATGTTGATTCAGAAGAAGATACTGATGATGAGCCCGAGAAAGTAAAATCCATATCTGCACAAAAGAAAAGGAGTCGAGCTGAAATTGAAAAGCAGAATATCATTGTTGATCAGTCTGCTCCAGTTCATAAAAGAAGAACGAAGTCACTACAGTAGACATCATTCCTATCTCAGGTTAATCTGAAATGCTTTACTGATGCAACTAAAGATGAAAACTGGATTTAGGCAATGAATGAAGAGCTAGATCGGATTGAGAAGAATCAAACAAGGGAGATTGTTTCAATGCCAGCAGATAAGAATCTCATCGGGACTAAATGGGTCTATCACTACAAGATGAATGAAGATGGAACATTGATTCCGAAAAAATCACGACTAGTGTGCAAGGGGTACTCCTAGACTGAGGTAATAGATGTTGACGAGACATTGGCACCGGTTTCCAGGCTGGAGACAATCAGATTATTCCTAGCCATCGCAGTGCAACGGAAGTTCAAAGTGTTCCAGATGGAAGTCAAATCTGCATTTTTGAATGAGGTTATAGAGGAAGAGGTATATATTGAGCAACTAGATGTTTTTCTCATTCATTAGGATGAGAACAGGGTTTTAAGACTGAAGAATACATTGTATGGGTTGAAACAAGTACCTAGAGCATGGTACTCAAGGCTTGATCAGTACTTGAAGAAGCTTGGTTTCCATCGTGAGGGAGTTGATTACAATCTCTATTTCAAAAACAATAGTAATCAAAGGATTATGGTCTTGTTTTATGTCGATGACATAATATTTGGTGGATCAGATGAAGCTCAGTGCATATAGTTTTCCGAATTCATGAAATGTGAGTTCAAAATGTCAATGACTATAGAGCTAACATTTTCCCTTGGTCTACAGGTGACACAAGGAAGGAATAGAACATTAATTTCACAATCCAAATATGCCAAGGATGTTTTGAAATGATTTGGAATGGAAAATTCCAAGGAGTTGAAGACTCTGGTAGCTACCTGAATGAAATTGTCCAAATATGTGGATGTCACAGCAGTTAATATCACAGAATACAGGCAAATCATTAGAAGTTTTCTATACATGACTGCAACAAGTCCTGACATTGTATTCACCACATTCCAAGCAGCGAGATATCAGAGTAATCCCAAGGGCAGCCACATTCATTCAGTGAAAATAATATATCGGTATATCAAGGGCACAACTATAGTGATAAATCTCAGTCAGAATTATTGGGTTGTACTGATGCAGATTGGGCCGGTTCAGCAGATGATAGGAAGTCAACGTCAAGAGGTTCATTCTACCTCAGTGGACTATTTATTTCTTGGCTGAGCAAGAAGCAAGATTGCATCTCATTGAGCACTGAAGAAGTTGAGTATATTGTGGCCACTCAAGCATTCACAAAATTATTGTGGATGAAGCAGCAGCTTGATGATATGGGGGTTGAAGTGAAATCTCCGATCGGAATCCAGTGCGATAACTCAGGTGCTATCAATCTTAGAAAAAATATCATCCACAATTCAAGGAAAAATCACATTGAGATAAAGTATCATTTTATCAATGAGAATGTTGAGCAGGGAATCGTGAAGTTGGATTATGTGCCTAGAGAGTTACAGGTTGCAGACATTATGATGAAGGCCTTACCCAATGATGTTTTTGAAAGGCATCGACTGGCTCTGAGAGTTCAGTTGACTCCCCGCACTTGAAAAAGTGTGGATATGAGAACCCAATCTCCCTGAGGTATGATGTGTTTTTTCCCTAATGTGATGATATGTGTTCTCTACTCTATTACAGACTGCAAAGGAGTGACCTTTGGGTTCATTGGAAAAGGGGGAGAAAATAGTGATTTTTCAAGGGGGAGACTGTGTGGCAATTTGATAAATCGTGATTGATATGGGTAGAAGCTGACAGGTGGAGTAGTGAGATAGGGGGAGTGCAATGAGATAGGGGGGTGTTTTAAATCAGACGATGCTATATGTGATCGATCAAAGAATAGATATCACGATAGATGAGGATCGTGATAAAAGCATAACAGTGATGTTAGAATGGTGAGAGAAGTTTTCCAGCTATCAGAAAATGGTATTTGTGTGGTTCAACAATTGGTATCAATTTAGCAATTGGTATCTGTTTGGAATCGACAATTGGGGTTTGACATAAAGTGCTTCATTGATGATCTTTTCATACTACTCTTGTTTCTCACGCTGAGAATTGTTCATGTGGGCTTAGAGTACGTGTTAAGTGATTCCTTGAACACTATCATAATCCCAAGAGGCGAATAGTGGTAGCAGATAGAAGAAGCTTCAAATAGGTATCAATGTGAAGAACATCATTATGAGAAGATTTATGAAGAGTTTTCAACAAAACCAATGGGGGAGATTGTTGCGGAAAAATCCCTCAAGGTAACTTTGTTTTATTTTTGGGTTGATTGTGTTTGTTGAAAAAGGTTGTTTCCATGGATAATTGTCATGTTCCCAAGAAGTTGTTGTCAATCCATGTTAAAAAAGAGCGATGACAAAGGACGAGACGATCTGGAGGCGATACAAAAGAGCAGTATATGGTGGCTCCATTTTCCAGTGTTTGCCAAATTTTTGGGGTCCAAAATTTGGAGGTTGGTGAGCATCACGAAAATTGGATATCCTTGAAGATCATATTTAAATATAGAAAAGGAATGAATTTCACGAAGATAGGATTCATGGATTGGATTTCGCCAAGGCAAGAAATATTTTGATGGTGATGATTCGCGTTTACGATGAGCTTCGAGAACGGCAGTGTTGAAAGGAAATGTGAGGGAGCTTCGCGGCAGTGGTGTGAGGTAATTGACGAAACGCTCTGTGATTACGACGAGCTCTGCAATCCGAGAATTTCCGAGGTACTCTGCAATTTTGAGAGAATTATGGTGGAAATTTAAGTGCATCGCGATTGGTGATGACGTGGCGCCGACTTCATGTGGAAGGGCCGAGGGTTGGTGGAATTGCCTATAAATAGATTCCGACCCCCTCGAGAGAAGTAGAGAGAGTTTTCAGAGAAAATATTTTTCTCTCAGTTCGCGAAGGTGGTTCGCGAATTAAGTGTTCTTCGCGAAAGAGAGGTGCTTCACGGAGGTTAATCTAGCTCCACGAAAGGAAGTGCGCTTCGCGAGGCCGCATTCTCTAAGGAGTGTGCTTCGTGAATAGGTAAGAGCTCCGCGACGGCCTATTCATTTTGAAGGCTTGAGCTTCGCGAGAGTGCTTCGAGAAAAGGGAGAAGCTTCAGGAAGGCTTGTTTGAGATTTTCAAAATTGGGAGCCTCGGGAAGAGTGGATATCCTTGAAGATCATATTTAAATATGGAAAAGGCATGAATTTCGTGAATATAGGATTCATGGATTGGATTTCTCGAAGACAAGAAAAATGTTAACTGTGATGCTTCGCGTTTACAACGAGCTTCATGAACAGTAATGTTGAAAGGAAACGCGAGGGAGCTTCGCAGAGGTGGTTCAAGGTAATTGATGGAACGCTCCTCAATTACGATGAGCTCCACGATCTGAGAATTGACGAGGTGCTTCACAATATTGAGAGAATTTCGCCAAAAATTTCGGAGCTTCGTGATTGGCGATGACGTGGTTCTGACTTCACGCATAAGGGTCGAGGGTCGGTGTAATTTCCTATAAATTGAGGCTGACCCCCTCGAGAGAAGTAGAGATAGTTTTCAGAGAAAATATTTTCCACTCGGGTCATGAAGGTGGTTTGCAAAGTAAGTGTTCTTCACGAAGGAGAGGTGCTTCGCGGTGGCTAATCTAGCTCCACAAAAGGAAGTACGCTTTGCGAGGTCGTGTGCTCTAAGGAGTGTGCTTCGCGAAGAGGCAGGAGCTCCACGACGACCTAATCATTTCTAAGGCTTGAGCTTCGCGAGAGTGCTTCACTAAAATGTAGAAGCTTCGCGAAGGATTTTTTAAGCTTTTCGAAATTGGGAGCCTTGAGAAGTAGGGAGCTTTGCGAAGGTATTTTCCAAAAGAATTGCTCAGTGTTCCAGGGAAAAGGGGTATTCATCATTGGATGAACTTTGAACTTCAATAGAGAATCTATCAATATTTGAGGATGCATTCTTTCATGCAAATAAAGAGACCTAAAGGTCTATAAACTGTGAGTGGATCTTCTGAAAAAGCAGAGAGCTCACTTCAGTTGAGAGAGAAGTTAGTTCTCAAATTATGAGTGGTTGTAAACTAGTAGGGATAGTGAGTCTGCTACGAACATGTAAACAGCAATGCGCTTATAGTGGAATTGGTACATCGGCACACTGCTGGTGTATGCTCCTTGGATGTAGCCCAATGAGGTTGAACCAAGTAAAAATTGTTGTGTCCTGTGTATGCTTCAAGTCTTATTCATACTCTGCATTGGGAAAGAGAGAGAAGTGGGTTTTGTCTAACAGCAAAACAAGATCAAAAGGGGCAGTTGTTTTAATCTATCATACTCGGATTCACCCACCCTCTCAGGGTATCTAGCCTTGTGGACCTAACATTTACTATCATATACGTAAATTAAAAATGAAAAATGAATCACATCTCTTCATGGTGGTGGTAGTCCACACGTAAAAACATGCGAAGTTATTGTGTACCAATGGATCGGAAGGTAAAAAGATAGGTATGATATTTTAAAGACATAAAAAAATTCATTAATATAATATATATTATTTAGTACCATATTTATAGTTTTTCCTGTAAAGTAGTTACGAAAAATGAATCACATCACTTCATGGATATGATAAGATTATACATACACACGATCATTGGTTTCTCATTCTATAAGATAAAAAATAGGAAGAAAATGGTTATAACATAAAAATAATTATATCTCAGAAAATTAATGACACTAGATTCAATATTTTAGTTAGGTAAAAAAAATTTAGTGGAACTAGAAGAAGAAATAACATCCAAATTATTTGGTTAAAAGTTAATACTCTTTGTTAAGAACTACTTTTGGCATGCTCCTTATTCCTTGAAAGGATGGCATTTTGACAAGAAAAAATATATAAAAATATGATAAGGCACCAATTTTATATGGATTGGATGATCTATAAGACTTAAAAGGATTGATTATGAGAGGATATGAGGTTCCCTATTATAAGTGGGGGAGGATCACTCTTATAATTACTTAATGTATTGAATTAATATAAATTTATTTTTAAAATCCCATGATTCCAATTTGATATATTTCAATTATAAGATAATATTAAATTCAATTACCTTCATAGCATAAATTATATTCAAGTTTAACTATTGTTTTGACCCTTATTTCTTACTTTTACACCCCCCACCAATCCTTTTGACAATTATAACAATATTAATGTTTTATACAATTTAATATTTCATAATGCATCCATAAATAGAAAAGTGACCCATAAATATACCATGATTTATATATTCAACACTATAAAATTCATGGAGATCAAGATAGGTTTCTTATGAATTTCAAATCATCTAATAGAATTTTATTTATTATAAAATATCATTAATGTCATTTTTGAAACTGGTCACTAACATTGAATTTAAAGTCATCAAGATATTTAAAATTTTAGAATAAAAACAATTAATAGGTACCTAATATGTTATAGCTATTTTAAATATTCATGTAACACAATAATTCATTATAATTGTTTTAATATTATTTATAAAATCAATTATTTTACTTTTCTATGAATTAAATAAATATTATTTTATTGTAATGTAACAATATAAGGTAATAATTAAAGAAAAAAATAAAAAATAAATTAATATGATAAACAATATATTTATATATAAAATAATCATTAATATCAAATATTATCTAATTTTTATCCCCATGTAAAATAATTATAGATATTAAATTTAATAAAAAGACATTTTTTATTTATTCTTTTCTTAAAATAATATAAATTTTATAATCAAAGAAAAATGGAACCAAATAAAGAAACATTAAAATACAATATGTGAGAGGATCTAAAAATCTCAAAAAATCACATTTGGAAACGTTTTGGATAAATTTCAATCCTTATTTTCTAGTTAACCCACTTTAGACTCCTTTTTACCTTAATTATGATAATTTAACTTTTTACCATTACATCATATTTATAAGACCAAAAATATAAGCATCCTAATACCCAAATGTGTAAATGAGTATTAAAAAATTTGAACCCACTTTATTTTATTTTATTTCTACAATTGGAATAAATTGTTTTTAATATAAGAATGATAAATCAATGAAAAACTATTTTATGAAAATACCATTTTAATAGAAAAATTCATTTCACTATGAAATAAAGTAATAAAGTGATTTACTTGATTTATTTTGGTTTAATAATAAATAAAGTTATTTTTTATTTTTGAGGAATTAAAAAAATAATGGAATCATCAAAACATTTCATTACTTGAAAAGATTGAAAAATAGTTTTTAATTTGAATATAATATACCTTATTATTCAAAAAATACAATCATGGGTTCCAAAATTCAAAATAATTTTGAAAATGAATTATGTAACTTATTTAAAATATATTTGGTAAAAAAACTCATAAAATATGATACAAGAAAGTGTTCATGCTATTTTAATGTTTTACCATTTTGTTTTAACCGATTTTACCTCTTTTTCTCTTCCTAAGGTGAAAAATACATACCATAGTTACTATTCATATTGACCTAAATTTATGACGAAATGATTAAATTATATTAGTTATGAATATATAAAATATTTAATCCATTTTAATAAATTTTATTAAAATAGGTTTCAGAATTTAATTTAAAATCAAACCCCCAAAATGTGATTAAAAGCTGTTTTCCAGAAAAAAGAAATTGCCTTCTTATATTTAAAATGTTTTTTCAAAAATATAAATTATAATTGATTCCAATGACACTAAAAGGGTTATTAATTATATTAATATACTACTTTTACTTTGAATCCATTTAAAAACAAAATGGAACTTCACAAATGCTTCAATCGAAAAGACAATTTTCAATAAAAATCATTATTTTTCAATATTCATGGAAAAATCCATAATTTCATAATATTATAAAAATTTACATCTAAAATTATTATAAAATTTAATTTCAAAAATGAATTTTTTTACAAAAAATCATAATTTATTAGAAATTAATAATGTTATTATATCACAAAAAATAGTAAAATTCATTTTTTAGGAAAAACGTATTATTTAAGCATGAAAAGACTTCAATAAAAATTGTGTACTTATTTATAAAAAATTTCATATATCTAAAACATTTCTACATAATTAGAAAAATGTTATTATTTAAATTAACACCTAAAATTTAATTCATATATTATAACAATATATTATATTATAGTTCATTTTGACTCGAGGTTGCATGTATTGCAAGCTGTCAAAAATATTAATTGAAGAGATATATGTTATAAAATATGGGGGGGGGGTAATTATAACCCACATAAAAAAATTTCTCAGTCAAAAAATTATAGCGTTTATAAATAGTTCAAAACATTTTAAAAACCCACACTGTATATTGTAATAATTAATCTTATTTTGAGAAGGGAAAGTGGGAGACCTAAATGTTACCTAAATATATCATATTTGATTTTCTATATAGGGAGAAAATTAGTTGGAAGTTAAAATATATATGTGGAGGAGAAAACTGAAGTAAAAGTACTAATAGATAATGATAGATAACATTTTCATATGAAAGTTAATGACCAAAAAATATAAATCAGTGTGGGATTAAAAGACCTATGATTCTTTGGAAATGAACTAATGGAATAAATTTTTTATCTAAAGATCCTTTTCAAAGTGTTTATGCATTAATTTACCATTTATACTAATACCATGAGGAAATATCAGTAATTCTATTACAAAACCAAACGTTTAAAATATATCATTCCATAAATGAATACCTGATATCACAAATTACCTTAATAGACTCGTAATTAATGATGTTTTTAACAGTAAATGTTTTCTCATTCCCTATAGATTAAATCAATATAAACTAAGTAACATTCTTCACAAATAATACTATAATTTCAACCTAATGGTTATATAAATATATATAAACATATTAAAATATCTCCCAAAATATCATTAGTAACCTCAAAATACAAGAATATATTTGTTCCTATATTTGGATTCTTAAATAAATAAAATATTGATCTATAAAATCATTTATGTAAAAAAATAATACTAACCTAGAAATCACAAAGTCTAGTGGTAGGCAATGTACTATTTTTTCACATCGGTATTGGTTTCAATCCCTATAGCCTTACCAGGTTTGATGGGTTGTCACCTGTTTACTGGTTTGTATTTTTTCAAAAAAATCTATTAAAATAATTCCTATAATGTTCCCTAAAATATGATGAACTTCCTAAAATATATAATTAATAATAAAATCAATTTTTAACCACTAATAGTTTTTATAAAACTAATTTTTTTCACAAAACAAAATATTATTAATTGATTACTATTCCCTTAACATCAATGATCATATTTACCCTAAAGGCGATCAATAACATTAAACATATATCAAAAAAATATATAAAATAATTATTCCTCAAATAACCTTATCACGAAATCATATACTAAACCAAAGGTTTGTATTCCAATAAATGTCTTCAAAAATATTCGTGGTCTTATTAAATTCCCACCACATAAAATCATGATAGTGGTATGTATGCCTTCCAAACTATGATCAATATTAGACATATTAACCCAAGACAATTTATGTATACCGAATATCTCTGTAGAATATCATAGGATTCCATAGGTTGTATTCTCTCATTCATCATAGTGGTTCATAAATAAAATTTTAGTTAACCCAAGAATATCCCTTAGGAGTTTTAATACATATGTGCAGCAAGGTTACACTCACCATAAACTAGAATTGTAACATAGATGTATATTACCAACTCCTTTTAGGGTTTTAATCCATATATTCATCTATATTTAACCATTTCAAAATATAGTAAACATATAGAGATTAATTTCAATGAAAACCCCATTATGTATACCATATAAAAAGCTTTATAAAGTCATCCTATAATTAAATATATCCTCAAATTTTGTCATAGGGATATGTTTCCTAATATATGATTTTCTAAATCTAGTTCTCAAGAATTCCACTAAAAATACTCTAATACCAATTTTAATTAACCATAACCTAGTATCCCTGAGTGGTTGATTACTTTAATACATTATCATAAGTTACAAGGGATCATATCATCAATGATCGACTAGATTATTTGTATTAACAAACTATATACATACGTGATTCTCGTATTTCATTTTAAATATAAAAATTGTCATATAATAAGAAACAATCTCACACCATTGATATTATTCTTAATACCTATCTTTATTTCCTGGGGAAAATAAAAAAATTAGGGTGATATAAAACACTTAGTAAAGGTTACATGAATTTGAAACTATCAGTATTAAATAACGTATAATCAACACGGGAAGGTAAATAATAAAAACAAATTAAATTTAATCAATAACATTATAATGAAATGAATCTGAGGATAATAGTAATGACATAATCTCATGGATAATAATAATTGGATTGAAAATGAAAGAAACACGTAATATTGAGTTTCATGATCTCAAACATCATAATATATTTACCGTTAAAGCCCTGCACCTAGAAAGCTTAATCTATGGGTAAGGATGAAGAAAAAATTTATTTAATGTGTTTAAAAAAATATTTTCTCTCACGAGACTTGGTTATGTATCGAGGGGGTATATAATTTTGGGCCCCACCTATCACTGCATGTATAATTCATTCCTTTGGTATTGAATGGTCACTTTAATTCCTAAATAAAATTCATTATCAAAAAATATATTTTTTTATAAGGGATGTGTAATATCAATATTTATTCATCCAATCAAATAAATTTCTTAATAAAATACCATATCTTGAAATTTTATATTTCTTAGAACATAATCATATCTATGATACAATGAATGTAAATATTTAATATAAATTTAATATTTTCATAAAAATGATCACTATAAAGAGAATGTTACAATTGAAATTAATGACAACAAAATAAATTAGAGAAAAAATATGACCATTAATTCCTCAAAAAGATAGGTTATGTGATCAAATAAATGTATTTTTTAGAATAAATGAAAATGGAATAAAATTAATAAAATAAGTTTTCATTGAAGAGTTTTTTTTGTGAAACCACAAAAATATGGCAGAAGACACTAAATATTATATAGGAGTTATGGTGGTGGTAAAGTCTATTAACACCGTATACATTTAATGAAATCAATACTTTGGTGTATTTATAATGAAAATTTATAATGTCCCATTCATAAAAAATTATAAATATACCTTTAAACCCCTATAAAAAGACAAGGATAACATTAAAATACCTTAAGAAATTATTTGTGTTAATAAAATGGGATTTTTTATAAGAATTTTATAAAATATGGACATGGATGAAAAATACACTTGATTAAAAGCATATAGAAAACTTGATTTAATTTTAAAAATTTCATAGATAGATTCATGTGTTATTGATAGGAATAGTCCTATGAAATTATGGAATCTCTTTAACCAACCCAATCATAAGAAAATAGATTTAATTTATGATGGATTATAATATTCCTTTGATGAAAATAATATCAATCCTAAAAAATTGAGATAGTAAAATAAACTCTTACTTCATTGGTAAATTTTAAATTACAACCCCTAAAAATAATCAATCAAGATTTAAATTTTAATAATCATGAAAATATATGTGTGTGTTAAATACATCAAAGTGGTAGTACATATACTGCATAAAATTGAATAGGTGCATAACACCAAATTTGAATCAATATTCATTAAATTGATATGAAATCCTTTATAATGCTCATAATAATGAAGTAAGAATTAATCAATGATGTAACTGTGTAAATCAAATGTAATTACACATACTTTTTTTAGAAATTTAATATAAAATAATAAATTGGTTTTATACACATAATTTAATCAAATCAATGATAATAGAGAAGTAATATAAGCCAATGAAAATAAATTTAGTTATTAAATCCCCAAAAAATATCATATCATTGTATTGATAATAAATCATTGAATATATTATGTTTATCAAATTTAAATCCAGAAAAATGTAATTTAAAACACATAAGAAAATAATCAATGGTAATTACATACAAAATCATTCTATAATATAATCATTTAATATGTGATTTAACCTAATGAAAGGGGATTGAGTTAAGAAACCCCTTACTTCAAGTTTCACATTCTTTAAAAATGATAAACGTTCATGTATAATAATTTTATATTTATTAAAATTACATACCAAAACCATTTACATATATATGATAACATATATGGTTCATTTATAATATCTTATCACCTGTTTGATAACAATATTGAATTACTATCATTGTTTAAGGTGTTAACTGCTTCATTTTTCAGGAGAATTTTGGATCAGTAGTTCTAGTCCTTGTAAAAGGATTATGGTTCAATCATATCAATAATTTTAATAATGATATAAATATCCTATATATTAGTTATATATTTATATATAGTCATATGTAAAAGTTAGAGATAGAAAAATGAATTTCACCATTCATAGAGACGGAATGTCATACTAACACACGAACGATGCTTTCCATTTTCAACAGATGGAAAAAAGAAAGGTAAATAAGAATTAAACATTAAATAATCATTAATATATCATATATATCATATATATTCATTATATCTATCCATATTACAATCCATGGAATGTTGAAATGAAAAACATTGCATCGCTTCGTGGATATAGTAATCCACATATACGCATGAGTGACGTTGTTGTTTTCCAAAATATTGGATGGTAATAAGGTATATTTGGTATTATAATTGAAAAAGAATAGTTATTTCATAAATATAATACATATTAATTAACTATATCATTATAACCATAAATTTAATGTGCTGATGAATAATTAGTCACATCACTTCATGGAGATGGTAAGTGGTATGTATTCATGATCGAAGTTTTCTCTTTACATAGGAAGAAAAATAGTTGAATATTGGTTATACCATAATAATAATATCATATAAATATATTTATGATACCAGTTTCATTATTTTAGTATGGTTAACATATATTAATATAAATTATAAGAAGAAATAAAATCGAATGTATCCAGTTAAGAGTAATACCTCTTCATTGAGAATCCTATTTTTCATAGATCTTAATCAATAAAAGGAAGATATTTTGGAAATAAAATAAGCTCTATTATATGGGGAAAGAACCTAGGATGGTATTTTGGTAGGTTTTGGTGGAGAGATAAGGCTCAAAATTTATGATAAATAGAAGAGAAGAGGTTCCCATTTATAATTTAGGGGAGGGGCTCTCTTCAAATAAATTAAAGTATTAAATTAATATGAATTTTGTATATATAATGTGACACCAAATTAACTTGTTTAGAATATATTATGATTTTAGTTCATAATAATCTCATTATATAAAATTTATACAAGTACAATTGATATTTTAACCCTTATATCATATTTTTAACCCCTGGTTAATTCTTTTGACAATTACCACAACATCAATGTTTTCTAATATTTTAAGGTCAATAATCTAACCAGAAAAATTAAAGTGAACTATAAATTGTAAAATTATGATATGATCAATTATATAACATTACATTGTACTAATATGAAATTTTATGAATTTTATATCATTTTATATAATATTGTCTATTATAAAATATAATTAACGCCATTTTTTGAACAATTAATTTACTTTGAATTTAATGTCATCTAGATAGCTATATAATTTGAATATTAAAATTTAATAAATCCAAATTATTTTATAGTTTTCTTAAAAAATCATGTAACACAATAATTTGACCAAATTATATTACTTTGATTTTTTAAAATCATTCATTATATTTTTATATTAATTGAATAAATACGGTGTTGGCATTATGTAAGAATTTAAGGTAATTATTCAATCACTAAAAATTAAAAATAAATTACCATGAAAAATAATTATTTTATATATATATTAATCATTTATAACTCAACTTATACTATTTTTGTCTTTATGTAAAAATGTTACATATATTAATGTCAAGAGAGTGACATTTTGTATTTATCCTTTTCATAAAATAATATAAATTTCATAATCAAAGGAAAATGGAACCATGGTACCCCTAATTCAAATAGGATATGTTATATGGGTGAAATAAACTCAACCAATAACATTTTGGCATGTTTTGGATACATTTTTAGCCTTATCAACTAGTTAAACCACATTAAACCAATTTTTAACCATAACCGTGATAATTTATCTTTTTTCCATGATAAAATTGATATATAACCAAAACAAGAAGAGTTACTCTAGAAAAAATTTGGAAATAATTATTTCATATTTTTAATCAATTTTTTCTGATTTAATTAATGTATGTGGAATAAATTACTTTTAACATAAGAACGCAAAATGCATGGAAAACATTTTTTTTGTAAAATATATGATTTAAGAGAAAATATAGTTTCACATTGAAGTAAATTAATATATTAGATTCAATTAATTTTTTCCCATAAAATATATAATTTTTTGTTTTTATAAATTTAATTTAACAAAAAAACACAATAAAATTTTCCAAACATGTCATTAATTGACAAGACTCAAAAATAGTTTTTAATTTGAATAAAATATAATTTATCCATGATAACTTCCAATCATAGGGTACCAAATTAAAAATTATATATTAATATAAATTATTTATCAAATTGAACATATATTTGGTTTAAAACCACTCATATAATAGGATAGTAATTTTAAAGGAGATTTTAATGTTTTACCTATCAGTTTTAACATAGAGATACCACTTTTACCCTTACTAGGGTGACAAATATTTATCACGGTTACAATTTATAATGAAAAAATATTAATTAGTCCTTATTAAAATAAATTAATTATTTATATGCCAAATATGGAATTAATATTATAATATTAAATTAAAATAAGTGGTAGAATTTAATTTAAAATAAAACCTTCCAAACATGAAAAAAAGTGTTTTTCCGTAAAACAATGCCTTCTTAAGTATAATTTTTTATATAATAATAAAGTATAAAATTGATTTCAAAAATATAAAAAGAATCATTCATAATATAAGTGAAATAATTTAACTTTTAAAACATTTAAAAAAATAGAAATTTGTAAATGGTTTAAAAGAAAATATGATATTAAATAAAAAATTTATTTTTTATCATTCATCAAAAAATCAATCATTTCAAAATTTATCAAAACATAACTAGACGGTACTTATGAAATTATTATTAAAAAAATTAAGTTCAATTTTAAAATAAATTTTTGAAATTTTTGAAATTTTATTTATACTATTTACTCATAAATATTTACAACCTGTTTTTGAGAAAAATGTATTTTTAAACATATGAAGAATAATAAAGGTGAGTAATTATTTATCAGTATATTTAATTTATATAAAAACTATATACATAGTTTTAAAATATTATTTATTCTTATTCACTACTCTAATTTAATGGATAGTTCTATTCGTATACTATATTATGGTTCATTTAGTGTCTATGTTGCATGTATCATTGTCCATCAAAGCAATGAAATTTATCCAAAGAAAAATATATTCTAATATATTGGGGTATTCCAAATTTTAAAAAATCATCAATAGGGTGTGGTATAGTTTTTTAAACAAGTTATAATATAAATATATTTGAAAACCATTTTAAAAATAATGATATAGGACATCATTGAATTTTTAAGGTTTCATATTCTATAAGGAATTAATATCAACGATAATTTTGTATAACCTGTATCCAGAGACATTCCATGAAAATTTAAAAATGAATATTTATCATCTAGATTATAACATGTTTTCATTGGAATATATTTCAGTTATGTAACTCTCTAAATAGAAATTTAATGTTAAAATATAGTGAAGATACAATATAATGGGGTGAAAAAAATATATTTGTTTTGATAAAAATAACTAATTTTTTCAAATAATTATTTATCGATTAATAGAATAAAAATATATATGAAGTTGTTTCTCATTATCCCAATCAATATAAAATAGTTTATTAGTATATTTTTTTGTTAATACTTATATATTTATATATAAATAAATTATTTTTATTATATAATATATATCAATTTTTTATTTTATAATCTTATTGTCTTATATACTTTGTTTAAAACGGTAAACTAGTTTAAGACAAATAATGATAATTTTTTTAATCCTATATAACTATGTTAACATATGTTTAAGATTTTTATTTTTCTTTTAAATAATCAATTATTTATTTTAAAAATAAATAAAATCATTTCAAATATATATATTTATGCATTCATTGCACTATTTTTTTATTAAAATCTGTAAATTTAAAATGAAATTATTCATGGAGAAACAATTATATCTACCAAGGTTTGTACATGGTTATATATTTTTTATTAGTTACCAACATATTTATATTTTGGTAATAAAAATTATCTGATAATTAAATAATTTTCTTACTACTTTGAACAACTTGAAATGTAATACTACATACAGTTCACAAATATCAATATTATGTCATCCTCTTTTTAAGGGGTTTTCATTTCGTTACAATTTTTATGTATAAAGTATGTCAGCTGAAAATATTTTTCTGAATTTCCTATATTTTTTTATTGTGTAAATAATTTCATTTTAACATTTTTATATTTAATTTTAATTACACTATTGTTTTCCGGTGTTTTTTATTATGTTTATGTTCTACATTTTTTATTCTAGTGGTTCTACATTGGTATATATAATATAACTATTTTCTTAAAAAATATATATAACATATGTCAATTAATTTTTATATATATAATAATAAAATTAGATAGTCATGTATATTATGACTATTCAATATAAGTATCATAAATAGTGTTATTGTAATTGATTGAACATATTATTTAACAACTCCTTTTTTTATTTAACACCATTAAATATTTTATGAATATTTTTAGAGTGTCATTTAGAGTAAATTATAGATTTTGGAACATAAGGAAAATTAACAATAATATATTTAAAATGTAAAATATAATATATCACATGTGCTCATAAATTCAGAAATAATGGAATATATCCTGAATAGTTCTACAAATGGGAAACCGGATAAAACCATCAAATCTAGAATGTAGGTTGTACCCAAGGTGATTTATTAGTTTTTTAGCTTGAGTAATTTTATTATAGTGCATCACAACTTCAATTGAGTTCTATTTAGTTCATGAATTATATATAAGTATGATCTCTCATATGAGTTCCATTATTTTTATGGTGACTCTAGTTGTGAGTTATCTTTGATGTTGGTTAATGTCGTTCCTTGAGAAAAATATCATAGTGGGAAGTAATTCCATGACCTTACATTGATACATACAGTATTAATATGAGAATATTAGGGGTTTATTTCCTTCATTTTTACGTTCCTGATTATGTCACTCAGTTAAACATTTTTTCTACGTTTTTTAATTTTATAGTGTCATATTGGGTATGTTTATACTCAAATTTGTAGTGGATCCTCCCACATGCATTTTGTATTATTGAGATGACATGCATTTAGATGGATTCATGGGTAGACTAGTAGTAGGTGGAGTTTATTTGATCTGGTTGATTTGTGGACAGATCCATGAGTTAATTTTTTGTAGCGTTCAACTTTTATAGTAGGCCTGATTAATTTACAATATTAGCAGGATTTTATTTTTTCAATTTCAAATATCATTTTATTTTATCATATTATAATGTGTGATGTTATTGGTTCGTCCATGAAATATTTTCCTACCAGTTATCTGTCACTACTAAATTTTTGTGGATGTGGAAATGTCTATATGTGTACTATTTATTTATGGTAAGTCCTCCAATGTGTTTGGAATTACTATACAGTGCTTTTCACTAGACCATGGAGTATTGAAGTAAAGCTAAAAATTTCACTCTCAGCTTACTTCCATCCATTCAGTCCCATTTGGTTTAGGTCACAATAGTGATTCATCATAGTAGGTATTCTTAGGACTACTATTTTGAGATAGTCTAGCTATGAGTTTTGGTTTGGTAACATGGTAATATTGTTAATGTGTCTTGAGTAAGGCAGTTTGGATAGGGATTCTGATGATGGTGCAGTAGATAAAATATCCATTAACTATGAATCTAACAACCTTGTTATCTACTCGATAAATTGGGATAATGGATTCATGAAATATCCAATATTTTTTTATTATTTTCATATAAATAAAAATGAAGTAATTTAGAGATTACATTACATTAAACCACAAATATAACAAAATCATTATAAACATAAACTTTATTACTGACATAATTAATTTGAAAGAAGTAATAGTAAAAATAATTATGAAAAATATGTATAATGGTTTAGAATAGTAAAAATTTATAGATTAATGCATACTAAATAATTAGTCATGTTTTTCTAAAGTCATTTTATGCTTCAAGAATATGTTTTCATCAAATGTGATATATATTGAATTTTATAAATGGAAATTATAATTATTTTAATCAATTTTTATGAATTTTATTTATGGAAATTATTTCCATTTTTTAAATCATTATTTAAATGTTAGTTTTCAGTGAACTTTTAGGATTTTTCTGAAATGATTTACTATTCAGTAAATAGTAAAAAAATGATTTTAGTAAAAACAATCATACATTTTAATGTAAAATACCATATTTTTATTAATTTTACCTTAATGTAACTTAATATTCCTTTAATTATAAATAATATAATTAATTACTTTGGAATCATTATTATAATATATTTTCTCTAAAAAAATTTTTTTTTCTTAACCACTATTTTTCTAAAAACTGTTTTTATGCATGCAATAAGTTAGTATCTTAATAATTTAAATTAATATATTTTTATTTAAATTGTTAATTATATTTATATATTATATATTTAATCATATATTTTAACATATATTTTATTTTTTTATCAAGGATGTTTCGAATGTGAATTTTGTTTTATTCTTAAAAATGCATTTTTTTTTCAAAAATGGGTTTTCGTTACTATTTTCATGCTTAATTAAAAATAATTATTACAATTATAGAAATTAAATATATTTAATTTTTTTACATATTTTGAATCATCATAATTAATAAAATTTTATAGGTTAAAAATAATTTTTTTCTCATATTGAATATTAAAAATAGAAAAACATTTCCACCGTGGTTAAGGTTAAAAAATGTTTATCGGGGTTAAACCAAGATATCAGTATAGTATAACTATCTGAGCCTATTAAATTATTATTTTCTGAATATATATAATCCTTATATAATACTTGTAACACCCCAAGATTTCATAGTGTGTTATTTCTTCAAAATAATTCAATAACTTGCACTACACGCAACACTGAGTTCAATTGCACCATGACTTACCAAAAAAAATCCATTAAAAGAGGTCATGAATAGTATTAACTAAATTTTAAACTTTATATAATCCTTATAATTTTAGAATCCATATTATGAGTTTCTTAGTCATAATGCAAGAACAGATTCATTTTCAGTATTGCACTTTTATCAACTTTTGATAGTGAAACCTTTTTAAATAAAATATTTTAAACTTTTTGACTAAATGGAGACATCAAAAAATTTAAAATGAAACATCCCAAGCTTCCACGGTACGCTTTCCTTTGAATAAAACAGTAGCGTGTGTTGTACGCAACTTCGAGTTCTAACACACCGTAACCAATCAAACTAGCTGTTATGAATAGTAATACCTACTTTTTGAAGTTATATATATTTTATATTTTAAAATGGACTTCATTTTTGGATTCGGAATATCAAATTTAGCCTAAGGTGAAATTTTGGTACTTTTCGGATAACTTTCATATTTTGATGAATAGTGAAAATTACTAAATTTTAATTAAAAACAACTTTTTTAATCAAAATAATTAATAGTGATAAATTATGAATTTGAGTGGTTTTAAAGTATATTTAGAATATATTTTTACTATTTAATATAATTTTGGTCATTGGACATAATTTTACAATTAAACCGAACATAAACAAGTGTCAATCTTTTGATAGTTATTATCTCTTAAAAACACGCTTTTTGTTTTGACAGCGGGAATTAATTTTAAATTAATTTCTGCCACTTCTGTGTTTTGAATTTAGGAAAATGGATTCCATATTTGGAATCAGGATGTTCAAATTGTGTAAATAGGTAACTTTTATTTTTAGACATTTTGAATAATTACTGCGGTAAATATTTTATTTACCATGGTTAAGGGTAAATCCGGTAAATAAGGGTTAAAAAAATAATATTATAATAATACTAAATTACCCTAAAACGTGTCTTAACACTATTGGTTGATACATGGTCGACCATGGGCATCTTTGTGTCTATTTTGGGACCCCATGGATCCACTTGTAAGTGATAATGACACATTATATTAATAAAGTCAAAATAAAAATAAAAATGACACAAGCATATATCTTTTAGAACAACAATTTTTACATAGGGTTATATATGTTGGATTTTAGATTATAAATATTCATTAGAAAGCTAAAAAGATTTCCTACATAATGATATTTTATTTATAATTTTTAGACATTAAATAAGTTATTTTATTTATGACACAATGATGATGCAGTAATTACTATAATAGTGAAAAATTAAATTAATTGATATTATAAATACCCAAATAAATATAATATGAAACTTTTAATGAATTAAACTAATTTTCTAGGCTAATATGATATATTAGGATTGATTTAATGGACTTTGTTCGAAGTAATAAATCTGTTATGAGTTTCACAAAAATCAACTATTGAATAGTGTCAAAATTGACATAAAAGAGTTCTTAAAACAAATATTATATTATTAATTGATATTAAATTCCTAAAAATCTAAGGTTCGGCCAAGAGACTTATATTATGATAGGTTAATCATTAATGGACCACTTGGGGGTCTCTTGGATGTATATAGTAAGTTTATTAACCATATTATATAAAAATACAAAGAGACATTGTAAAAGTGAAACTAATTAACTTAGAGTTAATACTTAAAGATAAGGTTAATATAAGTACCCAAACCTGTCTAAATTCTATTGGTTGAGTGTTTTTCGACCTATCCCCACCTTAACCTTTGAATAGTCAACTTTGGAGCCATTAGAAACCGAATATGAATTTATTATAAATTAATATTTCTAGCTTTTCCAAAGGTGCCCCTCACCCCTCTTATAAAAGGGCACTCCTCCTTCTCATTTCTTCACACCTCTAAAGCCTTTTGGTTCGGCCAAACTCTGCCCAAATAATCTCCCAACATCCCTCACTACAACCTAGAGGCCTTAGTTTGATCAGAAATCCAACCTAAGGAGCCCTTTTGATCAAATCAAAAGGAAGAACCCGAAGAAGAGGTAATGATTTCACCACCCTTTTCTAAGTTCATTTCTTCTTCCACTTCTTCTTCCTTTGTTCTTACCATTCTAAAATAATAACTCCAGTATCTCACATATACTGTGATGTTATTATAAGTATGGTACAACCATATTCAGTATTCTATCCACCCTTTGAATAACATGTCACCATACGTGCGTACGTACGGCTTACCGTCTCCACGTCGTGGTGTAATTGTTATTCAATATAATATTATTTGGATGGGTATAATAATGATGTGTAACTCATGTAAATAATAAATATAACATGTTAATGATTCTATATATATGATATAACATTCATTTATATATTATTTTAATATCAAAAGAATGATATTGTCGCTCGTGCGTACGTACGGACTACCGTCTCCACGAACGCGATGAGATTCATTCTCCATCGTAACCATTAAAGCGTAATTATCATTTTATGATTTAAAAATGATGTTTAAGGGCTTGATATCATTCTGGATATGAATAATATACAACCTATCCTTTACAAACATGTCTTACGTAACAAAACATATGAAAGAAAACAAGTAAGTTAACACCCGAAACAACGATAATACTAAGATATTATTATCAAATCAATATTAAAAGATCATATATGATATCATATTAATGTATATGATTCTTGTATAATTTAATAACAATTATTTCACCATTATACAGGAGTTTAACCTACCCCAACCAAGGAAAAGTACAAGGTAAGGGTTATTTCACAATCTCTTCATTATCCGAGGTTGTATTATACGTAATAATCTACTGGGATCTCTTTATCATCCACATCCATGTTTCTTCGAAATGTATTTCAAAACATTTTTACTATTTACAAGAATATGGGTTAAAGTCATTTATACCCTTGTTTGACTTTTTATAAGAGGTTTATAAAGGAATCATTCCGTCGTTTTCAAAACAAGGCCCTTTTTAACCTTTTCGACATAATTGAGGTAAGAATGTTTTTTTAACTTATACGGCGGGTGCGGTTATTTTACGCCGTTATGAAATCTTCAAAGCTTTCCTTACAAGCTTATAAGAATATTTTCAAAGAAAATGTTTTATTTTATATGGATCTTAAATGATTTCAAAATAAAAGGAGATATTTCTTTAAAAAGAATTTTGATTTCATCTATGTCAACATCCTTTGATGGATTTTAAGATTATTTGAAGTTGATTTATTATGATACAAAACTTCTATATTGTATTGAAGGTTTTGTGATATGTTTGACTGTGGATGTGCTATTTTTATACCATTCATAGTTTATTGTGAAAGTATTGACATTTCGTATGCTAGTTTTAATACGAATGTTTATGTTATGTTTAAACCTTTTCATATGGGAATGCATTGGACTTAATAAGTGACGGGTGGAGCCCGCTATAGCTCCTCGATGCATCGGTAGGTCTCATGAGACAAACTAGTGTCTTGGAACAAGGCCTTGACAAAATCTTATTTGTAGTCTTGGCACGAGGCCTTGGCTATGTGGTTATGATAGTCTGGCATTATGCATTCCAACATTATGAAAGTGGTTATTGATTTTTGCATGTGATTATTCGATTAGTAGAATATCCATGTGAATAAGTAAATGGCATTATTTCATTTTTACTTTTTCCATACTATGTTGCAGTTCAAGTTTAAAAGGCTTTTGTTTTAGTAATGCATTGCCTTAAATGTTTATTCTTATTTGTGAAAGTTTCTGCTATATTGTTATCCTTACTGGGCATTTGAGCTCACCCCTTTTCTATGTTTTATTTTTCCCAGGATGTGAAGAAGTAATTTATGAATGACCTGCAGGGATTTTATGAGGGGTTAATAGTGTGGATATGAAGACTTTGTTGTTGTAGTAGTTTTTCACTTTGAAAAGTAATGTAAAACAATATGATTATATCTAGTGTTTCCAAGGCTACTAAACCAATCGGTCTTTCGAGATTTGATCTTTCTTGTGATCATGCCAATGTTATGTAATTAATGCACCGACTCTGGGCAGCTGGGGTCGGGGCGTTACAGTTGGTATCAGAGGAAGTTTAGTACAAACCTTGGAAGCTAGATTTAGATAAACTCTGATTAGAGCACATAGACCTAAGATGAACTTTGAGGATTAGTATAGAAGAACTTCTTAGAATTTTGGTATTGTAGAGATTTTGTGAGTCTTCCGAGCAATACATCCCTGTCTGGATACGAGCAGGTAGAGGCGGCTCTGGCACAGATGTACCTAGGGGTAAAACCCGAAAACACCGCTTTGAGCTAGACTCGAACGGGAACTGGTGCACGACAACGGGCCTTGCTGCACTCTTGGTTACGACACTCCCGGGGGATATGCTTAGGATAACTCTCATTTTCTTTACAAATCATTATGAAGGGTTTATGAGTATATACATCCTCAAATGAGACATTTTTATGATTATGGATTATATCCGTAAATAGTTCAATTTATGTTAAGTGTATTATAAGTATGGTATTATGTATTCATAAACTGATCTAGTGTATTCCATTGTTTAGAAATGGCGCCCAGTAGAAGGAATGAGAACTCCAGAAATGCACATGATCCAAAGAGAAGAAAGGATCATATATTTCATGGTCTTAAGCTAGAATTTATAAGAGAAATAGTCTCCCATGTATTATCATCATATGAAGAAATAATATCATGTGTTGATAAGATAAGTAAAGAGTTTACTGAGTCCTATGGCTTTGAAGGGAAGCAAGAGAAGAAAAGGATGGAAGAGAGAAAGATGGATAAAGGGAAGAGGGAAAAGAAGAATTTTCCCATATGTGGTAACTGTGGAAAGAAACACCCTGGAACTTGCCTGAAAGGAATGGGAGTTTGTTATAAGTGTGGAGGAAAAGGGCACAAAGTACATGACTGCAAGGGTAAGAAAATGGTTTCAAATGTACAATGCTTCATTTGCAAGGAGTTTGGACACTACGTGAACCTATGTCCCAGTCATTAGACTATGCCGCAAATGATGTTATTGGATAATAACCAAGTTATGATACTACCACAGATGAAGAGGAGTGATTAGAGTTCTTATGTTGATTATGTCAATTGAGTGTTGTATCAACAATGTACTCATTATAATAATTATGGAGTATATAAGGATTGTACTGCAGTACTATTTCATTAAGGACTTGAGATTGTGTGGAACAAAGAAAAGTGACTCAATAGCAGGATAAATTTTTGGAAAATATATGGTTGAGAGAATGATAAATCACAATATAGTTCTGATACTGAGGTAGTGATTTTGGAATAATATGTGATTGTTTTGGATAAATTATATTGGATATTCTTGACTACCTTGGAACTGATTAATGATTTGTATATTCCATTATTGTTGGGGTTTAAAACATTTTTGGATTGATGAAGTATATCCAGCATTCTATATGGAATAAGGGAGAATGAATGTAATCAATAAGGAATATGGTAATTCAGGATGTTTCGGTGTATTAAAAGAATACATGATGAAGGTATTCATATGCTATTACGGGGTAAAAAGGTTCTACATTATGTTTACCTTACTTATAAATGTTGGACTATGAGTTTGGATAGAAGTATTTTGGATAGTTCTAGTTTGGATTATTTTGGATTGCCATAAAAGGACAACCCGGAGGTCGGGCGGCAACCCGTCGCGTCCGGCAAGGCTGCGAGACTTGAACCCGCAACCGAAGGGCGACAAGGGTGTATCACCTACCACTGGCCCACGAGATGTCCTGGATTAAATAAAGTAGTTTTTTAAAAGATCTGGTAGATGAATTATAAATTCATTCATTTTGGAACCCTCTATGAATAGTATAAATAGATTTTTTTTTTACGAGTGAATGATGAGTTTTTGGTAGAAATTTATTAAGGGATAAAACACTAATTTTAAAGTAAGTATATCTCCTTATGATCTTAGCCAATCTCATAAATAAATTCCTCATCATTAATAAAAGCAACTTAGAACAAAAATGTTGTCCTAGATGGTACCTTAAATCATCACTAATTTATGGCTTTGGGATTGTTGGCCTTTTCATAGCCATGTTCTCTACCACTCTCCATCAGATAATTGATGGTTATATTTCTCTTCCATATCCATATCTTCCTACATGGAACCCTAGTATGTGTTATTTTCGGTAATCTTCATACTTTCCACTCTTTATTTTAAATAGAGGCCTCATTAATTCATTTTTCGATGTGGGATTTCAACTAAGATATTTTGAAACGTCAAAAATGTGTTATCCTAATACCCTATGTTTTGTTGAACCGATGGTATTTCAAATCATCATAGATTGATGAATTTAAGGACCTCAATTATACACTTGTTTGTGATTGATGACCTCAATCACTACCTATAAATATTTACGTTTTTCCTCCGATTATATGTCTCTAATTTCCACCAATGTTCTCCTAATCGAGATCATAATTTGGTGGTGACCCTTTGATTTCTCTTTTCCTCATATTAAGACTAAATTTTAGTAACCCAATTTCCGATGTGGGTTTTCCCACAAATATATTTTCTACTTTCAACCTTTTATTTTTGAAAAACAATTTCAAATTGCGAGGACGCAATTTATTGAAGGAGGGGAGAATGTAACACCCCAAGATTCCATAGTGTGTTATTTCTTCAAAATAATTCAATAACTTGCACTACACGCAACACTGAGTTCAATTGCACCATGACTTACCAAAAAAAAATCCATTAAAAGAGGTCATGAATAGTATTAACTAAATTTTAAACTTTATATAATCCTTATAATTTTAGAATCCATATTATGAGTTTCTTAGTCATAATGCAAGAACAGATTCATTTTCAGTATTGCACTTTTATCAACTTTTGATAGTGAAACCTTTTTAAATAAAATATTTTAAACTTTTTGACTAAATGGAGACATCAAAAAATTTAAAATGAAACATCCCAAGCTTCCACGGTACGCTTTCCTTTGAATAAAACAGTAGCGTGTGTTGTACGCAACTTCGAGTTCTAACACACCGTAACCAATCAAACTAGCTGTTATGAATAGTAATACCTACTTTTTGAAGTTATATATATTTTATATTTTAAAATGGACTTCATTTTTGGATTCGGAATATCAAATTTAGCCTAAGGTGAAATTTTGGTACTTTTCGGATAACTTTCATATTTTGATGAATAGTGAAAATTACTAAATTTTAATTAAAAACAACTTTTTTAATCAAAATAATTAATAGTGATAAATTATGAATTTGAGTGGTTTTAAAGTATATTTAGAATATATTTTTACTATTTAATATAATTTTGGTCATTGGACATAATTTTACAATTAAACCGAACATAAACAAGTGTCAATCTTTTGATAGTTATTATCTCTTAAAAACACGCTTTTTGTTTTGACAGCGGGAATTAATTTTAAATTAATTTCTGCCACTTCTGTGTTTTGAATTTAGGAAAATGGATTCCATATTTGGAATCAGGATGTTCAAATTGTGTAAATAGGTAACTTTTATTTTTAGACATTTTGAATAATTACTGCGGTAAATATTTTATTTACCATGGTTAAGGGTAAATCCGGTAAATAAGGGTTAAAAAAATAATATTATAATAATACTAAATTACCCTAAAACGTGTCTTAACCCTATTGGTTTATACATGGTCGACCATGGGCATCTTTGTGTCTATTTTGGGACCTCATGCATCCACTTGTAAGTGATAATGACACATTATATTAATAAAGTCAAAATAAAAATAAAAATGACACAAGCATATATCTTTTAGAACAACAATTTTTACATAGGGTTATATATGTTGGATGTTAGATTATAAATATTCATT
The DNA here is from genome assembly GCA_963277665.1 of Viscum album. Lineage (NCBI taxonomy): Eukaryota > Viridiplantae > Streptophyta > Magnoliopsida > Santalales > Viscaceae > Viscum > Viscum album. The sequence goes on along the minus strand of OY728153.1, from coordinate 1,976,892,876 downwards.
AGAAAGCTAAAAAGATTTCCTACATAATGATATTTTATTTATAATTTTTAGACATTAAATAAGTTATTTTATTTATGACACAATGATGATGTAGTAATTACTATAATAGTGAAAAATTAAATTAATTGATATTATAAATACCCAAATAAATATAATATGAAACTTTTAATGAATTAAACTAATTTTCTAGGCTAATATGATATATTAGGATTGATTTAATGGACTTTTTTCGAAGTAATAAATCTGTTATGAGTTTCACAAAAATCAACTATTGAATAGTGTCAAAATTGACATAAAAGAGTTCTTAAAACAAATATTATATTATTAATTGATATTAAATTCCTAAAAATCTAAGGTTCGGCCAAGAGACTTATATTATGATAGGTTAATCATTAATGGACCACTTGGGGGTCGCTTGGATGTATATAGTAAGTTTATTAACCATATTATATAAAAATACAAAGAGACATTGTAAAAGTGAAACTAATTAACTTAGAGTTAATACTTAAAGATAAGGTTAATATAAGTACCCAAACCTGTCTAAATTCTATTGGTTGAGTGGTTTTCGACCTATCCCCACCTTAACCTTTGAATAGTCAACTTTGGAGCCATTAGAAACCGAATATGAATTTATTATAAATTAATATTTCTAGCTTTTCCAAAGGTGCCCCTCACCCCTCTTATAAAAGGGCACTCCTCCTTCTCATTTCTTCACACCTCTAAAGCCTTTTGGTTCGGCCAAACTCTGCCCAAATAATCTCCCAACATCCCTCACTACAACCTAGAGGCCTTAGTTTGATCAGAAATCCAACCTAAGTAGCCCTTTTGATCAAATCAAAAGGAAGAACCCGAAGAAGAGGTAATGATTTCACCACCCTTTTCTAAGTTCATTTCTTCTTCCACTTCTTCTTCCTTTGTTCTTACCATTCTAAAATAATACCTCCAGTATCTCACATATACTGTGATGTTATTATAAGTATGGTACAACCATATTCAGTATTCTATCCACCCTTTGAATAACATGTCACCATACGTGCGTACGTACGGCTTACCGTCTCCACGTCGTGGTGTAATTGTTATTCAATATAATATTATTTGGATGGGTATAATAATGATGTGTAACTCATGTAAATAATAAATATAACATGTTAATGATTCTGTATATATGATATACCATTCATTTATATATTATTTTAATATCAAAAGAATGATATTGTCGCTCGTGCGTACGTACGGACTACCGTCTCCACGAACGCGATGAGATTCATTCTCCATCGTAACCATTAAAGCGTAATTATCATTTTATGATTTAAAAATGATGTTTAAGGACTTGATATCATTATGGATATGAATAATATACAACCTATAATTTACAAACATGTCTTACGTAACAAAACATATGAAAGAAAACAAGTAAGTTAACACCCGAAACAACGATAATACTAAGATATTATTATCAAATCAATATTAAAAGATCATATATGATATCATATTAATGTATATGATTCTTGTATAATTTAATAACAATTATTTCACCATTATACAGGAGGTTAACCTACCCCAACCAAGGAAAAGTACAAGGTAAGGGTTATTTCACAATCTCTTCATTATCCGAGGTTGTATTATACGTAATAATCTACTGGGATCTCTTTATCATCCACATCCATGTTTCTTCGAAATGTATTTCAAAATATTTTTACTATTTACAAGAATATGGGTTAAAGTCATTTATACCCTTTTTTGACTTTTTATAAGAGGTTTATAAAGGAATCATTCCGTCGTTTTCAAAACAAGGTCCTTTTAACCTTTTCGACATAATTGAGGTAAGAATGTTTTTTTAACTTATACGGCGGGTGCGGTTATTTTACGCCGTTATAAAATCTTCAAAGCTTTCCTTACAAGATTATAAGAATATTTTCAAAGAAAATGTTTTATTTTATATGGATCTTAAATGATTTCAAAATAAAAGGAGATATTTCTTTAAAAAGAATTTTGATTTCATCTATGTCAACATCCTTTGATGGATTTTAAGATTATTTGAAGTTGATTTATTATGATACAAAACTTCTATATTGTATTGAAGGTTTTGTGATATGTTTGACTGTGGATGTGCTATTTTTATACCATTCATAGTTTATTGTGAAAGTATTGACATTTCGTATGCTAGTTTTAATACGAATGTTTATGTTATGTTTAAACCTTTTCATATGGGAATGCATTGGACTTAATAAGTGACGGGTGGAGCCCGCTATAGCTCCTCGATGCATCGGTAGGTCTCATGAGACAAACTAGTGTCTTGGCACAAGGCCTTGACAAAATCTTATTTGTAGTCTTGGCACGAGGCCTTGGCTATGTGGTTATGATAGTCTGGCATTATGCATTCCAACATTATGAAAGTGGTTATTGATTTTTGCATGTGATTATTCGATTAGTAGAATATCCATGTGAATAAGTAAATGGCATTATTTCATTTTTACTTTTGCCATACTATGTTGAAGTTCAAGTTTAAAAGACTTTTGTTTTAGTAATGCATTGCCTTAAATGTTTATTCTTATTTGTGAAAGTTTCTGCTATATTGTTATCCTTACTGGGCATTTGAGCTCACCCCTTTTCTATGTTTTATTTTTCCCAGGATGTGAAGAAGTAAGTTATGAATGACCTGCAGGGATTTTATGAGGGGTTAATAGTGTGGATATGAAGACTTTGTTGTTGTAGTAGTTTTTCACTTTGAAAAGTAATGTAAAACAATATGATTATATCTAGTGTTTCCAAGGCTACTAAACCAATCGGTCTTTCGAGATTTGATCTTTCTTGTGATCATGCCAATGTTATGTAATTAATGCACCGACTCTGGGCAGCTGGGGTCGTGGCGTTACAATACTATCTTTAAATACATGTATATTTGGATCCACTTTCCCATGAAATTGTACTAATATCATTTTAATATTTAAGAAATTCAATGTGTGTCCCCCTCCTTAGTTATAAAATAGAACCTCTTTTCTTCCATTATTCCGACCATATGTGCCTTATATATTTTAAAATACCTACTCTAAAAATTTCATGCATTCCTTCGCTTCATCATATATCTTATTTTTATTTGGTACGAAAAATCTGTCAAGGATTAAGTTGTAATCTAAAGGGGGTCACTCAAAGAAATGGTATAAATCTTAACCAATCTATAACAATTTTTTTCTTTGAATAATTCCTATAAAAAAGTTACATTAATAATAAATTTGTGGATAAAATTTCTTAAATATTCTGGTATTTTATTATTGTTATTATTATTATTATTATTCCACAACCATTTACCGTCTCCTCTCCATCGAATGAGAGATGATAGTATCTCTCATGTGTATGTATGGAGTAATTCAATCATATAGTGATATGATTGATTTACCATATCCTCATTTCATGATGGGTTATTAATATATATTTTATATATAAATATTAAATTTATTAAATAATAATTATTTGGAAGTATGAATCATTATTTAACATTATTTTGTTTCGATCATAGAAAAATGGAAATAACACTCATTGGTATGTACCGACTATTGTCTCTACATAATGATGTAATCAATTTTTCATCACCACATTACATGAATTTTTATAAATACGTATATAATTAATATATGTGATATTTATATCATGATTAAAATTTTATAGTTTAAGGAACCATTATCAACGTGAAAGCACATTAAGTACCAAACCAAAACATACATGAGAAATGAAGCAGTTAAAACCTATAATAGTGATGATAATGAATGATTATTAAACAAAGGGATATATGATGTTATTTCTAAAACTTTTATACTATTATAGATATTATTATGGTTATCTTATATTAGTTTAATATATTTAACATTACTATATATGATTTTACAGTTCATACATAACATGAAGGACATAAGGTGGTAGTTTTTAGTTAAAATCTAATTATATTTGGATTTTATATTCTTAAACTACTAATCATGAAGTTATAGGATCAATCCCTCAACAATAATTTTTATTTTCTTATACAATGTTAAGTTTTTGATAGAACATGTTTTATTTTTATTTTTCCCTCATTAATTACTCAATAGTCTAAAATAGTGTTGTTAAGGAAAGAAAACATCATTTCCCTCTTCTTACAGGAATCACTTCTTCCATGTACATATTTTATTTAAATATTTAAATCATATTTTTACTATTATCCAAATATTTTTAAAATTATTTTGATCCATTTTTTAATTTCTATAAAAAACTAAATTGAATCTTTTAAAGATTTTTCTAAATAAGAACTTCTAACTTTTTTTTCAAACATGATATTTATTTTTTTATAGAAAATATAAAAATAATTTTTTAAAATATTTACCACATCAAAAATTCTCCCTTTAATCATGAATACTCTTCTAATTTAAGATTCCTTTATAATGTTCTTTGATTCTTTTAAAGTAAAATTCATTCATTTTAATTATATAAAAATATTTATTTTAAATGAGATATTTCAAAATTAAAATGTTAGAATCCCCCTATTTTAATAACGTTTTAATGATTACAAATCCTATACATCATGTAAATCTTGTTTAATCTTTTTCTAGTCATGTGTACAGAAGGTTGGATTCTTTATACTTTAAATCAAATTTCTCATAATCAGGATTCCTATAAATCATGACTCATTATTGTAAACTATATTTAACTTTGGTCTATAATGAATTTATTTTATGAATGATTAAGTCTAATAAATTTATTGATTATTAATACATTAGTTTGTATATAGATATTTGGATATGTCTCAGAAACTGGGAGTCTGCTACCATTTCTGGTTTTCTGGAAAAATACCCAGACAATGTGACCAAACATCGTGACCCAGACATCGTGACCCCGACACAGTGACTAGACACTGTGAACAGATACCGTGACCCAAACACACTGACCAGACAACATGACCCAAACACTGTGACCCAGACACTATGACACAGACACCGTGACCCAAACATTGTGACAAGACACTGTGACCCATACACAGTGACCGAACATCATGACCAAACAATGTCTATGACACAATTTCCTTACTAAGGCAAAGTTTGATGTTTTTAAAAGGAATAGGCATTGTGATCATATCATCGCATCTGTGCTAACATTTCCAATCTCTATACAACTATGTCATCATAACTATCTCACCATTCAAATGAAAAGATAAAGATACAATTTCATGGTGAAATCATTTCAATGATACACTATTTCTTGACAGACTGTGACACTGTCCTATAATCTGTTTTGTCGTTTTCAATTTAATTTATAACTTTCATATTTTAGTCCTTTAAATGCACTGGAATAATTAATATTTATTTATATAAATTTTACCTTACATTATGATGTATGAGGTGTAGAATACATGCATCCTATCGGTCCGAACACATTCACTCCAAGAATAAAAAGAAAATCATGGCCCTAAACAAGGTGCGGTAGAGCAGTAGAAGTGTGTGTATTCTTGAGAAAAGAACCAACACATGCAACGAGATACATCTGATGAACACATGAAGAATTTAAAAATACCAAGGCCATGATACCATATTTTATATTCAAGAACATCTTCACAATAAAAACTCCATGAAGAACACAAGGTTGATCTAACTAGAAATGGGAGCACGAGAGTTGCGATCCTATTTTTCTCGCAAGAGGTATCAATATGTTCATATGCTTCATCCTACAAGTCCACAACTACATTGAATAATACTCTGATAACTTCTAACCATATCTCATCATATTTTCACTATTGTGTATTTGTTTATCTTTTATGCAGTGTGTGTGTGTCAGTATTAAAAAACACATTGTCTCCTGAACTAAACTAAATAATAAAAGATATCCTTCCTCTCATTAAAATTTACACATGTTTACTCACATGGATAAGTGTGGGAGAGGTCCTTGTATGACTTGGTATTTTATACCCAAAAATAATAGTGGAAGTGGTCGTGTGATTGGGATAGTCTTATGCCTTGTTGTTTGCACAGATCTAGGGTGTGGATCTAGTTTATTAATATAAACTTCTTGGTGGTAGGTGATCACCTAGTAGAGTGGATTAGGTCTCTTCTTGAGATAGACCCACTTATTTTATAAATTTTGTGTTGTTTAATTTATTTTACTTTGTTTTACTTTATAATTCTGAAATCAATAGATTTACTTTGATAGTTAATCTTGCACAGAAGTTATAATTTTTTTCCTGTATTATAATTTCTTCAAAAGTAATATCTATAGCTGATATTGAGATTATTGAGAATTAATTAGTCTTTTAAGATGTTATTGGAACTGTCAAACATTCATAACCTTATTACCTTGATTAATTGGTCTATATTTATTTTTATTGGGGATCCTTTTAAGAAAATTTGTCAAAGAGAAATTTTTATTAATACTCAATTCACCCAATTCTTGATTACTCTACTCCAAACAAAATTTGGTATGAGATGAGGTTTTTATTCCTTTTAAGACTAGGTTTTTGAAACTATTCAAATGTGGTTTTAGTTGTACTTTAAAGATCTATAAATTTCATTTACTTCAAAATTTCTATCTCTTTATAGTATTTCATTTTAATGATAATAGACTGGAAGGTGATGCAACAAACAGACCACCATTCTCAAATGGAACCGATTATTTCCAATGGAAAATTAAAATTAAAATGCATTTAAAAAGTATTTATTTTGAAATTTTTCCTTATATTATAGATGAGTATAAGATTCATACCACTGATAGAATTACATGGGATGACCCAACCAAGACTACCTATAATAATAATTGATAATCCATGAATTTTTTATATTTCTCTTTAGGAGATGAGGAATTTAACAGAATTTCACCATGTAAAACTACCAATGAAATTTGGGATACTTTGTCTATTTCACATGAAGGAAATTATAGAGTGAAATAAATGAGACTTAATACATATACTATTAAATATGATAACTTTAAAATGAAACCTAATGCAACTATTTATGACCTGTATCTCAGGTTCAACGAAATATTCAGCAGAATGATTTCTCCTGAAAGATAAGTTACTATCAAAGAAAAAATCATGAGGATTCTCAGATTCCTACCTAGTATATGGAGAGGAACCTCTGTCTGTATTAGAGAGTCACATGACATCAGAAAGTTACCTATAAAAGAACTCATTTGGAATCTAATGATGTATTAAGAGGATATGAAAGTCAATAAGGAAGAGGAGGAAGAACCCAAAATAAATTTTGTTACATTTAAGACCACCACCTCTAAACACAAATAAAAGGGAAATTGGAAGTCTCTATAGAATTTTCTAGCAGTGAATAGTTATCACCAGAAAGAGATGTGAAGATGGCTCCATTAGCCAAAAGGTTTAAGAGATTTTACAAAAATGAAGAAATTTTTCAGAAATCCTAACGTCAAAGGAAGATGTGAACAAAAAGGGATGTTGGAATAAATATTAGAAATGATATGAAAAGTTTGATGAGATAGTATGCTATGAATATAAGAGAAAGGGACATGTAAAGGCCTACTGTCCCAATCTCAAGTACAAAAATAAATATAAGGACAAAGATAGAATATATAAAAAGGAAATTAAAGAAATGTGGATTGCTTCTGAGGATTGTTCAAGTGGATCAGATATTTCACATGATGAACGGGCTAACAAAGTACATATGTGTTTTATGAAAAATACATTTGAGGTAACACTTGAATCTCTTGTAAAAAATTCCTATTATTCTGGAGATGAAAGTGATTCTGAGAATATTTCTAATGAAGAAATGTTTGTGTACTGTAATATTCTTGAAGAGACATGTAATGAACTAAAATATAGATATAAGTCCTTAAAGAAACAGTATTCTCTTGCCTCAATTGTTTAATCTGAACTAATTTACAATGGAAGAAAAATGTAAAATTACTCAAAGATAAAAATAAACTAAATATATCTAATGAGAAATTAAAAAGGATCTTAAAATGTTTACAAATGGAAAAGATACATTGGTAAAAATTCTAGGTAAATAGAATTCTCCTAAATATACTACTGGTATTGGCTATCAACCTAGTAAAATAAATTTTTCAATGACCGATTTTGTTTTGAAATATAGGAAATATAGCTTTACTCTTAGTTCAGAAAAACATTCTGTTAGTTCATGTTATGATACACTCTCTACTGTTTCAAGCTTTTCTGGGCCAAATAGAGTTTATTTTTCAAGAACTTTACATAATGCTTATAGGAAACCTATGAGGATGATGTGGGTTCTTAAATCACTAGCCACTAATATTACTGGACCCAAACAAATATGGGTACTAATGTATATTTTTATTTGACTATTTTTTAGGAAGATATCCTAAAAAATTCATGTAAATGATTATGGTACATGGACTGTGGGTGTTCAAGACACATGACAAGAGCTTATTCATGATTAAATAAGTTAACAAAAATTGATATTGGACATGTCTCCATTGGTGACAATTCGAACGGAAAAATCATTGGCCTTGGCCAAATCATTAATTTCAACTCAGTTTTAATTTCCATAGTACTTTTTGTCAATGGATTGAAATATAATCTACATAGTATTTCAAAAAAATGTGATAATGGATTTCATGTTTTATTTGAAAATGATTTTTCTAATATTTTTAATTATATAAACTAATTAGTGTTTTCTTCATTGAGAAATGAAAATTTATCCTATGTTAACATAGAGTCTTTAGTTTCTCAAAATGCACCATGTTTAAGTTTATTTCACACTGAGTCTTGGTTTAGGCATAGGAGGCTAGGACACTGTAATTTTCACTCCCTTATAAAGCTAACTAGAAAAATATTATTCAAAGATCTACCCATACTTGAGTTCCCAAATGATAAAGTGTGTAATCCTTGTCTAAAGGATAATAAACACAAAATTATATTCAAACCAAAAAAAGAAGTTTCAACTTCTCAACCTCTCAACTTGGTTCACATTGATTTTTTTAGACCATCTAGAGTTTCTAGTTTAAATTGGAAGCCCTATGTTTATGTTATTGTAGATGAATTTTGTAGATATACTTGGACATTATTTTCGGATCACAAAAGTGAATCCTTCTCTTATTTCACCGAATATGCTAAAACTATTGAAAATCTTAGTGGACATGGAATTAAATCCTTAAGAAGTGATCATGGTTGTTAGTTTAAAAATTAGGAGTTTGAATAATTTTTCTCATGAAATGGCTATAGTAATAATTTATCTACCCCTAGAACACCTCACCAAAATAGAGTTGTAATAAGAAGAAATATAACCTTTCAAGGAATTTCTAGAACCAGGCTTAGTGAATATGACTTACCTATTTATTTTTAGGATGAAGCAGTAAATACAACATGCTATATTATTAATAGTGTGTTGATTTGACCCACTCTTAAAATAACTTCATATGAGTTAAGGAATAATATTAAACCCAAAGTAATCTAATTTAATGTTTTTGGTTGAAATGTTTATATCCTTTATACTAAGGAAAATCTTGATAAGTTTGTATCCAAGAGGGGTGAAGGAATTTTTCTAGGATATTCAATCTCCAGTAAATATTTTATTTTGTTTAACAAAATGAAAAAATATGTGGAATAATCTATCCTTGTCATGTTTCATCAGGTAGATCCACATGAGCCTAAGACCACTCTAGAGAACATGGAGGATGATATGTAATATCTGGACATCAATACAAAATACTCTAACCATCCTGTAAAAAAAATATGTGAAAAATAAATTTCTCTAAATTCTCCATATTCAAGTCAAAATAAATATGAACCTACTGATGAACCTGAATTCACTAGTCCATCCTTTTCTAGAGCTATTAAAAACATTAAGAACCATCATTTAGATGCTGTTATAATAGATATAGATAAAGGAACTCAAACTAGATCTTCTCTTAGAAATCATGTTTAACATTAATTATTCTTATCACAACTTGAACCTAAATCATTAATGATGTTATCAATGGTGTGTTTTAGGTGATGGATATGAAAGAAGAACTTAATAAGTTTGAAAGGAACAATGTTTGGAAACTTGTTGATAGACCCAATGACACATTTACCATAGGCACTAAGTGGGGGTTTAGAAAAAAGGAAGATGAATCTGGTAACATATTTAGAAACATGGCTAGATTGGTTCAACAAGGCTATAGTAGAGAATAGTGAATTGAATATGAAGAGACCTTTTCACCATTATCTATACATGAATCCATTAGAATCCCAGTTTCATTTACTGCACATCTAAATTTCAAACTGTATCAAATGGATGTTAAGAGTGCATTCCTAAATGGGTATATAGCGGATGATGTCTTTGTTGAGCGACCCCCTGGTTTTACAAATCCTCACTTTTCAAATCATGATTAAACTTATCAATAGATTTATATGGTTTAAAACAAGATCCAAGAGCTTTGTATGATATATTAATTACTTTTCTTTTTTCTAAAGTTTTTACAAAAGTTATAACTGATCCTACCTTTTTATAAAACAAATTTCCAGTGATGTTTTAGTAGTTCAAATTTTTCTAGATGATATTATCTTTGTATATTCCAAAAATTATCTATGTACTGAATTTTCTAAAATGACGCAAAGTAATTTGAAATGAGTTTAATGGGTAGACAATAATTCTTTCTTGGATTTCAAATCACTACTGGAAAAAGGGCCTATACCCACGGTTCAAAACCGTGGGTATAGCCCCCAAAACCATGGGTATAGGCTATACCCACGGTTTTGGAAACCGTGGGCTGGAACGGCGTCGGGATACGGGTCTTGACATATACCCACAGTTTGGTAGAACCGTGGGTATAGGTGTGTCACACAGCAACACCATGTTGTACAGCGTGGCAGGCACTTTCCCCATGGTTTGAAAATCGTGGGGAATATATTCATTTTAAAAAAATGTGCCAGCGCGATTTGAACACTGCACCCGACTCCTGAGTGCAAGATCCAGAACCAACTGAGCTGAGAGTTTTATATGCAAAATATACATTTATAAGATAATATATATTAGTCCTCTCCACATCGCCTATTCAAAAAATGCGGCCTCTGGGACTCGAACTCGCGCCTCCGGCAACTAGTTCCGCCAGCTCCCCACACCTGACCACACAAGCTGTTAATTTAATCTGTTATTTATTCATATATATGCCTATATATATTAATAAAAGTGTTAATTAAATTCAAAAAACGTGTTGGTATGGAGGCTCGAACCGACGTCTCAAAATTATACTCATCAAAGCATTTCAGTAAAGCACCAACCCAACTGACATTGTTTTTTGTTATATATACATTCATCTGATTATATATATTAATATGATCTATGAAAAAATGTGCCCATGCCAAATTTTTTTCGTGTCCTGCCTAATGTTTTTTCCCCATCATAAAGTGTGAAAGCTATACCCACAGTTCTAGAGAACCGTGGGTATAGGTCTTCAAAAAAAACCGCAATACCTACGGTTTTGAAGAACCATCGGTATAAGTCTTCAGAAAATACCCTATACCCACGGTTTTCTCCAAAACCGTGGGTATAGGTCTTAAAAGGGAACAATACCCACGGTTTTTGAAACAACCGTAGGTATAGGTGACCTATACCCACGGTTTTGGAAAACCGTGGGTATAGGTTCACATACTATCCCTATACCCACGGTTTTGGAAAACCGTGGGCATAGGGGTACCCTATACCCACGGTTTTTTGTAAAACCGTGGGTATAGACCTATTTTCCAGTAGTGAATCTTTCAAAATAATGATGGAATTATTTTAAATAAAATCCAACATACTAGAGATATTCTAAAACGTTTTGGTTTGGATAGCAATAAAAGTTGTGACACTGCAATGAGTACTACTTGTATGTTGGATATTGATGAAGATGGAAAATCTATTCACTAAACCACATATAGATGAATGATTGGAAGCTTATTCTACTTAACTACTAGCTGGCCTTACATTATGTTTAGTGTATGTATGTGTGCTCATTTTCAAGGAAACCCTAAGGAATATCGTTTAAATACTGTTAAGAGAATTTTCTAATACCTCAAGCATACACCCAATCTAAGACTGTTTTATCCCATAGGATAATCATTTTATTTAGTTATCTATTCAGATATTAATTTTAGTGGTTGTACATTAGATAGAAAGAGAACCTCTGGAACATGTCACTTTTTAGGGGAGACACTAGTATCATGGTGTAGTAATAAACAAAACAATTTAGCATTATTTACTATCGAAGCTGAATAAATTGATATTGGTAGTTGTTTTGCCCAAATTTTTTGAATGAAACACACATTACTAGATTATGGATATCCGTTCCGGCATGTAACTATAAATTGTAACAATTCAAGTCCGATTAAAATATCAAAAATATTGTTTCACACTCTAGAAAAAAATATATTGATGTAAGACATCACATTTTGAGATACCATTATGAAAAAAGGTGATATCACTTTGGAATTCATTGGAACATAATATCTTCTCACTAATATATTCACCAAACCATTAAATTCTAAAAGAATAGATTACATCACTCATGAATTGGGAATGATAATTCTAAAGTAGTAAGTGTACTGTTTCAAAACATATTGTTTTGATGTTTACAATTTCATGAGGGATTGTCTTAAAAGTACAGTATAACTCTTATATTTCTATAGTTTACAATATTAAAATTTGATGTTTCCTGTATATGGTATCACCATGAAAACTTAATACAGTCTCACTAGGAAAACCTATTATGGTCTCACTGTGAAAGTCTATTACGATCTCACCGTGAAATTCTATTCCAATCTCACCAAAATAACACTTTTTCATTTTATTTACATATTATAGCCCCTATCACTGTGATGGATTAGTTTATCCCTTTTCTTTCCCACACATTTGAATTTACGATGCTCGATATCCCTAAATGATAAAAACGAAAGAAGTTTCACTCTTTTCTTCACTCAATATTTCTTTTCACAAATCATAAGCCATCCTTCACATATTTACTTCTCTTTCCCTCTCTCTCAAACCTTTTTTGAATGCCCATGATGAAGATACCATCTTCTTTGACTCTTGAGAAGCACGAATATCATAAGAAAATTAAAAGAGCACCAAAGATAGCATTGTAAGGTCCTTTGAATCTAAACCTTGTTGATAGAATAGTGTTACCCGAAAAGGAAATATGTCGTAAGTGGTTTTTATCAAGTATATCTCTAGTGTTTAATGTTTTGAAACCGAAGGGGTGGCTAGATTGGTTCACAAAATAGACAAGGCCAATTTACCCAAATCTAGTTTCTCAGTTTTATGAGTTTGTTGGATTCTCATTCAATACATGAGATGGATTTGTTGTGACATGCTGAATCAATGGCCAAAGATGTACCTTTTCATTGAGGGTATGTGCTAATTTCCTAAGGATACCTCACGAGTGAATTATTTTGGACTACTAGAGAGGTTATCCTCCTCCAAGTGAGATCTTTGTTTTTTGAAGAAGCTTTGGGAATCTTGACTGGCAGTAAAACAAAGAGAAGATTTATTTATACATAGCTATTTGATAAAAGAAGATTATTGTTTATGTTTTTTCAGAATCTGATTAGTCCAGAAAAAGGATATTTTTCAACACTCAATTATCATGATGTGTTTTTATACATCATATGAAGAATGTACACGATATTAACATGTGAAAGTACGATATAGATTGTACGTTAGATTTGATAATGAAAACCTCACAGTATACCTCTTTGTCCTACTCAAGGCTAATCTCGGTTATTCTTCATGCTAAAGGTGTGGTTGGACTCGATAAAGAAGTCATTAAGGACTATGAATCTTCTATCTCAAAGGTTAAAGTCAAAAGGATAAAAATTAGTTGGAATCCATGGAGAAAAGAATGGGTGGACGATAATGACATGGTTTATGAAAATTTCAACCTAGTTGAGCATTCTTCATAGCCTAAGAGCATTTCTAATCCTAGTTTAGAACTAGATGAAATTTTTGACTATCATGTTGAGGAGGATGAAGACGATGATGTTTCACCTATAGGTGAAACTGTCCTGGATAAGGAAGACAATGGACCTGTTCCTCTAGTAATTAGTTAGAAAAAAGAACTTGTTCCTAAAAAAATATAGTTTTGGAAGAAGAACCTACTTTGAGATAATATTCTGTTGTTAATATAATGGAAAAGGAAATTCTGGAAAACCATCTAAAAAATATCATTCACTTTTGAATGAAGATGCTTTTTAGGAACACATAAAGGAACAAGATGATCCCAATATCATACTATGTACTGACGAAATAATGGATAAATCCTTTTACATGGATAGAAAATAAATGGGTGAAGCTATTGGGGATGAAATTTTGGAAAAAGATTAAAGAATTAAATCTCTTTGTCCTGTGAGATATTCACTTGTTGACGGGGAGCATCACCCTAATCTGGAAAGTGTTTAAATTCCTAATCCAGTTGATCAAAGAACATTGGATACAAGATATAAATTTCCTAGCTACATTGATGTGAATGATTCCAAATAACCCTCACATAATGGTTTAGATATTTCTACTGTGTTTCAATTGAAATCAGTCTCTTCTCTTGAAGTTACCTCTCCAATGGAACCTGGGTCTATCTCAACTCTTCTTTATGAACCTTCACAAGAACCTTCTACCTTATTGAGTTAGGATGATTTTAAATCCTTTATAGCTACTTTATTAGATGGATTTGAAAAGCTCAAGAACACTCAACCTAATCCTATAAAAAACCTAAGTGAAAGAGCTACCTCCCTATTTTTAAAATAGATCATATGGAAGATTTAGACAAAAATGATTCATGAACTTCGAGGTGTCAGAATTGAGAAAAAATAATTGTGTAATGAAGTGAAGAATATTCAATATATGGTTGAATATATGCAGTGAATATTGAAATCCAGACCATATCATGTTGGTTACCCTGTTTTGGATGTTATTGGTTAGATTCCAGAGGATGTTTACTCTCTAAGTCAACCTAACCTATCTTTTTTAGCTGACAATATGGCTGAAAGAAACCAAAAAATAGTTCAAGAAATGTGTGATCTTGTTATTGGTCTCATAGAATTGGCTGATGAGTATAATATAGGTCTAAAGAATGTTATGAATCAACAAATGTCCATTACATCAGCTGTTACAGCTTCTAGTACCTTTGGACAGTCATCTGACACCTCCTTTGATAGTGATCTGCTCTGAATGGTTGTTAAGTAAGAACTTCAATCAATGATAAGTGGATTTTACAAAGAGTCTCTATCTATGTTTGTCAAGAATAGTGATAATTTTCTTGATTTGGTAATAATTCATTCCAAGATTTCAAACGATGATCAGTAAAAAATTACTTAGAAGGTGTACTTCTACATCAATAGGATTTTCTCTAAGCACGATATGAAAAACAATTTCATGTTCCTTGCAGAGAATCTAAAAATTCATCATGTCACTCAAGCTTTCAAAACTCAAGTTGAAAAGCTAAAAAATTTCACTCTATTATTGGATTAGTTCATGGAGAACTAGATGACATTTAGAAAGTGAGACAGTAAGGTGGTGAGATTATTTCTAACCTCATCATGTTATTGAGGCCATGTTTTCATGTGCATAGCACTGCTATTGTGGCTCATGTAGCTGCACCCTTGCGGCCTAGTTTGTCTCTTTCCTTATTCACCACCTTTGCCTCAACCTCTATGTCTGTCTCTCACGATTTGAGTCAGATTATACTTGTTATCCTTGACCAATAATTTCATCAGTCTTCCACCAAACCTACCATGGCCCCTTCTGTTTTTGGAGGACTCCCTCTTCCTTCTCTGATAGTTGACTCGCTCCCTTCTTCATCTTCTACCTCTGCTCTAGTGGATTCTCTTGATGCTGCTACCTAGGGAAAGAGAATATAGCTAGTGCCAATGAATAGTGAAAACATTATTTTGATAGGGATATTTTCTTATTTATTTTTCCTATTGTTTGTAATGACACAACTTTTTTCATCTAATGTATTGTGACATATTATTGTTTATTCTCTTATTTAATTTTTTTATCTTTTTTATAATAAAAAAAGGGGGAGAGACACATACACTAAGGGACACACAACACACAAAGAATAGATATCTCACTCAAATAATTTTTTATCATAAAAAATGGAGATATTGTTGGACTCCTGCTGTTTAAATCATGTTTTAATGATCACAAATCTTATAAACCCTCAAAAATATTTGTTAATATGTTTCTAGTCATGTGTAAAGATGGTTGGTTTTTTTATGCATTAAATCAATTTTCTCATGATATTGATTCCTATAAATCATGATTGATTATTAATAACTACATTTAACTTTGGTCTATAAGGAATTTCTTTTATGAATGATTAAATATAATTCATTCCATGAAGATTACTTCTTAAGTATATATACAGATATTTGGCTAAGAATGAGAAACTGTGAGTCTGCCACCGGTTATAGTTTTTTGGAAAAAGACCTAGACACAATAACCAGACACCGTGACCCTAACACCGTCACCTAGACATCATGCCCAGACACCATGACCAGACACCGTGACCCAGACATCATGACCAGACGAAGTCAGTGACACTGATTCCTTGCTAAGACACGGTTCAGAGTTTGGAAAAGGACCCAACACCATGATCCTAACACCACATATGTGCTATTGTTCCTGATCTCTATACAACTATTCCATAATAACTGTCTCACCACTCAAAGGAAAAGATAAAGACATCATTTCGTGGTGACACTGTTTCCATGTGAAACCGTTTCTGGACAGTCTATGATACCATTCTTTAATTTGTTTTTTTTGTTTTCAATTTAATTTTTAATGGTCATTTTTTTAGTCTTTTAAATTTACTAAAATAATTAAAAAAAATTGTAGTCATGTCACTTGGCAGTATGAGGTACGAGGTGTAGAATACATGCATCATGTCGGCTCCATCACAAGCACTCTATGAATAAAAATAAAATCATGGCCCTATAACAAGGCGTGGTAGAGCTGTAGAAGTGTGAGCATTCTTGAGAAAAGAACTCACACACACAAAAATATAAAAATGAAGAACACAAGAATCATTCATGAATCCAAAAGCTGGGATACCATAGATTATAGTCCAGAACATCTTCACAATAAAATCTCCACAAAGAAGACAAGCCATATCTGACTATAATCTAGAGCACCAGACTTGCGATACTCTATTTCTCGCAAGAGGACTCAATACTTTCATCTTCTTCATCCTAGAAGTCTAGAGATTCATTAAATTACACTCAAAGATCATATAACTTTATCTCATCATCTTTTCTCTATTGTGTGTTTTTTTAGCTTTGGAGCAGTTTGTGCGTGTCTATATTAAAACCCACACTGTTTCTAGCACTAAACTGAAGGATACTATATATCCATCCTCTCGTATCTTTTTACACTTTTTTACTCCCACTGATAAGTGTGGAAGAAGTCCTTGTATGATCTGGTAGTTTATACCGATGAAGAAATGTGGAAGAGTTTGTGCTACTTGGAAAGTCATGTGCACTTTTGTTTAACCCGATCTAGGGTGAGGATCAAGTTTATTGATATAAACTACTTGGTGGAAGGTAATCACCAAGTGGATTAGGTCTCATCTTGAGAAAGAACCACTTGTTTAATATCCATTGTGTTGTTTAATTTATTTTTCTCTACTTTACTGTAAAATTCAGAAATAACTAGATTTACTTTGATAGTTAATCTTGGATAGAAGTTATAATTTATTTCCCTTATTTTAATAGCATCAAAAGTAATATCAATAACTGATAATCATATTATTGAGAATTAATCAATCTTTTAATAAGTTATTTGAACAATAAAACGTTCATAACTGTATTACCATGATTAATTGGGATATATTTATTTTTATCAGGGAACCATTTAGGAAATGTTTTCAAACAAAAATTTTTAATGTCCCTCAATTCACCCCCATTTTGAGCACTCTACTCCGACCAAGAAAAAAGTTTATTTTTCTCAAACAAATTCTCTGGATATTTTAAATTTGTTTTCATATATAAAAATATCCTTTTAAATTTATCATGACTTGTGGTGATATGATCCAAAATTACCATCTTTATTCATTCTCTAGAAGTTTTATGATTATAATAATGAAATCTTATTGAAACATATATCCTTTCCACAGGTTATAATATGAAGATATTATGAATTGTTTATGATCTTATGGCAGACATATGTGTTGTTTTCATTATGTGATGGTGAGACTAGAATTATATAACTCTCCAATGAACTGGGAAAAGAATTATATCTAATGATATAATAAGGAACATAATGGGGAGTAAACTGAGTTCAATGAGGGAATATTTTTAATAAAAGAGTGTTGGGAGTTAAACTTGAGTAAGGAAATGATGGAATGGGTTGTAAACTAAATTCACTATGATAGTATCAGAATTTATCCTTAACTATGTAAATTATTTTTTATGCATATGTTTGTGACAAGAATGTATACCTTATCCTTATGTAATGTTATCATGGTGCATTATTTACTATTCATGATTCTATAATTTTATGCCATATTACTTTTGATTGACAAAACCTTATTCCATGATTCATGACTATAGATCTTTCCAAGATTGGGTATGATTCTTGTATGTTTTTTTCATGTTCTCATACCATTATGATTATCTTCTTCCTACATTGGATCATGGATTTATATCACTTAAATTTACCATTATTAGGCATATGAGCTCACCATTTTCTATGTTTCTGTTACCAAGGTTATGAAGAAAGGTTTTAAGTATGATATATCTAATAAGAGTTTCAATGGTGATGAAATTAATGAAAAATATTGTAGTTATTTAATTTACATGTTATTTATCTATCCAAGTTTCCAAAGACACTAAACCTTTATGGTTCGTTCATGGATAGTATTGTTATGTAATGAATATTAGACTAATAAGATGTAGTATTTTTTAATGAAAATTTTGAGTCACTATAGTTGGTATCAAAATAATATTAATTACATTTTGAAACATGGATTTGAAAAATATAGTAAGGGATCTTAGTATAATCCTAAGTATAGAATAGTATCCTATGATATGTCAAATAAAGGTGTGTTGATTTCTTGGAAAACACATCCATTTATGTACATTAGAAAAGGGATGAGGTTGTAGAATAGATGCATATAAGGGTAAAAACTCTGAATAGGGTGGACTTGGTGTTAACTCAATCATCACTAGTGCATGTTGAATGGTCCTAATACAACACACCCTATAGAAACTCTAAGGGGATATTCCTATGTTAATTCACATTTTCCCTACAAATCATTATGAAGAATTTGAATAGATGAAAACCAATTATAACATGGGATAACCCTAATGTGTCCTAAATAGAAAAAAAATCAATATTTTGACATACTTTAAATGATTTTCATGATTATATAATTTCCCAATATGATTATTTCTTCTCATAATATGATCTTGGCTCTCATTCAATGGATGAAACTAGAAGATGCTATGTTAATACGAAATGTGACAGACAATACATTGATTTTCATATTGAGTGATTGAATATTGTGTGAAATGGAATGAAGAATATTATTTCTCTTCTAACATAGTTTTCTCAATTAATAAATCATATTGAGATTACAAATTATAAAAGTAAGTGACAATTTGTTATTGTGTACTTTATAATCCATTTCCCATATTCTTTTAATGGGTCTGTTGATTTTCAAATTGATAAGTAATGGATCAGTACCACTAAGAATATATTTTCCATTCTCATGGTCTCAGAATATGATAGTGTTATATTATAATTTTATCATTTGGAAGGAGAAGTGGATCAATGGTATACACTTTTTCAAGAAAATTTTTCAATGAGGATAAATTTACTCATTTGAGTGGTACCATTTTAGGATCTTATTTCTCAATAATTATATTTCATTAAATCTTTGAATGAAAATAGTGATGGAATTACTTGAGTGAAAGCAGAACGATATTAAATCCATTGGTACTTATAAGTAAAAAATTACTAGATTTATGAAGCAAACATATTGTATTATCATTGAATATAAATATAAGATTGATTGATTATTTAGTGCCATAAAACCCAATATATAAACAGAATTAGTTACAATAAATTTTTATACCAATGAATAAATTGTTCTATGTACTATAAAAGAAGAAATGGATATCAGATTCACCCATAAATAGCATATTTTGGATAAGAAAATAAATATGTAATTAAAATAAAATTCTAATTTAAAAATCCTTAGAATTAAAATTTTGAGTTTTTTACTTGTGCTAGAAGTTCAGGAATAATCATGGAGGAAATTGTATTAAGGGGATTGGAAATAGTTTTAAGTATACAAAATAATATCATCATGAAATCAAACTCAGCATAATGGAAATTATTAATCTAATGATGAAAATAGAGATAAATATCTATAAAATACAATGTCCATTCATTAAAGTTTTAACTGAAAAGAAAAAATAAAATTACAATAACTAATTCTCAAAACTGATTCATAATTATTATTATTGACGTTAGAAACCCCTTCTGCCTAAGGAAAAAGTGAAATCTCATGAAATTTAAATTTCTAATGTAGGTGTCATAATGAAGTGGGGAAAATTTTACATCCCATGCACTATAAAACTACCAATTTCTTATTTCATTATAGTCATACACTCTTTTATATATAAATAATTTTTTTAAGTGTATATTATTTCCAAATAAATTAATATTTATTGAATTAGAACTAAAATTTCTTAATGCTATGATGATCACATCTCACATATATGGATCTTCCCTAATTTAGGTTTGTGGTAATTTTCTCCCTATAGATCTTTTTATTCTCTGTTTATTTGAATTTTATAAGATTTTTGGTATTGATTTTCAGTATCTATATAAAACCATATTATTTTTTGAGTTAGGGAAGTCAAATATTTTATTCTAAACCAACCTATAACTTTATATCTGTACAAGGATAAATATGAACATAAAATATAAATTACATCATTTTCATGTGACTTCATGCATATTCCAATGGTGTGTATATCTCAAATGGTTTGAGAGAAACTCAAATTCAAGGATATTCCTATTGTTCAAGTGTTTATTAATGACTTTTTGTAATACTTTATCAGAATTTTTCTAAATTATCAAGTTGTTTCTTTAGTAGAACTCACACTTAGTGATTCCCAAATCTCAAAGACTCCATATTGAATTGATCGGATTTAGTTTCAAGAATTAAAGAAGAAACTCCAATAGAATATTTATAAGGAATTTATTTGGCCTTGTGAACCACCATGTGGTCCACATATTCATTTTTTTATGAATTAGGATGGATCAATGTGACTCTTCATTGATTATTGGGAACTTTACAATATTATAAACAATAATAGGTATATTTTTACTATATTGATGATTTTTTTGATTAGTTATGAGGATCTCAATATTTTACTATGATTGATCCTTGATGTGGATACTATTAATTGAGGATAAAAATTAGATACATACCAAAAAAGATTTCATGCAACCTATGGGCACTTTGAATATATAATGATGTTAATTGGTCTTATTGATTCACTTGTTATATTCATAAATTTAATTACTAGTAATTATATATTTCTTGAATCAATTTGTGGTAGTCATTATAGATTATATGCATATACATTACATGAGTAAGGAAGATAATGAATATAACTTTATTATTATATAGAAGACACTAATGAAAGAAATTTGTATGAAAAATTTACAATGATGGAATTTTGGCTACACAATGGTTCATTTATACGTTATATAATCTCAAGCAGCGAAATATCGATAGATCTATTTGTAAAACCAAAAAAATTCTGGAGATTTCTTGGGCTTGTTTACAAGTAATCTTTTTTTCTTTTGTTGAGTATGTTTCAATTGGGTTTGACATTAGGGTGCGTTTGGGTGAAATTTTGAATTTTTTGAAGGAAATGGGAATTTGCATGGTTAGTGCATGGTTTTCCAAAATCGCACACCCTAGTGTAGAAAACCATGAAACCCCAGATAGTGGGTATTTTTCATGGTTGATGAATGTTTTTTCAAATAGTTCTCTCTCTTAGAAAAAATCAGTGCACCCCCTAAAAGATGTGCATAGTTTGGGGAAGTTGTGGGCCCTGAGTAGCAAACCATGTATGCAAGATTTTAATACCTTGAAAAATATTAAAAAAAATTTGGAACCCCCGTATAATACCCTTGGATACCCTAGCTCGAACCATAATCAATTTACCTCAATTCCAAAGCCTCATGGATGGATTTTAATGTTGTTGGACCTCGTTTTAGGGTTTTTTGAAGTCTAATTGTAAGATATTCGTGTCTTCGGGTATGTGATCTCTTTTCGATTAATCTCCATTTCATCTCCCATACATTTTTGTGTTTTTATCCTTTTTTTTCTAGATCTATATTTTAGGAATTTAGATCTATGCTTTTGGATATAGATCTATAAATAAGAGATATTTATTTGTTCAATCATAATATAGGGTTTTAGATTTTGATCTCATTCAACATTGTTATACTGCTCAAACATTGGGGATTTTCATTGGGCGATCACCTATTAACAAATCAAGGTAGATGGTCAATAATTAAAATCTCATAGTATGTGTTTAAATTTTGTACATGTAATTGTATAATTTATATTAGATCTTTATCAATTTATTTCTTCATTGAATTAATTAATTTTATGATTTAATTAGTTGGGGAGATGTGAAATTGGGGACTTGGGGATTATATATTGAGATGGTTAATTGATGATTTAATTATATTATATTGATATTTAATAATGGATAAAATTATTTGTGGAATTAATTACGATGTATTGAGATTGGGATTGAGATAATTAAATTTTTAAATAATTAGAGGATTTTATGTTTTTGGATATTGATTAATTAATCTATGAATTAATTAATTGGATTGTCATGCTTCATTTATTTGAGAACAAATTAAGGGGATTTATGTGATAAAATAATTTTGGAATTAGTAATGAAATTAAAGTGGTTAGTTTTTTATTTATTTGAATAATAGAACTAAAGTGATTAATTAATTGTTGAATTAATTAATACTATTAATGTAACTAATTATCTTTTGAACTAATTAATATTATTGATGTGATTGAAAAATTGTTGAATTGATTAATGTTACTAATGTGATTAATTAATTTTTGAATTAACTAATGGAATTGTGGTGTTTAACTTATTGATGAATTAGTAATGGAATATATTTGGATAATTAATTGTTTAATTAGCTTTGTGTTGATGAATTGTTACATGGTAATTTAGTTTTGAAATAAATAATTGGAACATGGTTATTATAATGTATGAGTAAAGAATGGTAACATCAGAATTAAATTATGAATTAATGAATGGTAACATGATAATTCAATGGTATAGATTAATGAATGGTAACATGGTCATTCAATTGTGTGAAATATTGAATGGTAAAAATGGAATTCAGGTCCATGATATTCCATGGTATTAGTTCAGCCTATGGCATGGGCCGAAGAAGATATTGAGATACATGTGTCTATGGGAACCCAAGGTGTTTATGTGGATGAATTAAAAATAGTTGATAATGTGATAACTATTTACTTATGTATTTTAATTTATTATTTCTACAACATAAAATACTATTTTTTGAGGGATATTGTTTTATAAGTTGTTGGTGGTGTCTTGTTATGTTTCACTCACACCCTACTTGGTCTGACTCATCAGTACCGAAATAGATTTCATTGCTGTGAGAAAATGCAATGGAAAAGTACCAATGTTATGTGGCTTAGTAAATATGGAGCATGGATATGGGAACTAGACGTAGTTAGGGACCCATTATGGGAGTTTTTAGTTTCTTTACTTTTGTGTTTACATTTGGACATTTGCATCATATATTGACATGAAAAATTTGTTATTCAGTTTGATATTGTATTTTTTTTGTCATCATGTGATATTGGAATCTCTATATTTATGGTTATTTATTTGGTTATTGTTTATTTCTTTTTTTCTGGTGATTTACTTTGAAAAATAGATTATAGTATCACCATGACTCATATTATACCCCCACTTCTACTTAGAGCCCTATGGGATACATGGAGACGTGCTTGAGGTCACGTAGAAAACTTGTTTTGGGAACTGGTGTGTGGAACCTGAGTTGGGACATTACACTCTCAGAGATGTAATTTATTGATAATTTGACTAGGCCAACCATTGTGACTAATATCCACAGTTTTATTGGATTGGAAAGATATTATGGGTTCATTTTTGAAGAGTTTTCCTTGTCCATCTAATCCACTCACTACATTCACATAAAACAAAGTTAATTTCTTTTATACAGTTGAATGTGATTAAAATTTAAAAGAACTGAAGAGATTATTTGTTTGTTCACATATTACTACACTACCCTAAAGTGGATACAGGTTTTTTATCTATAATGATACATCAAATAATGAAATTTTATGTTTTCTTATTCAAATAATTATGGTGATATTCTATGTCACATGATAATTTAATGTTCATGAGTGAAATTACTCAACTCATGATTTATAGTTACCATGATTATTCATTTAATTAATGGTATAGATCCATTATCTAATTGTAGAAATGTGTGACATATATAATGATCATAAAGTTTTAAGTATTTAATCTTCCATAAAGAGTTTGATATTCACCAGTAAAATATTATGACTTCTCAAAAAATGACCACCCTATGAAATCAAACAATGTGGATGTTGCATTGATTCAAAAGTATAAGTCTAGATTATCTATGGTGATGGCTAAAAAAGATCAAATATTTATATATTTTGGAATTATGGACATAAAAATCTTAATAAAATGTCATAAATCAGAAATTTATGAAATTGGTGTTGAACCATCTATCCAAATAATGATTAAATTGGTATAGATGGAAGATGTGGATCTAAAAAAGAAGCTGAGAAATTCCACTAATTCCAAACTGGATTTTGATGAAATGATATGGTTTTGGAATACAGTATATGTTGTGGGAGTTGGTGTCCTAAAACAAACAGTTTGTACTTTGATTACATGAATATTTAATGTATTTAAATATTAAACATCTTATTACATAATCTTCATTGTTCTACATGACTATAATTTAATAATGTAATAATGTGTTTGTTGTAGTAATAAGGTGATAGTAGTTCCTCACTATGATGAGAACCTTGAAGTGCTAAGACAATATTCATAAATATAGTTAGGTGATTGAATTAAAAACTATGATGGGAAACATAGTATATAGACAGTCAGGTGAGAGTACTTTTAAGTTAAAGAGACTTATTTAAATGAAGTTTTCACATGGTAATCTCCAAGATAATAGATTATGAGAATTGACACATAAGTAGAAATTATGCATGTTTTGTTGTAATCAGATATTCCTATCTGTGAGCATGTGTAATGGTCTTTAGACATTTATATTGTTATTAATTAATGTTATGACTTGTGTAGTTTGATTTACTAATGAAAACTATCACATTATATATTGCTCGAAATTTGGTTCTATTGGGTGTGTCACAATTGTCATGTAATTAATGGATAAGTCAAGGAAGTATTTTTCCCTACCATTTATGGAATATGATATCTCATCGCATTAATTGAAATAGAACTGTCGCCTTAAATTCCAAGTTCATGTTGTAACGACGAGTTTATTTCAGGTAGTCCAAGAATGATGAATGAAGCACATAAGATGATGGAACAATCAGGAAACACACATGATAAGATATTGTGATAAAGATATAATGTTACATAGAAAGAGTTCGTATGTGGATGTTTTCATTGTGAATTTATGTTATTTATCTTGGATTATTTGACCTATTGCTAGACAGTAATCTTGGAATCTTGGAAAGCCGGCATAATGCCAATGAAAAAGAATCCTATATGGTTACACACTGTGTTTTTTTGTGGTCTCTATTAAATTCTATATCAATTTAATTAATGGAATAAATATTATTTTCAAGACTGAGGAAGAATTTTATTCAAGTTAAATTGATGACGTAAATTAAATAAATATTTATTCACCGGATTGTGAATAAAATATATTTATTTACTTCATTGAATAGAATTAAATAAATATTTATATACTATTTTTTAAATAATATTTTTACCAGAATTAAACCTGTTTTGGGTGTTCAATAAATGGAATAAGAGTTTAAATGGACCAAGATTGTATCTGTTGATAAAATAATTATTTACAATCCCATAAATAAATATTATCCAGTTTTCTCAAGAAATAATAATAATATTGTTATCATTTTTAGGCATGATATTTTTTTATGGTTTTGTTTTATCTAAGTTGGAACACCACAAATAATGATATTTTTATTGTTATTATTTGGAATTGGTTTTCTCTAATTGTTATATTTTCATTTTATTGTTGTTTCACAATTAAAAATTGTTAATAAAACCCCATGTTGATTAATAGGTACGTATATCTATTATGCGAAACACTGGTGAATTGAGAATTATTGATCCAAACATTTTCTCTTTCGACCCCTCTCATCTCTCCCTCTTAAGAAAGATATATGTTCGTTAAGACCAAAGAATGAGTGATCAAAAAAGATCGACACAAGATATTCTCTTCTCTGCTCTAGCACCCAGAGAACAAGTGGCATTGTTTGGAGACAATTGGATCATGTGTGCATCACCTCTAGAGGTATTATACTTTGGATCCTTATGATTGCAACAAATACAATCTAGAAGGGTTGTTTCAAATGATCGATTTTCATCAATTAATAATGTACCAAGGACCTAGTTATTTAATTTCTTCAAAAATTAATAAATTAATTTCAAAAATGATTTGAAAGATCCTCTTTCTCATGTCTGATTCATTTCTTATCTTTATCTAAATCATTGATTTTAATATGTGGATACTAGCATTCACCATTTTGTTGATCCAAAATTCATCTTCAATTATAGAAAAATGAATAATGGGCCTTTCAAACTGTTATTCTTCCGCTACATCTGGATCCTACGAGTGGGATAAAAGTGGGCTCTTCATCCTTTATAATTATTTAAATAACTCATTGATGATTTAAAATTTAGTAAATTAGTTTTTCAATTAATGTTTAATTATCTTGTAAATTGAATTTTCAGAACATTTCTTTCTGTTTTCATTTCTCATAGATATAACATAAATAAAAAAATTGATAAAACTTAAATCAGGGATCTCATTAGGAGCCACTGATGATTCAGTCTAGGTCACACAATAGTACACACAATGTATTCAGAGTTATATGTTTGTGTGATCTTCCATACACACCATGTAATAATTATTACACAACATGTCTTTGTGTTCAATGAATCAAGATTAATTCAACAATTATTCCAGTAGTGTGCATTAATGACACATTGTGTAGTTAATTCTTACACCACGTGTTGACCAGGGCAGACTATCACACATTCGGTTGGATTAAATTCCATGTGGCTCACTGGACATGGTTTGTACTCCCTTTAGATGGAGGTCCAAACTATGAATCCAATACACAGCTAAGATGGCTGGTAATCGTGTAACCCATATACAACACGGCCTCTATCCCACTAGACACACTATGTACTCCAAGATTTCTGAAGTATGCCCCACATGATGAGCCCTTAGGCATGTACTTTAGATATGATGGTGAAGGCAGTACATTCCATGTAGTCAGGACTACACACCTTTTACTTTACAAAATTAACCAGAATTAAATCTTTAATGTTTGTGTAATGTTCATAATTACATATCAGGTATATTTGAACAGATTTTCACCATTTTACTTCCAATTTTGTGGATTAGAATAAATGATAATTCAAAAAATGATCAAGATAAAAGGATTGATTAATTAAAGATAGTAACTAATCTATTAGTGTATGATTTTTATTAATAATAACGATTAATGAATTGAATTATAGGTTTATTAAATGAAAAATTCATTCAACATATATAGATGATCATGAGCTAGACTGGAACTTTTTATGTGATTGGTTCTCGTTAAATTTATTTTAAATGAATTTGTTGGCATGTCTTCCATCTCTCCTCATTAATATGTAGGGATTTCATGGCCATAATTTCTTTTATGTAAACCCCCTTTTACCCATCACCTACATGTGAGTTAAATAGAATATGTAATGGATGGACCTCCCATGCATGAGGAGGTAGTTCACATACGGATTCGAGGTGAAACCAATCCAAGGAGATACAAATGTGGATATGTTGAACAATGTAGACATGAACCATAAATGGTTCAAGGTTTTTCTACCATAGTTCAATGGTTAGTTTATCAACTACTAGATAAAATAACCATTATAAGAACTCATGACCAAACCCATTACATTATTTTATTTCTTTCAGTAGCAAGGATTATCATTTGGGATGTATTATCATGACTAAATAATTATTTAATTGACAATAATGAATAGTGGAGCTAAAATAAACCAGGAAAACACATAAAAAATATCAAGACATGGTTTATCACTTGAGAAAGTTCAACTTAATATTAACATGCATTTGATATAGATAATTAATGAATTTACACATAAGAAATAAAAATACCTCAATATAATATTAAGTCAAACTATTCCTTTTGTTACTTGATTAATGGAAAGACTAAATTAAAATAATTGTTTTACCAACCCTTATTGGGACACAAAATTTTATAAAGGAAGATCTTATGAATTTTTTGGGTAGAATTAACCATTTTAAATCAAGGGGAGTAGCCATTTCTAGACTGGGTGAAAATTTTGAGTCAAGTGTTGAGGATATCCCTGTTAGGATTTCAGGATTGGGGATTCCACTCAACCGATCATGGATATGCAATCCCACATTTGGCAAAGTCGTTCATACCTAAATACCTTCAAATAGCATGACCAACCCTTGTTGTAGTTATGTAAAGGGTAATTTGGATCATTTCAACTAAAATGTCCTATAAACATTAAATTCCAAGCTCAATGTTGAGGGCCATTGGGAATTGATAAAATAGTGGGAGACTTAATAAAATTAATTTATTATTCCACATAAAATGTAATAAACAATGTTCTAATTATCCAATATTTTATTTGTAGAAAAAAAATGACAAGATCATCGACCACAATATCCCTATGATCAATAATGGATAAAGAGAACATCGTCACTGATAGTAACATCAAAGAATGGTTTATATGACTTTGGGTCATTCTATGTCATGGACATAAATCTTACATGTTTGAGTCCTCATTACCTGATCTTCCTGCCTAAGAGGTGACTAATGAAGAGTTCATGGTCTATGAGAAACATATAAATGATATGGTTGATGGTCAATGTTTGTTGGTGTCATCAATGTATAATGAACTCATGCATTCTCATGAAAACTTGGTTGCCTATAGAATGATTGATCACCTATATTGTCTTTACTGAGAGAGAGAAATACATGAATAATGTGAGATCTCTAAGGAAATCATTCAATGAAATCCTAGATGGGGTTCCCCAGCTTGGCCTCATGTAGTCATTATAATTGTCTACATTGAACACCTATAGTTTCAAGAGTTTAAAATCACTAATGAACTAGGTACAATCTCATTCTTGCATCACTCTCTCATTGCTACTCTGGTTTTGTTGTGAATTTTAATATGAACAAAATTGATAAGTCTCTACCAGATCTTCTTATCCTCCTTCACCAAGTGGACAAAGAGATGAACCATGAAAATCATTATGTCTTTATGGTGAATAAGAGGAAAGGGGAGGTGAAGATCTTTAATCCAAAAGCTTCTTCATGACCTTCTAAGAAAAGGATGATCATAGTGGTGGAAGGGAATAAGATGTTGTTTGTTTCACCTATGGAAAGAAGAACCATTGGAAGAAAAACTGGACCCACCTAAAGAAGTATGGGGATGCTTTAGGTGTGTTAGTTATCAAGTTCAATAAATCTGTTTCTTTAAATTGTGTTTTAGATACAACATGTGGTTCACACATTTGTATCCAAATATAGGGACCAAGTAGATTCAATAAAATTGAATGAGGGGAGGTTGATCTATGAGTATCCAGTAGAGCTAGACTTGTTATTTTAGCTATTGGGGACTACCGCCTCGCGTTTCAAATTGGGATGATCTTGGTATTAAAAGGTTTTTATTATATGCCTTCTGTAACAAGAAACATTATTTAGGTATCCTGACTAGATACAAATGGATTTATTTTCATGTTCTGAAATGAATATTGATTCTTTTATAAATATATCATTTTTTTTATAAGGCACATTTATATAACAGTATTTACGTGTTGGATTACACAAACAAAGTATGGGTAATCGATAATAAATCTACTTCACATGAATCCTACCACACCTACGTTTTGTATCACAGACTAGGTCATGTAAAATAGAAACACTTGAAAAAGTTACATCAATATGGATGTTTATATTATATCGAACTAAAATCATATGGTGTATGTCACACAAGTTTAAAATGAAAAATGACTAAATCCCCATTTATCGGGAAAGGTGAAAGGGCCAAAGATATTCTTGAATTCGATCATACTGATGTGTGTGGACCATTTCCTGCTAATGCAATTGGCAGGAACTGATGCATCAAAACTTTTATTGATGATTTCTGTAGATATAGATATATCTACATAATGAGTTATAAGTCAGATTCTTCTTATAAGTTCATGGAATACAAGAATGAAGTTGAGAACCATCTTGGTAAGAAGATTAATAAACTCCTCTCAGAATGAGGTGGATATTATCTTAATTAACACTTCATTGATTACGTATGGATGTTTGGGGTCTTATCCCAGATCACTCCTCTATACATGCCCAAGTGGAATGGTGAAAGCAAAAGGATGAACCACAACTTGTTGGACATGGTGATATCAATGGTGAGTCATGAATGTTATCCATTATCCTTTGGTGGATATGCATTAAAAATAGTGGAACACGTACTAAACCAAGTGACAACTAAATAGATAAATGGTATTCTATATAAGCTTTGGAGAGGAATAAAAGACTTGTTATTGAATATAAATATTCATTGAAGCGAATCCTTTTTAAGGCCTCTTTTGGTAACAAACCCTCACTCTAAGGCACAAATTATAACTTTATAGGAAACCCCAATGAAATAAGGGATATTACCTATACATCCCCTCAGAAAAAAAAGTTTTCAGATGAAAGAGAATCCATATTCCTTGAGATTAAGCACATATCCAAAAGAGATATTGGGAGGAAGATAGACTTCGATGAAGTCGAGGCTCAAGGTACACAATATTTGGTAAAGGATAAGATTCCAAAAATCCCTATATAAGAATGATATGTTCTAGGGACACAAGTACTACGTAGGAATACAAGAGAGGTTAGAGAACTTAAACAGTATGGATTTATAGTTACTGAGGATGTTGACTCATTATTAGTTGATAATAATGATCCTCTAACCCAAAAGGAAGTAGTAAGTGGAAAATATGTTACCCAGTGTCAAGAAGCAAGAAATTATGAAATGTAATCTATGTACCACAACAAGTATGAATTTTTTATTGATACTCTAGTAGATGTAAATCCGATTGGTTGAAAATTGGTATTCAAGAAGAAATAGAACATGGAAGGAAAATTCAGTACCTATAACACCAGAATAGTTGCAAAAGTGTTTATTTAGTGTCAAGGCATTTACGACGATGAAACATTTTTACTAGTTTCAATGCTGAAATCCATGAGAATTATAAAGGCCATTACCTCTTACCATGACTATAAGATTTGGAAAATGGGTTTCAAAATAGCCTTCCATAATTGGAAACTTCATAAATATGCCTACATGATGCAACCTGATATTTTTGTGACTCCAAAATATGCCAATAAGATATGAAAGTTGAAAAAAATAATTTATGGATTAAATAAAGAATCCAAGTCATAGAACGTTCATTTTGATGAAGATATAATGAAATTTGGATTTATACAAAATGAATGTGAGCCTTGTTTCTACAAACAGTTTAGTGGGAGTGCTTTAATTTTCCAAATTGTATATGTTGATGACATAACACTTAATAGAAATGAAATACCTGTCTTGCCGTATTTTAATGTATAGTTGAATAAATGATTCTCCATGAAGGAATTAGGTGAGGGAACATAAATACTTGGGATCAAGATCTATCATGATTGATCTAAGAAGATGATGTGCCTATGTCAAAGTATATACATTTAAAAGATACCAACACGATTCAGTATGGAACAATCCAAGCGTGAACTATTTCTAGGGTCACATGGAATTCATCTTTCTAGGAAAATGTCTCTTCATATGTGTGAAGAAAGAAATATAATGGAAAGGATTCCATATACAACAGTGATTGGGTCAGTCATATATGAAATGTTATGTACTAGACTAGATGTCGCATTTTCATTGAGTGTGGTAGTAAGATATCAAGCTGATGCAGGTGACCACCACTAGATGGAATTCAAACTATCCATATGTCTCTGATGTGTAGTAAGGATATGTTCTTTGTTTATGGGGTAGATATGGAACTACCCATCATATGATATGAAGATTCTAGTTTCCAAACAGATCAAGATTACATGATGTCGCAAATGGGATACATTTTCACTTTGATTAGAGGTGTTGTGAGATGGAAGAGCTCAAATAAAGGTGTCGTCACAAATTCTATTATAGATTCCGAGTATATCTTCAATTCTGTGGTAGCTAAAGAAGCGGTTTGTATGTGGTTCTTCATCGACGAGATAGATTTGTTTCCTAGCATTAAATATCCCAAAACAATATATTCTGATAATACTTCAATTATGGCTCTCGCAAAAGAGCCAAGGTCACATCAGTAGATGAAGCATATACTATGGAAGTATCATCTCTTGAGGTATTTTTCTCAGAGTGGTTAAGTTTTAGTGAGAAGTAATTCAATGTAATAATACATGGTAGACCCATTGTCTAAAGCCTTGACTTAGCAAAAAACATGATCATCATGTATGGTCTAGTAGACATAAAGTCACAGGAAGTTGGATCTAGTCTAGGTGGGAGTTTGGTGGAGCTGGTGTAATAGAACTAGTTGTATATACATTCATTGCATAAATATTTAATGTTTTTAAATATTAAACATCTTATTACATATTTTTCATTGTTCTGCATGACTATTATTTAATAATTTCCTAGTGTGTTTTTGCATTAACAAGGTCATAATAGTTCCCCACTATGATGAAAAACTTGATGTCCAATAACAATATTAATAAATATAGTTCTGCGGTTGGATGACATATTATGATGGGACACATAGTATAATGCCCCGACCTTAAACAATGCATAATCTTTAGTTAAGATAAGAATTCTCATTTTGGATCTTATTAGGTATTGAGTTTTACAGAATTAGGCTATTTCTATTACATTGCATCTCAAATATAACGAAGTAGACACTTCTAATCTATCCATTTGTTCACAAAAATGAAACTCCTTAAATAAAATATGAAATATTTTCTTGATAAAAATCATCATAAATTATTCCTTTCTCATAACCTTCCTTATTACCAGAGAAATACATTTCAAAAACATTGGATGATCCTAAAAATCTCAGTAAGGGATATAAAATAAAGGATGAAAACATTAGTCCATGAAAACATAAAAATCAATGAAATCAAACTTTTTACTCATAAAACATAATCTCTTTAACATACCTCCTGAGATCTTAATATTTATGAATAACTCATAGAAATCATCAATAATAAAGGTAAATTTTGGAATCCCTAACTTATTTACTTTGTAACATTCAGTGCTATAGAGGGATTATCCTTCCTGGTTATGTTTGGAATACCCATCACAATATATTCCATAAATCACATATAAGAATCTTTATCATCTACCTCTGTCAAATTACCCATAGCATTGGAGAGTTATCTCGGTCTCACCCACCCTCGTTTTATCATGGAACCACCCATATACATGAACAATGCCAAATAACCATAACATCATCATAACACATTAAACAAGCACAATGTAAAGATAACATTTCCACATTGTAATCACAATATATCATTTCAAGATATTGAAATAATCAATGCTTTCTCAAAATCATTGTAAATACCAAAATATTTAAAAAGGATAAATGGTATATACTTTCCTTTTACAATCATTACAACTTATTAAGGTATCCAAATATCAAAGAATGCTTGTGACACCATAAAGGTCATTGTTATGACATAATATAAAAATAAAAATTCCCTTTATCATTAAGTAAAATTCTTAATAGAAAAATTTTCATTTTGAAAAACATTTACTAAAATTAAAATAAATATGGTATAATTATACACCAAATAAAATAAGGTCATGTATAATCCAAAATATGCCTCAATGAATGGATACTGAGATGAAGTCTTACCTTGAGTCTGACTTGTCTCATTCATTCTTCATAATTTAGAATAATAAAATTATGTTACTTTATACTTTATTAAGAACCATTTTAAATTTTATTATTTATTTTATATTTCTTATTATCATCTTATAAAAATTACACAATTATTTATGATCACATCGGTCGTTTTGTCAAAATTCGGTACTTCAGTCAATAATGAACATGTTTTGATGAAAATTGTCCATGTAGTCAAAATTCCATCATCCAAAAAATATTAGTCAATATTTATGTATCATATATATCCAGTAGATATGAATTTAGAATAGTCCAAAAATTTTGGATATAATAAATGAAATGCATCGTTCAAGGAGATGGTAGGTTATATGTACGCATTAACGCTACTTTCATTTATTTTTCATATTGAAGGAATTAAAACTAAATGATACATATATATATTATAATTATAGTATAATATCATATTGTATATACTTTACAAAATTTCTTTAAATCTATCCTTTATAAGTTCCTTGTACATCAAGAACAAGTCATATCAATTTGAGGGGGATGTAGTTTGAACTTCCTCAAATGAAATTACCATATTTACACATTACGGAAAGCAAAAAGGTATGATGTAAATAAAAATACATAACAATGGAGATAATATAGATATAATATATATCATATATAAATATAGTTCCATCATAATGGACACCATGAGAGGTGGTAGGATGAAATTGAACAATCATCAGTTCGTGAGGCATTAGTTTTCTGAACACTGAAACTGTATGTTCGTATCCATTATATAGAAGTGTGTGTAACTATAGTTAGAATACATGTCATAAAAAATACTAGTATATTTAGTATAAAAGTGTTTTAATCTAATCAAATAATAATAAGATCGTAGGGAGTGGAGAAGGAAAATAAAGGAATGGAACTTGAGAGAAGACGTTACCTCTTAATCAGGTAGCTTCTATTGATTTGAGCCAAACAGATTTCTTGAATTTCATTATTCCCAAGTTAAGGATTATAGGAGTATGGGAGGGATATTTGGAGCTTTTATGAGTAGAATTTGGATGATCCAAGGTGCTTTATATGTGTGAGTAAGCGGGTAGATGTGGTGTCCTTTTATAAGAGGGTGGAGAGTTACATTAGAATGTTCTTGAAATATTAATTTATTATAAATTTAGTTTCAGTTTCAAATGGAACAAAATCATTTATTTCAAATATAAGATTTTTTGGGGTCTAAATAAAAAAAATAGATTCACACTATTTTAGGTCAAAACATTAACTTTATCTTTTAGCTTTAACCCTTAGAAAAATTATTACCTCTTACCATGTATTCTGTCATTTTCATAATATATAGTTACTATAGTTACTATAAAATTACAAGAGAACCAAAATTTGATCATTAATGATATTTTTAACATTATATTAGTTAGATAGAGTAATAAAAAAAATTTAAGACTATTATATTATTTAAGAAAATAGTTTTCTGTTTTAAGAAAACACTTAAAAGTCATTTATGTCAATTTTGACATCATTTATGTCAATTTTGACACCATTTTGAATAATCAAATTACATTTATTTTAAAATTTATAATATCATTTATTTGAATCCTTTTTTAAGGAAGCAATCATTACATCATCATTGTGTCAAAATTAAATTTATTTATTTAATGTCTAAAATAAATAAAATTTCATGATATAGGAAATATTTTCACCATTATAATTACTATTTATAGTTGAATATATCACATATATTACCCCATATAAAAATTGTTTTATTAAAAGATACATGTTTTTGTTATATTTCCCTTTTATTTAAATTAAAAATTATAAAATGTTCTTTTCCCACCCATGTGGCTCCCAAATGCCAAAGGTTCGTCATAAGGATGCTAATGGTAGAAAATATCTCAAAAAATAGTATTAGGAAACTTTTTAGAGTAGTTTTATATTATTATAATATTATTTTTTAACCTTATTTTCCTTATTTACTCATTAATAGTAGTAAATAAAAATAATTAATAATGTTATTATCCATAATGTCCAAAAATAAATTGTACCTATCAACACAATCTGAACCATCTGATTCCAAATTTGGAATCATTTTTTTTCCATTTTGAAAATAGCAATTGTTTTCATTAATTTAAAATTAATTCTTGTTCTCAAGACCAGAAAGTATGTTTTTAAGAAAAAAACTACCAAAATATTGACATGTGTTTCTACACAATTAAAATGTGATATTACTTCCAATGACCAAAATTAGATTAAATAAAAAAAATAAAATTACACTTTAAAACCAATTAACCGGAAAATCTAACAATATAAATAAATTAGATGAAAATGCATTTTTGAATTAAAATGGTTTATTTTACACTATTCATTAAAATATGAATTTTTATCTGAAAATACCAAATATTCATCGAAAGTAAATTAAAATGTCCCGCTTCTAATGAATAAGTTTATTTGGCCAAATCGAATATATAAAAGTGACAAAAACTATATTTAAAAGGGGTTCTTCATCAAAAGTTTGTAAAAAAACCTTTTAAAAAATATTAGAGTATTTCATGCTTTAAATCAGATTCATTCTTATTTTAAGCCTCTTAAATATATTACATAAATGTAAAAACAATTAAAAAAGTATATAATCATAGTTTTGTTTGTTCTGTTCATTCCCACCAATACGATGGCTTGGCCATGTCTACCATTTATTATAATAATATTATATTATTTTTTGGTATAACTAAATGTTGTGTGCAACATAATATTTCATAGAAACCCATTGTTGTGTGTCAAGTACGCTATCCGAAAGAGTATCCCTTTAACAAAAAATTAATATCTTGTTCTTAAATATCGATAGATATGAAAACATTTTATTATATAAGTACCTAGGATCCTACATCATTCCCCTTTTTATGAATGACTTCCTCGAAATTTTATTAACTTATCAAATAAGTGGCGGTATTTATGCCTCATAAAATTTTCATATTCCAATGTTTCATCTTCATCCATATGGTTGTCTTCACAAAAACATTACCTGATTAATTACCCAATTCCACAACACATTCTATCAATGGTAATGAATTTGGAAGGTCTATTCCTCATAAGAAATATTCTCTTCTAACTGAAATACCTCTGGAATCAAAACTTGATATGGATCTGGCATATACATTCCCAACATTAACACATTAAAAACATTGTGTACCATAGACAATTTGTAGGCAAAGAAACTCTGTATTCAATTGATCCTAATTTCTCTAGGATTTCATAGGGTCCAATAAACCCCAAACTCAGTATTCCAATCATACTGAAATGCATCACACTTTTCCATGGAGAAACATTGAGAAAGGCATGATCACTAACAATGAAAAAAAGATCCTTCCTCCAATTATCCACAAAACATTTCCCCCTATATTGATCTATTCTCATGTGATTATGAATCAACTGAACATTTTCAACCATCTCTTCTACCAATTGTGGTCCCATTAACTTTCTTTCACCTATTACATTCTAAAAAGTTGGAGTTCGACACCTATTTTTATATAATGATACAAATGGTGTCATCTATATACTAGAATAAAAAATTTTATTATTAGAAAACACAACCAAATAAAGATGTTAGTCCCAACTTCCCTGGTAATTAATTAAAAAATCACGTAGCATATCTTCCAATGTCTCAATTATTCATTTTGACTGCATATCGGATTGTGTATGAAAATATGAACTAAAATTTAATTCAGTTCCAAATGATTTCTAAAGCCCATTACAAAATTTCGATGTGAACCTATGATCATGATCGGATACAATGGAGAGGGGAAATCAATTTAACTTGATTGTCTCTTTAACTTTCATTCGAGAAGTTCATCCAGAGTAGGTATCTCAAATAAAAATACAATGACCAGATTAAGTTAATCAATCAATAATAACCAAGATTCCATTGTTACCTTGAGAAGTATTTGTTAATTCCACTACAAAATTAATTGACATATTTTCCGATTTCCAATATGGAACTGTAAAATTCTAATGCATCCCTTTCATTAACTATTACTCTATTTAACCTATTTACAAATCAACCATCTCAGTGTAAAGTCAGCAATATTTCTTTTCATTCCATCACACCAGTAATACTCCCAATGATCTTTGTACATTATAGTAATGCCCAAATGAACTAAAAAAATGAGAACTATGAGCTTCATATAATAACGCATTCTTAAACTGTGAATCACAAGGAACATATAATCTCTTTACAAACTTCAAAATATAATCTTTATTAGTGTTAAATTTAGGTAACATACCCTTCTGAACAAATTCTACATTTTTCTGCAACTCACTATTTTCTTTATATGCATGATTTATTCTGTCTGATAGATATGATGTCACTACCACCTAATAAAAAAAGAATCCCAAACACCAACAACTGCCAATCCAAAATTCATCAAATATAAAACCAAACGATCTCATTCCAAATACAGTATGGATAATGTGGCATTACTCTTTATACTCAAAGAATCATCCACTTTATTGTATTTTATTGGATGGTAATGATTTTTAGAACCATAATCCCTCATTAATTCTAGACATCCTCTCTATCCCATGTTCAATTCATTCTGAGTGAATATATAATTCAAACATTTTTCATCATTATATATTTCACACTTTATGCCATACAAATGGCTCCTCCAAATTTTTAAAGCAAAAACAATAGAAACTAATTCCATATCATGTGTAAGATAATTTAACTCAAGAGTTTTCAACTAACCTGAAGCATAAGTAATTACTTAATCATTCTATGTTAGGACACATCCATGTCCTTTCTATTAAGCATCACTATAGATAAATAAATTACCATTTATGGAAGGTAGTGCCAAAACTTGAAAATTCACCAATCTTATTTCCAATTCTTGAAAACATTCCTCAAATTATTTTTTCCAGATGAACATAACAACCTTTTCAGTCAGCAGGCAATTTAACCCCACAAATCTTCAACAAACCTCAGGTAATAACCTAATAAAACAAGAAAACTATGAATCTCATTTATATTTGTGGGTCTTGGAGATTCTTTAACAACTGTTTTTTAGAAAGGTCAATAGTTATTCCATCTTTAGAAACAATGTGACCATGTAATGATATTTGTTGTAACCAAAACACCCACATTCTAAATTTACCAAACATTTATTTTCTTTTAAGGTTTTAAAGACCACTCTTAAAGGATTTTCATTCTCTTATTTACTTTTATAATAGACCAAAATATCCTCAATAAACACAACCAAAAATATATCCATGAAATCATGGAAAATTCTATTCAAAATATCCATGATTATAGAAGGAGTATTAGTTAACCCAAATGGTATAACTACAATTTAATAATGGAAATATCTAGTAAAAAATGTTGTCTTCAGAATCTCTTCCTCTTTTACTTACAACTGATGGTACCCCAACATCATATAAATATTGGAAAATTAATAATATCCCATGATTAAATCAAACAAATCATCAATATGGGGAAAATGATGCTTCTCTTAACAGTGTTGTTATTCAAGGCTGAGAAGTCTCATTGAACCATATTTCTTTTTAACAAAAAATATATGATCACCCCATGGTGACGTGCTAGGTCGAATAAAACCTTTATCTAGTAACTTATAAAATTGCTTCTTTAACTATAAAATTTAAATTTGATCTATTCGATAAGGGGGTTTTGAAATTGTCTTAGCATTGAGAACCAAGTCAATCATAAATTAAACTTCTGGATTAGGTATTATTTTAGGAAAATAATTAGTAAAAAACATCAATATACTAATTGATCAATGGAACATCATTAATCTGAACAGTTCCTTTATTTTCAACAATATTTGAAAGGTAACATTCATTTCCATCTTTTACTAGTTTCTCATATTCCTTTTATGTTATCAAAAGTAAGGGTCCATTATTGTACACAAACTAAAATTCATTCTGAAAAGAAACCCCTTTAGCTTTGTAGTTAGTTGTATCATGATAACTGGAAATCGAATCCATATGAAATATTTCATCAAACACTACTAGAGGAAAAACAATAAGTTTGTACATATATTATTTCTTCAAACAAGGACATGATGGTTCTTATTATTTATTTTTGTCTCATCATTTCTCCCAGGTGTTTTTACAACAGGTTTATGATTCATAACATGAGATGGAATTACAAATTTACTAAAAATTTTCTCATAAATGAAAGAATATGTAGGCTCAGAATCAAACAACACATTTTCATATTCTGAATAAAAAAATATTGTACCTGATACTACTTTATTTGATGTCCAAACATCTACTGATGTAGTTGTAGAGGATTTCACCACCCCTTTCTACTCGTTTCCCATCTGCTTTCCATCATTTGAGTTCTTCATCGGACACTCATTTTCATAATGAGCCATTTCATTTCACTTAAATAATTTTATTGACTGTAAATATGATTTGGTCTTACCACTACCCATATTTTTTTATGTGGAATTACGAGACTTATGTCCCATATTACGAAATTAGAAGCATATAAAAGAACTCAGAAGGCTTTCCCCAGTATGATTTTTACTACAATTTTACCAAAATATAAACTTATGTTTCTTATCAGTTGACTTTTTTTAATAACTATTCCCCTTCTTCTGCCACCTCGAACTCTTTTTAAATTGTTTTTTATAGAACACCTGATCATAAAAAAAACTCCATTTCTACCGTATCCGCACATCGTACAAGTTTCTAATAACTTTTTAACTCACTAAAATCTAATTCCCTTCGATATTTTATCATTAATCTTGTTTAAAAATGATTTATTTTACTATCAAGATCCTAGAAAATATTTCAAGCATACCTTGACAGTCGACTGAATTTTTCTTCATAAGTAGGCACTGAGTCATCCTACTTCCTCTATTCCAATAATTGTTTTTTCATATTAAGTAAAACTACCTTAGGAAAATATTTCTCAAGGAACATAACTTTTACTTCATCCCAATCAATAGAATTAATCTCCACACTATCCCGGATATTTTTAACCACCGACCACCATTTATTGACTTCACCTTCAAAACGGTAGATAGAATGAAAAACCTTTCGATGTTCTGAGCACCCCATGACATCAAAAATATTTTCTAGTGCTTTAATCCACCATTTAGCTAGCTGGTTGTTAAATGATCCTCTGATTGAGTGGGGATTTTGTCTCATGAAATGATCAACTACTAAAATGATAGTTTTTGGTTGATCTGGATGATCTCGTGCATGGATACCACCACCATTTATATCCTGATTCAACTATGCCAATAATACAACAAACCGTTCAATTCTGATAACGACCATTTCAGGTTTCTAATTTAGGAGGTTTTTTTCCTGTTGATGTCATCCCATCAAAGGTTCCCTATTTCCTCCACAGAAAACCATTATGAACATAGACATATCTTAGATGAAGAAACATTGAAATATTCAAATTCTTAATCATTCCAATATTACCATAAAGTGCTAATAATTTATGTATATTCATTTAACAATATCAGAACTCCTAAAGATCTCTATACCGACCTCTGATGCCTACTATAAGGCTCCATCCTTAGACAAAACATAATCCTGAGTTAAGTCATGAATTCAAATTTATTTTCTTTTCAAGATTAGAGATTTAAAGAATTAGGGCATAACTTTTACATTACATCTAAAATATTTCAATGTTGGAACTTCTAATCTATCGACTTTTTCAAAAAATTAAAACTCCTTAAATAAAACAAGAATTATTTTGTTTATAAAAATCATAATGAATTTTTCATTTCTCTTAACCTTCCTTATACCCTATGAAACGCATTTCAAAAACAAGGGATGAGCATAAAAAGATCAGTAAGGGATATAAAATAAGGAATGAAAACATTAGTCCACAAATATATACAAATCAAGGAAATCATAATTTTTTACTCATAAAACATAATATCTTTAGCATACCTAATGAAATAATAAGATTTATGAATGACTCATAGAAATCATAAATATTAATGGTAACTTGTGGAATCCATAGTTGATACATATATTTCATACATATATTTTTGAGTAGTTTAATTTTTTGGTTTGGTACATTATTGAATGATCGTTCAAAAATTGGAATATAGTTATTGGTTTAGGTTTTTTGGAAGGAAATGATGAATTTTTGAAAAATGAACAAAATGTTGAAGAAAAACTATCCAAACGACCCTTCTCGCTGCTTCTCTTCACTCGCGGTGTGACACCAGATTTTTGAGAAAGATTCAAAGATTGAAACTGAAGAAAAATTCATTACACATCATTAAGGGCACATACACGTCATAAACTTTTCAATCGAAGTAGAAATGTTAAATAAAAGTCATGACAATGGAACATGTTGTGAACTTCAAGTACCCGTCATGTACCACCAATACACGACGTGATGATAGTCAAATCAGTGCACATAATTTTTGTGGATTCATTATGATGGATGAAAAAGTGGATCTGAGGTAGACAACCTTTACCCCATATACACGTCATGTAGGTGGTGACGCGGAGGAAAAAATAATGTATCTTGGGCTGTGGGGTTGGATGGGTTTTCCTATATTAGGAGGCCACCATCCACTTTTGAAGAAATCATGGGATGAGAAGAAGGAAATAAATCATTAGAAGATGAATTAGTGATTATCTGGAGCTGTTATTCACTGCCTTTCATCCTCTGGTTCACAAGATGATTGCTCGTAACTTGAGCTAGTTGTCCCTCTTGTGCGAGTTGATATGATTTTTAGGGGGAGTGCTGCTTAGGGATTGTTTTTCTTTATTATATTAATGTTTTGGATTGTCGAGAAAATCATTTATCATTTCCAATATATTGTTTTTCATAATTTCATGACCATTTCATGTGATTTTAATAGATTTATTACATTGATTCAATTAATTAGCCTACATTGCCCATGAACATTAGGCAATCTAGGATAATTATGTTTAAACATAGTTTTGGGCTGCATATTTTTGTGATTGAACTTTGTAGATGACCATTTCAAAGATTCAATCATATGATTAGGATTGTATACCAAGACCAAGGATCCCTACTGACTCAATTCTGACACCAAAACTGAATAAACACACTCTCCTGAAAATCCCTAGCACATGCCCCAAAAAATCACTAAACATATAATT
This sequence comes from Viscum album, assembly GCA_963277665.1. Taxonomy (NCBI): domain Eukaryota; kingdom Viridiplantae; phylum Streptophyta; class Magnoliopsida; order Santalales; family Viscaceae; genus Viscum; species Viscum album. Next base: position 1,976,849,533 of record OY728153.1, on the reverse strand, counting down.
TCTGCATCCATTGATTCCCAACCCAATCTTTGTTTCAATTATTTTATTTTTCTCCAAATAAATTAAACAATTTCAATTTCAATTTATTAATTAATTTCAAACATACGGATTGTCCTTGTGGGTTCGACACTTGGACTTACCAAGTACAACACTTTGAGTTAGGATAATCTGAGTTTTATAAAAAAAAATTTTATAGATTCATAAGAAACAAACGATGCCCTGTGGGGATGTCAAGAACACACATACTTTATAGCTTTCACTGCTACATAGGGAGTAACCTTCCTAGTTATGTTTGGAATACCCATCACTATATATTCTCTAAATATCTTATGATAATCATTATCATTTACCTCTATCACGTTACCCAATGTATTGGAGAGATATCTCAGACTCACCCATCCTCAATTTATGACCATACAACTCGCATATGTAAACAATTCCTAGGAACAATAACATAATCATAACATATTAAACATAAATAAAAGAAAAGATCATATTTTCACATTCTAATCATAATCTATCATTTTAAGATAATCACACAATATATGCTTTCCCAAAACCATTTTCAGTACCAAAATACCTAAAAATAGTATATGATTTTTATTTCCATTTTAAAAACAGTGCATTTTTCTAAGGAATCCAAATATCAAATAATGGTCACAACATCGGAAAGGTCGATGTCTTCACGTACATTAAAAAGAAACATTCCTTTTTTCATTTAGTAAAAATATTTCGTATAAAAAGATTAATTCTGAAAATTATTGAATGAAATTTAAATAAAAAGTTCATAATTATACACCGTATAAAATAATGTCATGTATAACCCAAAATATTCCACTATGAAAGGAGATTTAGAGGAAGTCCCTTACCTTGAGACCGACATATCTCGTTCATTATTTATATTCCCGAATAATATACTTTTTTAATTTATAACTTCTTCAGAACCTTTTTCTATTTAATAATTAATTTTATGTTACTTTTAATCATGTTATAAAAATTACATAAATATATATGTTCATATCAGTAGTTTTGTCGATATTTGGTTCTTGAGTCAAAAATCAACTTGTTTTGATGTAAATTGTCCTTGTAGTCAAAATTTCATCATCATAAAAATATTATTCATTATTTAAGTATCATATAGATTCAAGATATATGTTTTTAGAACAGTCCATTACATTTGGAGAAAATAAATGAAATGCATCGTTCATATAGATGATAGGTTGTATGTACGCATGAATGATACTTTTATTTATTTTTCATATTAGAGGAATGAAAACTAAATAATACATATGTATATTATAATTCTAGAATAATATCATATTTTATATAAGTTACTAAATTTCAATAACTCCATCCTTTATAAGTTCCACATAAGTCATGAACAAGTCATATCACTTTGAGGGGGTGGTAATCTGCACATCCTCAAATAAAATTACCGTATTTACACATTTTGGAAAGCATAAATGTTTGTTGTAAAAAATTTAAAGAAGTATAGTGAGAATATAAATATAATATATATATATATATCATATATAAATATAGTTCCATCATAATTGTCCCCATGAGAGGTGGTATTAGAAAATTCATCAATCATCATTTCATGAGGAAGTAGTTTGTCGAACACAGAAACAGCGTGTTCATATCAATAAAATGAAGGTGTGTGTAAGTATAGTTCCAATAATTATCATAACAACATCCTAATTTATTAATAATATTTTTTTGGTATGTAATTAATGAATAAGAAGAGGATAGTATATGTAGAAGGAACATAATGGAATGGAACTTGAGAGAATATGTTAACCCTAAATCGGGAATCTTCAATTGATTTGAGTCAAAAGGATTCCTTAAATTTCATTATTCACAATGTCAGGATTCTAGAAGGAGGGGTGGGATGTTGATAGATTATTTCAGAATAATATGTTTGATCCAAGGTCTTTATATTTGTGAGTATGTTGGTAGAGGTGGTGGCCTATTATAAGAGGGGCGAGGGGCACTTTTGGAAGCTCTTGAAATAATAATTTATAATAAATTATTTTTCCGTTAAAATTGGCCGAAACTAATTTTTTCTAATATTAGATGTTTTTGGGAAGAAATAATCTCAACCAATATGTTTTTGTCAAGTTTAAGTTAGAAACTTATGCTTCAATGTTACCTTTAAACCTTACTTAAAAACATTAACTCTTACTATGTCTTCTTTCATTTTCATATTATATATTTACTATATTTAATATAAAATTCCAAGAGAACCAAAAGGGAATTATTATTGAAATTTTTAAAATTATATAAGTTATTTTTCATAATCCTATATTTTTAGGACTATTATATAATTTAATAAATTGTTTTTGTCTTAAAAACTCATTTAGGTCAATTTTGACACCATTCAGTAATTGATTTGTTTTAAGTCATTAAAACTATATTCCTTCTAAAACATTGAACTAAATCAATGATAATATGTCAATACCATCTATAAATTTCTTTTATGGCATCAGAATAATCAAATTAAATTTATTTTAATATATATAATATCATTTATTTGAATCCGTTATTAATAAAGAAATCAATTCATCATCATTGTATCATAATTAAATTTATTTATTTAGTGTCAAAAAGTTATAAATAAAATATCATAATATAGGAAATATTTTTAGATTTCTAATTACTATTTATATTCTAATATATAACTTATATTACCCCATATAAAAAATTATTTTAAGATGCATGTTTATGTTATATTTCCCTTTTTATTAAATTAAAAATTATAAAATGACATTTTAACACCCAAGTGGCTTTAAAATACAAACAGTTCTACAAAAAGATGATCATGGTTGAAACTATATCATCCAATAGGATTATGACACGTTTTAAGGTTGCTTTATATTATTATAATAGTATTTTTTACCCTTATTTACATGATTTACCCTTTAACTGTGGTAAAGAAAAATATTTACTGAAGTCACTATTCAAAATTTCAACATATAAAGGATACCTATTTACAGAATATGGACCTTTGGAATCCAAATTTTGAATCCATTTTTACAAATTCAAAACATAGAAATTTTATTTTTTAATTTAAAATTAATTCATGTTCTCAAAACCACAAAGCGTGTTTTTAAGATGTAAAAACTACCAAAAGATAGATATGTGTTTATATCCCATTAAAATATCAAATTACTCCCAATGGAAAAGATTGGATTAAATGATAAAAACATAATTCAATTATAAATTAAAACTAAGTAATATTAAAATATAACTATGTAAATAAATTATATGAAAAGGAAGTTTTGAATTTTAATTCAGTATTTTCGTTATTCATTAAAATATAAATTTTATCAGAAAAATACCAACAATTCATCCAAAATAAATTTTAATGTCCTTCTTCTAATATGGAAGTTAATTTCATAAAATATAACATATAAAAGTTACAAAAAATATATTTAAAAAGGGATCTATATCAACAGGTGGTAAAATAACATTTTAAAAAAGTTAGGGTATTTCATGCTTAAATTCGGATTCATTCTTATTTTAATCCTATAAAATGTATTAGATAAATTTAAAAACATTTAAAAATGTTTAATCATAATGTAGTGAGTTTTTTTCTTTCTCTCCCACAAAATGGCTAGGCATTAACTACAATTTCATAAAATAATATTTTTATAATATTTTTTAGTATAACTCAATGTAGTGTTCAATGTAATATTCCAAGTAAACCCATAGTTTCATGTCAAGTACTATATAGGACAAATAATCCCATTAAAATAAAATGAATATCTTACCCATAAATATTAATAGATATGAAAATTTTTTATTATATAAATACTCGAGATCCTACACATAGTATACAGACCGTCAGGTGGGAGTACTCGTATGTGGATGAGATATTTTCTCAGGATGTTCAAAAATGGTAATCTCCAAGATGGGAGATTATGAGAACACACCCGCCAGTAGGAATTATGCATGGTTTTGTTTTATTGGATATTCCTATCGTTGATCACGTGTAACAGCCTTTAGACATTAAATTATCATTAATTTATGTCACAAATCATGCACTTTGATTTACTGACGAAACTATCAAACCATATATTCGTGGGAAGTATGTTACATTGGGTGTGTCACAAATTAAATGTTATTATTAGATAATTCGAGTAAGTATTTGTCCCTTCTATTTAGGAATGCAGATATCTTGTCACGTTGATTGAAATACAACTATCTCACTAAATTCCATGGCCATGGTGTAAGAATGAGATTATTTCAGGTAGTCAATGAATGATGTATCAATCATATAGGTTGGTGAAACTATCATGAAACCTTTTTGATTATATATTGTGATGCATGGATTATATAACACAATGACGGTTATTATGTGTATTTCATCATTGATGCTTTAGGTTCCTTTTATTGGGTTCCTTGACCCATTTCTAGATAGTAATCTTGGACATTAGGCAGTCCCACCTAATACAAATGAGAAATAATTATAAAGGGTCACACACTAAATGTTTCTGCTTGTCTCAATTAAATTATATTTTATTTTAATTAATGGAATAAATATTATTTCAAGACTAAGGAATAATTTAATTCATGTAAAAATGATCAGATAAATTAAATAAATATTTATTCACAATATTGAGAATAAAATTTATTTATTTATTTTAATTAACATTACATAAATAATTATTTACTGGTTTGTAAATAAAAATATTTTTTTAAGAGAATAAAATATTTCATTCAGGTGTTAAATAAATGGAATGGAAGTTCGAACGGACCAAGGCCATTTCCATTAAAAATATAATTATTTCCACATTGGTAAATAATGTTAATCTTATTGGTGTGATAAATAATAATAATGTTATCCTTATGTGGCACATGATTTCATTTACTTTTCTATTTTTTGTAAGTTGGAATAAAACAAATAATGGTATTGTTATTGTTATTATTTGGCATGGGTTTTCTATAATAGTTATAGTTGAATTTAATTGTTCTTTCACAATTAAATAATGAAACTCAATCCTCATGTCGATTAATAAGCAGATGCATTTATTCTTCCAAAAAAGGGTGAATTGTGAATTGTTGATCCAAACCTTTTCTATCTAAACTCCTCCCATTTATCCCTCTAAATAATGAGAGAATTATTCAAGACCGAAGAACGAGTTATCAAGAATGGTAAAATTAAGACATTCGATTCGTCAGCCTATCACCTGGAGAATGAGTGGAATTGTTTAGAGATCATTAAAGAATATGTGTATCAACACTAGAGGGATTAAACTTTGGATCCTCGCAAGAAAACTGAATAAAATCCATAAAGTTAATTCTAGATGATCAAATAACATCCATGAAGAAATTATAATAGACCTAGGTATTTAATTTCTTCAGAAATTAATAAATCAACTATAAACATGATGTGAAAGATCCTCTTTCTCGGATCCGAAACTTTTCTTCTCTTTTCCTAAATATTTGATTTTAATCTGTGGATACAGTAATTCATCATTGTATTGATCCCAAATTGGTCATTGGTTATGAAAAAATCAATTTTGGGCCCTCCCAATATCTACTCTTATTATGTGTCCTAATCCTACATAGGTACCATCAATATTATACTTGAAGAAACAGTTATTAGAAGAATCTTTTAAATAATCTTTCACTATTCATCCAACAAGTGTGTAGATCTATAGAGATCCAAAAGATTATTTATGGAGGGATAAAATGTATATACATACTATATATTATGTATTGTAGTGCATGGTTTTTAAAATGGTTAATTTAGTGGTAAAACGTCTTATGGAATGTTATAATCATTACCAAAACTATGATGGGAATGGGAAAACATCATGATGAATTTCATCATCAAACTCCCCAAAGTATCTAAAGTCCATAATTCTATTTTGGAAGTATTAAATTACATTAATATTTCATCACACTTCATTTCTATTAGAAAATATTTATCTCTTGGTCAGCTTACTAGTATATACATTATGGAAATGGTAAGCTTTCATGGAGTACCAAATTCTATTTTTTCAAATTTGGATTCAAGGTTTACCTCAGTGTTCAATAGAATAATCCTGTAAGATTTAAGTATTGTGTTGTATTCCAATACTTATTATTATATTAGAACATATGTTTAGTTTGAGAGGAACATTTAAAACCTTAAATAAATGTTGAGATCCTACAGTCTAGATTGAGAAGGTAGTTGGGATTAATACCTTCTTCTAGTCACGTTTTTTTCACAACAATAGATTCTACTTGATAATTCAGATTGATCCAAATAAATATATAAATCTAAATAACTAAATAACTATTAATTTATTATTTTAATCTAGATAAAAAAATATATTGGGACCTAATCCAAATGAAGAAATGGACGAAAATGATAGATACATTCCAAAGCACATAACGTATCTCAGAGTAGACAAAAGTGTTGTGATGAGAATCATCAATGAAATCTGGAATTCAAAGTTAGTGAGAAGGTTTTACTATTTATTTAATAATTTAATAATTCCATGGTTTTGTAAAATAAGGAATATTTTACCTGTATTTATATTGGTCCCTTTGAGATTATTGATCCAGTTGGGATTGTATCTTATCTATTAACACACCCACCAAACCTCTTTCAAAGACACAACGTGTTTAATGTATCTCTCCTAAGGATGTAAATACATGATAATTCATATGTAATTAATACCAAGGTTGCACCGCTGGAGCATGATATTTCTTATGAAGAATAACTAGTAGAGATATTTTATTTTGTATATAATGTTCTGTGGAATAAGACTACTCACCGGGTTAAATTTCATTGTTGGAATAAAAAAATTTGATGGGGATATATAGGGCACCATGTATGTGATAATGCATATATATCATCAATTTTGTATCAGAGTGATGAAATATAAAGGGATAAATTCATTTTTAGGGGGTATAGTGCAACACCCTAAGATTTTATATATATTTCCTTATAAATAAACACGAAGTATTTGATAACTTTTCCTATATGAAAACTTGATACTAAATGAACCATGATAAATAAATCCATTATAACTAATACATTAAATTTTATGGATAAAAAAATAATAAACAATTATAAAAAATATGTATAATGGTTTTAAATAGTTAAATTTATAGATTAATGCAAAATTAAAAAGTACCCAAATTTTAAAAATAGCATTTTTTGCTTCAAATTATATTTTTATTTTATTTTGAGTATAGAAATTATAATTAAATTCTAAAATTATTATAGATTATTTTTTAAGAAATTAATTTTATTTTTGAAATAATAATTTCAATATAAATATCATTTGAATTTTTAAGATTTTTCTAAAAAGATATATTTTTTATAGAATAGTGAAAATACAAATGTTTCTTAATAACTATAATTTCGTTTCATGAAAAAATTCAATAAATTTTTTAATTTTATCTTAAATTAACATAATACTCAATTAATTTTAAATAATATATTTAATTGCATAAAAATAATCATTATGAATTATTTTGGAGTAAGTTAATTTGTTAGACTTAAAAAAACTTTTTTCTAAAAAATTTTTTATGTGAACGATGTATTTTTATCTTAATAAGTAATATTAATGTCTATTGATTCGTTATTTTGATTAAAGTCATGTATTATATATTTAATTATATATTATAACACTTATTTTAGGTTTTTTACCAAGAAATTTTTGATTGTAAATTATGTTTTATGTATAAAAATAATTTTTTTTAAACAGATATTCATTTAATTTTTTAAATTAAAATCCACCATTTCTTGAAGTAGAATATTATAAAATATATTTAATATTTATATTAATAAAAATTAATATAATTTAATATAATCCACTTAATTTTTTATTTTCAATTATATAGAAAAACAATATAATTTTGTTAAGAAAATTAATTTTTAAACGAGTTTACCATGGGTTTAACTAAGTTTAAGGGTAGGATTTCACCCTTACCTATATAAACATTATGTTTTAAATATATTTTAACACTATCCATTTGGGGCCACATTACCATGAAAGTGACCTTATATCATTGAATTATTTTAGGAAATTCCATGTGTTTCCCTCCCCTCACATATAAAAGGGAATATATTCTTCTAACTTATTCATTCTATTTGAGCCTTATTGATCAAAAACTACCTTCCTAAAATCCTTCCTATATTATCAAAATTCATGTTAGAGCTTTATTTATTATTCTTATAGTAATTCTGCAAGGCATAAGCTATAATCCAATGGAAGTCACTCAAAGAAGAGGTATAAATATCAACGAAACTCTGTAAATTTAATTTATTCTTATAATTCATCTAAAAAATTTGTATCAATAATTATATTAAATTTTTTTCAAATCTTATCCATAAAATTTCAGATGAAAATTTCACTCATGTTTATATGTGGCCTACCACCTCCACATATCGATATGCCTCGTTTTCCAGACACATATTTCATGGATAGTTATTTTTTAATGTATATATATGGTATATATTATTTTATTATTATTTTATAACTATTAACTTTTCTTCACCTTTATTTTGTTCCAATAATAGAAAAATGGAAAGATCGCTTGTGAGTATGTATGATCTATTTTCTCCACGTAGATATGTAATTCACTTTTTCGCACTAATTTATTTGAATGTTTTTAAATATGATTATAATTAATATATATGATATTTATATCATTAATAACATTATATATATTAAGTATTAATGGTAAAATTTCATGGATTATAATTGTTGAACCAAAAAATACATGGAAACCGAAGTAGTTTATACCGAAAATGATGATGAAAATGAATGATTATTAATGAACAGGTGATAAGATTCCATAAGTAAACCATGTATGGTATTATAGGTATTAATATGGTTCTATTATCGATGTATTATATATTAAATGTTTTTTAAAAGATATTTGAATAGTTATAGAGAAATACCGACATGAGGTAAGGTTTTTACATCAAAATTTCCTTTTAACCTAGATTATTTATGAAAAAATTTATAATGAGGAAATAATATTGAATATCTATCCAAAATCCTTATTATTTTATTATAATATTATTATTTATTAATATTATATTTTATTATTTCATTTTTTTATCATTAAGTACTCTGGATAGATAAATAATGTTTTTAATAAAAAACCAAAACCATTTATCTCTTTGGTCCAAAATATTTCTGAGATTATATATAATTTGTTTCAAATGTTTTCAAGAATATTTTTACTATTATATGATTATTCATTAATTTCATTTTTATCCATTTATTACTTTCTATACTGTTTTTAATCGAATATGCTTATCTTTTTCCAAACAAGGTAAAACTGATTTTTTCTCGAAAAGTTTATTGGGATTTTTATTTTAACTTAAAAAAATTTAAAATATTACCCACCATCATTAAAACTTTCTTATTAGAAACATAACATATAAATATTCTTGGTTATTTTAAAATAAAATTATATCTTTAATATTTTTTAAATTTTTATATTTTAAATAAATGATTTCAAAATAAGAATAATCCCCCCCCCAAGATTTTTTCTAGTGATATTTTAAATGTATTTTAATTTGTAAATATATCATTTGATGTTATTTATGATTTACTAAAGATATGATCCATAATTACCATTACAGTTATTTATTTGGATGGTTTTACATTATGATGATGTAATGGTTATAAAATCGATTTCCTTTCCACGGGTTATGATATGATTATATGATCAATGTTTTATGATCATAGGGAACATATATTTAGGGATTTCATTTTATGATTAGTGGACCTAGAATTATACATCCCTATAAGGAATCGGGTAAAGAAAGATGCCTCATGAGATAATAATAACTAAAATGGGTATTTAACAAATCATAATAAGTGAATTTTTCTAATAAATAGTCTCGGGAGTGAGCTTTGTTTAAGGAAATGATGGTGTGGAGAGTGAACCCAATCCATTATGACAGTATTATAAAGGATACTTGGCTAAGGAAATGATTGTATTTTCTTATATATATTGAAAAAACATAATCTTTATCTTTGTGTTATGTTATCATGGATCAGGATTGATTATTGATGAATTTTCACCTTTACATTGTATAACATTTGATTGGAAAAACATAATATTGTGATTCATGATTATAGATATTTGACTGGTTGGGTATAATAATTCTATGTTTTCATAATGTTTTGATACCCTTATTCATTATTTGTTCTCACTTATGATCATTGATTGTTATATATTATTTTTATTGTTTATAAGTATATGAACTCACCATTTATTTTACATACCTTCCATAAGTAATGAATAAAGGATTTAAGAATTATAAGTCTTAGAAGGATTATATTTGTGATGAACATAATGGAAAAATATATAGATATTTTATGTACCAGTTGTTTATTTAGCCATGATTTGAAATACACAAAACCTCTAAGGTTTTTACAATGATAGTGTTATAATATAAATTATGTTCAACTAATAATATATACTATTTTTTATGAATAAGTTTGGACACTATTCTATAGGGAAGACAAGGATACATGAACATATAGGAATGAGTTTTGGTTTCCATGTCTTCATGATTCTGCTCCCATGATATACTATTTGATCAGGGATCATCTTGAAAATTGAAGGATTCCCCCATTGAAGATATTTTCCAATTAATCGGCATCATGATCATGATAAAGATCTAGAGTATTTCAAGGCCTCGATAGAGGGGCTTGTGAATGAATTTATTCCTTCAGGTGGATTATCGGTAGTACCTCCTCCCATTGAGAAACTGATTTTCATAGTAGTACTGAAATATTATGTTCATAGTTTTTTCATACTACATGAGTTATAGAGACATAAACCACCCTGGATTAATGGTAATCTTGACCGCTAGATGTAGAAGACTGGCTTGTGGTAGTGACTATGTTTTTTCCATGTTGGTACCCCTCCTGACCAAATTGGGGTCCTGGTGGGGAGCCTCTTCCTTGTTCCAATAGGGTGATGGTGAGTCTTGGTGATATAGATGTATAAATATATGAACCTAACATGGAAAGAGTTCAAACACGTCTTCATAGAGCAGTTCTCTATAAACATTGTGGGAAGTTCATATTTATGAGATTATATATCTCTAACAAAGAAACATTGAAGTCACATATTAAAGACCAAGTTTGACCAACCTATAACGGTATTTTTTTATATGATTGATGATAGGTATTTTTTATAATAGAAATTCCAATGTGTAATTTGATGATGTATTTGAGTTAGAGTGGTATATTTTTATATCCCTTCTTATTCAGGGTTACTGGAGAATATATTTATTTTGGAGAGATTCTATAAGAGAAGTCATTGACCATTGGTCCTAGTAGTAGGTACCCTTGATCTGAGGCCTCAATAGCTGGGAGTTGATGATAGACTCTGGGATCTTGGTTCCTTGGGAAACTTTTTTGATAGTCTTAGGATAAAGGGACATCTTCTTAGGGATATTAGGGGGGTTTTAGTCATCCAAGGGAAATACGGTGCTTCTCTTATGATGGATTTTATCAAATTAAGAAATTGTTTTAACCTTTCATGCATCAACTAAGAATAAATTCATTGGGATTCCATGGTTGATATGTTGTCTTAAGTAAGGAGGTATGTTGGGTGGAGAGTATGGTAGGGAATCTGGGAGAGATATTAGTAGTAGATGATGTTGTGATCTACTGCCACTAAAACCACCTCCAAGTGATCTTCACTTGGCTTAAGGAGCTGGAGGTTAATGAATAAGGAATCTACAAGAAGTAAAGAATTATAATCCTAAGGCTTCGAACATGGTTTAAGGTATGATATTTTTATTTTATCCTTTAGCTCCAGTTTTGATAGAAATAATTATGCACCCCAATTCTCATATGATGTACCTTATATTAGATATAAAGATTCAAGTATTTCCTCTAGATGAAATCCCTATGGATGAATTCTCCTATAGGTGGAAATTTGACAATTAAAAACAGCTATTGACAGTGTAATATGACTCCCTAAAGAGAATGAATTATGTAAGATGTCTTCATAGCAGCGATTATACCATATAAATTCATTCAAGGTATGGATTGGATCTATGTAGTCCACACATTGAATTAATATAATATGTGGGGGATGTGTTGTATATAAGAATATGGGATAATATTTTTCTTCATTGTTGTGATTGAATATCATGAAAATCATGTTAAGCTTCTGTATGGAAGGGTACAATATATTTCTCATTTGTAGGGTAGTATGACACTTGAGGAAGCAAATTATATGATATTTTAGTTTCATGTATTAGTGAAGGAGTAAGATCAAATCTTCTCAAAGGATGTGTCGGGATTACATAGACATTTAGATATCAACTTTTGTATAGAACTACACATAGGTACAACACTAATATCTATTTTAGTATGTCATATGGACCCTACTGATCGACATGAGATAAAGGTGATATTGAAGGACTTATAGGGGAAGGGATTCATAAGGCCTAGTGTGTCCCCTTAGGAAGCCCGAGTGTGTCCCCTACTCATCCCCAGTGTTGTTTCCTAAAAATTAGAATTTGATATTGAGGATATATGTAGATTATCCTCTACTAAACTAGGCGTTGGTTATGAATAAGAATACACATATGAGAATCAATGATCTCTTCAACCGGTTTAATGGGTAAAAGTGGTTCTCAAATATTTAAAGCAATTTAGGTTATCATATTCTATAATTTTTCGAAGATTATATAAATAATATGATGTATTGGTTTTGTTACATTCATTAGGATCTAAGTAGTTCTTGTCTTATATCCACCATAGAAAATTCTAGAGGATTGAAACATTCATGAGTTGTCTGCATATTATTTTATATTGATTCCCAGTTCAATATAGTCATAGAAACTTTGAATTCCTTGACTAAATAGGCTAGCCTTTCATTTGGATTCATAAGTGTCTATAGGATTTAAAGGAACTAAAATAGTGGTCAAATAGATACCATGTATTGAGAACATCATTGGTGGTAGTTGAGTACATGTTGTTTTGTTATTCCATTAGAGTGGGTTTGGATATGTTCTGATGAATAGAAAAGTAGTGATTTATTATTTCTCCCAAGTACTAAGACTCTATGTGATGATTTAAATGACCCATGATTTCTAGATAGTGTCCATATTATTCACCATAAATACATGGAGACAATATTTTTTGGGAGAGTGATTCATCGTCTCTTCCGATCATAAGAGTGTCATATATATATATTCTAATGGAAATATAATATCCTAAGGTAGATAATAATAATGGGGTTCTTATAATATTTTGACATTGAGATAGTCTATACTCTCGGGAAGGGGATTTCTGTGAAAAAATGGTCCTGATAAAAAATCTCATTCACAACAGTTGAGTGTGACAATAGATCAATTAGACTCATTTAAATTGAACATTGGAAATTTTGTTGGGTAGAAAATTATATATTTGATGGTTATAACTGATATACTACTCTAAAACATTAGGGAAGTATGAAATTTACATCTTAGCTATGAGATCATGCATGACTAGATGTTTATATGACATGATCTTGGTGGATTTTCTAAAGATGCGGACCACGTCATCTTTTTCTAAGGATGAACGATGGTACTTACCTCATTTGGGAAGATGTGATATGTTATTTTCATATATTTCTCATAGAGGTAGATCTAGTAATGGAGAATATATACTAGGACCTCCAGTGCCAGTTTTGGTGGCTAGGGATGATAAAGATTATTATTGAGTTCATATCTTGATTCCCACATACAATTAATATAATGTTGAGCATTAAGTACCAACTCGTTTAACCTAAACTTGTGAGGTTCCAGAGTAGGAGTGGGATAGTGTCAAAATATATATTTTTTAATGATACATCCATTATGATAAATATGCCATGACACTATCTAGGTGATCAAAGACTAACTCACCAATTTATCCCACTTCCTTTTCAAATAATATTATAATTTATTTGAGAGCCTGGGATGAATTTGAGTATATAATATACTATAGATTCGTGGAGGTACATCAATGAATGTTTCAAACCATGATGATTGATTCTTTTCATAGTTTTTGAGAGGTTTACTGATGGATTTTGGGGCTCATATTCATATGGTAGTAGTAGTCCACTATGAGGCAAACCTTCAAATAGATTACACCATTCTGGTTATGGAGGAAATATTGCAACCTTGTGTGTTAGACTTTGGTTGGATCTAGAAATATCATCCACCCTTGATATACATTTCATAAAAATCAATTATCATTTATCCTTATGGATGACACCATTTGAGTCCCTAGATAGGAGGCCCTATAGGTCACAATTTTTATAGTCAAAGATAGGGTAATGGGAACATTTGGTGCTAGATTTAGTGTGATCAGTGAAAGAGATGGTACAAATCATTCAAGAGGTGATGAGTAAATCCTAGAGAAATAAAAAGTCTTATTTAAACCTATGGTGGAGTAATTTTTAGTTTTATGAGGGTGAATATGTGTTTCTAAATGTCTAACTTCCCAAATATTTAATAGACTTAGTCTGGGTGGAAATTTATATCTGAGGCTCATTGTCCCTTTTCAGATATAGCGTAGAGTTAGCAAGGTTTCTTTGCTCCTAGCGTAACCACTATAGTTAGACTATGTTCATAATGTATTTAATTTTTTCACAAATGAATTGATATGTATATGAACTATTGAATGTTATGAACAGGGTTGAGATATTAATTAAATATGAATCTAGGTTTACAAAGTATTTAGTAGTGATTGAGGACAGACATGAGAAGATCCTCTGTTGGTAAGTTCATCCCTTGGAGTGCATTAATTGGTTTCATTAAAACCTCTATGGGAGATTGAGGGAGAATGAGAACTAGATTTCAGCCCAATACCCTCATCAATTTGAGTAGGTATTTCTTTTGGGGAATAAATTCCCAAAAAGTGTGGAGAATATAAGGAATTCTTTTTTTGAATTTGAAACCATGAAATATTGTAATATTTTTTTATGAAGTTATATGAGACCTGTTAATGGGATTTTGGTAACTTTGGAGACTTGGTATTGATATATTAAAAATATTTAATATAATATATAACACAAAAATAAATATTTAGATAATTGAATGTCTCTGGAATAGTGCCTCATATGGGAAAACTAAGACATCCAATGAATCCAAAATATGGGTTTGCCCTAGGTGTGGAAACTTTGTATCAATATCATGAACTTTGTAATAGTAAATACATTAGAAGGTCATTATATAAAATAATAAAATCAAATAAATTTATTTATTAATTATTTAATAAATTGATAAACATAGAATCATGCCCATATAATTCTCCTTAAGGAAAACCCCCAAGGTTATCTCCATAACACTAGGATATTAAGAGGATTGAGAGTATTATTGTTGGAGGATAGGACATGTGGAGAATCGATGCCAAATGCTCATAGGATTTATAAAGAACAATGAAAAACATAGTAGATACCATGAAAAACATTGATTAAAATATTTTATTCATCAATGATAGATATAAACCTGAGGTAGGTAATTTTTTACTCTCCCATTCTTGATTATTCTGAAAGTCATAGATTAATTAATTTTGAATTAATTTTTAGATCGTTATTAATTTTTTATCCTATTATTAATTTTATTCCAATAATTATGAATTGTTTTATTGTTTGAAACTCTAATGATCTTTAGTTCCTACATATATAATGGAAAACAGAACATGATATTTATTTTATTTTCAACTTTTTCTTTCAGGCCTTTCTCCGTTCATTAAATTTTTATTCCATTTTTACTGATCATTTTAATATACATGCGAACCTGATGGTTTCATGATCACTACTTGGTAATTTGGGTTATTGATGCGGGTTCATAGATGGTACTGAAGACATGAAGGAGGCATGATGGTGATGAAGAAAAATTGATGGTGGTGCGAGTGATGTTAGTATTGTGAGAAAACTCATGTGGTTACTCTTACATGAGAGAATGAGCGATTTTTGAGAAATTAGTTATGAGAATCCGACCATTAGAAATGAAACGAGCTAACATAATGTGATTTCAATAATTTATGGGTGAGATTGGTAGAAACATTATAGGAGAAGGTAACATGGACATAAACACATGAAGATATAGATTTTTTAGTGAATCCCAATCTACACAACATGTATTTAAGAGGAACACATGTCATGTGGTCCCCTAATTATTGTAATAGGGTTTAAGATAGATAAATATGTCACATAGACTTGTACATTACCAACATGTAATGTGACCCCTATTCCAAAATTTTGATTTGTATTTCCCAGAGTTTAAGGTAACAGACACTCTAAGAGTATATGAACTTGGGTAGAATAAACATTCTTATATATGATGTCCATCCTCTATGCACCTTGTGTCAACACAACACACCATTTATATAGAAAAGAACATTTCATGTGAGAAGGAAGGAAACAGGTAGTACCAGACATATTTTGAAACATCATGTGTCCCTTAAACATGTCGTGTACTTTATCCAGGATAGGTTAGATCCCTTGAAAAACTTAGTCTAGATTCATATATACATGGGAATGTTCCCTCGATCCATCTATATAATGGTGTAGTATGGCATACCATACTAGGTATAGGATGATCGATCCCCTTAGGGGTTAATTATAAATAGAGTTAGGTGTCCCACTATGAGTCCAAAGGTGTGGTACTATATTTCATTATTCAGTAGGTAGGGACAAGTATCCCATATCATACATTCTGGGCAGGCGAGGCCCTTCCTACCAGGTTATTCCAGTAATGGTTAGGTGTTTCCCATAGGCCCAGGGTGTGATCCAATAATTGTATATTAACATCATATGAATTTTATTTTATACATCAAGGTCTAATGAGTTCAAACTCTTAGATGAGTTTTATACATGTTTGTAAGACTTGAAGCATGAGTTCTTTCAGGTTAGTGGTACCATGAAACCTGGATTTAAATCCAATGGTTGGACTTCAGGTTGTGTATATACTTTAAGAAATAAATTCAACCTATAATTTATATATGGTTTTCATTCATACTTATTTCCTCATCATATTGTGTGATTGATATGAATATTTTTATTTCATTTTTTGGTGAGTTAGGGGTTTCCTGTAGGATATGATTACAATCACATATTCCTGATTTATTCTAACATGTGTCTTGACTTATTCAAATGATATGCTTTTTGATGGTGTATTAGGTAGATTAGGGGAAGCAGGATCTTTGTTGAGCTAAAAATTCTGAATAAAGATCTATGGGGTTTTTTGTAGTAGTAAAAATTTATTAGTAGATCATACACTTTTACAGTATTGGTGGGCTTGTATTTGGACCCATTTTTCTATTTTATTTTTTATATCATACTATGATGTGGGATGTTAGTGTTTAATTCCTTTATTATGTTCATATGAGTTATATTTTGTAATTAAAGTTTTTGGTGGATATGGATATATGAGGATCTGTGTAGGTACTTTATACTAAGGCCTCCATTATATGTGATTTCCTAACTAACTTCTACTTTCTATCCCCTAACCCATTAATGGTAGGCTTGCAGTGTCACTCTAGGCTTACATCCTATCTGGAGAGCTCCAATGGGTCAGGTCATGAAATATAAGGAAATATATGACTATTATATTAAAACAAATCGTATATATAATTCTCTCTATACTATATATGATAGTTATATTCAATAATCATCATATATTCAATATTATATATAATATATTTTAGGTTAAAATATAAATGTTTTTGAAATTTTCATAATAAATATATGTAATATTTAGGAATAATTGTTTACACACCTCATAAATAAAAAAAATATTATATATAGATGGTTTTTAAGAATAACATGATAAAATAGTGAAGTATGAGTTGCATTCTTCAAATACTATCTTCCTAAAATCATTTATTCATTGTCAACAATGATTTTTTTGTTCATATAAAATCAAGATATATCTTTTATATCATGATTAGTGTGTCTATTACTCCCTAGATATGGTTGATTCAAAAATTTAAAAATTCATGTAAATCAAATAATAAATAATTCTTATATTACCATATTTTTATCCATATAATTATAAACGTTAATAGCTAACTTGTTGGGCAATTCCTTGATATTATCAATGCCAATTATATTTTACAATTAATTTTTTTATCACTATAACAAAATTTTCAATTCTATATATTGATGTAGTGATAGTATCTTATGTTTGATGTATATAGAAATAAAATTTTATCAACTACTCACTGGTGAAACATTTCAATGTTTTTGACCATTACTTTTACATGACATTGATTTAAAAAAACAACAATATATATTTCTCACTCTATTATTATATTATATTCCATATAAAAAATTGGAATTTAACTAAATGAAATATTGATTTTTTTTGTGAATCATTCATGTTATTTATTATCTATAAAAATATTATGAAGCCTCGTTCTAGGAAAACATATTTCATGTCATCTTTAGTAAATTTTTTGTTCATCTATTAAAGATATTTATTATTATATTATAGTTATTGATAACTAAAATCATTTAAAATAGCATGATTTTTACGATAGTATTTGAGATATCTCTGGCCTAGTTCAGTCTATTGTAACTGATCATGAGTTCCACATGACATCTTCCATAACTCACCATAGTCTAGAGTCTTCCAGCTAGTAGAGATAGTGTAAGGTGTTCTGGGTGGGATACCCTCAAAAAAAAGTAAAAATAATAATTTAAATAGAAAATTATTCATAATAAATAATTATATTACATAGAACTATAAAACAAAACCATGCTTTATCAAATGAAATGTTATCATACAATCAAACATCCTTCTGGTCAACAACTAGGATGACCACAGGTAAAAAAATAAACAAAAAATATAATAAATGGATAATATGGTATCATCCTCAAGCATCGTCTCATAAATATATCCCATATTTCCATGTCAACCATGTAATACTATGACTTTCTGCTACTTTAACCTATGAATAAGAGGTTTTCTCAGGAGAGAGTTTCAGAAAAACCCAAATAAGATGTTAGTAAAACTCAGTAGGCTACCACCAATAGTGTCTCTAATATAACTAGTAAATAAAATTAATGGACATATGATAAGATCGGAATAATATAGCACAATGTAT
The DNA here is from genome assembly GCA_963277665.1 of Viscum album. NCBI lineage: Eukaryota > Viridiplantae > Streptophyta > Magnoliopsida > Santalales > Viscaceae > Viscum > Viscum album. The sequence continues at coordinate 1,976,830,463 of OY728153.1, read as the reverse complement.
GATCATTGTAAAATAACCACCATCAATCCTTGTGTTCTAATGTGACACCTGATATTTATTGTAACTTCTTTTTCTAATGAATTATATCTATAATCATGATGGGTAAATAATTAAGGGGGAAAATCCTTCCCTAAGATATGTTTTAAATTTCACAAAGGGTTTATTTTCAATTCCCTTGAATCTATTATGAATATCTCCCATAGGAACCATGTCTTTTCCTAAATTGTATTTAGAATAAACATAGGGGATGTCATACCTCAAAACCTAAATGTTATATTATACATCTTGGTCTATCCTCCTAAAAAACACATATTTCATATAACCCAAGGGGTTATATCCCTACCATGAATAATTAATAGGATATAATTTCCCGAGGGTCCAAATCTCAACCTAGTGTTAGATTACACATACTCATAGAGGTTATATATCACCCTTGAATCTCATTTATAATACAACCAAGGGGATGCCTCAACCATAGAATAGTTAAAAGGGAATTGTTACATGATTTTATTTATCCCACCTAGTTCTTTGTAACATATAGACCAAAAGTTTCACATTACCACTCTAGAACCATCATATATCATCCACTTGGGGTGACACATCACCTACTTAGAATTATTCTATATCATCCCCTAGGGCCTCTCATCCCCTAACTGAAACCAAAATCCACACACCATGGGGGTCACATCCCCTAATTGGAACTATCACAACATGAGGATTAAATATCCTCCATAAAATATGTATATTAATTATAAATACCATGGGTACCTACTCACCTTGGGACTATCACATATTATTCCTAAAAAGGCCATTTACTCCCACCTCACAGACTTTGTTTCTCATTACTAAAGAACTAGTCAGTCAGACATACCCTCTCATCTCAAGGAATGCATCAGCTTCCAACATGATACTTGGGATAATATCCTAAATAAAATCTCATCCCCAAATCAAATTGTTTTTAATCCATCAATACATTCATATATCAATAATGGGAATTTACTAAGGTCATTAGGCCCCTCCAATTTTCCACTCATTGGAACAATGCCACATAAAACACCCTAGGTTGTTCTATCACATCATCGATACTTTACCATGACAGTAGCCTCAATATTATAGTCTTTATATCATCCAACTCTATAGAACATAATTTTCACTATTACCTAGTATTGTCTTTTATTACATGGACTAAGGCCCAATACATTCTAATGTCATATCATCCCGAAAATTCCATATTCCTATGCTTGGAGCTTAATATCACATCTCCCAAGGATATGTCTCAAACACATACCTTGGAATATAACTCCCCATCACACAACATCCATCCTAATTTACTTATCTGACTCCCGATATATGGCACATCTCTCATCCACCCTCAAGTGGGTGTTCCCCAAAATAAATGATATGTGATTATCCCCGTAATTTCTAAATCATTTCATAAAAATTCCACTATCATTAGGATAGTAACCTAGGTTTATGTGCACCTCAAATTAATAATAAGACAACATATAAGGTCTCTCGTGACCACATATAATATCTTCTTCCTTTTGTGACTTGGTCAGAAGGTGACTATGTTACCCACTTACATCACTAGATAACCTTATCCAAACCTAGGGGAGAAGAGATAAATTATATCTTAGTACACTAGGTATTCTAAAACTCACTCAATTTATACCCATCATGGTTCCTTTCTACCTATAAAAAAATTTGTAGTTGATCCCTCTTCCATCAAAAAATGATGAATCAATCTAGTGTTCAAGGGTTTATCACTGCCCAATACATATCCCTTTATTTAACTAATTTTTAATGAAATAGTGTATTTTTAAAATCATGTTCAATTATTAAAAGTTGGAGAGACCACATATCCCTTTCACATCACAAAATTAATTAAAAATATGGAGATATTGGGGAAAACCTACAATATATAGATCAATTCTCCTTAACCCAGCTCTCATCAACTCCCATGATCATATCATGATCCCCAAATTCAAAAATAACTGGTTATAATCATTTAAATTAATTATTTAACATAATTTTAAAATTAATAATCTCTCACAACTCTACGAGAAATTTCCACTCATTAAAACCTGCAACTATGGCATGCCACCACCCCATGTCATGAACCCAATACAACTAATAATAAAATCACCATCTCACAAAACATGGTCACAAATCAGTTCTATACAACTCATTAAAAACATGAAAATTGATAGGGTGATTTATTTTCAACAAAATGGTTCAAATAGTGTGTTTATACCTTATGATACATCCTCTCGAAATTTAATGTAATAACCATGTTTTCCTATCATGATTCAACCATATTCAACTTGAATTTGAATCATTCCCTGACCAGGAATCATATAAAATCATAGGAGATTAAAAGTGGACAATAATGGAAGGGGGAAGAGGAAGGAATTAAATTTATGCAATATAAGATCATCTAATAATAACCCCTCTACAAGAGGGATAAATATAGGGATAGATGGTAAAGGGTTCATTTATATAAGGTAAATTAAAAGTACGAAAAATAATTAAAAATTCAACTGGGAAAACAAGTAATTTCACAAAGTTTAAAAAATATGGGTAGCCACATGATTTGAATTCATTGTTTATCAAACAAATGTTCTAATTTTGTGGCTCTTATAAGATCCAAGTTGTTTTTTGTCATGGTTTGTCCCCATGTATTATCAAAATGTCCACCAACAATAAAAATCACACTTCTTGCAAGTTTACCACCTTGTATGCTTTAGAAGAACAGTTACAAAATCCATTTGCTAACCATGCATAGTTACCCCAGTATCTATATTTTTCCAATATAGTTGACCCTAACAGTTCTCTGAACATGATCTAATGTATATAATGTTTCCTACACAGTTTCCCCTTAGCCAAAATTTACATTATAAATTCTACCAGAATGTTAGATCTTTTTATAGTGACCCATACATTTCATATATATAAATATATATTACATCTTATTATATGAATATTAATTACCTAGAATAATGATTTATGCATAATTTTATAGGCCATGTATATTTTAATACATATATATATATATATATTACTTATTCTTAATATATATATATCATCTCATACTAAGTTATTCATAACAAGAAACCTTATTAGACATTTCATACTTAACACCTTTCATCATAACTGAGGGAAAGGAAACATAAGAAAGGGTGATCCTATATTTTTAGTAATGATAAATAGAAGATACATCATTGATTATATGAACATTAAATGAGAATAAGGTTAGGAGAAAATGTGCATAAATTTTTAACACCATACCAGGCATATAATAGAACATAATCTTGAGTCATGTCATAAATCATGTTTGTTTATAATGCATGAATCATAATGAAATGAAATAATATAATTCATGAGAGCATAACATTGAAGTAAATCATAAGTTTGAGTCATAAAAATAAGAAAAAAATCATTTCTATAGTAGTCAAGGATTAATTCGAGAACAATCATATTTGATTGGGTTCACTACTCAACCCATCGTTGTAGTCACGATTCACTCATGTGACTGTCATAGTGGATAGTGTCTCTTAATAAACAAGTTTTACACCACATTACAAACCTTTTATATTATTAGATACCCATATTTACCCAATGAATTAGATGACAATATTAATTTGACCTAAACTACCATATAATGAAAACCCTCTAGATCTGTGCATAAGATTATTAAAAATCCAACATATCATAACACATGAGGAAATAATGGATTTCATAAATATTTCATCAGGTAATAACCTAATGAAATGAAATTGTTTTTATAAACATTTCACTAATTCCTCTTAGCATAACCTATGGAAAAGGAATAGGTTTTATAAACATCCTGTTATTATTATTTGAATCCATTCATAGAAATAATAAAGATGGAATAATTGGATCATATCTCTATTAAAACATAAGTAACATCAAATTATGTAATATTATAAGAAAAATGTCTTTGAAATAATTTTTGGAACATTTCTTGAGAAAAAAGACCCTTTTCAATTTGAAATAACTTATTAAAAATATAATAACATCACAAATAGTTAAGAAGAATTTATTTTAAGAGAACATTGAAAAGTATTTAATTAATCTTCGAGTAATTGTGTCATTATTAAAGTGTAAAATTCTACCCAAACCATATTTTTTAAAAGAATATATTCATTTGATACTGTTGTGAAAAACATAAAAAGTACCTTGTTTGCAAAATTAAAAGAAGATTTCTTATAAACCATTTGGAAAGAAGTATATCATGGGTAAAATTAAAACTAAAAAATCAATATAGAAAAGGAAAAACATTATTTATAAAAAAATAAAACAAAATGGGCAAGGATGATAAAGGGTTTTCAAAAGAAGAGAGAAATAAATTTGGTTTTCCTTTAAAACATTATTTTAGTCTTTTGAGGCCATAAATAGATAAAATTAAAGGAAAATATATGTTCTCTAGAAATAAATATAGGAGAATAAAATTAATTACATTATTGAGCGGTAATTCAAGAAATATCATCATCAAAAAATGTAATCATAAATAATATCAATAAACAAGTAGATTGTAAAATAAAACCCATAATTCATGTTCCACATTCTTTGAAAGTGATCTAACCTCAAGTATAATAAAATTATATTTATTATAATATTATATAATAGACATTAAAATGTTTATAATATCATTTATGATCAAATTTATACATTTTTGAAACCCATTTATTAATTATTTCATATTACAATCTTCATCTTAGGGTGTTAATTGTTTCATTCTTCATGAGAATTTTAATTCATAAGTTATGGTCACTGTATGTAAATCATGGTTCAGTCATCTATAATATTTTAATAATCATATAAATATTATATGTATTTATTATATACAAATATATATTTATATAATCATCCATAAAATTTAGAGATATATCAATGAATTACATTGTTCATTGAGAGGGTATGTCATCCGTACACATGAATAATGTTTTCACTTTTCAAAGAATGAAACAGAAGATAGGTAAATAAAAATTCACATTTATAGAATCATTATTATATAATATAAATCATATATATTCACCAAATCCATCTTCATTACATTCCATTTAAGGCATAAATTAAAAATAAATCATATTACATTGTTGAGGTGGTTTCCCACACATACGCTTGGGCGACATTATCATATTCCAATGGATTTAAATTTAAGAAGGTAGTTGTGATATTATCATTAATAAATAATAATTATTATATAAATATGGTATCTGAACATTAACCCTATTATAATATCCATCAATAAAATATTGTGATTAAAAAATGAATTATATCTCTCTGTGGAGACGATATGCCTTAAGTAAGAACGAGCAATACTTTCACTTCCCATGTGATGGAAAATAGGGTTTATAATGGTAATTTCATAGTCATATTAACATTTAACTATATTTTGGATACTGAAGTTATTATTTTATAATAATACCTTATATTTAAAGGAGGAAAAATAACAAGTAAAAAAGGTAAAATGATCTGTTAAGGCGATTACCACTTCTTTAAAAGAAGTCCTTAATATATCCTCTTACGGATCCTGGGTTTGAAATTTTCAAAAGAAAATATCATCTATAGTTAAGATAAGATGTTAAAAATATATTTTTTTGGGTTTGGTTAACATAGAAAGCTCAATGTGGTGTAAAAAAGATGAAGGAAGGGTGCCCTTATATAAGTGAGGGTAGGGGCACACTTGGAATTTCATAAAATATTAAAATATAAAAATGGTAATTTTATAGAAAAATGATTAAAATGAAAATTTATTCAAAGTGGATAAATTATTTGGTTTAAATACCATAATAATTAATATTTGGGTAGTTTTAGGTGATGTTGTAAATGTTATTTTTGGTCAAACCCCATAGTTATCCACTTCTAACTGAAACTGTGGTAACTACTATTTTAATCTTTAAGGGTTATGAATGTTTTCATAAATGGAAAATTTACTCTTAAATGGACAATAGATGATATTTTAAATCATATTCTATTAAAGTTTCAAATAATAAAAATTTTAGTAATTCTAAATCATTTAATAAAATATTATTTGTTATAAAATATCATTAATGTCAATTTTGGAACTATTCGTTAAATTTGAATTTAATGAAATCAAGAAAAATTTGTAATTTAAATATAATATTTTCACACATATAAACTACGTCATGTGTATCTAAAAATTAATGAAATATAATAATTCTCCTAAATTGTATTACATTTAATATTTTTAATATTATATATTTAATTCTTCAATAAAGTGAATAAATATTGTGAGGTCACTGCATAAGATTTTATGACAAACATTAAATCAATAAAAATTAAAATAAATTACCACCATGAAAATAATTTAATTATTCTCTTAAAAACCAACTATATTCATTAAAAATAGATTTTTTTTCCTATGTGAATGCATAACATATATTTTCAAGTAAGGGAGTGATATTTTTTATTTTTTCCACTTTAAATATTATATATTTCAATTTAATGGAATTATACCTTTAGTAATTAGATTTATACATTATGGTTATAAGGTTCTAAATACCTAATCTAATAATAATCAATATGAAAAATGGTCACCATGATATTTTTTTAAACCTAGGTTAACCTAATTTACCCATTACCAAGGTAATAAAGTTTACCAAAATTACTATTCATAATGCCTAAAAATAAAAGGGGTCTATTTACCAAATTCATAAATACTAATTCAAAATGTTTAATACATTTTTCATAATTCAAATTCTATAAGTGGAATAAATTAATTTTAATGTAAGTGTGAAAAAACATGATTAAACATTTTTTAGACAAATGCAATTTTAAACATAAAACATGATTTATTTCTATATCATGCCTAGAAAAAATAAAACATGGATGTTAAATAAAATTTTATTTGATATATAATATATAAATTTTGTAAAATGCATTTAACATTAGTGATTAATTTAATTTATTAATATAAAAATACCTTGGGACATTACATCGGTTGTTGGGAAAAAACATCTCTATTTTTAAATGATTTTAATTTTCAATTCTAATTAATTGATAGCCATTAAATTCCCTTATACATAGTTAAACCAAAAATATTAATTAATTTATTACTATTAATACGTACCCTTCCAACATTTTGGTTATAACATTATACTACAATACTATTCATTTAGACACAGGTTTGCACGTATTGAAGGCTATCAAAAAAATTAAAATTCTTTCAAAAGAAATATATCATCAAATTTAATGGTGTAACATTATACACACTTTAAAATTAATTTCACATTAAAAATTCAACCAATTTGATAAAAATAAATTTTGATTTCTCTATTCCATTATAGTCTTAGGTTCCTAAGTACCATTCCTCTAGAGAACTTTAATCAAGATAGTAGTCTTGTTCCGTATAACTTTATATCTCTAACATAAGATTACTACTAGTTGATCTTAAAAGGAAATATTTTTAAATAATGGTATGAAATATCATTTCAATACATGTTAGGGATTAATTATGTACTTCCCCAGAAGATATACATAGATCACATCATGAACATGAAAGGGGTTCGGTGGAAGTTCCAAGCGATAAGCTATCATCTCTACTCAATCTAGAATATAAAATATGAAAATATACCAAGGGATCATATTTATATTTTTCACACATATCATAACCTTCCTTCATAATGAAATTCCTAGATTCACCTTCTCAGCAACTTCCAACTCTAGATCTCACCCATGATTATTAGCATAGCATTTCTATCAACTCTGAGCTTTATTGATGTGTTATTGAATTACTCTGACATTACCTTCCATTTCCTCACCTAGCTCAGGTCCTATTAAATTTCTTTCTCTAAATTCATCCCAACACATTGTATCTCTACACTTGTTTCTATATATGAATTAACATGTATCCTTCTGAATTATTGAGTGAAATCTATTTTTGTAAGAAATCTCAACTAGAAAAAAGTGGTGAAATCAACCTTCTTTGAATTTCATTGATCTAGATATCAGTATATCCTCTAGGGTTTTAATGGTTATCTTAGACTAACCATATTTCTTAGGATGATAAACAATACTAAAACTCAACACTACATCCAAATCCTACTAATGACTTCACCAGAACAATGAGTTAAACCATGGATCCCAATCAGACACAATATAATGTGGTACTTGGTCAAACCTTACCACTTCCGTACTTTATATTTTCAAAATCTAGTCTAGAGATAAATTATCTCTCATAGAAATGAATTTTTCTAACATTTTATGGTGATTTACTACAACCCAAATAATATTATACCCTTTAGATTTTTTGGGGAGTTAGATGACAAATTCTATGGCTTTGTTTTCTCATTTCTATTCTAGTATGGGTAAAGTTTGAAACATACCCTTATAATTTTATCTCCTAACATTAACATAATGACATACCAAGAACTGAGATACATAATTTTCAATACCTATATTTATGATATCTTCCTAGAAATACACTTTCACATCTCAATACCTATCATTAATTCCATAGTGAATATAAAAAGATTAACTTTGAGCCCCATCCAATATTTCCTTCATTAAATTTGATTTATACAGAACACATACACGGTTCTTGATCCATATCATTCCATCCTAATCAATATTGATCTAAAAAATATTTCTAAACATCTCCTCTCATTCCAAATCTTTCTTATGTTCCTCTGTAATCCTCACATGATTAGATGATTGAAAATTCATTAGAGAAAGAAATTTTTTCTCTCATTCCTTCAAGATATCCATTTCCATACGTTTAAAATATATAAATATTTGATCATTTTTATCCTCATCATATATAATCTAGAAAAATACTTTTGACTTAGAGCATCTACCACCATTATCACTTTCATATGATGGTAACATATTGATAAGTCATAATCTTTAATCCACTCCAACCATCTTCTCTAGAATATACATAACTATTTTGATTTAATATGTACTTTAAAAAGTTATAATTAGTATATATGACACACCATTATATATATGGATAATTCCTATATATCATGAATGAAAAATTACAACATCTAACTCCAAAACATTTTTTGGATAATTTTTCTCATGAACTTTTAATTATTGTGAGGAATAAGCTCTCATTATATCATTTTACATGGGAAAGCATTCAAATCCATTATTTTATGCATTAGTATGGATTTCAAACCCCTATCCACTTCATGGTAATGTAAGAATAGGTACACTAACTAGCCATATCTTTAGTTCCTTGATATTTCCTTATTCATTAGTCTATAATAATTTGGCACCCTTCTATGTTAACATGGTGAGTGGATTTGATAGCAACGATAAATTTCCATAAGGGATCAGTAATATATATCCAAACTAATAAAATTGTGGATCTCTCTCACTAGGGTTGGTGTGGAATTTTTTTAACAATTTCCATATTTAACGGATCAATAAATAATCCCTCTCTTGATATTATATGATCAAAAAATGAAACTTTTTATAGCCAAAATTCACACTTTTTAAATTCTCCATACAATTTTCAATTTCTCGGGGTTTTCAGTATAATCCTCAAATAATCATTCTTCTACTACTTACCCATTTAATATATAATAAAATCATCTATATAAAATATTATAAACTGATCAACTTAATATATATATAGTTTATTAATTAAATATCTAAAGATGATAGGGAATTAGTAAGAGAAAATGGAATAACTATATATTTATAGTGTTTGTACCTTATACGAGATTATTTCATGGGTATATCCTCCTTATTTACCGTAAATTTATGATATATAGAATGAATATCAACCATGGAAATGTATTTATATCTACATATTTGATCTTTTCCATGAGTGTGATCTTGTTAGGTTCTTGATAATCAATGCATATTCACATTGATCAATATTTCTTCTTAATGAAAAAAGTGGTGTAGCCTAAGGTGATACACTTTACTAAATGAATCCCATTTCAAAATTATCTTATAGTTTCTTGGTCAATTTATGTAACTCAATTAGGATCAGTCTATATAGAGTCTTTGAAATTAGTCTAACACTATGTATGAGTTTTATTTAAAAAATCATCTTGATTCAGCGTAAGACTATGAAACCCTCTTGGAAATATATCAACAACCTCTAGAGTAATAGTTATATCTTTGATGTTCGATTTCTTTCTATCCATATGGGATATAAAACCCTTTTAAATTAGAATTGAGATGCATATAATGGATGTGATTTCTAATGGATGTTAAAATTTATCATCTCACTAATAAATGATTATTTCTTAATTTTTAATATCAAAATTTTCTTCCCTTAATAAGAAAATGATGAGAGATTTAATTAAATATGATCAATCAGTGCCTAAGATAACATCAAATTTAACTAGGTGGAGAATAATGAGATTCTCAGGGAGCACATTACCTCAAAATTAAACAAGATAAGAATCATAGACTAAATATGTGATCATCATACCATTAGGGGTTTTCAAATCTAATTCAACATCTAACAATTTTTTATATCAGTTTAAATTCATTGAGAGTTTTCTTGATATATATAAATTCATATTACTAAACTAAAATAGGGTTCTTAAATTTTTGAGAATACCTATTACCACCTCAACTTCATCATTATATCTTTCATCTAATACTAAAACCAGAATGGTTTTCCTGATTGAAAAATATCATTAATTAAACCAATAAAACATATACTAACAAAATATAATTCATATTATGTCTAAATTATAACACCTTATTCTCAACATATGACATCAAAGGTTTAAACTAGATTATTCATGGTAATCATCTATTAAAATCCTTGTTAATGGTTCATGAGGAAAATGTGAGTTGTCAATGTATATCCTCTAAGAGTTTAAAACTAGGTGTGTAATAAGGTCACACTCACCATGAACCAGAATAATGTAAATGATATATATGACCAACTAGTTTTTGCGATATTACCCTTAGATTCATATGTTCTAAAACTGTATCCAATTTTTATATCCATACCAAAAAAATTCTAGGAAAACTACACTCATTTCTTTACCATAACATAGGATGTTATCCTATACATAATATTATACAAAGTATTTTTTATAAAGTTTTTTCATCCTTGTTTCCAAAGGTAACTAAACCATTCTATTACACTTACTATAGAGATTTATATTTTTCATACATAAATATTACATCATAGTAAATGAATATTCATTACAAACATAATTAACCATACTAGAATCGTATAGGTCTAGTATCTTTGTAAACATGGACAAGTAAATAATTGGTTCATAAGATATCTATATCATCTCTCACTAATTTATTCATATCTATAACCCCTCTTATAAATATCATACTTAATACCCTTATTCATAAAATATAGAAAGTAAATATAAGAAATCGTGTGCTAAAATGATCATTTAGGGTAAACAAGGGAGATAAAAATGATCACCAAAACAAAACATGGGCATAAGGGTATAATAACATGACAATAAAATTTTAAAAATATACCATGTATATTATATTTCATAATATTGAGTAATTTAATAATATAGGTAGTTCATATGATATGAATCATAATGGAATGAAGGAAAATGATATAAAAATAATAACTTACAATAACTCATAAGTTTTTTTAATGCACATAAGCATAGAAAACCATTTCCTTATTATAAAGGGATTAATTACCAGAATTTCATAATAGATTTGGTTTACTCCTAAAATGGTTATAGTATTCAGGGTTCACACCCTACACCATGGTAACGGATAGTGTCCCTTACTGAACTGGGTTCACTCCCGATTCCAATCCATTTTAACTCTTTTCATACCCTTCATTACACAACACAATGGAGTGATAATTAAAATAATAAAAATGTGTTCCAAAATATCATAAAACAATTAATCATGTCATAAATTGTGAAAAGTAAATGGGTTTTATAAACATTTTATTATGTAATAACTCATGAAAAATAAATTATTTTCATAAATATTTCATCAATTCATCTAGCATAACCCATGGATAAAGAAATGGTTTCATAAAAATATTATCATCACCATAATAAACCATCCAAAAAAAGAATAATTATGGTATCATTGAATCATATCCCTAGTGTAACGCCCCGACCCCAGCTACCCAGAGTCGGTGCATTAATTACATAACATTGGCATGATCACGAGAAAGATCAAGTCTCGAAAGACCGATTAGTTTAGTAGCCTTGGAATAACTAGATACATCCATAAATTTTTACATTACATCATAAAAAAACATCTTGTCTTCATATCCCCTCATACTATCCCTGCAGGTCATTCATAAATTACTTCTTCATAATCCTGGGAAAAAAAAATAAAACATTGAAAGGGGTGAGCTCGGATGCTCAGTAAGGATAACATTATAGCAGAAGCTTTCATAAATGAGCATAAACACTTAAGGCAATTTATAACTAAAACAAAAGCCTTTTAAACTTGAACTTCATCATAAAATGGCAATGGTAAAATGAAATAATGCCATTTACTTACTCACATGGATATTCTACTAGTCGAATGATCACATGCAATATCAATAACCACTTTCATAATGATGGAATGCATAATGCCAGACTATCATAACCACATAGCCAAGGCCTCGTGCCAAGACTACAAATAAGATTTTGCCAAGGCCTTGTGCCAAGACACTAGTTTGTCTCATGAGACCTACCGATGCATCGAGGAGCTATAGCGGGCTCCACCCGTCACTTATTAAGTCCAATGCATTCCTCATATGAATAGGTTTAAGCATAAAATAAACATTCGTATTAAAACTAGCATACGAAATGTCAATACTTTAACCACAAACCATGAATGGTATAAAAATAGAACATCCACAGTCAAACATAACTCATTTGATACAATATGGAAGATTGTATTGTATCACATTAACCTCAATCATGAATAATGAAGGATGTTGACATAAATGAAAGTAATCATCAAAACTATTTGAGAGAAATATCCCCCTTTTCTTGAAAACATTTAAAAGTCACACTATTTTTCAAGAAGCCATTTAAAAGTAGATTTTTGAATCAAAGTGTCCCATACCACTTTGAAACTTTTTAAAAGGAGTTTTAATTTGTAAACTTTAATGTCCATATAAATAAATCCTTAAAACCATTTTTTTAAAACATGGACATTAATGAGAAAGATTTAGATGAATAAGTCTTTAAATCATTTTAAAAATGGTATTTTAGTTAGAGATTCCAACCAAAAGAGACACTTGAATACAAATAATTGTGGTAATCAAAACTTTGTAATATCATGAGAATAAAGGGATTCATGATATACTATGTCAAAGTACGTTATATACACCACATAAAAGTGATTTGGTGTATATCAACAAAGAAGTCTCAATGGAATGTAAATTGAGATGAAATCTCTTGTAAAGGTTGTATCCTTAGGTTAAGGATAAATCAATGACATAATTATGTGTGACAAATATAAATACACTAAATATGATTGGATATTCAGTGTAAAACAATCAAAGGACATTCACACATATTCTTGTAAAAACAATACCAACGAATTGGATGTTTAACTCAACAAATGGAGAATGAGTTAAAATTACTCTTATCAAATTCATATCAATGACTTGAGAATTACCAATGGAGTGATTATGTGCATCAAACTTATATCCACAGGAAGGGGAGTGGAAATTATGACATAATCAAATGAATAGTGATTCCACACATAATCTTGGGGTAATATAATCAATGAAATATGTGTAAAGCCAAATGAGTGGAAATTGAAATCTCAAATTCCCTTATCGATTAGGTAACTTTCGAAACATACACCCATGAAAGAAGTATCATACCATGATGATGTAAATACCCATAAATTAAATTATATTACACAATGAATACAATCATGGGCAGTACACATACACCACATGCAATAATTAAGTGGTGAACAATAGAATTCTCACGAAATTAAAAGTGAGATTAGAAAATCCCTTACATTGTACTTTTTCCTTGGTCGATGGTAGGTTTACCTCCTGTATAATGGTGAAATAATTATTATTGAATAATAAAAGAATCATTTACTTTAATATGACATCATATATGATCTTTTATCATTGATTTGTTAATAATATTTTAGAATTATCGTCATTTCGGGTGTTAACGGGTTCATTTTACTTTATATTCTTTGTTATGTGAGACATATTCGTTATTAATGGGATGTATATTATTCATATCCAGAATGGTATCAAGTTCTTAAACATAATTTTTAAATCATCAAATTATACGATGGAGAATGAATCTCATCGCGTTCGTGGAGACGGTAGTCCGTACGTACGCACGAACGCTACTTCCATTTAATTTTTATTTTAAAAGAATCGAATCCAAATTATACATAGGTATATTACTATTCCAGTATAATATAATATTTTATATATGTTACTTAAGTTCATTTACACCATCCTTTATACGTTCCATGTGTGGTATGAACGAGTCATATCATTTTAAGGGGGCGGTAGTCCGCACTTCCTCAAATGAAATTATCGTATGTATATACAACATGAAACGAATAATGGTATGAAATAAAATGGAATTACAGAAGCTTATATATAGAATATATATCATTAATATCATATTTAATTACAGTTCCATCCTAATGGCCACCATGAGAGGCGGTAAGATGTATTTGAACAATCATCGTTTCGTGAGGCGTTAGTTTGCCATCCACAGAAACATTATGTTCATCATCCATTAGATGGAGTTGTGTGAATGTGTAGTTTGAATACTTCTTATAACAACATCCTAGTATATTTAGGATACTGGTGTTGTTATAAAATAAAGGAAATAAAAAGATTTTGGGGGTTGGAGAAGCAAAATAAATGAAAATACTTTAAGAGAAATTGTTACCTTTAATTTAGGTAACTCACTTTGGTTGGAACCAAAGGACTTCTTGAAAAGCTTTCTGCCTAAGGGGAAGCTTCAAGGAGGAGGAGAGGGATGTGGGGAGCTTATTTGGGCAGAGTTTGGACGAGCCAAGTGGCTTGATAGGTGTGAGGAAATGAGAAGGAGGAGTGCCCTTTTATAAGAGGGGTGAGGGGCACCTTTGGAAAAGCTAGAAATATTAATTTATAATAAATTCATATTCGGTTTAAAAAGGCTCCAAAGTTTACTATTCAAAGGATGTGGTGGGGATAGGTCGAAAACAACTCATCCAATAGAATTTAGACAGGTTTGGGTACTTATATTAACCTTATCTTTAAGTATTAACTCTAAGTTAATTAGTTTCACTTTTACAATGTCTCTTTGTATTTTTATATAATATGGTTAATAAACTTACTATATACATCCAAGCGACCCCCAAGTGGTCCATTAATGATTAACCTATCATAATATAAGTCTCTTGGCCGAACCTTAGATTTTAGGAATTTAATATCAATTAGTAATATAATATTTGTTTTAAGAACTCTTTTATGTCAATTTTGACACTATTCAATAGTTGATTTTTGTGAAACTCATAACAGATTGATTACTTAGAACAAAGTCAATTAAATCAATAATAATATATCATATTATCCTATAAAATTATTTTAATTCATTAAAAGTTTCATATTATATTTATTTGGGTGTTTATAATATCAATTATTTTAATTTTTCACTATTATAGTAATTACTGCATCATCATTGTGTCATAAATAAAATAAATTATTTAATGTCTAAAAATTATAAATAAAATATCATTATGTAGAAAAGCTTTTTAGCTTTCTAATGAATATTTATAATCTAAAATCCAACATATATAACCCTATGTAACAATTGTTGTTCTAAAATATATATGCTTGTGTCATTTTTGTATTCATTTTAATTAAAATAAAGTGTCATTATCACTTACAAGTGGATCCATGGGGTCCCAAAATAGACCCAAAGATTCCCATGGTCGACCATGTATCAACCAATAGGGTTAAGACACGTTTTAGGGTAATTTAGTATTATTATAATATTATTTTTTTTAACCCTTATTTACCGGATTTACCCTTAACCATGGTAAATAAAATATTTACCGCAGTAATTATTCAAAATGTCTAAAAATAAAAGTTACCTATTTACACAATTTTAACATCCTGATTCCAAATATGGAATCCATTTTCCTAAATTCAAAATACAGAAGTGGCAGAAATTAATTTAAAATTAAATCCCGCTGTCAAAACAAAAAGCGTGTTTTTAAGAGATAATAACTATCAAAAGATTGACACTCGTTTATGTTCGGTTTAATTGTAAAATTATGTCCAATGACCAACATTAAATTAAATGTTAAAAATATATTCTAAATATACTTTAAAACCACTCAAATTCATAATTTATCACTATTAATTATTTTGATTAAAAAAGTTGTTTTTAATTAAAATTTAGTAATTTTCACTATTCATCAAAATATAAAAGTTATCCGAAAAGTACCAAAATTTCACCCTAGGATAATTTCGATATTCCGAATCCAAAAATGAAGTCCATTTTTAAATATAAAATATATATAATTTCAAAAATTAGGTATTACTATTCATAACGGCTAGTTTGATTGGTTGTGGTGTGTGTTAAAACTCAAGGTTGCGTACAACACACGCTACTGTATTATTCAAAGAAAGCGTACCGTGGAAGCTTGGGATGTTTCATTTTAAATTTTTGATGTCCCCATTTAGTCAAAAAGTTTAAAATATAGTATTTAAAAAGGGTTCACTATTAAAGTTGATAAAAGTGCAATACTGAAAATGAATTTGTTCTTGCATTATATCTAAGAAACTCATAATATGGATTCTAAAATTATAAGGATTATATAAACATTAAAATTTATCTAATACTATTCATAACCTCTTTTGAACGGCTTGTTTGGTAAGTCATGGTGTTCTTGAACATGGTGTTGCATGTAGTGAAAGTTATTGAATTATTTTGAAGAAATAACACACTATGAAATCTTGGGGTGTTACATTCTCCCCTCCTTCAATAAATTGCGTCCTCGCAATTTGAAATTGTTCTTCGAAAAAAAAAGGTTGAAAATAGATAATATATTTGTGGGAAAACCCACATCGGAAATTGGGTTACTAAAATTTAGTCTTAATTTGAGAAAAAGAGAAATCAAAGGGTCACCACCAAATTATGATCTCGATTAGGAGAACATTGGTGGCAACTAGAGACATATAATTGGAGGAAAAACGTAAATATTTATAGGTGGTGATTGAGGTCATCAATCACAAACAAGTGTAAAATTGAGGTCCTTATAATCATCAATCTATGATGATTTGAAATACCATCGGTTCAACAAAACATAGGGTATTAGGATAACACATTTTTGACGTTTCAAAATATCTTAATTGAAATCCCACATCGAAAAATGAATTAATGAGGCCTCTATTTAAAATAAAGAGTCGAAAGTATGAAGATTACCGAAAATAACACATACTAGGGTTCCATGAAGGAAAATATGGATATGGAGGAGAAATCTAACCATCAATTATCTGATGGAGAGTGGTAGAGAACATGGCTATGAAAAGGCCAAAAATCCCAAAGCCATAAATTTGTGATGATTTAAGGTATCATCTAGGACAACATTTTTGTTCTATGTTTCTTTTATTAATGTTGGGGATTTTATTTATGAGATTGGCTAAGAACATTATGAGATATACTTAAATTTTAAGTAGATTTTCATTCTTTAATAAATTTCCACCACTAACTCAATATTTTTTTTTTAAACGATGAGTATTCAAGAAGACTTGGTCACACTGGAAGAGCTAGAATAAACTTCTATAGAATCACATGATCCATACAGGATAAACCATATATTAATCAAAACCAAAATGGTTATTGAATGATCTAATGATCCCCCAAAAGGATATTCATTGAGATAAATATGCACTAATCTTAATTTCTAAAATTAAACCAACAATACCCCAAAGTTAAATAGATACCATTCAATAACCAATTGTCCTTAAAATCCTTTAATATAATCCAAAATAATATTGAAACCCAAAACATAGAAGAATTTGATTATGTAGTCTCCCATGTTACATTGTATCTCCAAATTACATCAAATACTCTTAAAGTCACATACTTAAAAGTAATCATCACATACTCTCTGTTATAGGTTAATCATTTCCATAAATAACCCAAATCACTATAAATCAACAATAAAAATGTAGATAAAAATCCACCATTACTCTACAAATGAAACCTCATTGTATTCTATTTTCCTTGGGCATATAGTGTTCCTAACAAAACGAACATCTTCCAAAATAACATTTATCACTTAATCACCAAATCATTTTCCTATACCAAGGGTATTCATTTGATAAGACATAAGAACCCAAATCATCTTATTATTGATCAATAAAATCATTTAACAAAAAAAAATAGTCACACTAACCAGGGACTTCACGTAGTCCAGTGGTAGGCGATAAATCCCAATCGCACTTTGGTTGTGGGTTCGATTCCCACGGCTTTGTCCGACGCGATGGGTTGTCACACGGTCTACGTGTTGTCCTTTTTCAAAAACTATATTTTATAATATTACCAAAATGAGATAAATTCCTCAAAATAACATAATTTAACCACAAATGTTATATCATACTTTGCATTTTCATCCCAAATTATAATAACTTATCATTTTCTCAAACCCCAATGATCATATAAAACCAAATGGTTATTTATACCTAAATCCACAAGAGAAGAGACAATTCTTCCTCAAATATCATTCTCACATGGCAAACTGCGGGGTTACAAATACAAGAGAAAATTATTCCAAAGCAAACCCATCAACAAGGAGTGCTAATACTTTTTAAATTTTTCTCCAGCCATTTATTTCCACATAGCTTCTTCTTTGACCAAGAAAATATCCTATAAAATAGGACATTCACTCGGGTAATGGCCAGGTCCCCTACATTTACGACAAATGACTGTAAATGGACTCTTGGGACCATTTTTATCTTCTTCCATAGTACTCTTCATTTTTCTTCGGCAATTCTTCACTTTATGTCCTTCCTTCCCGCACGTAAAACATTTCGTTGTCCCATTGAGACACTTTCCTGGGTGTCTCTTTCCACAATTCCTGCATGATGAAAATTGAGGTTTCTTTTCTCTATGGTCTCCATTGCTGGAGATCTTATCATTTATCACCTTTCTCTTCCTTGTTGAGTCTGGGAGTTGGTTAATATATATGTTGTTGATCATATTTTTGGAAAACTGATTTGGCATAAAGACGATATCTTTCACGCCTATCAACATTCCATTTTGTTGCTCATTGCCACCACTGTTCCCAACTTGTACATCATTCTCAAAGTCACTATGACTTCCTTGGAATCCAGCCATTGACTAAAACCAGAAGGCATTCTGTGAGTAATAGTAGTCGTAAAATCATTTAGAGATTAAAATGTCACCATATTCTCAATTTGAAACATATTAGGATTAACCAAGGTCATTTTCTCTCATCTTATGTATATATTACTTAAATCGGTTTGTAAAGAAAATGTAAATTATCCTAAGCATATCCCCCGGGAGTGTCGTAACCAAGAGTGCAGCAAGGCCCGTTGTCGTGCACCAGTTCCCGTTCGAGTCTAGCTCAAAGCGGTGTTTTCGGGTTTTATCCCTAGGTACATCTGTGCCAGAGCCGCCTCTACCTGCTCGTATCCAGACAGGGATGTATTGCTCGGAAAACTCACAAAATCTTTACAATACCAAAATTCTAGGAAGTTTTTTTTTATACTAATCCTCAAAGTTCATCTTAGGTCTATGTGCTCTAATCAGAGTTTATCTAAATCTAGCTACCAAGGTTTGTACTAAACTTCCTCTGATACCAACTGTAACGCCCCGACCCCAGCTACCCAGAGTCGGTGCATTAATTACATAACATTGTCATGATCACGAGAAAGATCAAGTCTCGAAAGACCGATTAGTTTAGTAGCCTTGGAATAACTAGATACATCCATAAATTTTTACATTACATCATAAAAAAACATCTTGTCTTCATATCCCCTCATACTATCCCTGCAGGTCATTCATAAATTACTTCTTCATAATCCTGGGAAAAAAAATAAAACATTGAAAGGGGTGAGCTCGGATGCTCAGTAAGGATAACATTATAGCAGAAGCTTTCATAAATGAGCATAAACACTTAAGGCAATTTATAACTAAAACAAAAGCCTTTTAAACTTGAACTTCAGCATAAAATGGCAATGGTAAAATGAAATAATGCCATTTACTTACTCACATGGATATTCTACTAGTCGAATGATCACATGCAATATCAATAACCAATTTCATAATGATGGAATGCATAATGCCAGACTATCATAACCACATAGCCAAGGCCTCGTGCCAAGACTACAAATAAGATTTTGCCAAGGCCTTGTGCCAAGACACTAGTTTGTCTCATGAGACCTACCGATGCATCGAGGAGCTATAGCGGGCTCCACCCGTCACTTATTAAGTCCAATGCATTCCTCATATGAATAGGTTTAAGCATAAAATAAACATTCGTATTAAAACTAGCATACGAAATGTCAATACTTTAACCACAAACCATGAATGGTATAAAAATAGAACATCCACAGTCAAACATAACTCATTTGATACAATATGGAAGATTGTATTGTATCACATTAACCTCAATCATGAATAATGAAGGATGTTGACATAAATGAAAGTAATCATCAAAACTATTTGAGAGAAATATCCCCCTTTTCTTGAAAACATTTAAAAGTCACACTATTTTTCAAGAAGCCATTTAAAAGTAGATTTTTGAATCAAAGTGTCCCATACCACTTTGAAACTTTTTAAAAGGAGTTTTAATTTGTAAACTTTAATGTCCATATAAATAAATCCTTAAAACCATTTTTTTAAAACATGGACATTAATGAGAAAGATTTAGATGAATAAGTCTTTAAATCATTTTAAAAATGGTATTTTAGTTAGAGATTCCAACCAAAAGAGACACTTGAATACAAATAATTGTGGTAATCAAAACTTTGTAATATCATGAGAATAAAGGGATTCATGATATACTATGTCAAAGTACGTTATATACACCACATAAAAGTGATTTGGTGTATATCAACAAAGAAGTCTCAATGGAATGTAAATTGAGATGAAATCTCTTGTAAAGGTTGTATCCTTAGGTTAAGGATAAATCAATGACATAATTATGTGTGACAAATATAAATACACTAAATATGATTGGATATTCAGTGTAAAACAATCAAAGGACATTCACACATATTCTTGTAAAAACAATACCAACGAATTGGATGTTTAACTCAACAAATGGAGAATGAGTTAAAATTACTCTTATCAAATTCATATCAATGACTTGAGAATTACCAATGGAGTGATTATGTGCATCAAACTTATATCCACAGGAAGGGGAGTGGAAATTATGACATAATCAAATGAATAGTGATTCCACACATAATCTTGGGGTAATATAATCAATGAAATATGTGTAAAGCCAAATGAGTGGAAATTGAAATCTCAAATTCCCTTATCGATTAGGTAACTTTCGAAACATACACCCATGAAAGAAGTATCATACCATGATGATGTAAATACCCATAAATTAAATTATATTACACAATGAATACAATCATGGGCAGTACACATACACCACATGCAATAATTAAGTGGTGAACAATAGAATTCTCACGAAATTAAAAGTGAGATTAGAAAATCCCTTACATTGTACTTTTTCCTTGGTCGATGGTAGGTTTACCTCCTGTATAATGGTGAAATAATTATTATTGAATAATAAAAGAATCATTTACTTTAATATGACATCATATATGATCTTTTATCATTGATTTGTTAATAATATTTTTGAATTATCGTCATTTCGGGTGTTAACGGGTTCATTTTACTTTATATTCTTTGTTATGTGAGACATATTCGTTATTAATGGGATGTATATTATTCATATCCAGAATGGTATCAAGTTCTTAAACATCATTTTTAAATCATCAAATTATACGATGGAGAATGAATCTCATCGCGTTCGTGGAGACGGTAGTCCGTACGTACGCACGAACGCTACTTCCATTTAATTTTTATTTTAAAAGAATCGAATCCAAATTATACATAGGTATATTACTATTCCAGTATAATATAATATTTTATATATGTTACTTAAGTTCATTTACACCATCCTTTATACGTTCCATGTGTGGTATGAACGAGTCATATCATTTTAAGGGGGCGGTAGTCCGCACTTCCTCAAATGAAATTATCGTATGTATATACAACATGAAACGAATAATGGTATGAAATAAAATGGAATTAAAGAAGCTTATATATAGAATATATATCATTAATATCATATTTAATTACAGTTCCATCCTAATGGCCACCATGAGAGGCGGTAAGATGTATTTGAACAATCATCGTTTCGTGAGGCGTTAGTTTGCCATCCACAGAAACATTATGTTCATCATCCATTAGATGGAGTTGTGTGAATGTGTAGTTTGAATCCTTCTTATAACAACATCCTAGTATATTGAGGATACTGGTGTTGTTATAAAATAAAGGAAATAAAAAGATTTTGGGGGTTGGAGAAGCAAAATAAATGAAAATACTTTAAGAGAAATTGTTACCTTTAATTTAGGTAACTCACTTTGGTTGGAACCAAAGGACTTCTTGAAAAGCTTTCTGCCTAAGGGGAAGCTTCAAGGAGGAGGAGAGGGATGTGGGGAGCTTAGTTGGGCAGAGTTTGGACGAGCCAAGTGGCTTGATAGGTGTGAGGAAATGAGAAGGAGGAGTGCCCTTTTATAAGAGGGGTGAGGGGCACCTTTGGAAAAGCTAGAAATATTAATTTATAATAAATTCATATTCGGTTTACAAAGGCTCCAAAGTTGACTATTCAAAGGATGTGGTGGGGATAGGTCGAAAACAACTCATCCAATAGAATTTAGACAGGTTTGGGTACTTATATTAACCTTATCTTTAAGTATTAACTCTAAGTTAATTAGTTTCACTTTTACAATGTCTCTTTGTATTTTTATATAATATGGTTAATAAACTTACTATATACATCCAAGCGACCCCCAAGTGGTCCATTAATGATTAACCTATCATAATATAAGTCTCTTGGCCGAACCTTAGATTTTAGGAATTTAATATCAATTAATAATATAATATTTGTTTTAAGAACTCTTTTATGTCAATTTTGACACTATTCAATAGTTGATTTTTGTGAAACTCATAACACATTGATTACTTCGAACAAAGTCAATTAAATCAATCCTAATATATCATATTATCCTAGAAAATTAGTTTAATTCATTAAAAGTTTCATATTATATTTATTTGGGTGTTTATAATATCAATTATTTTAATTTTTCACTATTATAGTAATTACTGCATCATCATTGTGTCATAAATAAAATAAATTATTTAATGTCTAAAAATTATAAATAAAATATCATTATGTAGAAAATCTTTTTAGCTTTCTAATGAATATTTATAATCTAAAATCCAACATATATAACCCTATGTAACAATTGTTGTTCTAAAAGATATATGCTTGTGTCATTTTTGTATTCATTTTAATTAAAATAAAGTGTCATTATCACTTACAAGTGGATCCATGGGGTCCCAAAATAGACCCAAAGATTCCCATGGTCGACCATGTATCAACCAATAGGGTTAAGACATGTTTTAGGGTAATTTAGTATTATTATAATATTATTTTTTTTAACCCTTATTTACCGGATTTACCCTTAACCATGGTAAATAAAATATTTACCGCAGTAATTATTCAAAATGTCTAAAAATAAAAGTTACCTATTTACACAATTTTAACATCCTGATTCCAAATATGGAATCCATTTTCCTAAATTCAAAATACAGAAGTGGCAGAAATTAATTTAAAATTAAATCCCGCTGTCAAAACAAAAAGCGTGTTTTTAAGAGATAATAACTATCAAAAGATTGACACTCGTTTATGTTCGGTTTAATTGTAAAATTATGTCCAATGACCAACATTAAATTAAATGGTAAAAATATATTCTAAATATACTTTAAAACCACTCAAATTCATAATTTATCACTATTAATTATTTTGATTAAAAAAGTTGTTTTTAATTAAAATTTAGTAATTTTCACTATTCATCAAAATATAAAAGTTATCCGAAAAGTACCAAAATTTCACCCTAGGATAATTTCGATATTCCGAATCCAAAAATGAAGTCCATTTTTAAATATAAAATATATATAATTTCAAAAATTAGGTATTACTATTCATAACTGCTAGTTTGATTGGTTGTGGTGTGTGTTAAAACTCAAGGTTGCGTACAACACACGCTACTGTATTATTCAAAGAAAGCGTACCGTGGAAGCTTGGGATGTTTCATTTTAAATTTTTGATGTCCCCATTTAGTCAAAAAGTTTAAAATATAGTATTTAAAAAGGGTTCACTATTAAAGTTGATAAAAGTGCAATACTGAAAATGAATTTGTTCTTGCATTATATCTAAGAAACTCATAATATGGATTCTAAAATTATAAGGATTATATAAACATTAAAATTTATCTAATACTATTCATAACCTCTTTTGAACGGCTTGTTTGGTAAGTCATGGTGTGCTTGAACATGGTGTTGCATGTAGTGAAAGTTATTGAATTATTTTGAAGAAATAACACACTATGAAATCTTGGGGTGTTACACCTAGTAAAATGTAATTAACATCAAATTACATCATATTTGATAGAAGATGACTTTAAAATATTAGTTGGAATTGTTTTGATTAGGAAAATACCCTTTTCTATTTGAAATCAAAATTTTAATATCTAAAAAAATTCACAAATATTTTGGAAATAAATTTCATTAAAAATATCCTTGAAAATTATTAATGTAATATTAAAAACATTGAGTGTTAATGGTGGTAATAAATTCCATTCATGTCGTATATGTTAAAAGAAATCATTACTTTCATACTTTGGTAAATAAATCAAAAGTATCTCATTTAGGAAATGAAAAGGGGATTATATTTAAACAAATTTTTAAACATTAAATAATGGTTAAAAAATAAATTAAAAAATCAATAGATAATAATAATATCATTATTGAAAAAAAATTAGAAAACATATACATGGAAGAGAATGTATTTTCAAACGAAGAGGGAATGATGACGGTTTTCCACAAAAATATCCTTTCAATATGTTGAGTACATAAAAGGTGGAAAAAGAAATTAATTTTTTTTATGTTTAAATAAATAAAGGGGAATAAAAATTATGATATTATTTAGAGTGTGATCATGATATTTCATTTTCATGAAACTTAATCATAAAAAAAATCTTGATAAAGAATGAGATAGTAACATAAAACCCTTACCATGAGTTTCAATTGATTTGATTATTCTCAATAATCCAATATACTAAATTTAAATTTAGTATAATTTTATAAAATAGTCATAAACATGCATATAATATAACATATGATCCTCTTTTAACATTTTAACACCTATTTATTAATAATTCCGTTTTGAAATCGCCATTACAAAGTGTTAACTATTTCATTCTTCATAATAATTTCTTATCATAAGTTCTATTCTGTGTACTAGTAGCATTGTTCCATCATCTCTAGGATTTTGATAAACATATTAATATCATATATATTCATATAATATATTTATTTATTTTCACACATAAATGTTCTATATATAAAATTGAATTACACTTTTCATGGATATGGTAAAGAGTGCGTACTGAGGAACGTTGTTTTAACTTTTAAACTGATGGAACTAAGGAAAAGTAAATAATAATACAACATTAAAAATAATTTTTATATAATATTAATAATATATTTTAATCAAATACATCCCTTTTACCATCAATACAAAGAGTTAATGTAAATTTAATCACATCACTTTGTGGAGGTGGTAGTCCACACTTACTAACAAGAGATATTATTTTTTTTCTAATAAATTTGATGGTAAGAAGGTATATATGATATTATAATTCCATAATAATAATAATAATTTCATAAATATAATAAATCAAATTTAAATCCATCAACATACACATCCATAAAATATGGGTATGAAAAATAAAATGTATCACTACGTGAAGACTGTATGATATATGTATGCATGAGCGATACTTTCACTTCCCATTTAATGGAAAATAGGGTGTATAATGGTGGTTCTATAATTGTAGTAACATATTATTGTATTTATGTAATTTAATTTTTTTTATGATAAATACAATGTATTTAGGATAGGTAATAGAATAAATAAAAAATAAACTGAACGGTTAAGGTGATTACCACTTCTTTGAATTAACTCCATTATATATCTTCTTAAGGACCCTAGGGTTGGTATTTTGGGAAGGATCATGTAACTTGAATGTGGATAAAGATGTTTAGAATAAAATTTTTTATGTATGGTGTAGCTATATGGCTCAAAATGCTATAACGATGAGAAAGGATGGGTGTGATTTTATAAGTGAGGGTAGAGTCACCCTTTGAATTTCTTAAAAGATTAAAATATTTAAAGATAATTCTCTCGAAAAATGATTCCATATAGAAAGATATTATAATATATGTTAGTATGTAATTGTAATACCATCTTCCAATAAAATTTAGACAGTTATATAAAGTGTTTTAAATGATATCTTTTGGTTTAACCCCTTGGTTAGCCTATTTTATCCTTAACTATGGTAAAGACTATTTCAATCTTAAATGGTTACAAATGTTACCATAAATAGTCTAGTGACCCGTAAATAGATTGTGACTGATATTTTTAACGGTATTACATTCAATTTTGTGTAGATTTTATTTTTATAAATTTTATATCTTGTAATAAAATATTGATTATTATAAAATATCATTCTTATCAATTTTGAAACTATTCATTTAATTTTAATATAAAGATATCATGAAAATATGGAATTCGACTATAATATATTCAAGTATATCTAATATGTAATATGTAACAAGAAAATTCAGTGAAGATAACTATTCATTGAAATTGAATTACATTTAATATTTAAAAAAGGTATTGTATTTTTCTATTAATTGAATTAATATTTTTTCGGTGTTGCATAAGAATTTAAGGTAAATATTTAATCAATAAAAATACATGAAAGTTTAAATCACTAAAATAATTTCATTAATTTAAAAATAAACATTTCTATTCATTCACAACATTATTTATTTTTCTATTTGAACTCACAGGAGACATTTAAAAGTGAGAGACTGACATTTTTGTATTTTTAATTACTTTAAATATTATATTTGATATTTTCATGGAAAAGTGTCCATTAAATAATTAAATTAAGATAAAAGGTGTATAATGTTAAAATATAATTCATCTAATAATAATTAAGATGAAAAAGGTTGACCTCGACTTTTATTTAGAACCTAGGTTAACCATATTTACCCTTATCCATGGCGATAAATTTTACTATAGATACTATTCATAAGAACTAATAATAAAAGGGGAATACATACTATTTTCATAACACAAGATTCCAAATATGGAATACACTTATTAAAATTTAATTTATATAATTTTTATAAATTTATTATAAAATTAGTGTGAAAAATACGATAAACCCATTTTAAAAAACATTTTTAAGCATAAAAAGTCATTAAATCATATCTCATGCCTTGAAAAGAAATTAGAAAAATAATAAAAAAACATAATTGAATATATAGTATATATATTTCATTAAAATTATTCACTAATAGTGATTAGTTTATTTTATTAACATAAAAACACATTGTGCACATAAAAATGGTTTCTTAGGAAAACATCTCCTTTATATTCAAATGATTTTAATTTTCATTTATAATTAATTTATTACTAATGAGTTAAATTATAAATAGGTAAACCATATTTTTCCTATAATTTATTTATTTATTTTCATACCCCTTAATTTAATGGCAATTTTTTAATTGTATACTATATTATGGTTCATTTAGACTTGGAGCCGTATGTGTTAAAAGCTGTCGAAAAAAACTAACTTAAATTGAAAAGAAATATAACATAAAATCATAGGGTGAAATTTTTTTAAAGTATCCAATAATAGATTGGTAACAATTCATAGTAAGAAGAAACCCTAAAAATAAAAAAAAGTCCCTCTAAAATCCTCCCTCTCTATTTGAACACCTAAAAGCCTCCTCTAACAACACAAGTTTCTATAAATAACATGAAATAAATTCCTTGGACCTAGATAAATCCGAAGACTCAATTACCAACCAATTATGACACCTCCACACCCCTACCAAGTGGAAATTATATATTACCATATAATTAACCTATAAGACCAACATTATTCTAATTCTCAACTAAGTAAAAAAAAGATCCTATTAGGCCTCAAACCATATTAAAATATACAAGATATTTTTCAACTCTTAGAATCCTGATTTGAATTCTGATTCTAAATATTTCCCCCCACTCTAGGGTAATAAATTAAAATTTCTCTAAATTTTTAGTACATGTAAAAATTCAGGTCCTTACAAACTCAAAACAAGAAAACATCTCATCCCAAAAAAAATGTGATGGTCCTCCATCCATCTTTTTGGACCACTCTTGTTCATCCATTCTCTATTATATCTTCATGTTATTTCCCAAAAGGGTGAACACAATTCCACTACAAATATCTATAAAAATAAACACCATTAATAAAAATTTTATCTACATATATTTTGGCTCACCAACAGTGAGAAAATTATCAACTACACTTTTCTATATTGATACACGCAGGTGTTATTGAATAAATCATTTTCATGTTTATGGTTCTCCCCACTCTAAGATTCATCTCAAAATTCCAATTATGATACATGGTGGTCCCCAAAATAGGCATCACCTGAAAAAATGACACATTTAATAGTCCATAAATATGGTCACTGTTGTTTCCAACTCACTACACCTGATTCCTTGAAAAATTACAATCAGTTGACTTCATGAAAAAATTTCTTGAAAATGCTAGATCTCAACCACTCAAAAATCATTAAATCTCCTTATAATTATTTCTCCATTCACAAGGGCATCATAAAATAATTAGAATTTCTAAACTGATTTCTAAACCCAACCCTCGGTGTAATTATATGGTTAGTTCTTCAACTTATCACATAATTCAATATTAAATCACCATGAGCACCAATGAAGCCCCTATTTTACTCACTCTATAATCACACCAAACCCCTCTCATGCATTATTTTGATTCTAAAATTGTATACAGCACCACATTATATACTAATATACAATTTTATCTATAGAACAAAGTAATATTATATGTACCTCTCTACAATCATTCCACTCCCACCTTGAATATCCACCAATGGGACTCTCTGCATCCATGAACCTACCAACAGAAGGATCATGAATCCATAACTAGTAAGATGAAATATACTATATTTGTATCCTAATCACTAATCCATAGAATTAAACCACTAATCTATGTGTCCCATGACCCATAAATTACCTTGATTAATGGCATTACTTGACTATATTTCTCATTCCTGAGAACCAATACAAAACACCAAATGTTTTCCATCTTCTTATTATAATAAATATTATCCTAAAAATCCTCTAATGTTTTATCCATAATTATTGTCACAATATTCAATAACCAACAATGAACTCTAAAAAATATGGCTTCTTATACACAACTCTTTGACTTTATATACTGAAAAAATCTAATATCCATTGTGTATCACACTTCTTGATCTATGCTTATACCATCCAAACCATCCCTTTTAAGTATTAATCATGGATTGATCATACCATGGTTTTAATATTCATCCATTATGTGACCACATATTCCAAGTAAAAACCTTAGATCTTTATCAAAACCTCATGCAACCACGCTGGCAGTGCCTCACCGATCACATAAGTTTTTTGGCTCCCAAAATACCAAAAGGTCGCACATAATCCTTGGTCACAGCCAATGTGTGAGTATATACTAAACCCCACTAATTAATTAAAAATCTCCATTGAGAATTCATAAACTAAGGGGCATCTATACCTATGACGTAATTAATGAACAAATAGGATGTCTAGAACCCATGTAATTCCCAATAGACCTATATATTTTCCTCTCACCAATCTATAAACCAAATGAGAAACACAAGTGACCTCGTGTTAACTTGACATCATGCATAAAATATGTTTCAATAAACCTATGAAAACACTAAATCTCATATTCAAACACATATTTATCCAATATGAACACTCTCATAGGTATTTTCAACTAGCCATATAAACATCATCTAAGCCCCATAGGTGAACACTCCCACACAACCCTATCACATATCCCAAATCATGATCCCAATATTCTTATATCACTAAACCAAGTATTAAATCAATTATAAACATAACATTCACCTATCACATGAAAGTATATTCTAGGTGAAAGCATTAATTGATAATTCATATCCAACAGACAAAAATTGTCTTAGTCATTCAAACTAATGTTTTCTCTTATCCACTATTCGCTTGATTTCATAATTAACTAGTCCACCAAGCCTCTTGGGAATGTTATAATTATCATAATTCAAGAAAAATACATTATTGAAAAACCATGATATATAAGAAATTTCAAGAACTATACCACATGGATTATATCACTTATAGTGAATAAAATTCAAAATGAAAAGTATCTACATATGATTCTCATATCGAAAGAAACTCACATGTCCAGGATAAACCCCCTCTCAAGTTTCACTCTATCACTACTCATCGTAACTAAATTATAAAAAAAACCTTGTACTTAGTCAAATCAATCAACTTACCCATTTCATGAGCCACATATAAAATCCACTAGTAGCTCCAACCCTACCTATTCCTATGTATCACATAGTCTATATCTCATGGGAAAACATCTCTATTCACATATCAAGTATTATAAGTAAAGGAACCTTATTACACACCCACTATATGGTTACAACAAATACATATTGGAAATCACATTCCCTATCAAACACCCATCTTTATGTACCCAGCATCATTGTTCATAATCACACTAAAATACCCATTGAGGACCCAGTTACATCCATACTAATATATTTTCATTTAACTATAATGATTTTAACTAAGAAAATCCTTCATCATATGTTTTAATTAAATATAATTCCACCATAAATCTGCATGGGAAAACACCAAATTGTATGTTATTTAAAATTTATGAAACATAACCATAATCCTAATCACACACAATAGATTCATCGCCAGAGCATCCGAATTCATTTCTAATCAACTAAGGATGACTAAACATCCTAGATTTGGAGGAACTATATATCCATCAATGATGAACATATATAGTTGGATCCAAATTTATTTTAATTAGAAGAAAATACAATGGTTCATATATGTAAAATTACACTAATAATTTATAGTGTACAACACTATATAATTTATTATTAAAGCATTAAATAACTAAACCCTATATCATTATCCAAATCAATCAGATACAGAAAATATTATTTCTTTTGAATCATACAAGAAAAATATGATTCATATATACACGCATAATGAAACTATAGTGAAAGGGTAATATAAAAATAAAAATATAAAAAAATACATTTTTTTTAATTATAATCACAAAATTAATACTGAAAGCTATGAAAAAAAATCTTATAACCCTGATAATATAAACTTCCTTCCAGAAAATTATTCATCACATAGAATTCTAAGGACATTCATAAGATATGAAAAATTAATATTCCTTATCTATCATATCCCAAATATTATGAAAAAGTAAATGATTCTCTGTTACCACTTTAGGAAATCCCTATCCCAGTTCACTCGATAGTAACATGACCGGATTGCAACGTTACCTAAAGCACACTTCCCTATATACCAATGGCTTCCAACAAGAACCATGAGTTTAATGTGTCACTATGGGGAATATAAACTCACATATAAGAGTTTATAATAAAATAATAAAATAAAAAAAATCTCTTTGATTAACAATCAATGTATGTATAATAATAAAATGAAACCAAGATATATCAAATAAAATTTTTTCATTCAATGATAAATCCCACTACTCACCAATTAGGCTAATCACACATAAAAAAATATATAAATGAAATAAATTATTATGTACATCTAATACCATCTTTGAAACTCATATATACACTATTTTTAGGATATCCATCTCAACCATGAAATAATATGCCTCCTTCCTAAATAAAATTGTGAATATAAGGTTCACTCGGGTACCAAAGGTCCATTATCACCTTTATGGGGTATGACTAAAAATCTATAGTCCAAAAAAATTGGTATCCCTAAAATATATTCTTAATATAGTTTAAACACATATGATATTGTCATCATAATAAATTACTATTGAAAGGAGTAATAAAATAACTACCTTTAATCCTCATGTACCAAGATGACACTCAAGATTGGACATACTTTCTTCGGCCAATTCCATTTATCTCAAAGAATAATACACACACCATTTAGGTGGAACTAACTCATTCCACATGACCTATTTTTAATATAACCTAGGGAACCTGGTTATGCTGTCAAGCGCATCAAATTGGATGTTTAGTTTTACTATAATTTCTAGAGTATAGTAGTAACCCTAAGAAATATATTGACATTGCCTTAGATAATTAATTAAGAAATATAATTTTGATAATTAAAATTATATGGTAATTGGATTTTTTAGACATTGGTATTTCTAATTAAAAAATTAAACATAAAAAATGAATGTGATAAAACAAATAGAAAATCAATAGAATTTATTAAGCGTGACAACCCAAGGAAATGTCATGATGGAAATCCTTTATCGCTTTACGATTTAAGATTATGACCTTTTAATACCTATTTTGTAACAAAAATTACTATTTTATTATTTATTTTACACTATTATACATTTTATGGTTCATTATAAAACAAAAAATGATTCACTCGTTACCTTAGATGATTGGGTGATTTGAGTTGGACTTCATAACCAAAACTCACAAAGGAAAGAGATGAAGAACTTGATGAGCATTATACATCTTTATGTTATTTATTTTTTATAACATGACATAAATGTACATGGCCTTGTAATTTTTTGTGATATTAAATTGACCAATAAGAACCGTAGAAACACCAAAATTAAACTATAGAAGAATAAATAGGGAATGGTGTGTGAAACATCACATGAAAGGGTACCCCCAAACATTATCATTTGAGTTTAGTATGACATACTAGTATATACCTCAATAAAAAAAGAATATAATATCAAGAAAGACAACATACAAAACTACAATTTAAAATATCATTCAAATATTAAAAACATTACGCTCGATATTACATCACGTTCCTCATCAGGTGATCACAAGGAATTTAGAACACCATGAGGGGAGATAAGGACCATGACGATGATGTAGCACTTAACATGGCCTAAATAACATATATAATTTAGCAGAATAACCCATTGGGACTCAAAAATGATAGAACCTGGCCTCCGGATCAAATTCCCAAATGGGGTTCCCATGATTCCCTTTTATAGCAAAAATTGGACGTTTTTTTTTGGAACCTAGTTTTTGTAAGACCACATGAAACATTGATTTTTCCCCCATTAAATATTATCATGCTTTTGATAAAAGTAATAAATTTTTTCCCACATAATGGATTTATCCACCATAAATTTTGGATCATTTTGGGGCCCATGGTTCAAGATATAACTAAAATACGGAACACAACTTTTGACTTCAATAAGATTTTTTTTCTTGGACAGATCATTCCAGATCGGGCATTTAATGGATGAATTGTTCTTGGCTTCCTTCATAAGTGTTGTATCACAAATAATTTTTTATATTAATAAAAAAATTTATCCCATTTGGAATAATGGATCTTTCTACAAATGTAAAAAAGTGGAA
Organism: Viscum album; assembly: GCA_963277665.1. Taxonomy (NCBI): domain Eukaryota; kingdom Viridiplantae; phylum Streptophyta; class Magnoliopsida; order Santalales; family Viscaceae; genus Viscum; species Viscum album. The sequence goes on along the minus strand of OY728153.1, from coordinate 1,976,796,672 downwards.
ATGTTTTCATGGCCTTCCATGCAGTTTGTATCATTTTGATTCAACTTTATTATGGAATCACCAAATCACCACCACCTATAATGATATCATAAAAAAGGTAAAACTTTCCTTTTAAAAATGATAAAATTTAATTATTTAATCTAACATTATGTGAAATTTGTTATAATAATTCGAATTTAAAATACATAATCAGTTTAATACAGTGTTCTGAGGGTTGGATAAAATCGTGAATCATGGTGTGATCACACCCCCACACATAAGCATTTACAGTTCTGAGAAAAGTCACATTAAACAAAATGTGAAATTTAAATATTCCCAACTTCATGAACATTTAACATTCAATGAAATTTTATTTCATTAATGTTGTTTGATCAAATCACAAACCACACAAAGGAGTTATTCCCAGTGATCATGGAAAAAGATATCTCATAAATTATATCCAAATGAAATTAAATGAGATGCATGATACCAACATTATAAAGTAATTAAAAATTCAAACATGCCACTAAAAATCCACATCTTTGTATGAAAACCATTCCATACTATTCTTTCCGCTTTATATTTAGTCAATACATGTTAGTTTTAAATTTTTCTGCTTTAATTTTTTTGTCCACCAAACCATCCCCACATATTTTTTAGTAAAATTTCATGACCCACTCACTTAATAATTCCATGATGTTAAACCTTAAGATCACGACCTATATATCCTTATATGTTTTACAGTTAATCACTCCACTCATTTATTTTTTTTCAAAAGTTGAACTTAGAACAAATAAAACACTCATTGCTCAACCCTCGTTTGATCTCCTCACAACACTAATTATAATAGCTATAACTAGATAAAAGGTCGGGGAAGAGTGGTTTAGACCTACCCAAGACACAACCCATATTTTTGGGTTTTTTATAGATTTATTAGGGTGAAAATAGCTGAATAATAGGTACACACACATAGGTCGATTTGGAACACTATTAAAACATATGAGGTAAAAAAGAACATTTAGAAAAATAATTTGAGAAATATGACAAATATTAAACTAAATTATATTTACCTTATATTCTGTGAGAAATATTAAAACACCATTGTTTGGATATAAGTTTTTGGAGATATTAAGTTGAATAATTTTCCCATAAACTACTCACACAAAGGGTACCACTCTTCTCATATGATTCAAATTGATACAACCATTTATATCCTCGACAAAAAAACACATTTAACAATATTAAGAGCTCAAAGTTAAATTATTGTGGAGACACACATTACATTATTGGGAAAAAAAATTAAATGTTTTAACAATATCATATAGGGAAATTATTCATCAATTTTAAAAAACATTAATGATTAAGTGGGAACCATTTTCCAAGATAAAATTGGAATAAAAAATTAATATTCTATCACAAAAGTGTGGGGGTGGGGAGGGGAAGGTAAAAATACTATAAAACAATCGAAAAAAGGGTAGAAATAATAAAGATAATAAAAATACAAATAAAATTAACAAATCAAAAAATATACTCGCCCCCCAACCCCACCAAAAATGTGCAATGTCCTCAAAGTAATAAAATAGAATGTGGGATAGAAAGATAAAACCTGATGGGATTCACTGGTATGTATCATCATGATGGTTTATTTCTTCCATAGAGTGATTTGTAAAATTCCCATCAATTTTTTTATGTATCTTCCCATTAATGGTAATACATTGGCCACTCAGATCATGTAAAATTTGTGTTACATAGAAAGGGTAAAAATTAGTAACAATATAAGGATTGAGTCATTCAATCAAAGCTTACCTGGGTGGAGATTTCTCCTAGAATTGTACATGATGAAATTATCACCAATATAAAATGTATTATAATGAGTTATACCATCACAAATATCCTATTTTTTCCCTTTATATATTCGGGAGTTCTCATATGCACCACAGTGAATTTCTTCCAACTCATGAATCTGCAACTTCCTATGCTCACCTATATGTTATAGATTAAAATGAAATTTTTTAACAAACCAATATAAATAATGATATAACTTCACTAAGACATGAAAAGACTTTAAAAACACAGTCCTGTATTGTGAAATTATAATTGGGGTTTTAAAATCTTTATGGTACGCCCAAAGTGCATCATTCATGCCCAAACTGCAATCTTTTTATTTGTTTGTACCATTTTTTCCCATATTTTATTAAATTATTAATTTGAGATATTTGCTTGTCTATTATTTTTGGGGTGATATTTAGTAAAGACTATATGAACAACCCCATACTTAAATAGATATTTTTATGAGTTCTAATTGATAAAATGTGATCCCTGGTCACTAATGATAAATCTTGGAAAACCAAACCTGATAAAAATTGTTGACCCCTCAAAATCAATAACTAGTCAAGAGTCATCAGTCCTAGTTTCCTCTTCTTCCACTCATTTATATACATAGTAAACTGCCAATAAGAAGTAAAAAACAAATGAATTTTGAAAAGGCCTAATGAATTCAATTCTCCATTCATCAAAGATCTCCAAAAATAACATGTGATGTTAGTTAATTTCATTCTTTTGAGAGATATTCCTTATTAATTGAAATCGAGTACATGACTTACAAAAATAATGTGCATATATATAAAACAAATCCAATAAATTTCTGATTCAAGGAACTTTTAGGTTTTAACTTAAGAGCTAAAGTGGCCCCCATAATCCTAAGTGTGGAAGAAGTTCAAAACATAGGTGAAATCATGGTCAGGCACACATTAACAAACAACATGATCACTTAAAATTATCCACAAGTAAGGTCCATCCTAAATGTATTATCTTGAATAATAATTAAGTATTTTGGATTGTGATGTGCTCAAATTAGTGGGGACCCTAGAGTTTCTAGAAAATTTTCAATGTCTGCATTCCAGGGGGTATAGTCCACCACATCATAAAGGATATCATGATGAAATAATTCTCCAATGGGGAAGGATTACCCAACCTGGTGGTCTGGTGGTGGGGAAATCCTACTAATGTGTTTAGGTATAACAATTTCTACTCCCATATTATCATGATTCTCAATGTCAAACTCTTGGAGGAGTAGCATCCACCGTATGCGGTAGGTCTTAGCTTCAGGTTTCATTATGAGAAAATGATGGAAAACATGAACATAAAACACAATTATTTTTTACCTAATAAGATATCAATTAAAATTTTCCAAATCCAAAACAATTGAATGAATTCATCTTTAGTGGTTATATAGTTTTCCAGGGTAGGGTCAAGGGTACCTGAGGCATAAATAATTACATAAGAGCCTTTTCCACCCTTTTTTATAAAAATGAACCAAATTCAAAGTTAGAGGCGTCACACATAAGTTATAATGGGTGATACCACCTTGATGGCTAGATGATGGAATGTTATTTGAGGCTACACTTTAGTGAATTTAAATCATCCTCATAATTTTTCTCAAAATAAAATTCATAATCCATTCACAAAAATTCAGAAAAGGTCATTGTGATCTTAATAAATTATTTAATGAATCGGTAGTAAAAATTGTCCCAACCCAAGAAAGATCGCACCTCATTAACACATTTTGGAAATGGAAGGGTTGAAATTAATTCATTCTTTTATTTATCTTCTTGAATTCCCTCACTCAACATATAATTCCCAATAACTCTCCCCCACTCAACCATGAGATGACATTTATCATAATTTAATATGAGATATTTTTTCAAATACAATGATAGAAGATAGATCCTACGTGTTCCAAATAGTCATCAATGGTTGTTCTATAATATGTTAAATAATCCATGAAAACTTCCATACAATTCTAATGGTACACAAAAGAGATACTCAATATAAAATTATGAAACACTTCCAAGAGAGTTTAATAGACCAAAAGTCATTATTCTATATGAAAATGTTCCAAATGGTTATGTAAATGTTTCAATTTACTAATCTTTAGGGGATATATGGATTTCAAAATAACCCAAATATCCATCATGGAAACAATAATGAGACTTACCAGAAAATCATCCTAACAATTGGACAATTAAAGGTAGAGTAAATTTCTCCTTTCACATTTCTTGATTCAATCGACTGTATTCAATATACAATTTCCAACTGTTATGCACATTTGTAGGAACAAATTAATTCCATTCCATTATCATAATCGTTATTAATGTTTTTAGGTACAATTTACATTTGACTAAACCATTTACAGTTAGTTATAGTATAAATGATCCATGTAGCAAGTAATTTACTAAATTCTAATTTAACCACTTCAAGGAGAGTGGGATTTATTGAGAATTGATATTTCCTTACAGGAAAATCCTCATCATCTAAAGTTATATTGTGAATAATAAAATATATGAGATAACTATAATAATAACATCAAATTTCCGTCCTATCACCTTTTTACACTCTCTTAAAAGGTTGAGCAGTTTTGATTTCTAGTTTAGAGATAGGTTGTTTTAAAAAATGATGGTCAATTAGTCAATACCCAAAATAAATGCATATTTTAAATTATATAAAAGTGGTTTTAATTCCAAAAATTATGGTTTTTAGATTAAGAGACTAATTTAAGAGGGAGTAATGTTCATGAAACTATATATCTGCTTATCTCAATTCATTAAGGCAATTGAATAATTAGAAATGATATTTTTAGAATCATCAACAGTCATGGTTACCTTTTAATGAACACACTCATTAATTAAATATAAAATCACACTTTTTAGAATGAACACCACACTCACAACATGATTCAAAAATCAAATCATATAGTTGTGAAGAAGATGAAAATGAATCATAGTATCATTAGAGGAGATAATTTTTTATTTGAGAGTCATTATAAAGAACTTCCATTGAATAAATATGAAGAGTAGAGTGCTCCTCAATAGGGAGTTTCATAGATTCAAAGATATTAAAACATACCTTTCTTCTACTGAACTCCATATAAATCCTACCATTGTGAATGTTGAATAACATCTTTAATGTTTTGATGAATGGCCTCCCAATTTTGAGAGGAGCATGATCTTAGGATTGGGTATCTTCCATCTCAAGAATGTAGAATATTTCTGAGAAGATGAAATTTTTAACTCTTACGAGGATGTCCATGATCACTCTAGATGGGTGTGTTGTGCTCTGGTTTGAATGTGTTACAATTCTAAATGTTGATTGAAGCTTTACAACCTGTGATAATGTGTACAAATATTAAGGTATCACATTAATCGAAGAACCAAAAACTAGTATTGTATCTGAAAATAAGTTATCCCGTATAGTGAAAGGTATTATGATTGTGCCCAGATCCTTTCATTTGGTGGGAATTATTGGTTATATCAAGTATAAGACAATCCTTCCTATCTTTACTCTCTAATTACCCTAAATTTTCAATATATGGGTGAAAATACCCTTAAAAAACTTGGTGTATAAAGGTATATATTTAACTATATCCAATAAAGGAATGTTAATGTTGACCTTTTTGTTTTATTTTTCATTATTAGATACTTGGTATATAAATGGAGTTTTAAATTGGGGGACTAACCAATTGTGTAGAACCAGTAGAAGGAGAAACATCTCTTCCACTATGAAGTGTGATTTCATAAACATTACATTTTTCTTTTCGATTATTAATAGGTTGGGATGGTAGTTATATAGAACATTGGATCATTATCTCACAAATTTGTGTTTTCAAATTACCCCACTTGAGTTCATTGGACTTGAATAGTCAATTTTGTGGTATGTCGGAACTAGAGATTCTACGTTTCTATTAGTTTCACCATGTCTATTTGATTGGGTTTAGAATTTGGAGGAGGGGGATTTTTGTTTTGAACCATGTTGGCTATTAAGTCCAGAGTGACGGAATTAGTTTTATCTACTATATAACCACTAGCTACAGCATCTATCATTCCATGATCAATGTGGAAAATACCCTCATATAAGTATTTAGTTATTAATTGATCACTGATTTGGTGATGGGGTAACTTGAATAATGTCTTTTTAATTATTCAAGATATTCATGAAGGTTCCCTCCATGTGATTGCCTAATTCCATAGAATTATTTTATAATTAATGAATTTCATGAGGTGGGGATGAAATTCTCTAGAAAAAATATTTTTAGTTCATTCCATACCCCAATTTTGGTAGGCTGAGAGTATATCCAGTCTTTGGCTACACCATAAATGGATAATGGGAATTCCCTGATCATAATGAGGTACTAAGACACATTTTTAGGTTTTATGGTGGAGCAAATTATATGAAACACCTTAATATATTTGTGAGGGTGCTCACCGAGAAGACCATGTAATTTAGGATATAGGTGTATTAGGTCTGATCTCATCTCAATGTTGTTTTTTTCTTAAGGAAAATGGATATACGTAGGATGGTACTCCACATCTATATGGTTTGTTCTTCTACTGCATAATTATTTGAAGCCATGATTTCTGGGGTTTGATTTCATTCAAAATTTGATTGTATTTGAACCAATTTAGGGTCAAAAATTGGTTCCTCAATGTTACTTGATTGTCCTACTCTATATGTCCTAATTTGTGAGTGGTGTTTCTTTTCAACTTCTGGGTCAAATTCTAGCAGTTTTTATTTTTCTAGTTGGGTCATGAAAATAAGTTGTAAAGTTTATTTATTTTGTATTCCATTTTTTTCATTTTTCTGATGGTAGATGGATATAAACTAATTATGAATAATTAAATTATAAATTAATATACAATGTGATACTATATATTTAGATAGAGAGATATATAATAAGTAGAGAGAGAAGAAGAAGAAAAAACACACAAGAACAAACAAAAACAAAAATAACCAAAATGGAAGGGTGATATTGAAAAGAGTAATATATAAAAATGAAATTAAATAATTTAATGGAAACAAAGAAAGAAAAAATTATCTTCTATCCCTAGAAATGGAACTAAAATTTGAGCTTTTTTTCGAGCGCATCTAATTTGATGTTATGTTTTACTAGAATTTTGGTAGCAAAGGAGGAACCCTAGGTCGTCTATCAACAGATACATAGGTCATTAATTCTGAAAGGTGGTTTTTATTATTAAATTTAAGTCATAATTTTATTTTGGAAAACATCTTGGTTTATAATTTAATAATTCAATAGAGAAATGAAAGTGCTAAAATAAAGAAGAAATTAACATAATTGATCAACTATGATCAACCTAGGTAAATCTTATGATGCTCATCCTTCATTGATTCAAGAGATAGAATAATGATATTTTAATAAATTTTTTGACCACTAATATGAGTTTATTACTGATTTTACACTATGATACATCATATGGTTCAATCAAAAAAATAAAATTATTTACTGATTACTATCTACAATTGGGTGATTTGTATTCGACTTCATAACTGAAACTCACCAAGGATACACACAGATAGCATGATGTGTTTTACATTTTTGTTTTATATTTCTTTAGGAAACCATTAAATATATTTACATGGCCTTGATAGTGTTTGTGATAATTAAATTGACCAATATGAACCACACAAACATGGAAATTAAAATATGGGAGAAGAAACTGTGAATTTTCTATGTAATATCACAAGAAAGGGTACCCCAAAACATGTTCATATGAATCGTGTATGACATACCAGTAGATAAATAAATAAAATAAAAATATAATATGAAGAAATAAAAATAATAACCTATAATTAAAAATATCATTCAAATTTTTCAAACACGATGCCCAATATTACATCATGTTCCTCCTTAGGTGACCCGAAGGGGTCTAGAACTCCATGGGGGAGAGAAATAATGTGATGATGAAGTAGTACTTACCATGGCCTCAAGAAGTTATAAGGTTTACTAGATGAATACTATGGGACAATAAAATGGTGAAAACTTATCTTCTGGTCAAACTCTCAAATAGGATTCCTATGGTACCCTTTTAAATCCAAATTTGTAAGTTGTTTTTTAAACCTATATTTCGTAAAACTACATGTCACATTGTTTTTTCCATTATACAGTCTTATCATTCTTTTAATAAAAATAAAAAAATTAACCACCTCTTGGATATCTCTTCCAAACATTTGGAATCATTTGGGGGCTTACATGTCATCATATAAAATAAATACAGAACAAAACATTTGACTTTGAACATATTTCTTTTCTTGGAAACATCAGTTTAGATGGCCCCCTTAATTGAAGAATTGGTCTTAGGTTCCTTCATAAGAGTTTTAGCCTAAATAGTTTTGGATCAGAAAAAAAATTTCATCTCATTTTTATTCATGTATTTTTTTCCAAATGAAAAATAGTGTATAAGTGTTCATGGGATTCCAGGAATTTTGTCCCATTTTTCGTCAACATCATCGTGGGATCTCTTAATAAACTCCACCTATAATAAAATCTTATAAAATTGATATTTTAATTTTTATCCATGATAAAAATTAAATTATTGGGTAAAAAATGAAGTTAATTATTTTATAATAATTATTATTTACAATATAGAATTAGTTTCATACATTGGTATAATTGTGGAATAAAACAGTGAATCACAGTGTGATAAGGTCATTGTACTTCCTTGTAACCTGTTTAAATTTCAACCTAGGGGGACCTTGTGCCATCCCATAATTTATTTATAATATCACCTTTGAGGACCATGTCCTTCCTTGTAATCTGTACCATAATATCATACTTTTGGGGGAATCATCTTCCCATGAACCTCATAGAGCATATAACCCTTGGTGTTACTTCCTACCCAAGAATAGCTACCATGACAACATTACATTTGGGGTCACAAATCACCCTTGTTCCAAATATCACATACATCCAGGAGACATACATCTCATAAAATCCTTGTAATGGATACTCATAAGGTCCATATCATGTAATGGAATAGTTACTATGCCCAAATTACTAAGGAGGATGTATCCAACCACAGTTATTGAAAACACATACACATGAGGGCTCCCATCCACTATCCAAAACCATAAAATATAATTTTCATATTGGTTCACTTCCCATACCCTGAAACATCACATATAATTTATAAATGGGGTCTCATCCCATACCCCAAAATATCACTTCAGGTGGATAATATCACCCCTCTTGAGAACATGCATCATAATCATCATACCAAAAGGGTCCTAATCACCCCTTGAGACTATCACAAATCATGTTTACAAATGGTCATCTAATCCCACCTCATAAGATCACCCAATAATCACAAAGGAATTATTCACTCAATCCTCACTCATCAACTCATAAAAGGATTCATAATCCATTAACACATTCATAATAATCTTCTCAACACTATATTGATTTCATAATTACCTCACATTAAACCCACAAACATGTTCATCTCACCTAGGGGATCTCTCAAACTCTTCCCCTTGAGGAAACCACCTTTTCACACTAAATATAGCCCATAGGGATTATATCACTTGAGAAAAATCCCATGTTTCAAATACACCCTCATGTGGGTATTTTCCCTACGTGAGATGTATGATAGTCCCACCCATTCTCACTATGACTAGGACTTATATATCTATCCCACATGAAATATTAATCAAACCTATAATTTTTCATAGATTATTACAAGCTATAGGACCCATATCAGTTCTCCCATGACATCAAATAACATTATTTCCCCCTTAATGACATATTCATATGGAGATTATATTCTCTGCAAATTCAACCTAAGAGCCTAAAACAAACATAGGGGATCAAATAGAACTTATTTAAAATTCAACATAGTCTCATTCAACTGAGACCCCTTCAGTTTCACTATGTTCTATAGAATTAATTAGTATTCAATACCTTGATGATTAGTGGAGAAGGTATCAATGTATTGTTTAAGGGTGTGTTGTAGTGCAAGACACTTTAATTAATTTCTGAAGAGCTAAACAAAATGGATTATTTATAAAATAATGGTCAATCACATGAAACTATACATATCATCTATCACATATACATAAAAAAATCATGAAGTATAGGCTATTGAAAAAACTACCTACCCCAAATGATTTCATCCCCTTTTATCGAGCTAGTCTAGCAGCTATGATCTTTAAAGCTCTCATCAAATCCTAATATCTTATCTCAATCACTAAAAACAAAATATTTATTTGTAAGAATTAATAATTATATATTTAATATAATTAATAAATTTGAATTACCGAAAGCTCATCGATAAACAACCAATAATTAAAACTTCAAGAAGCATCATACCAATGCCCAATAACATTCACTTGGTACATCCACTAACAAAATAAATATAGCACAGAACATGCTCACTCTTAAATTTCATTATATTTAATTATAAAACTATAAAAAATAAATGGTTGATGTACCACTAATATAGTTTTTAGAAACAACATTAATTCTCCATCCTAGGTTGTCCTCTATCCAAGCCATCTAAAATCCCCATTTCTCTCCCCCAATTCCACCATGCTTTGATGGAATAATTTTCAAGACTTAACCCAAAATTTCATTAAATTAAAGGTGATTAATTGGGAACATGGAAAAATTATTCAAATGAGTGAGTATCTTTAATCTACTGTGATAATGTCCAAGAACCACCCCTCCCCAATAGGGATTAAGAGAGGGATGAACTAGAGAAGTGATGACCACCCTAGGGGGAAGGAAAATGGGTTATTGATTTAAAATTGAGTGGGGGATAATTAATTTCACAATTTTTAATAATATGTGAATCTTTATTGTTAGTTTGAATGGTTTATAAAACCATGGTCCAACCATGTTTCTCACACTAGATCCAAGATAAAAGCATGAATTGTTTGGTCTCTTGGTTCAAAAAACTAGTTTCTAAGAAAATAGTTCACTGATGATCTACGATGAAAACCATTCATGGTTTTTACATATTATTTACCAAACCATGATTCAACTATATAGTGTCACCCCCATATGTACGGTTTTTATGAATTATTCTCCATAACAGTGTGATAAATTTACATTGTAACACAAAGGTTTTCTCACATTATTTTTCATTATCCCAAAATAAACAATATTGGTTTCCATAGAATGTAGGGTTTTACACATGATTTCCACTAACCATGTTGTAATCATGAAATAGAGAACCCCCAACCTAAATATTAAAAAATTTATCTACACTATCTCTAAATGATTTTGAAACTTATAATCCTCCTAAAAACACACCAACTACTAAGAATAATAGTAAATTATATCCTTAGGACATAATAAATACTAAGAATCAATTCATAACCTATTCCAAAACCTCCACATCCCAAATGAGTGACATTTTTAGTTTTACATATACTGAATTGATTACACTGACCCTATGCTGATGCTCAACCATAAACCTGAGGTGCCTCCTGGACCTCAGAACACATCCAAACACATCTTGATGTTCCTAGGATAAGATCACTCCAATTATAAGGGTAGGGGGTGAATCAGTATGGAACAGTTTTATTTTACATAAATAGACCCATAAAACCAGTTATGATTAGTTTCAACCAAGTAAAGAATCATAACCTCACTCATGTGTGTATAAAAATAAGGTGAAATGAATATAAGGATTTTTATAATGACAGGTCACTTCATGGGTAACCTACTCTTTATCATGGTAGTTTATCCCCACAACTATAGAAACATCACTATAATAAAAAATTATTACAATCTTGTAGTGATTGAATTGATTATCACAATGGAAGTATAGAGTCACATAATATATCTTGGTTTCACACTACATTCATACAGAATAAGTAACTAATATGAGAGTGGTCTTCTTGAAATTTCAGTTAATTCTATAATAATAAATATAAGTATACCTATCTGATACTACAGAAATATTCAAGAATAAATTATCACTTCTTGAAGATCTAATATATAACTACTTACCTATATCATTTGATTATACTGAATTCTTGAGCTCTAATCGATGAGGATGATGCTCAGTGAGCTTCAACATTATATCCTATCTTTTTATCAACATTTTTTCTCTACTTTATAGATATACAATAATCCATCTATAGATTTCACCAAAAGAAAATTACAAAGATACCCAGGATTACTTGAAATATTTTTATTCCACTAAAACATATTCTATATCGACACTCTTGAATTATCTCAATGGAATCATACATTACAATCTCCATTATTTCCTCATTCTGGAAGGCTCACAAACATGTACCATGATCGCCTAAATATTATTTACTTTTAATAAATACATTTATAAAGTGTAATTTTACTTATACCATTCTTGTTTCATTAAATATTTGTAAAACTAATGTAACTTCTCCATCCTTTCGTCATATTATTAATAATTCACAAATATTGAAATTTGGAAGTATACACATACCTATATATGCATCCTTATTGAAACAAACTCAAACTTTATCTTCCTTATCTGATAATCTTTATCACAACATAATACAAAAAAACTAAGTAACTTCTACCTTAATACTAAGAGTCGTTTATAATCACTTCATTATATTAGGTCAGTAATTATGTAATTTTATGAATAGAAAAATAACATCACATTAACATCATAGATCAAAATATGGCGATTCCTTATGAAAAACTTCTCATTTGAACCATAACAACGTCTTTTTAAATAGATAATCATCAAACATCAAAATAGTGTAACAAATAATCACAATTTAAAATAGATATCATAAACATCTTGGATCACAATTTTGATAAGATGATTTACCCCTTGATGATTTTATTTTCCATTATCAGGTTTGTTTACTCAAAAAAATAAAGTATGGAGACTCTCATTTTCACCCAACAAACTATCTTGAAATCTTACTATGTATGGGATCGACTGTGATATTGATCAACCAGGTGAAGCTACCTTATGTTCGACTTGATCATGTGTAACAACCGGACATTATAACTAGGAAACCATATAAGGAACCCATCAACTACATGTTAGTATCAATGGAACTGGATTTGAATCTAATATATTTCATAATGAGTTCAAGTGACCATACTCAGTCATAAATCAACCACATGACCACCTGATTTACCCCAAGGCACATCCTCTATTTTTAGAAAATTGTTGGACAGATTTCATATTGATGAGGGAAAGAGACCATGACTAAATCTACTTTATGACTAATATATGGACCGCATAAAGCACACAGATTGACTACATAACAAAACTCAAGTGAAATTATACAATGATCAATGTAAGCATATTAATACTTCAAAATATTCTAAAACAATAAAAATCATCTAAAAAATATGCATAAGTCTATGAAACCGCTTCAATAATGCCCAAAATATATGTAAAATAATAATCACTTCATCAAAAACTCCAAAGGTACTTCATAATAACACTTTTGGATTTGATGGAAACATCTCTCAACTATTCAATTAAAAACTCATATTTTCCCACAATTACACAAGAAACATGAGAATCATTGAATCCCATTCTATCTCATATGATAAATTTATTGCAACAAAAAAACTGATAAGTCTATATTAGTGAGATAATTCCATCTATTGATATTAATATATTTTTTTACAAGTAACATAGATAAACCCCCACTCAATTCATTAATTAAATCTAAGTAACAACAAAATCCTCCATTCAATGTTATACATGCCATCAAATAACAAAATAGTGATCACAAATCCTTTTACGATGAATAATATTCTCCTTTGGAAATTTTTTGGATCACTTATTCTCCCCCTTTTTCAAAATAATCCAAAGACCATATGGGGAATCCGTTCCACATTTCATCAAATGATAGGTGTGGGATGAACATTGTGGTTTATCCTTAACTCCCCACCCTTGTAATAGATTTTGTAGATATATCTTCATTTTGATTATAAGTAGGGTTGTATTCCATATTGATATCTATAGATTTCACTGTTTATTTAATAAAATGAATCTTGATGTTGATGTTTTTATATCTAAAGGGTTGTAATGATTTATTTGATATATTTGTTGCACTCTAATTGTTATAATAAAAACATAATTGATTCAAAATTTAAAATTTCATGAATACTAACTATAAAACATTCCATAATACATGTGTACGTGCGTGAGTGGTTTCCACATATTCTATGTCACATATTTATAGTGTCACTAATATTTCATCTTACTATAACATCATACACAACCCTCAGTAATTGAAAATTTAATAGAAAATCTGTATTGTTTATTTATTCAATCACTTTCCCAGTCAACAGTAGATTATCCAAGTAGCTTCAAATCTATACTACATTTTTAAACAAGGAAATTTTTTAGTGTTCCATTTACTCATCTTAGCATCATATTTACCATAAACATGAGTGAATCCTTTGGTCACATTCAAATAGAGAAAAACAATTCCAAAAAATTGATATATATTGTATTGATACTATCAAATAAAAAATTATCTAATGATTCTTATAAATTCCTTTCAGTCAACCTTGATTATATTCTCGTCTCTACAAAATTTGGATCGAAATGAAATTTGGGTGAAATGTTTCTTAATTATTTCACTTTAAACATTTTCAAAATCTCTTTGGAATATTTTTTTTTTTAATATAAAATTTGGTTTTTTATGAATCATTAATCCCAAAAAAATTATTTAGTTCTCCTTGAATGGACATGTCAAACTACCCATTCATTTACTCAAAAAAATCCCAGCAAGGGAAATCTTGTTCACTATATAAAATAATATCGTGAACATACACTATGATATGTAGTGTATAAGTGAACATATCTCTCCTATATACATTTCTATCAGTTGTTTCATTAATGAAACCCATTTCCATTAAGAACCCACAATGTTTCAAGAACTAGGCTATAAGAGCCTTTTTTATTCTATATAATAACTTTATTAGTCTTCAAACTATGTCCCCATTATTATAAAGAATAAAACCATCTAGCTGTTCAAAAAATACTTCTTCTTAAATGTAAATATTTAAAATTAATAATTTCACATCAATTTGATACAATTAACAGTACTTATGTGTATGCACAACTAAAACTATTCCAATTACTTTAGGACTTGGTACTAGAGGAATGGTTTATTCAAAGTAAATTCCTTCTATTTGAGTATATCCTTTCAATACCATCTTAGAATTGTTCCTTTTCACTACACCTTTGTCATTATCACTAGTTTTTTAAATTATACTCATTGAAAATTATTTTGATCGCTACTAATATTTCAACCTTTATGTCTGAAATTAGAAAACTATTTTCATATGAAAGTTTAATGTCAATGTGATAGGACTGATCCAATTTTATTTATTTTTAAAAGATAATGACATCTAAAAAGTTCAACTATTGTGATTTTTCTTTCAGAACCTCTACCCACTTCCATTAAAATAAGCACCCCATAAATATCCATTCAACAACTTTCTCCCTAATGTTTTCCTATTTTTTACCTTTGATCTATATAAAACATGAATATCCAAAATATTTAATGTACATTATAGTTAGTTTCATTTGTACCACATTTCATATGTATTTAAACATTTCTTGGGTCTAAAAGGATATTTATTATTTATGTGGACAACATCACACAAAAACACTTTCCAAAAATACATTTGAAATTTATTTCCAAAATGTATTATACTACCCAAATACAAAACACTCTATTCTTTTTCTATATAAACAAATTCCATTATTGAGTGTAAGGTGTTATAAATTGAATTATGTTTCCATCTTTAGTAATATATCTTTAAAATTCATCAATTTTAAACCCCTTCCCATGATCATACATCAATTTCATAATGTGAAGTCATAACTATTTTATAATTTCTTTTGAAAACATTTATCATATCAACTCCATCTACTTTGTGCTTGAGGAACATTCCATCAGTTATTAGGGTGAAATAGCCTATGAATGTTATCAAATACATATTACCCTTTGTTTGAATTTCTCTCATATGACCACATAAATCAGTGTGTGTATGTTTTAGTGTCATGGTTAAAATATTTATATCTTTTTATGGGTTTTTTATTCATCTTTATATTTTGGTCGATTCACACACATCATCTTGGTCCATCTTCAATATTGATAGATATGTCACAAAATCACTCTTAAAAAATTTATATAAACGTCTGTTTAATAAATGTTCAATTCTTTAATGGAATAAAAAACATTCATCATTAACACTCATGTAATTAAAATTTTCAATATCACATATAAACAATAGATTACAATTAGTTTCTCTTACATAAGAAATGATCCTTCAATACATCAATTCATTAATGGAAAATGGTTCCTTGAAATTAATCTCATGGATATCATCATAGAGCTAACTAAAACATAATATGTTCTACTTTATCCATTAAATATATAATAAAATAATTTATTTCATGTTTTTAATTTTATTCTAAAATGATCCAACACAAATAATTTTTAAATATCCATCATCAGAAAATGTTATTACTCGGCCTTCTTGGTTTTCAATATTATTTAAATTCATTCTATCACAAGACATGTAGTAGGAGCATATAATATCAATAATCCAAGATATTTTTTTCTACTATACTTGAATTCATCCTTAGTAAAGAATTTTATCTCTTACTTTGTTTTTTAAATCCCTTTATTTTTCTATCATTATTAAAATATCTAGGTAACCTATTATAAATTTTTCTACACGCTACCATTGTCATTGTGAACTACTTTAATCATCATCAATACATTAAAATCTATTCTATGTATTCAAATGTATACTTTTTAGCATTACAGCATGTATTCATTGAAAATGTGGTTTCAAATACTTTGGATTATTTCATCATACATCAGGTCTCATCCTAGGAAATTACATTTTGTACTAGTTTAAGTAGAATTTGTTTCGAAACTCTCAACAAAACTAGTAGTACCATTGAAACATGAATATACTTGGTTCAAAATGATTTTTTATTGAGTTATAAAATCATGTGTCATAATCAAAAAATGAATAAATGATTAATAAAAAAGGTTTCACATTAATACAATACATTGAATGTTTAGTAATAGTGATTTAGGAAATTCGAGAAATCTATATATATCATAGAGAAAAATTATACACATTGTTCATTTTTTCCCTAAAAAAAGAAATATTATGTTCATAATCTATTTTGATTCATTAAAAACATTCTATTTTTATGGAAAATTTCCTTTATTTAGATCTATACATTCTAATAGTTTCTAGTCATCCGTAATAAATTAATTTTTAAAAAAAATGTATAAAAATTATTTATTTGATCTTGGATATAATAATAATTGAAACCCATTAGTTATGTGAAAAACTTGAAAATCATTTTAAAATTTTATATTTTTGAAAATTTAAATTTTAGCACATAAATAAAATATATTCACAATATAAAATCAAACATTTATCAAGGAAAACCATTGAAACCATTATTATGAATAATAAAACCATGATGAAATCCTAAGGAACATGAGTGATCAAGAAAATATTTCTTTAAAAATTAAAACCGAAATTATTAAAATTTCATAAACTATACTTTCCCCCATAAAATTAATATATCCCCATTAAAACCTTTAGCAGTCATAGATTAGGTATCCTAGAACATCATATTTTTATCTTATATTCAATAATATTTATCCCATATTAAAATTAGTAAATACGAATTAATCCCATAGGATTAACTAACTTGGTTATCTCCCTCAATTTTCTCTTTGAAGACTACATCATTACCCAATTGATTAGAGCGATCAATAGGTATCACACAATGTCATTAGCTATATTGGGATCATTTTTCATAATCTATAATTCTAAAGTGTTACATCCTAAATAAAAAAATTTATAAAGGTATAAGTTTTCATCAAAAAACCATTAAAAATGCCTTTTACAAATAATAAGAATGCTTTTCATTTTCTCATAGTCATATGGAGAAATAGCATTTTTCTTTGAAAATAATTAATAATGAAAAAAATACATATATGAGATGGAATATGATATACTTTGAGAAACTTTGTTTACCTATAAATTATGTTTTATAATGAATAAGACTTTTATTGTTGGAAAAAATTGTCAGGTTATATACTTTTAAAAACACTCTTTTGGAACTTTGGTATAAAGACAACAAAATGACTTATATGGTAAACATTAAAAACATTTATTTTTAAAAAACATAACTAAAGTTAAAATTAAATGAAAATGATCCTTAAAATACATTTAAGTATAAAAAATATAATTCTTTTAACATTTAAATAAACTTAAACATGGGGGATAAAAATTGAAAATAATACATTAAAATAAGTTTTAAATGAAAACCCCAATACAACATTCATAACTATTGAAATAAAAGTAAGTTCAAGTATAGAAAATTTAATTTAATATTTAGCCACTTTTATTTAATTTAATTAATTATAAAAACAAATATAGGTTAGTTTATACATAACATAATAATAAAACATGTTATGAAAATGGAATAAATGTCAATGAAATGAAAATGAGATAATAAATCCATCACTGTAAGTATAATCTATCTTTGTATGATCCCAAAATACTAAATAATAAAATTATATAAATTCATGACTTCATAAGAACCATTTTCATTATTTATAATTATTATGGATACTTTTATTATATTTATTACCATGTTGTTTTTAGTTACTAAATTAGTTAATTTTATGTCAGACGTTTTGGGGATGTTCAGTTCATAATCCCAAAACAACTTTGGTAGGTTGACCATGTTTAAAGGGGTGATTTTAAATCAAATATAGAATATTAATAATTTAATCTTTAGGTTTTTTACATATTAAATTTAATTTTATAATAGTCCTTGAAAAACATGACATGAAAAACAAATCACATCACATCATGGAGGTGGTAGTCCACACGTACCCATGCAGGGCATTATCATTTTAAAATATATAGAAAGGTGAGAAGGTAAGAAATATATTATCTTTAATAAATAAATAAAATTATTTATGATCATTTATATTCATTAAATCCATCACAATAACTATCCATTTGATGATGTAATAAAAAACATATCACCTCATGGTGGTTGTAGTCTACACATATGCACAATCCGTGTTTTTATTTCCCATAAGATGGAAGACGATATGAAAAATGGTTTTACAATAAGAATAATATCATTTTAATAAATATATGTAGTTGTTTTATCATATCCTAATGGTATTACATGATTTAAAGGACATTAAATTAGAAAAAAACATGGAAACACACAATTAAGAGTTATACCTCTTCTTTAAGAAGCCTCTTTGAATTCCACCTAATGGCTCCTCGTTTGTTTTTTTAGTGATACCAAAACCATTAATCCATGGTGTGGAATGTTATAAATGTATTTTATAATATAATGGTTGATCTAAATATCTCAATATGATTGAGTAAAATTGTAGAGGAGGTTCTCTTTTATACGTTAGGTGGGAAACAAAACATATAAATACATAAAATATTAAATTATTATATGTGTTTAACTCCTGAAAATGGTGTAAAAGTACCTCATATTATAATATAAGATTGATAAGTTCTTGATTTCATTATAAAATAAAATTTAGAAAGGTTTAGGTGTAATTTTAAACATTATCTTTTTGTTTAACCCCTCATTAACCTTGTTATACATTAACTGTTGTAACACTTTTATCACTCATTAAGATCCATGAATATAATTTTAAAAAGTCTAAGTGTCACATAAATAAATAATGAATGATAATATAAAAACATTACCACCAAAGTGAGTTAAGATATACTTTTTATGATTTTATAATGATTACAAATAATTTTTGAACAATAAAAATCATTTGCATCATTTTCAAGACTAATAATCTATCATGACATTAATGGCCTCATGATAAAAATATAATTCATATAGAGACTCTATAATTATTAGTTATAAAATATAATTTTCAATGAAATTCATGTAAAACCATAATTCATTCAAAATATATTAATTTAATTTTGTTGAAATTATTTATTTAATTTTTCTATTGTCTGTACAAGCATTGTGTTGGTGTTGCGTAAGTGTTCAGGACAACTATACTATCTCTAAAAAAAATTAATATACTCTAATTAGTTAATTAATATTTTAAATAAACCTTTATAACTTTTCACATGTTATTTTTATCACTATAACAACAAAATATAGATATTAATATAGAGAGAGATTGAAATTTTGTAAGTTTTCTTAAATGAAACTGATAAAAAGATCGTAATAAAACTCAGTTTGAAAAAATTCCATAGTTATTAATTTATTATAGTTATATAGTAAATTAACCCATAAAATTAAATAAATGAAAGTTATTTGTTGATTTTTAGACCTTATCCTAGAGTTTCAACATCAATTGGCCGGTTTTACCCATTACCACGATGATTCAATTTTAACTATGTTATTGTTTATTATTACAAAAAATTGAAATTTAAATATTTAGGAAATTTCAAAATAATGAATCAAAAAATTAAATAAATTTTATTTGATTATATTTTTTATAATTTTTTAGATATAAATTTTAATATAAGTGTGCAAAGTTGAATGGTAAACAGCTTTTAGAAAAAACAATTTTTAAGCATAAAAATGATTTTTACCAAATTAAGTATAATGTTGATTCTTATAGAATGGATTAGATTATTTTTAATTAAATTGATTTCATTTTACATTAAAACTAAATCCCAAACATAATGAGACTATTAAATTAATATAAATAATGAAATGAAATGTTAGTTTTACAAAAAATGGAATTTTCACAATTCTCAAAAAATAATTCTTTTCATAAAAACCACAAGAATTTATAATAAATATATTTTTAAATGATTATTTAAGAAATTATCTCCTATTTATAAATTTAAATTAAAATTAGGAAGAAACTAGTTATAATATTCACAAACAAAATTCAATAAAAAGATTCTGAAGAAAATATTTTTTTGAATTATAAAATTAAATTATTCTCATTGCATGTTGAATAATAATAATTAAATGAATATTAATTAAATAAATAGGATATATAATATAATTATTTTATTCGAATCATTTTTCAATAGATATTTAGTTAATTTATTAATATAAAAATTCATTACACCCATAAAAATAGTTTTATGTAAAATATTACTTTTACCTTCAAAATATTTTATCTTCATTTTGAACCAATTGATAATCATTATATTATTATTTATTTATTTTATTAAAGAAAAACATAATATATTTCATAATATTTTTATTCTTATTCATACCCTCTAAACCAATGGAATGATTGTAATATGTTTTACTGAATTATAATATTTTAATAATATATAATTGTTATTTTAAATCTATACAGAACACTATCAAAAATATTATTTAATGAGATTAAATATTAAAATATAGTGGTGTTGTTGTATTTATATATAGATTATATCCTTGATGTATATTTTTAATCTGAATTTTATTTTGTTTGGGAGTTGTAGGGCTTCAATAGTTCCTCCATTCTTCAACACAAATTGGAGAATGTTTGAGTCTATTTTTCAAAGCCCAAACATGAAAAAAGTTTTTTGTAGTCCCTATATTTTTAAATTATATAGAATTATAAATAGACTTTTCTAGTTTGTTCTTAACTTTTTATTTTTTATAATACTTATCAACTAATTTACTAGATTCATCATTGACATTAATATAATTTCAAAAATACTCTTCCAACTTCTTCACCAAATTTTCAACTTCATCATACAGAGACTATGTCAACGAATGTTCCTCGTCAATAAAAGAAAAATTTCTTCAAGACCATTTATTATCTTCACATTTTCAATAGTATTTAAACCTAATTTTTTAAACTCATCAATAAGGGTTTCTTCTTCTTTTTAACTCACTATTTTCCTAAATGAGATTGTTATTATCCTTCACCTACTTTTTCTTTTCATTAACTATCATTGTATTTTTCTCAAGACATTTCAGAATGTCATTCTTAATCATGTTTTCAATATCAATTATTTCTAAATAATATTCTTCCCTGCATGAATACTCAAATCCTTTCTCAATAGGTTCTATTAAATAAGTCAAACTTATTATTAGAAATACATTCATATTCATTACTAGATAACTATCCAACACATATATATTTTAAAATATAATTTATTCTCTTCGGATTAAAAAATATATTCTTTTCCCATCACTTATTAAAATATTAATTTGATCATTTACACTAATTTTATGTTTAATGTTTCACATGATATATATTTTAATATTTTTGTCTAATATAGTTGGGAAATTTTTTTGAGAGATTCCCATTTCCATTACATTTGTATCATATTATAGGATACATTAATTTCCCCTAAAAATTTCCATTCTTGAATTTCATTAAAATAGGGGAAATGATTCTTTAATATTGTTTGTAGTCCTGTTTATTTTATAAGTCATCTGAATCACTATTTTTAGTTGGTTTTCAAATTCTCCCAAGTTTTATTGCCTTAAAATAATTTAATCTTTTCTCTTATCATAAAGAATAGAATTTTTCCCTTTTCATACTCTATGAAAATGTTATTTAATTCATACAAGGAAAATTCAATTGTTTCTTTTAGAACTGAGTTCTTATGAACAAAATTTTCAATTATATTCATCATAATATTATTAAAAATTATAGAGTATATGTTTTTCACCGAACACCTTGATATCACAATAAACTAAATCTACCAAAGATAAATATGTATCTATATTCTATTCCTTGGCCATCTTGAATTCATTAAATATGGATCTCCAAATTCCTAATTTGGCCTCCTTGATTTTCAAATTTCTCTATATTGATACTTTCAATCTTTGACCAAATTCCCTTATCTGATTAAATTATCATAACTTTTTTGTATAATTTTTATGAAAAAGGCATAATAATATCATTTTTATATAGTCCACCATTCTCCATATTTGTTTTTATCTACCAAATTCATTGTATCATTTACTTTAATGGGTGGAAAATATAAGAATAAATATCAATAACTAACAGGACAAGGGATAGTTGATATAAAAACATTATGTTTATCCAGGTGTGATAATATTTTCTATATAATTTTGAAACACACACTTTTTTCACTGAATTAGGATCATCAATGCTAATAACACGAATGAATCAAATAAAAGGAAATATTCTCTAATACTAGTTGAAGTGTCTGGGATCAGATCACTCTACTAATAATGGAGGCATAAATTCATATAAACTAATTTTTATAGTTTATTTTTAATTAAAGTCAATTCTATGAAACATGTTAGGATTCAATTCACTAAAATATAGAGTATAAACCTCACTCATGTATGTATAAAAATTAAAGATATAATGAAAATGAGTATTTTTATAATATTTGACTCCTTCACGGGCAACCTACTCTTTTACATGGTTGATTCCTCCCCTGAACAATGAATTCATCATTATATGAATAACTAATTGTTTACATCCTTGATTTAAGGATTAGAAAAATTAGGGTTATTATGTTATTAATGATTTTTATGTTTTTTGATATCATTTTTTGTTATAAGATATATTGATGTGATTTTGGTTAAGTCTATAAAAGGTTCACCATTAGAGTTGAGTCACTACCTAGGATGACTTTCCTCTAGAGGATTACTCACCGCTAATATGAAATTTAGATAAGTGTTGAAAGCACTCATCGTTAGACATCAGTCACCATTGTGGATATCACCAAGATGAAAAATTGAAAATGTATGTAAAATAGTCACTTCTAGTAATGACTCATTGTTAATATTTAAATATGGACCTGTGTAAAAAAGACTCACCATCCTCAAAGAATCGTTGTTAAGATGTTTTTTGACTATGTATGGGACCTGCCCATTGTTAGAAGAAATTCACTACCATAATAAGCAATTTGGTATAGTATAAAGATTACTCACCCATGGCTATGACATATCGCTGAACCAAGTAATTGATTATGTGTCAATATGACATACCCTCAAAATATTCATCACCCGAATGGAATTTTGTTAAATTTTCAAGACACATACAGCTAAAAAGAGTTACTTCCCTCCGAAAAAACAACCAAACTATGTCACTTCCATAAATAGACACTACTAGGGAGTGTCTCACTACTAGAATCATACATCTCTTAAGTGTAATTGTTCAAAATACTCATAGCCACTATTCTTATGTTTATTATTTTAAATCAAATAATTAATGTTAAAATGTATTTTATAGTTTTTCATTCACTATTGTAAGTAGAATTAATGTTTGTGTTATACTTGATGGTTAAGGAGTAGAGTATTCTGTTGATTATTTTGTATTACTTTTGTTAAAAGCTTATGTAGACTCCCTCATGCAGATACTTGTAGATAGATGGCATAAAAAAGACATAAAATTAACATACATGAGATATGGAACCTTTTATAAGAACTGGAATAGTTCTTAAATGCTTCATCATTCTGTCACCTGACAATGAGAATGGATAAAAATGAACATACAGATCCTGCAGATAGAAAAAATGAGTTTACGACACTCTTTTTTACTAGAAATTTCAAAAACACAACTAGAGCAACATTTTGAACTACACTCAAGGAATCACAAGTTATAGGACATATCTTACAGAGCAACATGATATTTGTACATCATTTAATTGATATATTTGTTTATATATCCTTAAATTATGTGAAGTGTTTGTAACCATTTTATTTATATATACATTGTATCCTCCTTGAAAATAAAATATACATAGATATATTCTGAAATACCTTTTTACTCCACTTTCCCACAATTTTTGGGGAATATGTTCCTATGTGACCTATTATCTATTATACTCCCATGATTACTATGGATGAGGTATTTGTGTATAATAGATAATTGTTTTACTATTGTATACCTGATCTAGGTTTTGGATCAATGTTTTTATGAAATTAACTTCTTGGAATCATGTGATTTCCATGTGGAGATGACTAAATATAAACTTGGGAATAAACCTATTTTATCCATTTTTCTATGTGTTTCATTTGTTTCATTTCTAATACTTCTAAATGTTTCCAGTCAGTGTACATTCATTACCGAGAGGGATAGGGGTGAATCAGTGATACTTTTTCTTTTATGTTTCTTTCCAATTGAAACAAACTTCACCTCCTATTAAATATTCAATTACCTACTGAAAAAAATCACACACATGTCCATAGGAAAAAGAATGTTTAAAAGGTTCCCTACTTATTAAGAATATTTACATCCTTGATATGGTTTTGAAATGATCAAATACCAAAAAATCCACTAAAAATAAATCCATGGAAGACAATGAGTAAGATACACACTTTCACCCATGTAGCACTTTATAAACAATTTTAATAGTTCATGTGCACCCTCTTAGAATAAATATGATAAAACAATGACTGTGTCAAAAAAACATGTTTCATGTTCTTCCATTCAATTTCCACAAATTTATTCAATTGAAAAAATCATCACTTTTTTACCTAGAAGCTAGTAATAACTTCCTAGACTTAGTCTGATTTTCACAATACATTTTTCCCAGTCTGATTCTCCTGAGCATGATTATTCTGAGTGTGATTCTCCAATGTATGATTCATCCCAGAATGATTCTACCCAATATAAAAAATATAACATTGATAAAATATGATAGAGTTGAATAGGCATCAGTACTATTATATGTAATTAAAACTCATTATGCTTCTTCCCAGTCCGAAAAGATTAATACAAAATGAAATATCACTAGTTCAGTAGGATTGAGACAATTTAGAATTCGTCCTTACTCAATCCTAAAATCCCAACACAAAAATCCTAATATTTTCATCATGATTGATATAACGATCATCTGAATATGATTAAAGAGACGAATATAGTAATTAGCTAAATATTTTAATCACTGAGTACGATAATCAACTGGATACAATGTTGCGATCCTATCTCTCCCCCTTTCTCTTCTCTCTATAAACACTTCTTTAACAATGATGGACACATAAATATTTTCTTCTCTCTAAACATTGGGAGCTTCTATCTCCATTACAGTAAACATTACATCAATTATAATAAGTGAAAAGTACACTCACCTTTAATAGATGACTCATTAGATATTTTGATTGGAATCCCAAAATCATTCATTCTTAACTAAATTCACCCAAATCTCAATTTCCCCTAAAATCTCATGTGCATTTATGACTTTGTCAACTATTCTGAAATATTGTTGAAACTTCATCGAACATATTCTCTTCTCCATACTATCTTTTTCACATTATATTCCTAACTCAATTCCTAGGTTATATTTTCTTGAATACAAGTCCCTATACCAATTAAATGTAAAAAACACTCTTTGGATTTCATGCTCCCCCTCGATAAAGTATCCAAATTTTTCCTCATAAATTCTCTTAGCTCATTTTAAATAAAACTCAATTTTGAGATGATTGATTTTGACCCAATTGTAGAAAAAAAATTTAATTCAACCATATTTAAATGGTTGACTACATTGTTGATCAGTCTTTGACATTACCATTTTTATCATCTTCATCTCGATTTATTTTCCATATGTCTTGTTGAAAACAATTCTACTTGAGTATGATGGTATTCTGAATATGATGGATTGTGGCCAATATCTTTGGCTTCATCAACTTTAATTATTCCAAAATGTTTGCTTGTATCATGACTTCCTTCATGACATTGAATACATTTTCAGAACAGCTTTAGCATCATTATAATTACACTAGAATGTATTGTAACGTTAAATTCTTCCCAAATAAACCTGATTATAATTTTCCAGAGTACAAATGAACTGAATTTGATAGTTTTGATTACAATCAGTCTGAGTATAATCTCCAAAAACCTTGTCACTTTCCATCAGGATCCGATCAATCTGAATATAATCATTCTAAATATATTATTTATGATTATGATTGGCCTCATATCTTTAACTATCCTTTTTCTTTCATCAGGCTTCTATAATAATTTCTCTAATCAACATATGATTTATATGAAATAAAAATCAGCAAATAACCACCACATGTGATTAATCATTGTTTTATAGACTCTTATTTTACCTTTACGATTACGTCTGCTATGCTAAATTCAGAGTGAATCTGATGACCATTTACTTCCATCAAGATACATTATAAATAAAATCAATGCATTATTTTGAGTCTCAGTAATTAAAATCCAAATTGTTCCACGTTATGATTTTTTCCCATAATAGAACCAAGGTGTGTCTGATCGGAACATTTTCATCCAATCATATTCTTCTTGAAATAATGCACATTCTTCAAAACGTGTGTTTTATTTTCTTGAATATCCTTTCCACCAAAAAATTTTATGTTGTTTCTGATTTTATCATATCCTTATTTAACAATAAAACATATTACATGATAAGAAATACCTTCCTCATCTGCTTGGTCCTAACTATCTCCCTCATCAAATTTATTTCAACCATGTTTTATAAATAAATGAACTTTGTATCTTTAATAAATGGATTACTAATCAAAAATTATAAGCATATGTGAGCTAACTCATTGTAGGAGACAAGAATCATTTATAGAAAAACCATGTTTCCCAAAATAAGTGATTATGAAAACAACTTCAACCTCTTTCTTCCTCATCTCATCATCTTTCTTATAATACCAAACAAATTCTTTCTAATAACCACTCCAACAAATATTTATAATAGTTCACACAAAATAAAATTCCAAATTTACAGGTTATTGAAAACTCCCCCTTTTTACATTCGTTTTAAGGATATATTTTTTTAACATTTCAATTATCTTCCTTGAAAAAACTATCCAAAGGTAATATGCGAGAGGTGATGGAGGCATATACCTAAAACATGATGAGAATGAGGTTGGACTCACATGGTCAACCTAAATTTATAGAATGATTCCTTCAGTAAAGGTTTTGTGAAAGTGTTAGAAAATAGTTCCAATGTGGGAACATACTCCATCATCAATTCATTATTCTATACATGCTCTTTGATGAAATGATATTTGATATCAATATGTTTTGAAGGAGAATGTTAAACTAAATTTCAATAGAGATTGATTGTACATTATTTTTTCACAGCCCCGAATTAAGGGTATCTTTAATCCAACAAGTAAGTATTCTAACTGAGTTTTCACCCATATAAGTTCAGTAGCGACTTCAGAGGTATCATTATTTTCTAATTAAGCCATAATGAGAGTTACTAAATTCTATTTCATTGAAAGTAAACTATCAAAATTATTTCCCAGAAGGAGTACTCCACCAGATGTGAGTCTTCTTTAATCAATATTTCCTTCCCAATCTACATTTTAATACCCAAAAAATCAATAATTTTTTAGTTTTTATATCTGATTCAAAAATTAGTTATGTCTTTGTTTAATCCATGAATTATTTTTACAGGAATTAAATGTGATACTTTTAAAGCACTCTGATATCTTTCACTCAATGTAACAACATACATAATGTTGGGTCCTAAAGAAGTCAAATAAAACAAATGTCAAATCAGCTTCTGAAATTCTTTTTGATAAAAGTTTTTCCATATCTATCTTTTTTCAGTTTTATTCCCATTGAAATTGATGTTGAAACAGGTTTTGATTTTCCCATGCCAAACCTCTTTATAAGTTCCTTACCATACCTTTCATGGAAAGTAAAGATATGTTTCTTGTTTTTTAAAAAAATTTAACCCAATAATTTATATCATTCCCCCCATCATGAACATTTGAAAAACCTTTTTCATATCTTTATAAAACCATTAAAACTTATTTCATCTTTCCCATAAAAGATAATATCATCAACATAAACAAATACAATCAAGGAATACTCTTGAATTTATCTGACATAAAGAATGATATCAACTCTTCTATTCTTGAAATTCACCTTCCTTAATAATGTATCCAATTTTGAATAACATTCCCTCAAAGCTTATTTTAGCCTAGGTAAGTTCATCTTCAATCTGTACACAAAACTTTCATATTTCCCAACAAAAAATTCCATAAGGCCATTCAATGTAAAAATTATCATCAAGATCACCATTCAAGAATTTGGATTTCACATCCATTTGTAATATCTTGTAACCTCATTATAAAGCAATATCAAGAAAGATTCAGATTATTTCTAATCATTCAACTACAGAAAATGTTTCATCAAAATCAATACCTTAAATTTGTGGAATACCATTTTCAAGACAATCATTCTTTGTTTCTTATCACTTCAATGTCTTCATTCTGGTTTTTTCAGAAAACCAATTTTTTACAAATGAAGTTTTTTCCTTGATTGGGTGTGAGTTAACATGTATCATTCTTTTCAATAAAATCTAATTATTCCTTCATGTCTTGAACCCATTTTGGATTCTCAAAATCTTGTTTCACATCATTCATCTCCACTTTTGAATATACAGAAGTATGTGTAATATCATTGGTTATTCTTCTTGTTTGAACCTTATAATATTGATCAATAACAATATTTTGAGATTACACTTATTTCCTCAGCATGTGATGAGATATTCAAGTATATTTCTCATCACTAGAAATTGATAAGTCTGATTCTTCTTCTTCAGTAGGATTATAATTTTCTATATCCTTATCATAATGTATTTTTCAAAAATTTATTATCCTTCTCAACTTTCTTGTCTCCCCAAATACACTTGACATTATCATATCCTTAATTTACTTTTACATTAAATAAATTAAAAATTATTCCTATTTATTTTTTGAAACATATATATATATCCTCTTCCTTCAAGAGAATAGCAAAAAAATCAATATTCATTTTTCTTCTCAAACTTTCATTATATTTAAACATTTATTTTTATAATATATGTACTCCGAAAAACTATTAAGTACCCCAAACATAGATTTTTCTATAAAATAATTCTTATGGAGTAATAACTGACCTTAGTCTATAGGAACATCGGTTTAAAATATAAACAGTTTTACTCATGGCTTGCCTCCAATAGTAATGAGAAATGTCTTGTTCAAGTAATGTATCTCTTCCCATTTCCACCAAACTTTTATTATTTCCTTCAACAACACCAATTTTTTGAGGAGTGTATGGGGAACTATAATCATTATGAATTCTATGCTTCTCTAGATAACCTTAAAACTCTTCACATCTGTATTCACCTCCATTATTGATTCTCAACTTCTTCACTGAATAATCATTTTCATTTTCAACTTTCCTTCTGAAACTATTAAACATTTTCAAATCATCTAATTTATATTATATATACATAACACAAGTAATGGGAGTAAAATTATATATGAAATTGATTAAGTACTTATCTCTATTTTTTTGATTATTTTTTCATTGGATAACAAATATCGAAATGAATCAGTTTTCGGGGATATCTTGAACACATATAAATTTTCATATGAACTAAGTTTCTAATATTCCCTTTTTTACAAATAGTTTAAGAAAAATCTCTTCTTATTGGAAAGAAATAATGTATCAGACAGTATCTATTTTAGATAACTGGATCATGATTATTTGACACATGTTTCCCATCCTTTTATGCCATAATTTATTCTCTTCCACTATACTCATGTAACAATAGTTTTAAATTTCACCAATCTGAACCAAATATTCTTTTGTATGTTAGCCTCTGGTAATAATATTTCCATATTCATAATTTTTGACAACAAACCCATATTTACTATTGAAAACTTTTTTACCCTCATCACACAGTTTTGAAACACTTTGACAATTCTATTTCATCCCATCAATATATAAGGTTCTATTGCATTTCATCATTTATTTCCCAATGATGGATGACCCAAAAACTTTGATTTTCAACTATTAGACATTTAAAATTTTAATTATGGCTTATTTAAAATCTTTCACATTATTAAACAATTTAAACTATCATATCGTGTGATAATAACACCCACTGTCAAGAATCCAAGGTCGTTCTCCTTTTGTAGCTTTCAATGTGGTTTCAATAACTAGAGATTTTTCTACTTCCTTTACATTCCTCACCATTGGATTTTTTAGAATTGTTTAGAATATTTTTTTTGTACGTGTAACAAAACAAGATATCCTTTTTCAAGGTGTCTATCTTTTTCACTTCTTTCAAAAATATTTTTCTGTGGCTGGAACATTTTTTTAATCTTTACTCCATCATTTTATGTTATCTTTAAAAACCATTATCAAATTTATTTCCTTGAGGATATTGAATTCCTATAAATCATTTCCTTCCATTATATATGGGGATATAAAAATTATTTTTCTTGAACTAAAATAAATTTTCCATGTTTCTTAATCCACCATAATACCAACAATATCCAAAGAAACGGTATTTTGCATGAAAACATCCTTGCTAATCAGAATTGTGAATACATTTCTCATAAATCTTTTTGTCTTTGTTTTCTGAGCCACAAAAAATTATATTATCAATTAGATTCTTCTTATTCTTTACATTTTTATTATAATTAGAATAATTTGATACTTTTCATGGATTCATGTTGTTTCAAGTCATTTTTGGACTCAGCGTTTTTTAATACTTCTAAATTCCCGAAATTTTTAGTCTTTTATATATACCTAACATTCCTACCTTTATTCTTCTCAAAACAAATTTCATCCTTATTATCACCCTTTGAAGGTAAATTTGGTTTAGACTTCTCAGGTTTCTCATTTTGAGAACTTTCATTAGTGTTAGTTTTATATTTTTGGAAACATATACTATTCTTTTCTTCATTAGAAAGTTTTTGTTTGAAAAATTCCAACTATCACTACTGGAAAACTAACCTATACCAACGGT
The DNA here is from genome assembly GCA_963277665.1 of Viscum album. NCBI lineage: Eukaryota > Viridiplantae > Streptophyta > Magnoliopsida > Santalales > Viscaceae > Viscum > Viscum album. The sequence goes on along the minus strand of OY728153.1, from coordinate 1,976,765,189 downwards.
TTGGAACCGTTGGTATATGCCTCCAAACCGTTGGTATAGCCTATACCAACATTTTGAAGAACCGTTGCCAAGTAAGCCATTGGGATAGGTCTATACCAACGGTTTTCCCAAAACCATTGGTATAAGTAATATGAAAATATATACCAACGGTTATGGAACCATTGGTATATGTATTTCAAAAAAACATTTGCTGGGATTTGATCCCAGGACCCCTAGTTTATCATTGAATGACTTAGCCACTAACCTAACATGACTTTTTTGAACATAATTTCATAAATATATATATTTATTCTAATAATTATTTTAAATTTTGATTTATATAATGATCCCGGTAAGAAGAACTGATAAAAAATCAAAGGATCTATTCCAACGGTTATCAAAACCGTTGGTGTAGACCTATGCCAACAGTTTTGACAACCGTTGGAATAGATTTTCAGCCTAGATTTTGATTGTGTGTGGAGGTTGATCTATGGGGGACCTTACCCAACGGTTTGGCCAAACCGTTGGGATAGGTATACCCTTTCCCAACGGTTTGGCCAAACCGTTGGAAAAGGTGTCCACAAAGGGGACTTTTCCCAATGGTTTGGCCAAACCATTCGGAAAGGGTATACCTATCCCAACATTTTGGCCAAACCGTTGGGAAAGGTGGACAAAAAGGGGACTTTTCCCAACAGTTTGGCCAAACCATTGGGAAAGCCATACCCTTTCCCAACAGTTTGGCCAAACTATTGGGATAAGTGGCCTCAAAGTGGGTTTTCCCAATGGTTTGGCCAAACCCTTGGGAAAGGTAACCTATACCAACTGTTTTTACAAACTGTTGGTATAGAAGCGTTGGGAAAAGTCAGATTTCTAGTAGTGTATTCTTCTTTTTTCAATGAACATCACCTAAAAAATCTTATTAAAATTATTTTATTTTTCAATAAATTTATTCAAATCCTAGATATCCTTCAATACATTGACTTTCTTATCAATATTAAATTCTTTAGTTTTTATTAAGGAAAATACTTCTTCCATATTTTTTTCCTTTTCATTATTTCTAATATTTCTCAGACATTATTTCATCTATTTATTCAAATGATATTTACGTTGAGTTTTATTTTATTCAAAACTACTTCTTTTGAAATATTCATCATTTACTATTACAGTAAAAGTATTCTCAATACCATACTCAATTGGTTTTTTGGATTCAGTTTCACTTCCATCTTCTTCTTCATCTATCAGAAAGAAACTTCTTCTTTTGGATTTTAAGAACATTATTTCTTTCCTTGCAGATTTTGATTTTTATTTGTCTCCCTATTTCGTTCATGATCAAAATTGATTTGTTTCTTCTTCATCAATTTATCCTTATTTATTTTTTCTTGGATAATTATCCCAAAAGAGACCAATGCCGCCACATTTAAAAAAATTCAATGGAATTTTCCCTATGTATTTTCATGTATGTTTTCTAACATTTTTAGAAAGCAGGGATATAAGTTTATCAATATTTTTTCATACCTTATTCTCTAAGTCAAAATCACCAACTTAATCTCCAATAAGAATATTATTTGACTTTTCTTTCTCACTAACCATGAAATACATTTATATATCAACTTTTGTTTAAATTTTCATAGCATTCACTCTTCTCATTTCATAAGGGGTGAAATTCCAATGAAAATCATCATGATATAATTTTTCAAGATCTCTATCTACAAATGAAGAAATATTTTCATCAAAATTGACTAGAAGGATTCTCAAGATATTTTAAAAAAATGTTGAATCATATAAATTTTCCACAAGACATATGATATTTATAACAATGTAATTAAACCTAGTAAAGAATTCCCCAACCGATTCATGCTCACCCATCTTCAAATTTCCATACATCAAACTCCAGATCTTTAACATTGACTTATGTACTTTTATATTACATTCATTTATATTTTTAAATTATTACCATATACCTTGGGATGTGGAAACACCTTTGACTCTAAATAATTCACTTTTGGAATGTGATGATAATATGGAAATATTGACCCTTCCATCATTATCAAGATTCTTCTTATGAAGAGATATAAGAAGATATTTATAATCAATAGAAGGAAACCCATCTCATGAATCTTTGAGAACATCATATTCAATATATATAATATTGGGAAACATTATATCTTTCTAGATATGATAATTCCTTCCATCAAAAACCAGAATAAATTTACTTTTCACGTAATTCAAAATTACCATCAACTTCTCTTAAAATCATTTGCAATAAATAAGTGAGGGGATGCATCAACTATGATACCACATGAAAGTTCCCAATAACTATAATATTATCATTACAATAGGGAGGGGTAAACCAGTAATACTTTTCCTTTTATGATTCATTCAAATTGAAACAATATTCAACTCCTATTAAAGATTCAATTCCCAACTGAAAACAAATCACACACACATCGATAGTAACAAAAGTATTTATAGGGTTTGATATTCAATAAGAATAGTTATGTCCATAGTATAGTTTTGAAATTATCTAATGTAATAGGTGCATCCGTTAAATTTACAAAAAAGAATTAAATTAAAAATAAATCATCACTTTAATACCTAGAAGCTGGTAAGAACATCATGGAATCAGTCTAATTTTCCAAATACATTTACCCAGTCTAAATCTTCTAATTACTATTCTTCTTTGTACAGTTATTCTCAGTACGATTTTTCTTTTTGTGATTCTCCCTAGTATTTAAAATATAAATTTGAAAGAATATAGTAGGGATGAATCAAAACCACTGCTATTCAATGTAAAGAAAACATATTACAATTCTTCCTTGTCTAAAAATCTCAATACAAAAAGTTATATCACTGGTTGGGTACAATTGAGACAATTCAAAACTCTTTCTTCTTTAATTTGAAAAAACCAGTATGGAAATTTCTATCCTATTATCCTTCCCAATATGATGATCAAATGAATAATATTGAAGAGTAGTATAAAGTATTCATTTGAATACAATAATCACTGATTACATTAATCCATTGTATACAACATTTTGATCTTGTATCTTCGCCTTTAACTTCTATCCATCGACACGTATTCAAAAATATATAAACACATAAACTTATTTTTCTCTCTAAAAACTCATATCATATATCTCTTCTGTAGTGAATGGTTCATCTGTCAGAAAAAAGTGTAAAGTACACTTACCATTTATAGGTGACCCATAAGAGATTTTGTTCGGAATCCCAAAATATTTTCCTCACAACAAAATTCATGTAAATAATAATTTCCCATAAAACTATCAGGTGCATTCATGACATAGTAATATATTTTTGAATCTTCTCAAAACTTATTTAAACATAATCTCTTCTTCATACATTCCTTTTTTAAATTCCAATCTAAATTCAATTCAGGAGTTGAATTTTATTCAATATAATTCCGTATTCCAATTGAAGAAAAAAACACTCTTGGAATTCCATGCTCCCCCTCGATAAAGAATCAAAATCGTGTCCATAAATTATCTTGGTTTAATTGAAATATAATTAAATTATGAGATGATGGATTTTGACCCACATGAATAAACATACAATATAAAAAACCCATTATAAATGGTTAACTAAATTGTTGATATGTCTATCTCACAATGATTTTCATGGGCTTTAACTCAATTCCTTTTCCATTCATCTTGTTGAAAAAAATTCTACATGAGTACGGTGGTATGATGAATATGATGGACATGTGACAACATCTTTGGCTTTAGAAAAAATCATTTTTCCAAAACATTTTCTTGTATGATTACTTCCTTCAGGGCGTTCAATACATTTTTAGAATAACTTTAGCATCATCAGACAGACATTAGAAAGTATCTTAACCTTACATTCTTCCAAACTCAACAAGAGTACGATTATATAGAGTAAAAATGACCTTAATACAATAGATGTGATTATGATAATTATGAGTACAATCTCCAAAACCCTTTTCTTCATCCATCTGGATTTGATCAATCTAAATACGATTAGCCAGATTACGTTCTTTCAGAGTATGATTTGCCTCATCTATTTCACAACCCCTTTTCATTCATTAGGTTTTCATCATATATTATCCTATAGACTTATGATTGATATGATATAAAATTTAGTAATGCATCATCCCATTAAATTAACCAAATTCATGCAAACTCTAATTTTCCCATTATCATTACTTCTTCCATACAAAATTGAGAGTGAATCTAATGACCATTTACTTTCAACACGATACATTCTCTATACAATAGATCCTTTGTTTTTTGGACTTAGTGTGATTACAATCAGAACCATTCCCTATTACAATCTTTTACCATGTTGGAGACACTGTACGTCCGATCAGAACATTTAACTCCAAACTTATACTTCTTAACATCATTTCAATTTTTATTAAGTAATAAAACACATGAAACAATGATCTCATCAAGGAATGGATATGAGACTAAGGTGGTATTAAATTGTGATGGATAAGGTAATCTACCTGATAAGGTTAACCCTTTTGGGTTTTAGAGTTTTAACATTAAGTAAATACGTTAGGTCTGGACTGGTGACCGTGAGGGAAGAAAAATGATCCACAACATGGTTTCCCTCACACAAGGAGTGAATCACTTTGATGTTTTTTATGAACATACCCTTTCACTTTTTTATTATATATTTAATTGACTATGATGTCGGGAAGAGGCTCTATAAGTTGTTATGAAGGATTTTTGAGTCTGTTTCAACCTCCGAGATAACAATACCCTTCTGGTGGCAAATGTTGATACCTAGATGTAGAGCCTTGTCTTAAGCTGGAAGAGAGGTTCCATGACCCATGAGAGAGGATAAGGCCAAAAGGACCGAGCTCTAAGAGCCCAATATAGACCTACCCCTCGCAAGACCACCATTCTAAAAGAACACTTTGTATTGAGCTTAATACACCCAGATGGAGGGTTCAATCAAACCCAATGGCCTCAAGCACTACTATTATGAAACTGGGTACCATTAGACCTCACTTGCATCCAATAGAGAGAGGGATTATCCCACTAGTAACTAACGAGACATGAAAAATCAATGAGAAGATTCTGCATCCTCATGATGATATAATTACTAGAGGATTGGAGCCCAGCATGCATCATCTTATTCATGGCCCACCAGATACACCAACACCCAGCATGTAGGATCAAGGTGTGAACCACTTTCTACAATCCCCTGTCTCCTGAGCCATCATACCAGTTTTCCAAGAATGGGAGGACTTCCATGTTGTGATCTAGGAGACCCGTGAACTCCCCAAATTATCTTCAAACAACACATGCCCAAGTGCCCTGAAGGAAGATAAGTTCTGCACTTTCCTCCTTGTTATCTTTGTAACATTGTCGTTGAGAAACATTCAGAACCCCACATCTTTTGACATTATCATATATGGGTATGGCCCTACACTTTATCCACCATAACAGAAAATAATATTTCATGGGAATGGATTTGTACAATAGTGTATCACTCTAACTATACGCATACTCCAGAATATCTCAGGTGAGTCTATAGTCATGAGTGGTGAAATCCCCAGAAGGATTGAACACACAATGATTAGTATTTGAAGACAGTTCAATGAGTTTAAATGTATATGGCTGCTCCTCTTTCAACATAGCTTTGATGAGGCCTGGATTTAATCTCGCTTCCCTGAAAGTAAGAGTATGAACAAGGCATCTCGATAACACGATCAATATCCCAATCCAGTTGTGATTCCAGAAGGATATTTATCCCATCCCAATAATCCATTGTGAATTCCAGTGAAGTTCGTGGATACGGTGAGAGATATCATACCAGAACAGAGAGCCATGACCTTCCACTGAGGGTCGATTACCATATTGTGAGTTCATAGTTTTACCCCCACAGTGTGCACTGTTCTAACGATTCCCAGGCCAGATTAGTATGCATGCATTTAAGAGTATCTTAAAGGTTGTGCACACAAATACCCCCTTCTATATAATTTATTACCACCCTTATCTATGAATCTTAGTGACATTTCCTTTTCGCAAAGGGGCCCCAAATAAATCCAACCAGTAACTTGTCAATGTTTGTGAGGAAACTCTATGGGGATTTATCAGTAGAAAGTGCATTTATCCAAATAGACATTATTAATGAGGTCGATGAAGATTCCAAATTACAAGTACCTATTCTCCAAATTGTGTGTGCGGTCTACAATCTTGCTGCTTAGGAAATCATAATCCTGAATCCATAATCTGCTATGGGATATATGGTCCCCGAGGTACTCCATGGGGAAACTCCCTTATTGAATGAGAAGGGTTTTGTGGAACATAGAAATCCTCCTATATGTGTGTTTGTTAGAGAGGTTTCATAGGATCCTTTATTTGTCAATCACTTGTCCACTCTAGTGGCAGTACACCTCCATCTGCTTATTCAGGACTATAATCCATGATCTTACAACATTAATGAAAATGAGGGTGTCATCCACAAACATCATGTGATAAATGGGATGAGCCCACATAATCTTTTAGTACTCTAGAATATCTCTATTTTTTATGCTGCTATGTGTGAGGTAATTGAGAACATCTTGTGATAGGATGAAAATTCTTGGAGAAATAGGATCACCTTGCCTCAGACCATGTGTATTCTATAAAAAACATAGGACTTCCCCATAAAAGAAACCGCCAACCACGAGGAGGTGACATATCTAAAAATAAGACAAATATTCCTTGAGTAAAACCCCATATCTAACAAAACCATATATATGAAACCCCACTCCACACGGTCATATGATTTATTCATGTCCACCTTGATGGAAACATTGGAGCTATGGGTTTGGTAGTTAATATCTCTTATCATTTCTTAAGAAATAGTAATGAAACTTTTTACCGAATGATCCTTCATGAACCCAAGCTATTCCAAGGAGATACACCATGGTAGATGAGAGGATAGTCTCACATTGGTGAAACTTTCCATGATTTTATATGGTAAGTTGCACATACTCACTGATCTATATTGCATGATAGAGGATGGGTTCTTGGTTTTAGGCAGATGAACTGTCGTAGTAGCGCATGCAACCCTCATTAAAATACCTCCCTTTAAGAAGTCCCGGATGGAAAAGACAATATCCTCCTTCACCACAAGCCATGATTCCCTATAGAGGGACCTAGGAAAGAATCTGGTCTCGGGGCACTATCTGAATGAAGGTTTAGCATGGTGTTATCAACCTCCTTCTTGTCAAGTACAGAACTCAACCCCTCATTGCCCTGATCAAAAACACAATTAAGAATGACAGCGAAGATCCCATTATCAATTCCTATATACACATTTGGAATTTTAGAATTAGGATGGGCCAGAACATCCATAAAGTATGAGTGGTCCAAATCTCCCACTATATCTCTGTCATCTATATACAAACCATCTTCCAGACAAATATTATGTTTGATCAGCCTCTACCTCTATTTGATGCATGCATGAAAAAACATAGTGTTCTTGTATATCTCTCTCTTATACATTTAATTATCAAAGATTCCATTTCCATGAGTTCTAGATACAAAATAATTTATTCCATATATTCATTCCTTTTAGAGAGATCCTCGAAAGTATGATCATCCCATGCCTCTTCCATCCTCGACTTGAGGCTTTACAACTTCTACATGGTTCCATTAATGAAACTTTCACTGGGGGCACTAGTCCAAAAAATGTTTTTTACTGTGGTTATTTTTTTTACGTCGTATTTTGGCTGACATTATTACAGGAGACGTTATAAACATTGTTCTTTAAGTCGCTTATTTTACAATCGACGTAAAAAACACAAATACAAATCATTTTTCACTTAGGTTGATAAAATCCCAACATGGAAAATGCTTCATAGTCATGGTTTATTACATCGGTTATTTAATAACTGATGTGGTATATACTCTTTTACGTCAGTTATTATATAATTGACTTCATAAATCACTCCTCTGAAGCATTTATCACTTCGGTTGTTTTCATAACTGATGTGATAAACCTGTCTGCTAGGCGGTTTCCAATGTCGGTTAAATAATAACCGATGTGAAAACAGATATACTACGTTGGTTATAAAATAACCGACATACAAAACTATTCATTTCCATTTATTAGGTCAGTTATGAAATAACCAGCGTAAAACCCATTTCTCATGCATTTATTACGTCGGTTTCCAAATAACTTCCCTTAAAACTAATCCCAATGCATTTTTATCATCGATTATAAAATAACTGACATAAAAAATAATTTTTTTTTAAAAAACTGATCAAACACTACTATGCCCTACCAAAAGACATGAAACAGACCAAATACATACCAGACCCCCCCCCCACACCCCACTAGACAGCCCCCTCCACTGATCAACCACTATTATGCCCTTCCAAAAGAACTGAAACATACCAAAAACATATCAAAAACATACCAAAACTTCACCAAAAATAGACCATAACCCCCCAACTCACTGTACAACCCCCACCACACCCACCACCCACTGGATAACCCAACCACACCCCTAGACACCCCCCCCCCTCATGGACACCCCCACCCCCTAGAACGCCCTCCCCCACCCCTAGAACCCCCCCCCCCCCCCACCACCACCACCACCACCATATTGGACACCCCCACACCCTGGGAGACCCCCTAGACATCCCCCACTCGCCTGGACATCCCTCCCACCCTCCCACCCCACAGGACAACCCCCACTGCACCCATGGACACCCCCCCCCACCGCACTGAACACCCCCATACCCAAAACATACCAAAAACCAACGAAAACAAGACCAGACCCCCCCCCCCACCCCCTGGAAAACACTCCTACACCCCTAGACAGCCCTCCCACACCCATAACCCCCCCCCCCCACTGGACAGCCCCCACCACACCCCTGGACCCCCCCCCCCCACACACACACATCCCTTGACTGTCCCCACCCCTAGGACAACCCCCCACACCCCAGGACACCCCCCCAACCACCCACCCCACTACAAAGCCCCCACTACTCCCCTAGACACCCCCACACACATCCTGGACTACCCCCACCCCCTGGACATCCCCCACACCCCTAGAAACCCCCCCACCCACCCACCCACACTCCTGGACACCCCCAACCCCTGGATAACACTCCCACACCCCTTTACATCCCTCCAACACCCATAGACCCCCCCCCCCCCCACAATGGACACCCTTGGACACCCCCTGGACATCCCCCACTCGCCTGGACATCCCTCCCACCCTCCTGGACACCCTCCCACCCACACCCCACTGGACAGCCCCCACCATACCCCTAGACACCACCCCCACCCTAATGGACACCCCTAGACCAAAAACAGACAAAAATATGACCAAAACCCCCACCCCACTAGATAGCCCCCACCACACCCCTGGACTTCCCACACCCCCTAGATAGCCCCCCACACCTTTGGAAGCCCCCCCCCCCCCACCCTACAGGACACCCCCACCCCCTTGACAGCACTCCCACACCCCTAAACAGCCCCCTTTACCCCACAGGAAACCCCCACACCCCTAGACACCCCCTAGACAGCCCTCCCACCCTCCTAGAAATGCTCCCACCCTGTAGACTGCCATCCCCATCCCCATAGACACCCTGGACACCCCCACCCCACTGGACAGTCCTCCCATAACCCTAGAAACCCCCCTCACCCCACAGAACACCCCCACACCCCTGGACACCCCCTAGACATCCCCTCACTCCCCTGGTCAGCCCTCCCACCCTCTTGGAAATTCTCCCACCCCACTGGACTGCCCCCCCCCCCCCCCCGCTCCCACTCTCACCAGGACATGTCCACCCCCCCGGACAACCCTCCCACACCCCTGGATACCCCCCCCCCTCACCCACCCCACGCCACTGGACACCCCCCACACCCTTGGAACCCCTCCCCCCAGACCAGAATCCGTACTAGAAAAACCATCACAAGAAGATCAAAACAATAATTATGAAAAAATTAAACATTCATATATATAACATTCAAAACTTACAATGTAACTTAAAAAAACTAAATCCAACCTAAAAAACTACCAAATACACAATTACAATATCAATATTCAAAATTACATTTTACACTACAAACAACAAAAATTCAATCAAAACTGTAAAATTATTTGACCATTCCATTATTAAGTGTTTAACATCTTGCGAACTATAGGTTTGAGGGTCACCAAATAGCTACAAATTAAAAGTATATTATTTAACGTGTATAATGAATAAATCAAATTAAATATAATGGCAAAGTTTAAAATGAAATCTTACTAAGTCAAAGATCACAACTCTTCCAGTTGTTATTATTTCATACATAAATCTTAACATATAATATCGGCATTCAATGATGCCTTTTTGTTCATGAAAATTCTGTTTGAATGAGTGTAAATTCAATATATTATTTTTATGTAAGAAATCAAAAAGTAAAAATTATAAATGGATATTTAACTTTACATTTACATATTTGATATTCTCACCCATTTTCTTTGTGTTTTTTCTAATGTAGACCCATCCCCTATTAGAAAATAATACAAATGGGATTAATTTAAAATTCATTAGAATATATAAAACTATTGATAAATTGAAACTTACTTTTCCAACATTTTCTTAAAACTTCCCCACACATCGCCATGGATAGAGCATATCGAATAAAGTGTTTTCTACCTTGGGAAAAACACCCAACATCCAATGATCCTAGATAAAAGAAAAGTTAAGTTTATTGGTTTTTTATGTTATAAGATAATGAACTCTTTGAGAGAGATGTGTTTCATACCTCTCACAAAAAGGCATCATCCAATGTTGTGTGACTATATTCTGTTCAAATCATTCTGCAATATACATCATTATTTTTTCCTCATCTAATGCACATGATTCAGGGGAAATCAAATGCGGGTCTATGAATCCATATACATATGTCTGCTCATTCTTCTCAAATATTTATAATGATACCTAATACAGAATAGACATAAGTATACATTTTTAATAAATATAACGTAGGGAAAAGGTGTTAAGACATACATGGAAAATATTTGCACCACGTTGATGTACAACTTATCTCCAGTAACAAGCTCCATGATATCCGTTTTCACAATCCCCATAGTTATTTCACATCCAAAAACATGAGCTTCCATTGGAAAATCATAATGATCCACCAAAAAATTTGAATATCTTGACAATCTATCAAGACTACTAGAATCTGTATCTGATGTCAAATCCATTTTTCTTTGTCATTGTCTATACAGTATTGCTTTACCTTTGAAGTATTTCTGTAAAAATAAATAGTAAAATATATTGGTTTTCAAACGATAAATAAAATTTAATAAAAAAGTAAAATAAAAGATATAATATACATATCACTATGGTAATCAGTCACAGAGGTCTGGATAGCCAAATTTAAAAATGGCTGATACTATGTCCAATGGTCGTCACCTCATTTGTAGGTAATGTTACTCGAGGTGATCTATCTATAATTTCTTGTATAGTTACCCTATGATTCTCTCCCTCTAATTATTGATGATGAACCATATATCCTATAAAATATACTAGCCCATATGCAACTATATGATGTTGAGGATCATCGACATACAACTAGTAGTAAGTTGAATGTTGTGGTGGAGTAGGATAAAAAATGGTGTCTGCAGGCTGAGGTGGTGGAGTGGGATCTAATTGTGGAGGTGGAGGATAAATAATGGGGTTTGTAGGGGCAGGTGGAGTAGTGGGACCTTCAGTCTGAAATTATCTTTTCATGATTGTAAACATAGACTGTACCGATGCTCCAATATTTTCCCCCATCGTCGCATTAATATTATAAACTTCAACCTCCAAGGATTCTATTTTTTTTATAAACACCCTCAATGTAAGAAGTTGAAGAATGTGGCGACACTTTTCTTACCGATACACCTGTCGGATATCCTCATACACGACTAGGATGTTCGGGCTTTCCCAATGTTTTAGATAAAATATATTTCCTCCCAGCAGTTGTAAATAACCCTTATGAGCTCTGTTCCTCAAGATATTATTGTATTAATTAATTGAACATTTCTGTAATTATTTAAATTATATGAAGAATATAGTTAACTTAAATAAATAAAATAGATATCTTACAATCCTCTCAGCTATGATTCTCGAATCATCCGAAAGATATTTCCTTTTTTCCCATTGGAGATCTCTCTTCCATTTTTCATGTCTAGATGGAGGGGATTGAGGGTCCACCTCTCTAGAGCTTTAAGACTCTGCTCTTAGTTTTTTTAATTTTTCTGCCATCACTTGTTCTTCCAATAATGTATACCCTCCCTGAGATAAACTATGAGGGTATACATTTTTAGATTGGATCTCCTGATTATATTTCCTTGTTTTCTATAAATTATTAATAACAATTCATTAACAAAAAAATTAATAAGATCATTTATATAAGAATTCTTATAAAAGTTTACATTTCCCTTACCAAAAATGAATCTTTTCTTCTACTTTCAACAAACTATCTCCATGTTTCCTCATCTATGAAACGATATATATGACATGGATTGTCATGACTCCTTTGACCAAAAATGAAATCAGATGAAAGGGTTGATTTGAAATCCCTCCATCTCCTAGCATCCATTGATAAGAATTTCTTCATGACTCCTCCAATGTCAAGATTATCAAATATCATCTGATAAAGAAAAGGTTAAACATATTATATATACTAGAAACATTTAAATAATAGGCATATAATAGCAAAAGATCTTACCAAAATCATCTCCCACAACTGAGAGATTATCACTTTGTACACACCTCTCCAGTCATCATAAAAAATGCTTACTTTGCTTTTACCCTGAGTAGATACAAAACTCTTAAAATAATTTGCTTTTGGACCTCTATAAATATCATCCTCATCAAAATCAATGAGTATCCTCTAATCCTGCGTACGGTCAAGGGTTAATTTTGGTAAACGTGTGCACCCACGTTTACAAACTCTTGAACTCTTTGTCGTAATGGGAGCACATGAGGAAGATTGGGGAACATCAAGAGGAGCATGTGAATGTTCCTCCCCAGAGGTATGACTAATATACTAATCTCCAAAATCATGTGGTTGATCAACTGATTAATATGTCATTATCCTTTAAATATAAAAATAAACATTAGTTCACAAATATAAAAATTCAAATATTACAATACTAATGTAAACAGAAAATAGAAAATTGTACTAAGTTACGTTATAGTAAACATGGTTATATGGTAAGCATGTTAAAAAATGCTAAAGATGGTAAAGATGATAAAGATGGTAAACATGGTAAATATGGTAAACATGGTAAACATGAAAAAGTAAACTAAAATAATTAAAAAAACAAAAACTTATAATTATTTGTTTTAATACATGTTTTAATAAAGAAAAAACTTACAATATCAAACATTTTATGAAAATAATAAATGTAAACAAGAAATAAACAAATGTTACCTTTAATTTTAGGAATTTACAACTGAATTGTATTCCCAAATTCATCATTCCTGATCATTCCTTATATAACAAACCATGTCTTCATCATGCTCATCATTATGTTCTATTAATATTTACATGGAAGTAGGGATCTCACATAAATCAGTATCTTCATCAAGTTCGTCCTCACTAAAATATTGTTTTTTCCCTTGTAAAACAACAGCTCACTGCATATTTGATTGATCTAATACATAGAAAATTTGTTTTGCATGTGTTTCCATTATAAAGGAATCAGAGGTGTCTTCCAATCTATTCAGATTAACAACAATGATTCCAAATTCATCGTGTCTGACACTGTTTTTACCGACAAACCATTTATAGTAAAAAATAGGAACATTAATTTTAAATTAATCAACCTCCAATATTTCTTCAATCACTCCATAATATGAACTTGATGTAGAAATTGGGTTTTTGTCTTTAGCACTCGAAAAATGCATTATTTTTGCAAACACCAACACACCACTGTTATGAACTGCACTTCTATTGTGTTGAGAATTCATATGAAATGTATAGCCATTAATGTCATAACTGGACCATGTTATCACATTTAAACATGGACCACCCACTACCCATTTAATGTCTTTGATACATCTAATCTACCAAGAAAGGTCTTTTTGAACCATTACAAAAAGAATTTGTTGTGATCATTCAAAATCCAGATTTCTTTCTTCTTTGGATGAAATTGTTTCAACTCATTAATATTCAATGTGATATACGGTTGAGAATCAGCTATGTTATTCAAGATGTATAATTCTAACTTCTCCATCTGTTCAGCTGACAATGATTTGAATTCCAAGCCACGAATCCCCTTTCCCTCATTATTAACTCGTTCATAGTGAGATGGAGGAAAACCTATATGATATGTCGAGCCAGGTTGCTCTTACAAAACTATGCATCCTCCTCAAAAATAAACTTTTCAATAATGGAGGCTTCAGGTCGATATAGATTCATAACATACCCCTTCAATCTTTTCGTATTACTTTCAAAAGGATACATCCAATGAAGATATATAGGTCCACAACGCTTTATTTCTTGAACCAGATGATTCATTAACTGCAACATTATATCAAAAAAAGGTTGGAGGAAAATACATTTCTAATTGACAAAGTATACAAATTGCAACATTTTCCAAAATGTTCAAAGAATTCACATCAATCACCTAATTACAAATTAAATTGAAAAAATAACACAACATTGTTATAGTCTTTCGGACATGGATGGTCAATATTCCACGAAATGAAATTGGTAGAAGTTGTTGCATCATGACGTGACAATCATGAGATTTCATACCTATCAACTTCAAGTCCTTCAATGAGACAAAATTTTTTACATTTGATCAATAACCATGAGGCACTTTCATATCCTGAAGACATTGAAGAGGCTAATTTTCTCCCTCTTGGATAATGTATGACAAGCCGGGGGAATAAATGTTCGTCTTCTATTAAGAGTGAGAGATAACTTCAAATGTATTCCCATTGATAGTAAGTCTAATCTTGCATTCAACCCATCTTTTTTATTTCCTTTAATATATAAAAATTTTCCTATCAAACTATCACATAAATTCTTCTCCATGTGCATGACATCGATATTATGTTTACCTTCATGATATCTCTGTAGGACCTTGGGACACCCTGAGAGGGGAGGGGTGAATCAAGGTGTCAACTCTTTCTTTTACACTGATGGATCTTGTTCCCACTATGGTAGAAACTAGTTTAACCTGTATGATTGATATGAGAAGCAATCAAACATTCACCTTCAAAGAGATGACACAACACTTTTTACTTGGTTCACCACTAAGGGCTACATCCAAGGAGCATACACCAATAGGTTGTCGGGCGTACCAAATTCCAGTATTCTTCACTAGTTGTGGATTACAGTGGTTCAAGAACAGTCACTTTGTCCCAGGCTCTCTACCTTTACAACTGTTTAGGGATAGCACACTGCGTCCCTCAGGTCACTCCCGTTGACTCCCCCGGGATCACTGCCTTTGGTGAAGTCCCAGTCAGTTTACAAACATGAGGGTATCTTCAATAGATTTTCATTGAAGTCTTTTCCTCTACTTATCACAAGACTCTTCTTGCATCGAAGACCGGTAATGATGCACATGAACGCACTGATCCACTGAACCAGATAATCAAAACGTGCAAAGAAATTTCACTGACAATTTCACGCAACACGAACCCTTTTCACACAAGTCCTTCCTATTGTGCGCAATATTTCCTTTTCATGAAGAAAAATATTTCGTGCAACAACACCCTTTTTTGCACAACTGAGTCTTTTTCTTGTCACTTCAATTTTTACGCGCAGCTCTTCCTTTTTCGCGTAGCCGGGAATTTTTCACGCAGCACAGATTTTTCGTGCACACCAGATTATTTCACGCAGCACAGACTTTTTCGCACAACCCGGAATTTTTCACGCAGCTTAGAATGTTTCGCGCAATCCCCTTTATGTGAACCCTTTATGTGCATTAGACCTCGGATATTCTCTGCATCATCAATAATTCGGAATGAGTGTTGAGTCAATAAGGTTTTCCTTATGACTTTTCCATTCCTTCTTGTTTTGAAAATCACAAACACCTTATCTTTAAGAAAATTGCTTTTATAAGGAAAATTGCTTTCTTAAGGAAAATCGCTTTTATAAGAAAAATTATCCTTATCATATATTCTTCCATATTTTTCTTAAGTATAAGTTTCGGATTCATTTTCTCAGAATCATTGAAACGTTGATATAAAGCATTCTGTTTTAGGGTTCGGATTCTGGACAAGAACTATAAGGAAGTCTCATTCCGAATTCCGGATATGAACTCTGACTAAGTTCTATTCCAGATTCAGGATACGAATTCTGATAAAGAATTCTCATTAACGAATTCTAATGAAGAAATCCCATTCCGAATTCTCATTACGAATTCAAATGAAGAATTCCCATTACGAATTCTAATGAAGAAATCTCATTCCGAATTCTCATTACGAATTCTGAAGAAGAATTCTCATTACGAATTCTAATGAAGAAATCTCATTCCGAATTCCCATTATGAATTCTGATGAAGAATTCTCATTACGAATTCTGATGACGAATTCTCATTATGAATTCTGATGATAAATTCTCATTACGATTTCTGATGACGAATTCCTATTCCGAAATTCTCATTCCGAATTCACCCATTAAACAGAATCTGATTATCTTTGTTTTATACACTCTGAATTTATTCACTCCGAACCTTCACTCCGAAGTTTTCATTCCGAACCTTTATGTTAGAATTAAAACGATGTCGTACTTTCTGTTACACTTATTTTGTTATAAAACGATGTCGTCTGTTTTGTTATAAACTAACCGTTGTCTAAGTGACACGTGTACAGGTCCCTCCGATCTTTAAGGAAAATATGACCGTTGGAGATGGATCCGACCTTACCTATAAATAGGAGCTCATTTGAAAGAGCTCGTAGCTGTTGGAAAAACGACTGAGTTTTGTGCCTACATGCTGTTGAAGTGAATTCTAGAGAGAGAGGCTCTTATTAACTCTCAAAGCTTCGTGCGACTCCGAATGTTGGTGATTACATTCGAGGGATTCCGGGGATAGGAAGACAGAGGTGCCGACTACCTTAAAGTTCGAGGGCTTCCTTGGTGAGGAAGATAGAGGTTGCCAACTACCTTGAAGTTGAGGGCTTGCTGGGATAGCAAGACAGAGACACCGATCTTCGTATCGAGGGCTTACCCTAGTGTGGGTAAGACAGACTTTCTTGAAAGTATAAATCAAGGGACCTTTATCCAAGGTTGTTGGATACCCTTCTCTTTGGGTTAAAAGACTATTATCTTGTTACTAGTAGTCTTACTACTTGTTTTTATTCCGCTGCAATTTGTATCTTAAGGAAAGTATAACTTTCTTATACTTCCTTACTTACTCTGATTCATTTAGATTCTATACGCTTTAAGGTAGAATCTCATATTGTAACTTTTGTTAAGTTTCAAATTCCGGAACCATATTTCCGGAACCTACTATTGGAATCACTTTCCAAGTTTAGTTCGGTGTTAGAGGTGTTGTGAATTTACTTAGTTTAACTTTGTTAAACTTAGCCCTTTCCTTTTCTTAAGGAATCTTTAGTTATTCATAACTAACTTTAAAGGTTCCAAAGGAATTTTTTTAAAGTATACAATTCACCCCCCCCCCCTCTTGTATATTGATCATCTCATATTATATTTCGATCCTACAATTGGTATCAGAGGTTGGAAACCTCTTACTCTATACCAATCTTACATTTGGTATCAGAGTCGGTTACTGAAATACTTGTACTCACATACAAGTTTTTCTTGCTCACTTTTCTATTCCGAACTTTGTCATACCGATTTATCCATTCCGAACTTTTCTCATTCCGGACTTTTTGATTACGATTCTAAGCTACTAACAAGTTTGTGTGAAAAGTTATTTCTAGTATGGCAGGAATTAATGTTGGATCTATTGACAATATGAATCCTACAAGACCACCTATATTTGATGGTAATGACTATGAATACTGGAGAGATCGTATGAAGACATTTGTTATCAATACTGGAGTAGACAACTTTGTTATGCTTACTGGTGATTATAAAATTCCTGACAAGGAAGTCAGAACCTTTACTAACCAGGAAAAGCAAGAATATCAACTCAACTATAAGGTACGCAATACTTTACTCTGTTCAATGACCAGAAATATATATAGCCAAATTTCTTCTTGTGAATCAGTTAACTGTATATGGAAGAAGTTAGAGGTTACACACTTTGGGACTTCTAAGGTGATTGAGACTAGAAGAGCTATGCTTAGAGCTGAATATCATGGCTTCAATTTTCCTTATGGAGAACCTATCTGTAAAGTTCAACAAAGGTTTATGACTATTGTCAACAGTCTGCAGTCTATGGGAGAGAAAGGTTTAGATGATGAAGCTCTTGTGGACAAGATAATTGACATTATGCCCAATGAGTGGGAATCCAAGAGAACAGCTATAGATGAGAACAGGAAGGTCACTCAAATTACTCTTGATGAATTATTTGGAACTCTTCTACAACATGAAACAAGAATGAAGAGAGATGCTGACAACATCAAGAAAAAGAATGGAAATGGTACTGTTGCATTTACTACAACGTCGAATCAGATGAAAGCTAAGACTCCTGAGAGAGTAACCAGATCCAAGTCTAAGAAAGTAATTTTCCAATCCGAATCTAGTGAGAGTGAAGTCTCAGAAAATGAATTAGTCAATCTTGCTCGAAGGATGAACAAGATAGCTGGACAGAGAAACTTTCAATCCAAGTATAAGAAGAAGGACAGGAAAGATAAGAAATATGGAGAAGTAACTTGTTATTAATGCAAAAGAGCTGGACATATTAGACCAGATTGCCCTATGCTCAAAAAGAAAGAAAGAAAGGAAAGGCATTCAGACAGGAATATGAAGAAGTATTATAAAGCCAAAGCTAATAAAGTTCTGAAAGCTAATGACACTTGGAGTGCCAGTGTTGGTGACTCTTCAGATGAATCTTCTGATTATGAATCTTCAGGACAGAAGAATCTTGGTCTTATAGCCAGATTACCTATTGATAATCATTGTCTTATGGATAAGGTACGAAATGCTGAATCATTGACCAATGTTTCTTTAAATACTAATGATAGTAAGTATTATAACTCTTCTGATGAAGAATCATCTTCTGATGAGGAAAATATTTTACCTACTTTTGAATAAGTCTCTAGGTTTGCTGAACTTCTTGAGATTGAGAATTCCAAACTCAGTAAGAAACTTGATAAAGCAAACTCTAGGAATTCTATTCTTACAAAAGAGATATCAGATCTTTCTAAAGATCTTGATAAGAAAAATGATGATTTTTAAAGTATTTCAAAAAATCTTGAGGAAGTAAGTTCTGAGAAGAATAAACTTTCTAAAGAATTAGAAAAAGTAATTTCTAATAAAAATATTTTCGAGCCTAACTCTAGTTCTAAAACTAATGATTTTGAGGATAAAAACTTGGTTGTAAAACTCATGTCCGAAATTTTTTCCTTAAAGAAGTGTTTATCAAACTTTACCCATGGTAAGGAAAATTTTGATAAGTTGTATTCCCAAATATGACCTTTAAGAAATAAATCCGGATTTGGTTATACCCATGCAAAACTAGTTTTCAGTAACAATTATTTTGTTCCTCAAAGTGCCCCATTTTGTACCAAGTGTCAATGTGGTGGTCACTGGGCAAAGAATTGTTCCTTAAATAAAACCCAATCTCTAGGATTCCACAAAGCCTACTTTTCTAAGAAAATGTGGATACCTAAAATTTTGTTGTCTGGAAATATCGGATCCAAGCAAGTTTGGATTCCGAAAATCTAACTTTGTTCTTAATTTCAGGAAAATAAAGAAAGTTCCAGCAACAATATATGGTACATGGATAGTGGATGTTCCCGGCACATGACTGGTAACACAAGTTTTTTCGAAATGATTATCAAAACGAAAGGAGGAAAGGTAACTTTCGGAGACAATGCTAAGGGAGAGATTGTTGGTATTGGTAATATTGTTCTTTTAGGTAAAACTTTGATTTCAAATGTTCTTTTTGTTAAAGGTCTTAAGCACAACCTCATTAGCATAAGTCAGTTATGTGATGAAGGTTACCTTGTGAATTTTAGAAATGATAAGTGCTTAGTTCACAATTCCAAGGAAGAATTTATTCTCTCAGCCAACAGGCAAGAGAATGTTTACACCCTAAACTTAGAATACCTAAGAAGCCAAGATCTACCTTGCCTAAGTGCAATAGAAGATCATTCTTGGTTATGGCATAGAAGACTAGGACACTGTAACCTTAGAAACCTATGTAAACTCTCTAAGAAGAAACTTGTTAAGGATCTACCGGAGCTTAGATTTGATTCTTCTAAAGTTTGTGATCCTTGTCAATATGGAAAGCAACATAAATCTAGTTTTAAGTCAATCGGTGAAGTCTCAACAACTGATGCATTACAGTTGGTGCACATGGATCTTTTTGGGCCAACACAAACTGGAAGTATTGGAGGCAAATACTATGTGTTTGTTTTAGTTGATGATTACACTAGATTTACTTGGGTCTATTTTCTAGCAAAGAAATCTGAAGCTTTTTCTTATTTGAAAAGTTTTAGAGCTCAAGTTAAAAATGAGAAAAACCTTCCATTGAAAACTATTCATAGTGATCATGGAGGAGAATTTCAAAATTCTGATTTTGAAACTTTTTGTAGTAAGAAAGGTATTACTCACAATTTTTCAGAACCTAGAACTCCTCAACAGAATGGTGTAGTTGAAAGAAGAAATAGAATTCTTCAAGAGATAACTAGAACCATGTTGAGTGAATATTCTATTGCTAGACATTTCTGGGCTGAAGCTGTAAGTACTGCTTGTTATACTATAAATCGAGTTTTGATTAGACCTTTTCTTAATAAAACTCCTTATGAGTTATGGAATGGTAGAAAACCTAGACTTTCCTACTTCAAGGTTTTTGGTTGCAAAGTATTCATTTTGAATACTAAAGATAACTTACATAAATTCGCACCAAAATCAGATGAAGGGATTTTCTTAGGTTATTCCACAACCTCTAAGGCTTATAGAGTTTTTAATAAAAATACTTGCACTGTTGAGGAAACAGTACATGTAAAATTTGATGATTCAGATCCTTTTGTTTTTAAAACATCCCAACTTACATCTTCGGATGTGTTTTCAAAAACTGATTGTCAACCTTTGATAGAAGAACCTTCTGATAAGGAAATTGTTCTAGAAGATACTTCTGAAATATTTACCCCAGAAGACTTTCTACCCTATGTTGATGAACAGGTTTTACAAAACCCAAATCAGGTGTTTCTTAAGAATCATCCCAGTGATAGTATCATTGGTGATGTAAATCAACCTGTAAGGACTAGAAGTTCCTTAAGAAATGAAGTAGAACATCTAGCATTTCTTTCCCAATTAGAGCCTAAAAGCACTGATGAAGCTTTAGGTGATGATGATTGGATCAAAGCAATGCAAGATGAACTAAATGAATTCGAAAGGAATAAAGTCTGGACCTTGGTTGAAAGACCTAAGGAAACTTCTGTTATTGGTGTAAAATGGGTTTTCAGAAATAAATGTGATGAAAATGGAGTCATTGTTAGAAACAAAGCTAGACTTGTTGCTAAAGGTTATAACCAACAAGAAGGAATAGACTATGAAGAAACCTATGCTCCAGTAGCTAGACTTGAATCTATCCATATTCTACTTGCTTTTGCAGCATTCTTTAATTTCAAACTATATCAAATGGATGTGAAATGTGCTTTTCTTAACGGTTATGTTCAAGAGGAAGTTTTTGTTGAACAACCT
The DNA here is from genome assembly GCA_963277665.1 of Viscum album. Lineage (NCBI taxonomy): Eukaryota > Viridiplantae > Streptophyta > Magnoliopsida > Santalales > Viscaceae > Viscum > Viscum album. Next base: position 1,976,743,439 of record OY728153.1, on the reverse strand, counting down.
CCTGGCTTTGAAGATACAAAACATCCAGATCATGTTTTTAGACTTACCAAAGCTTTGTATGGCCTTAAACAAGCCCCACGAGCATGGTATGATAGACTCACTGGATTTTTTCTTCAAAATAACTATGTTAAGGGAAATGCAGATCCAACCCTTTTTATAAAGAAAGATAAGAAAAATGTTTTGATTGTTCAAATTTATGTTGATGACATTATATTTGGTTCAACTCAGCAATCTTTGACTGACTCTTTTGCTAGTCTAATGAAATCTGAGTTTGAAATGAGTATGATGGGTGAGTTAACATTTTTCCTTGGTTTTCAAATTTCTCAAAAACCAGAAGGAACTTACATATCTCAACATAAGTATATTAAAGATCTTCTTAAAAAGTATGGTTATGACAACACTAAGAGTATAAGTACTCCCATCGGTACCTCAAACTCTTTAGATCTTGACGAAGCTGGGAAACCAGTAGATCAAACATCTTTTAGAGGTATGGTAGGAAGTCTACTTTACTTAATAGCTAGTCGACCAGAATTAATGTTTTCAGTGTGCTTATGTGCAAGATATCAATCCAATCCTAAGGAATCTCACTTAAAGGCAGTAAAAAGAATTTTTCGTTACCTTAAGGGAACCATGGATCTAGGATTATTTTATACTTCTGGAAATGATTTCGTTCTAAAAAGCTTTTCTGATGCTGACTTTGGTGGATGTAGAATGGATAGAAAAAGTACATCCGGAACTTGACATTTCTTAGGAGATTCATTAGTTTCTTGGTCCTGCAAGAAGCAATATTCAGTTTCACTCTCCACTGCTGAAGCTGAATATGTAGCAGCTTGAAGTTGTTGTGCACAAGTGTTGTGGATGCAACACACACTCACAGACTATGGCTTGAGTTTTACCAAAACTCAAATTTTGTGTGATAACACAAGTTCCATTTCCCTCAGTAAGAACCCTGCACATCACTCCCGTGCAAAACACATAGATATTAGGCATCACTTTCTTAGGGATCACACACTTAAAGGAGATATTATTCTTCAGTTTATTGGAACGCAAGATCAACTTGCTGATATTTTCACAAAATCTTTGCCTTCTGATAGATTTTAATATATTAAACAGAAGCTAGGAATGATAACCGTAAGGTAATATTCCTTAATTAACTTTCTGTTGAAAAAGTCTCCTTACAGTAATAAACTCCTTTTTATAGGGGGAGTACATTTGATTGATTGATTAACAAAGTGTTTCTTAAAATTTTGTTTTCTAATTTTTCGGAACGAAAATTTCCGGAATGGAACTTCCGGAATGAAAAATTTCCAGAATGGATATTTTCATACAGAATACCTTTGGAATGGAAGTATTCGTATTGAAAATTTCTGGAATGGAAAACTTTCGTACTGGTATTTTCATAAGGGAACTTTCACACTAAGTCTTCCATAATAAGTTTTTCGTATTGAGTTTTTCGTACTAAGTTTTTTTTAAAAAAAAAATTTTGCGAAATCTGCCATTACGAATAATCCCCTAAGACAATCCGAAAGGTATGATTTCTTTACTCAAGTTTTCGTATTCATATTTTACTTGCTGGTAGTTTCTTGTATTATGTTTTCGGATTTCGGTTTTCTTAACTCTTTGTTTTAATAAAAACCTCAAAAAGATCAGATTCAAGCTTCCAACCGTCAGATCTGATCTCAGCTCATTCTAACCGTTAGATCAACCGTGGAAGGCGAACCGTCATCCCGTTGCCTATATAAAGGGGACCTAAATTCTAGTCCCACATCGGTTTCAAGCTTTCGCGTGCTGAAGCTCTGCCCCTCTGTTTTAAGGCTGTTCCGAACTTCAGTCTTCTCCGTTCCGAATTTCCCAGAGAACTTCTAATCCGAATGTCTGCAGAGTTAGCATCTCAAGAAATGTCTTCAACCAAGCCTATTTCTCAGTGGTTAGTTTGCAGAGAAAGGTTAGTTCATCCGGTTTTCTTCAACAACTATGATTCTATCATCTCAAAGAACATTAAGTTGAATGGGTGGGAGGATATTGCGGTATCTAAAACCGGGAACCAAGATGAAGTATATTCTGATTTACTTATCGAATTTTATGAATCAGTTTCTTTCTTTAAGGAAGATGACAGAGAGAAGTTTTCCTTCAAATCGTATGGCAAGACATATAAACTTTCTTACACCAAGGCTGCAAGCTTGGTAGGATTATCTTATGAAGGAGAAGCCGAGTTCATTTCGCATGTGTTGCCAGACTCTATGGGTAGTTTCAACAAGGAAAAGGCCTTAGAAACTCTCGGATTGGCTGATGAAAAGGCTCCGAAGATTGCAACTCTATCAACAAACTTCCGGATTCTGGAATTATGGGTGCAATGACTTATCGTACCGAGAAAAGGTGATAAGGATAGCTTGAAGAAGAGTGAGATATATATCTTAGATTTCCTGATAAATCTAAGGAAGTTTAACTTGATGAATCATATTCTTCTTAATATTGAGAATTTGAAGAAGGGGAATCTGAGAGCTCAGATTATTATGTATCCAGCAATCCTCTCCAAGTTGATTGTTCGGTGTTTTGAGTCTTTCAAGGAGGCTTGCAAATATAATCCGAGAGTTTGCAAGATCATGCTGGTTAGTGATGGCATGCTTAAAAGAATGAATATAGCTTTTGACAAGAAGTCTGGAAAGTTTATTGATCTACCTCCTCAAGAAGAAGTAGCTCCGAAATCTGCTGATCCGGAACCATCCAAGCCAGTAAGGAAGAGAAAGCTGAAAGAAGTGGATGAACAAGGAGAAAATCCCAAGTCTAAGGAAGTCCACTCCGCACCACCAAAGCCTAAGAAGAAGAAGACCTATCCTGATGAGGTTGTTACAAAGTGGAGTGCTGACAAAGAGAAGAGGAAAGAAGGGGATCTGCAGTTCGGATTGAACCCTGTGGAGGCTAAGGCTTTGAAGGAGAAAACGGCTAATGAGCTTGAAAAGCAAGCAAAGGAGAAGAAGCTTAAGAAGAAGATGTCAGAAGTCGAGGCTGTTCAAGTGTTGTTAAAGTTCAACGAAATGGTTTCAACAACAATTCCAGTTCCGAGATCTTTCTCCCTGGAATCTCTACCTGAGACTCCAGGAAGAAATCTCGTTGCTTCGGAACAAGCTGTTGCGACGAATACTGAGGAAATAGAGCAAGTGGAACAAGTAGAAGAAGCTGCTGAAGGAAGTAGTGAGACAGGAGATGTGCTAAAACAAGTAGATGAGTATAAGGGAACTCCTTCGGAACACTTATCACTCCGGACTTCAGAAGCTCAATCTTCAAAGCTAGTTACTCCTGAATTGGAAGAAGAGAAAGGAGAAGAAGAAGTTGCCTACCATAGAGAAGAAGAACAACTTTTACATGATATTGCTCAGATGAAAAACGTAGAGGTTGGTGTTCAGGAAGTTTCTGATGAGGAAGATATTTTCGTTCAAGTTTCTGACAGTGAGAAGAGAACTCCGGAACAGGTTTCAATTCCGAAAAAAGATAAGGGGAAACAAATTCTTGCTGATAATCCGAGTTCAGAAAAGAGGATGAGAAAGGCAGCTAGTAGTTCTTCTAAGAGGAAGTTGGAGCTTATTGAGGAAGAAAACTCTCCGATCAAGATTTCAGATTCGGAGTCATCTTCGTTGGGGCATGATTTTGTTGTTCAGTCTTTGAAGAAGTTGGTGGGAACCATTCCGACCTTCTCAAGTATTGATTCACGATGCCAGATGCTCCAACATGCGTTGAATCTGAAAACAGACTCTGTATCCATGGTTATGGATAAGTGTGTTGAGATTGAAGCCCAGTTCAAAAACTTCTTTATTGGTTACGAAGCCCATAAAAGATCTTGCAAGAGGATGACAATCTGGTCTAAGAAGACTGTGGAAGAGATGAGGCTTTTCGATGAGTTTCAAGATAATGTTAAGGATGCCTTTGAAACCGAGGACAAGAAGTTTAATGAGCTGACTGAATCCTTTGAAAAAAAGTTGACAGAGGAAAAGAAATTTCGGATTCAGGAAGTGAGAGATCTGAATGGGAAGCTCAATTCCGTTTCTCAAAATTGGAAATTTGAAAGAGATCATCGAATAGATTTTGAAGAAAGAATGAAGGCTCGGGAAGAGAAAATGAAAGCTCAGGAAGAAAAGTTGAAGGCTCGGGAAGAAATAATTGAAGCTCAATCCGCAAGAATAGTGGTCTTAGAGAAGCAAGCCGAAGAAGATCATAAAGACCTCAAGAAAACCAAGACTATTCTAAAGGGCCTCATGTCTAAGGAAAAAGATCCAAAATAACCCAATCCGATCTTTTTGTTGTTGCTGAGATTACAAATTTTAATGAAAATTGTGTCTCTTGTTTCTTTTTGTTGTCATTACTAATATCTCAGGTACTTTGTTAAGTTTTTCCATTCCTTACAATTCTTTTTGAAAATCACAAAGGGGGAGAAGGAAAAGATCCTTAAGAAAAATAGGAACTCTAATAAGATTTTATCAAAGGGGGATAAAGGAAAAATACCCAAGGAAAAAGAACTCTAATAAGAGTTTGTTTAAGGGGGAGTTTTTCTTAAAGAAGACCTTCTTATGAAATGTCACTCCGGAAATCTGAATACGATCCTTAGAGTTTCAAAGCCTAAGGGGGAGTTAGTCGTATTCATCTATATCCTTAAAACAAGGGAGATAAGCATTAATATGTTTCTTTCTTCTTAGAATCATTGTTTTTCGTAAGGATGTTTGTGCTTTCCAAAAACGGGGAGATTGTTGAGTCAATAAGGTTTTCCTTATGACTTTTCCATTCCTTCTTGTTTTGAAAATCACAAACACCTTATCTTTAAGAAAATTGCTTTTATAAGGAAAATTGCTTTCTTAAGGAAAATCGCTTTTATAAGAAAAATTATCCTTATCATATATTCTTCCATATTTTTCTTAAGTATAAGTTTCAGATTCATTTTCTTGGAATCATTGAAACTTTGATATAAAGCATTCTGTTTTAGGGTTCGGATTCTGGACAAGAACTATAAGGAAGTCTCATTCCGAATTCTGGATATGAACTCTGACTAAGTTCTATTCCAGATTCAGGATACGAATTGTGATAAAGAATTCTCATTAACGAATTCTAATGAAGAAATCCCATTCCGAATTCTCATTACGAATTCAAATGAAGAATTCCCATTACGAATTCTAATGAAGAAATCTCATTCCAAATTCTCATTACGATTTCTAATGAAGAAATCTCATTCTGAATTCCCATTATGAATTCTGATGAAGAATTCTCATTACGAATTCTGATGACGAATTCTCATTACGAATTCTGATGATAAATTCTCATTACGATTTCTGATGATGAATTCCTATTCCGAAATTCTCATTCCAAATTCACCCATTAAACAGAATATGATTATCTTTGTTTTATACACTCTGAATTTATTCACTCCGAACCTTCACTCCGAAGTTTTCATTCCGAACCTTTATGTTAGAATTAAAACGATGTCGTACTTTCTGTTACACTTATTTTGTTATAAAACGATGTCGTCTATTTTGTTATAAACTAACCGTTGTCTAAGTGACACGTGTACAGGTCCCTCCGATCTTTAAGGAAAATATGACCGTTGGAGAAGGAGCCGACCTTACCTATAAATAGGAGCTCATTTGAAAGAGCTCGTAGCTGTTGAAAAAACGACTGAGTTTTGTGCCTACATGCTGTTGAAGTGAATTCTAGAGAGAGAGGCTCTTATTAACTCTCAAAGCTTCGTGCGACTCCGAATGTTGGTGATTACATTCGAGGGCTTCCGGGGATAGGAAGACAAAGGTGCCGACTACCTTAAAGTTCGAGGGCTTCCTTGCTGAGGAAGACAAAGGTTGCCAACTACCTTCAAGTTGAGGTCTTGCTGGGATAGCAAGACAGAGACACCGATCTTCGTATCGAGGGCTTATCCTGGTGTGGGTAAGACAGACATGCTTGAAAGTATAAATCAAGGGACCTTTATCCAAGGTTGTTGGATACCCTTCTCTTTGGGTTAAAAGACTATTATCTTGTTACTAGTAGTCTTACTACTTGTTTTTATTCTGCTTCAATTTGTATCTTAAGGAAAGTATAACTTTCTTATACTTCCTTACTTACTCTGATTCATTTAGATTCTATACGCTTTAAGGTAGAATCTCATATTGTAACTTTTGTTAAGTTTCAAATTCCGGAACCATATTTCCGGAACCAACTATTGGAATCACTTTCCAAGTTTAGTTCGGTGTTAGAGGTGTTGTGAATTTACTTAGTTTAACTTTGTTAAACTTAGCCCTTTCCTTTTCTTAAGGAAACTTTAGTTATTCATAACTAACTTTAAAGGTTCCAAAAGAATTTTTTTAAAGTATACAATTCACCCCCCCCCCCCCTCTTGTATATTGAGCATCTCATATTATATTTCGATCCTAAAATTGGTATCAGAGGTTGGAAACCTCTTACTCTATACCAATCTTACAATGAGGGGGGCACCTCTTATTTATAGGCGTCTCGGACCCCAGCGCGCAAAACACACCATGGCATGAAAAACCTCTCATCTAGTGCGTAATATTTCACATAGGTTCCATTTTTCATGCACATCTCCAGATTTTTCGCATAGCCCATGCCTTTTCCATTTTTCGTCATTCTAATTCTGAATCACCATTTTTGCGAAAAACCTCGATCCACTATTTCACGCACTATGCTGTTTTTCACCCCTAACCCAAATATTTCGCGTATAACCCTCTTTTTTCGCGCTCCACTTCCTCTTTGCGCGGACCTCCTTTTACCAAAAATCCATGTCTTCATTTTCCGATTTTTAGGCCCAAAAATTTGGAAAACATTGGGAAACGACGCCACCTTTAACAGTGTTGTCTGCTTGAACTGTATGATCACTTTACTAGCACAGATTCTAAACATCCACTGAGGATTGAAAATAGACAAAAACCATACTCCAATTCATGCATAGATTAGCCATGGTTCCAACAATCTCCCCCTTTGGGTTTGTTGGAAATTAGTAAATAAATTCAATAGAGCACCAGCCATATGAAAACTACAAACACAAGAAACAACTCGGACAACACTCTAAGTCTACGTGAGCAATGAACGGTGTAGAAAACAATAGAGGAAGCTAGAATTGGGTTCCTATGTTTTGTAATTCTCAACGAAGCCCAATAAATTCACTTACAGTTTCATAGAAGCATTACATGCCTGAACATGCATGAATTTATTCCATTCTCCCCCATTGACAATAAACCCAAATACCAGTAATTGTTCATTTTTCAGCTCAAAAAACACTCCCCTTAGATAATATCTCCCCCACAAACCTATATCACATTCATAAACAGATTAAAACATTTAAAATAACTAGGGAAAGGGGTATTGTGTAACCTCTTTATGCACTAGGAGGTGGCTGAACACCGAGGTTCAACCGATGCTTCTCAAACACAGCCGCTGACAGTGGCTTTGTCAGGATATCAGTCACTTGCTCATCAGTTCCCACATGATCCATTATAATCATGCCTTGATCAACTTTTTATTTGATAAAGTGATACCTGATTTCAATATGTTTTGTACGAGAATGATGAACAATATTCTTTGTAAGATCAATTGCGCTCTTGTTATCACAGTAAATTAACATTGGTTGCTTCACCTCATCACCAATATCTATTAGTTGTTTCTTCATCCATAACAGTTGAGTGCATGCCTTTGTAGAAGATATATACTCACCTTCAGCAGTACTAAGAGAAGTACTTTCTTATTTCTTGTTCAACCAGCCAACACATTTCTGCCCAATATAGAAGGCTCCAACACTGGTGGACTTTCTGTCTACTACATCACTAGCACAGTCAACATCAGAAAATGTTGATAATTATCTGTCCCTACCTGCAGCAAAGTATAACCCAAAGTTATGAGTGCCTTGAATATACCTCATGATTCTTTTTTTTTTGCCGCTATATGTTTATCCTTTGGAGTACTCTAAAAGCGAGCCACTAGATATGTTGCAAAGACAAAATCTGGTCATGTCGTTGTCAGGTACAGTAGGCTCCCAGTGATCCTCTTGTACATGGTGGGATCTACAGAGGTCCCATCCTCATGCTTTCCAAGTTTGGTTCTGACTACAATCGGTGTTGATATTGGTTTGGATTCATGCATATTAAATTTCTTCAGCATCTCTCTTCCGTACTTTTCCTGAGAGATGAAAGTATAATCTTTCTTTTGAGTCACCTGAAGCCCTATGAAATATGTGATCTCCCCAATCATTGAAATTTCTAATTCTTATGTCATGTGATTGGAAAATTTATCCACTGATTTCTGCCTGCTGCCACCAAATATAATTTCATCGACGTAAACTAGAACCCTGAACTGATCTTTTAGATAATTCTTTACATACAGATTGTGATCTACTCCTCCTCTTTTGAATTCTAGCTTCTTAAGATAAGAATACAGTCGTGAATATCATGCTCGTGGTGCCTACTTCAAACCATAAAGAGCTTTCTTTAGTTTGCAAACCATTGTTTCATCAGTACCAAGAAGAAAACCCACTGGTTGTTCAATGTAGACTTCTTCATCGAGTACACCATTCAAGAATGATGTCGTGACATCCATTTGATATACTTTATATCCTCTTTGGAGTTCTATAGAAAGGAAAAGCCTGATTGACTCCAATCTATCCATTAAAGAAAAGGTTTCTTCAACATCAACACATTCAATCTAGGAGTATCCTTTACATACCAGTCATGCCTTGTTTCTAATAACACTTCCATGCACAACAAACTTGTTATTGAAGATCCATTTTGTAACAATCACATTGTGACCTTCAGGTCTCTGGACAAGATCCCATGTCTGATTTTTTTCAATCTGATCTAACTCTTCATTCATGGCTTTCACCCATGATTCATCCTTTGAAGCTTCTTCAAATGAGGATGGATCGACAACTGACAGAAATACAGATTGTGTGTTATTCCTCATCCTCCTTGTTTGTATGGGTGTACTCCTGTACCCAATTATGTTAGATGGATCAATGTAATCTCTACGATTTCTCCTATGCGATTCAGTTGTATTCTCTCCAGCCACGGTTTCTTCTTCAGATTCTTTTTCCGAGTCAACATTATGATGTGACTGGTTAGTGTTTTGTATAACATCCTCTATTTCTGTATTTTTATTTTCTCCAAATTTACTTTCTTCTTCACTTTCTATCACCTCAGCATATGATGTCCTTGAAGTATTTGTGGTTTTCTCTTCAATTATCTTAACATCATTACTTTCCATAATCCTTCATAATTGCTTGTCGAAACACTTGTAGGCTTGGATTTTCATTGAGTATCCAATGAAAATTTTTTCATATGCATTGTAACCATACTTCCCTTCATTTCCTTATTTGTTCCTGATGAAGCATTTACTTCTAGAAACACGAAAGTATTTTAAAGAGTGCTTCCTTCTATGCCACAATTCATATGGTGTCTTCGTCTTACCCATATAAAGTCCTGTTAGATTTTTAATATACACTGAAGCTTGAACAACCTCTTTCCCGTAATGTCATGGAATATGACTCTCAATCATCATAGTCTGTTCCATGTTGTCCACCTATCAATTCCTACGTTCAACAAATCCATTTTGTTCTGGAGTTCTCACAAAAGCTACCTCATGTTGTATCCCAGGCTTCTCTAAGTAATTTTCAAATTCGATAGACATGTATTCCCCTCCATTGTCAGATCGCAACACTTTGATTGTTCATCCAGTATCATTCTCAGCGATTTGACGATATGTTTTCATGCAGTCAAGCACTTGTCATTTCCTATGTATAACCATTACACATGACATTATACTATAATCATATATGAAAAGGACAAAGTACCTTTCTCCATAAGTTCCAGAAACATTTATTGGGCCACATACGTCTGTGTGAATGAGATCAAGAAGGTGATATGCCATTTTCTTCTTTGGTTGATATGAATTGCAGACCAACTTCCCACGAATTCAAGCATCACAAGACTTTTTACGCTCAAACTTCAGGTTGGGAAGGTCCATAACAATCCTCAATTTTGATATTTTCTCCATGTATTTTTGATTGATGTGTCCCAGTCTCAGATGATACAAATTTTTTTCTTCTTCAACAGTCATGTAACAATCATTTTCTTTACTATCAACATGATAAAAGTTTCCTTCTGTTCTGCATCACTTAAAAAGTGAATTTCCTATATTTCCATTGATAGTAAAGCCTTTCTGATTGAAAGTAACTATAAGTCCCGAGTCACATATTTGACTCACGCTGAGTAGATTAAGACGTAGTCCATCTACATAAAGGACTTCAGTCTTCTTTAGCTCTCCATTGGCTAATTCAGTACTTCCACTTCCTTTAATTTTTAGAGCTCCATCATTACCAAATCGTACTATACCATCAACCTTCATTTTGATATCTGTTAACAGGATGGAATTACCTATCATATGAGGAGAACAACCACTATCCAGAATCTAGTTACTGTTGCTTTTTGTAGCTTTGAGGGTCACCTCTGCAAGGTTGGATTTCTCAATTTTCTTACTTTCATTCCATGAGACATTGGATTGAGTATAGAGCATTGATGGCCTTTCAATTATCTCATCAGTGTACATTGGTTCTTCATAGTTGAAGTCTTATTAGAGAGTAGAAAACATATTTGTAAGAAAAACACTATCTTGTTGATGAGATTTGACATTTCTCAAACTCCGGTATGAGGTTTCCATGTCCCTTCTCTGCCTAAAATTAAAAGAATTATGACCAAACTTAGATCAAAGAAAACAATATCCATAAGAATTGTTTCTTATAAAAGAATTAGGATATGAATTGGTTCTCCTTCGTTGAACTCCCATATCTTCTCCATTCAGATAGCTTCTTTCCTCTTCACAATAAGGCATTGTATGGCCTAAATATCCATAGAACTGACACTTAATAAGATGAAATGTCTTCTCACTTATGTTTACCCTAATTCCTTATTCGGTGGGATAATAGTTTGAGGGCCCTTTTTCAAGGAGGCTCGAGGATAATCTTCTTTTCTCTTTCAGATTGAATTGTGGGTTTCTGTTTCAACACTTCAGATCACTTTTCCACAACACCCACTTTCAGTTTGCCTTTATTTGGGTTACCTTTATTTATAGCATATGATGACTCTACCTCATAACCAATTCCACTATTTCCCATGTAGGCAGGTCTCTAGTCATTTAAAATCTTTTCAACACCATTAGAGCAACGTTTTTCTCTCTCCAATAGATAATCATCTGAGAACCTTCCAAAATGAATTTTCTTCCTTGATTCATTTGAAATTGATTCTTTTTCATGTTTACTCCTAATAGTAACAACTTCCTCCTCAAGATGATCAGCAGTCTTGGACTTTTCCTCTAGTCGGGAGGTTAGTTCATTGATGACCTTTTCCTGCTCTTCAATTATCTTCTTCAGATCCACAATATCATCATTGCATTCAAGTATTTTAGGCTGTACTTTCACCAATTCTTCCAGTCGTTCATTTTCATCTTCAAGTTGATCAACATATTCAGTTGATTCTTCTACAGTTGATTTCCACTTATTTCAACTCTTACATTTAATCCTAAGCTTACTAACAGCATCCTGAAGTTTCAACTCGGGATTGACATGAGTTGTCAACTGATTTTCTCCACCAGTATCATCTGATTTTTCAACAGTGTCCATCATGGAAGCATGCTTCCCAGTTTTAAATTCTGGTTCTTCTTCATCACAGAATTCATTATCATCTTCTTCCTCTTCACAGACAAAAATCTTCATTGGTACTTTATTTCTTGATTTGATGTCTCCCCTTTTGAAAAACCTTTTCTAAGGCTTATCAATGTTTTCAGAATTGTTATTATCATTGCCAATATTTCTTGAACACTAAGAGGCAATGTGACCAACTTTTCCACAATGAAAGAAAGCTAGAGGTAACATCCCTTTGAATTTCCATTTTCCCTTATAGAACTTCTTTTCAATGAGATAAAGAAGTTATTTTTCCTCATCATCTACACCACTACTATCTTTAGAGATTTTCAGTTTCTCAATGGATTTGAATTCCATCTCCATGCTCACTCAAGTCGTAGCATCTTCTAGTTTGACTCTCATTTCATATTCCACCGGTCTCCTCAGTAGATCATCCAGATAAAGCTTGAAAATATATCTTTCCTCAAGGGATGAAACCTTTGCATTGTATAGGGGTGGAAGTATTCTCAATATTTTCTTCACAATGTCTACATCCTTTATTTCTTCACCTAGACCCTGAATTGCTCCAACCACTTCAGTAATTCGATTGAAGAGGGAGTCTACATTCTCATCTGGATGCATCTTTAGATCATCGAACCTATTCTGCAGGACTTGTAGTTTCTCCTCCTTCACATTGTTATCTCCTTCAGAAATATTTTCATGTTTATCCCACATGGACTTTGCTGATGTGAAACTAATCACTTTTAGATAGATCTGATCAGAAAGGGTTGCGGTGAGAGCATTTGGTGCTTTAGCATCAGCATCAATAATTTTCATATCTGCATTAGTCATAGCCAACCCTGTTGGAATAGTAACATGTATACCTTGCATAGTGGAAAAGAGAACATCCATTCTAAGGGATCTTAAATGAGATCTCATTCTGTTCATCCAAATCTAAAAATTACTTCCATCAAATAGGGGAACTCCCCTAACACTGGCTGAATTTTCCAAGCTGGTATAAGACATATCAAACACCAGCAACCTTGCTCTGATACAACTTTTAGGACCCCGGGACACCCTGAGAGGGGAGGAGTGAATCAGGGTGTCAAATTTTTCTTTTAAACTGATGGATCTTATTCCCAAATTGGTAGAAAATAGTTTAACATGTAGGATGGATATAAGAAGTAATCAAGCATTCACATGCAAAGAGATGACACAACACTTTTTACTTGGTTCACCACTAAGGACTACGTCCAAGGAGCATACACCGACAGGTTTTCGGTCGTACCAAAATCCATTATTCTTTACAAGTTGTGGATTACAGAGGTTCAGGAATAGTCACTCTGTCCCAGGATTACTGCCTTTACAACTATTCATGGATTTCCCACTACGTCCATTGGGTCACTCCTGTTGACTCCCCTTTTCTCACTACCTTTGGTGAAGTCCCAGAAAGTTTATAGACATGAGGGTCTCTTCCATAGATTTTTATTGAAGTCTTTGCCTCTGCTTAGCACGAGACTCTTCTTGCATCGAATACCTGTAATGATGCACTTGAATGCACTGAACCACTGAACCGGATAATCTGAACGTGCAAAGAAGTTTCACTAACAATTGCGCGCAAAACCAACCCTTTTTTCGCAAGTCCTTCCTATTGCACACAATATTTCCTTTTCATGCAGAAAAATATTTCGCGCAATAACACCATTTTTTGTGCAACTGAATCTTTTCATGCCGCTTCGATTTTTACGTGCAACTCTACCTTTTTCTCTTTGCAGGGAATTTTTCACGTAGCATGGATTTTTTGCGCACACCAGATTATTTCTCATAGTACAGAATTTTTCAGGCAACCTGGAACTTTTCGAGCAGCTCATAATTTTTCATGCAATCCCCTTTACGCAAACCTTTTACGCGCCTCAGACCTCAGATATTCTCTAATTCTTCAACCATTTGGAATGAGGGGGGTCACCTCTTATTTATGGGCGTCTCAGACCCCCATGTGGAAAACCCCCCATGGAATGAAAAACCTCTTATTCAGCGCATAATATTTTTCTAGGTACCGTTTTTCATGCACACCTCCAAATTTTTCACACAGCCCATGCCTTTTCCATTTTTCGTTGTTATGATTCTGAAACACCATTTTCGTGAAAAAACATGATCCACTATTTAACGCACCATGCTTTTTTTCGTGCCCAACCCAAATATTTCGTGCACAACCCTCTTGTTTCACACACCACTTCCTCGTTGCATGCACCTCCTTTTACCAATAGTCCATGTCTTCATTTTCTGATTTTGAGGTCCAAAAATTTGGGAAAAACTAGGAAACGACTCCACCTACAATAGTGTTGTGTGATTGAACTGTTCGATCACTTTACTAGCACACATTTTGAACATCCACTAAGGATTGACAACAAACACAAACCATACTCCAATTCATGCATAGAATAGCCCCTGTTCCATCAATCTCTAATATGGTAGCTCAAAAAATATTGTCCTTTTCTTCCAAATATGTCTATCATTACCAGATTTCTATGTCTTTCCCAAGGTCACATCATGGTTTTCCACCCTCTCAAAATAGAGATCAGGGGATAAATGTTTTGGATCAATATAAAATTCATGAGAGCCATTGAATGCCTTTGTTAATATTCTATAAGAGTGAGCAATAGGCAAAAAATTTCGATGACCCATGTACATTGTTTTCCTCCCATGATACAATTGACAATATGGAGTCTGTTATTCGCAAATTGGACATTCTTTATACCCTTTTACACTGTATCCAGACAAATTTCCATTTGCTGGGAAGTCATTTATAGTGAAAATAAGTACTACATGCAGTTGAAAATTTTCCATTTTATACGAAACATACACCCTAATACCATCCTCCCATAAAAGTTTCAAATCATAAATCAACGGTTACAAGAGAAAATAAATATCATTGTTGGGTTGCTTCAGACCATAGATCATTATACTCAACATGACATATTTGCGCTTCATACAAACTTCAGGAGAGAGGTTGTAAATTACCAATAAAATAGGCCATGAACTATGTGTGCTACTGAGGGTTCGTTATGGATTCATTCCATCTATACACAACACTAGTATGAGATTTTTAATTTCATTTCAAAATATAGGATACTGCTCATAAATTTTCTTCCATTGTGTACAATTAGCTGGATGGTGTATTTTTCTGTCACGTATCCACTCATCAGCATGCCATCTTAACCTTCTTGCCTCATGTGAATTTGAAAATAAACGTTTGAAAAGATGAATTATAGGAAGATACCAAAATACCTTGGAATGGATATTTGTAATATCTACATCAGCCTGTGATTTTTCTTTCACCTTATACCGTGATGTCCCACATTTAGGACACTCTAAAAAAATTCATATTCCTTCATAAATATCATACAGTCATTCGGACATGCATGTATTTTCTTTTATCCCAATATCATTGGGCTTAATATTTTCATGGCCTTATAATGTGAATATGGAAGATAGTTATCTTTTGGAAGAATGTCATTCATCAATTTTAGTAGCTCTGTAAAACTTATTTCACTCCATCCATGTTTTTCCTTCTCTTTAATCAATCATAACACCACTGACAAAAACGTAAAATCTGTATAACCAGGATACAATGGTTTTTCAACATCACCATATAGATGCGCAACAGTTAGTTCTATCTCAATTTGTTCTGCTCCAATATCGCGAATCATTTATTCAATTCCATAGGAGTTACCATATTGTGAATCATCATCATCAGTAGATCTGACATTCCTTACAGTTTCTCCATGAAAAATCCAAGGGCTATAACTTGGATTAAAACCATGAAAAATCAGATGATCATTTGTCACTGTACTTTTCACAATCTTCATATTCAAACATTTAAGCTATGGACATAAAAAAATGTCACTTCTTGGAACATTTCGTTTAGAAAATTCCAAAAATGCGCCAACACCTTCCCCATATTCATTAATCATTCGATGTTCTGTAATCCAACATCGAATCATTATTACCTATAACAAATATCAAAATCATACATCTTTTTAAGATAAGAAAAATATATGTTTATATGAAAAATATCATAATTTAAATGTGAAAAAATTTTGAAATATAAAAAAAAATATATGTGTATTTTAAAAAAATATGCTTGAAAATGATTTTAAAAAATATATATAGATAGATATAGCAGTTTTAAATTCATCTTGGATCCTTTATTCTTAAGGTTCACAAAGAATACATCCTCGTGCTTTTGGATAACAAATTCACGATTCTGTAAAAAAGAAATATGAAGTATAAATATTAAAATATTTAGGAATTCACTATTGAAAATTACACAACTCCTAATGTTTTGAAACCTCTAGACATCCCCCCTAAAAAACCACCCCCAAGGCCTTGGACACCACCCCCGCCCCCCTGGACACCCCTACCCCCTTGGAAACCCCCCCCCCCATCCACCCACTTGAACACCACCCCCACCCCCTTGGACACCACCCCCATCCCCTTGGACACCCCCTGGACACCACCACCCCCTTAGACATCCCCTCACCCCCTGAACACCACCCCCACCCACTTGGAAACCCCTTAAACACCACCACCACCTTGGACAACCCCCACCCCTCTGGAAACCCTCCCCCACCCCATGGATATCCCCCACCCCTATGGACACCCACACCCCTACCCCATTAGACACCCCCTGGACCCCCCCCCCCAACCTTATGGACAGCCCCCCAAAACCTTTGGACATCCCCCACCCCCTCTAACACCCCCTGGACACCCCCACCCCCTTGAACACCACCCCCCATCCCCCTTGGACACACCCTGGACAACACCTCCCCCTTGGACCCCCCCCCCCCCACCTCCTGGACACCACCCCCACCCCCTTGGACACCCCCTAGACACCACCACCCACTTGGAAAGCCCCCCACCCCTCTGGACAACCCCCCACCCCTTGGATAGACCCCCCCCCCCCCCCCCACCCCTCTCGAAAGCCCCCCCCCCACCCGGACAGCCCCCAAAACCCTCTAGACAAGCCCCCACCCCCTTGGAACCCCCCCCCCCACCCCTCTCGAAATCCCCCCCCCCCCACACCCGGACAGCCCCCCAAACCCTCTGGACAGGCCGCCACCCCCTTGGAACCCCCCCCCCCAACACACACACACACCCCTGGACTGCCCCCCCCCCCTACCTCTATGGACACCCAAGACACCCTAACCCTCTAGACATCCCCTCGAACCCTATAGAGAGCCCCCACCCCACTGGATAGCCCCCCCCCCCCCTTGGACACCTCATACCCCCTTGGAAATCCCACTCACCTCCTTGGACACCACCCCAACCCCCCTGGACACCCCTATCCCCTTGGATATCCCCCTCAACCCCCTCACCCCCTGGACACCCCCACCACCTTGGACACTCCCAACCCCCTTAGACAGCCCCTACACCCCCCTGGACACCACCCCCACCCCCTTTAACATCCCCCACACCCCCTTAGACACCCCTAACCCCCTTGGATAGCCCCTACACCCCCTAGACACCACCCCCACCCCCTTTGACACCCCCTGGACACCCCCACCCAACTGGATAGCCCACCCAACCCCTCTAGACACCCCACCCACTTTCATAGCCCCCCACCCCACCCCCTTGGAAACCCCCTTTATGCGCCCACACACATGATAGAACACACAAAAATTGTAAACTTTCATGATAAAACTTTTATAGGAATAATTTACCAGAAAATAATTTTTCATGGTATAAATGAACACTATGAAACATACCACGATAGTAAGAACAAAGAAAAATAACATCACAGAAAATTATTTTAGGGAATCACAGAAAATAAAAACGGAAAATGAGTCATGTGAGGCTTATTGGAGTGTTGTGAGTCAACCTGATAGATCTGATGATATTAAATATGAATAATGATGTTGGAAAAATGAGGCTAAATGTCATGAATTCTAAGAATCATCTCTAGGTTTTCGGCATGAGAGAGACGAGTCGTAGGTCGTCCGATCGAAGAAAACAGAATGACTGAATATATTGTGCGGCTAATCATTTAAATGATTTATCACGTCAGTTATTTAATAACCGACATGGTAAACTATTTTGTTATGTTTACAACATCGGTTATTTAATAAGTGATGTAAAAAACAATTTATCATGTCATTTATAAAATAACTGATGTGATAAATGTCACTTTACCACGTCGGTTCTTTCGATAACTGACGTGATAAATTGATGAGATTTTCTTTATGACGTTGGTTTTTTTATAACCGACATGATAAAGCACTAAGCTTTCCTTTATCACATCAGTTATTTTATAACTGAAGTGATAAAGTGTTCCATATTCTATTTTCACGTCGGTTATACAATAACCAACGTAAAAAAGCTAAGATCTGTATATTTTAGGTCAGTTATAAAATAACCAACGTAAAAAATGGATCATGATTGATATATCATGTTGGTTATATAGAACCAACATGAAAAATGCCAACATGTTAACATTTTTTCTACTGTTGGGGCTATTTCTTTCATCCAAACCTATAGGCAAGTCTTGAGGCCCCTCAGTTTTTCATGGATGGCTACCCACATGCATCCCTGCAAGGGTTTATTCCATATTTCACGAACTGTGTCCCTATAACCTGGACAGTTAACCCACTATTGGTATAAGTGAAAATTTTCATGATGGTCATGCCCAAAAGAGATGGAAAACAACAGGTGAGAATGGCAAGATATTACTCAAACCAAATGACTCACTTTAGTATTATAGAACATGGTAGTTGTTTGCATGTTTCCCAAACACCTATCAAAATGACTTCATGAATGATGGGGTCCCATTTGGTTATTTCACTAGGTGAAATAGTAACCATAAAATCCTAGGTCAATGAGGGATTTCCTAACCATGAACTGAGAAAAATACTTACTAGAATTTCTCTAAAAAGGGCCTCCACATTTCCTTTCCTCATGGTTAGCAACATCATTAAAGTGACCTCCAAAACACCAAGGGTGGTTGTAAGGATAAAAGGCATTTAATTCAATCTGTAATGTTTTCCTTTGATGAGTTTCACAGATCTGGTAAAAAACAGTCATGAAGAAAGAGATGTCACCTTTGGTCACCTTGGTAGTGATGAATTGATTACCAGATTGAACTAGCTCAATAGAGTTGTCCTTATTCAAAAATATCTTGATATTCCTTTTAGAGGGGTAGGCATGAAAGAATCCATGCAACTTGATCATCTAGAAATATTCTCTAACTAAGGAAATATTATTCTTGGGTAAAATTATGGATACAACAGGGGCATTGTTCTTTCATATTTCTGTGGGAAGGAAATCTAACTTAACTTGGGAACTATATCCTTAGGAATTCCATATGAGGATTAGAATAATTGGTAGGACAAGGAATTGGAATTTGATATAGAGATAGTATCCTTATTGAATTGGGAGGATGATCTATCTATTGGGTTCCTTGGTTTTGAATGAGTTCATACTCCTTATGGTTTGAGAATCTTCATACCAGTGGGAGATGTGGATACAACAAGACAAGAGCTAGGTGTACAAAAAAACCTTGGGGTAGGTGAGGGAGTTCACTCTGAATCATTCGGGTTATGGGTGACTGCCTCATATGTTTTTCCCAACTCCTAAACTTTGGTAGTAGAAAATTTTCTAGAGGATGGTTGTACCACTTCAGAAACATCAGTGAGAGGTTAGGATGGAACAGAAGGTGGGGAGAGCAGAGCCAGGAATCCTATTGTCCGGGGTAGTAATCCAAACATGCACTCCTCTGGGAAAAAACACTTTGGAATCATGGATAAATGGATGTAGGGCATGATGAGGCCAACCTGGTAGGATGAAACACCATTTTGTATGAAGGGGAATAAAGCTTGGCTAAACTCCATGGCTTCTTTGAGCGAGGTAGGGGGCAAGGAAGCACTGACCGGGTAGGGGCGGAGGGATGCATTTTCACTGGAATGCCACAAGATTCTGGGGCTACCATCTGAGTAACATTAGAAGGGGGATACTAAATGAGACCTCTATATTTTCTCTATGTTTTGAGACCTTGGGGGGGATTTCTCCAAGCCCCTTGTCATCACCTACTATAAACTTAAATTTAATTTCCTAATATAAGATAGTGGGAGAAGAACTTGAGGAAGATAGGGTATAAGATCTACTGACTCCAGAAGAAAGTTTCATCCACCTACATCAAGATCTTTCTCGACAAAGTAAAAGGAGAGTCCAAATCCACACATAAGAGATCTCCCAAGATGCCTCCATAGCCAGGGGTTCTGACATCAGGTCACAGAAACCAACAAAGGCCATCACCTATCACATTTAGGAAACCTCCATTCTGAAACGGGAGTGGAATCCCCATGATGTGGATCCAAACTAAAGTAAGGGGATTTTACAAACCCCTATAAACATCCATGCACCAATAAGACCAGTAAAAACTATAGATTCCAAATGATTGGGGGGCACACCAAACATGGAGGAATTCTTCTTCCATGTCCATAATGAGGTAGAAAGAATAAAGATGGATGACCGATATATGAACTGATCTATGGAGTCCCCATGAGAGGATGAAGTACTGGAAAAATGGTATGGGGGGTTTCTCCGGGATAAAATGAATGAATAGGGACCACTTCAAGCATTCCTTCGCCTCTACAAATGTAGACACCTGAAATTATAGGGAGATGCAATTGTCCTCGCATGAAGCCTTCCTGGGTGAGACGCATATATCGGGGAAGGAACGAAGTAGAGAGTAATTAAGAGAGCCGTAAAGATATTCCCTAAATGAGCCTTCTATGGGTCTCATGGGAGGAGGAGGTGATAGCCTATGGAGCCAGTGGAGAGAAAAATTCAAGGGTTGAGAACTAAGAAAGGGACGGGGGACCAGGGATCTCCAAGGCCCAGATTCTAGGGAGCCTGAGGAGAGGGAACTTCTCCTTGACCAGAGGGATAGATAGGGTAGCATAAGAGCCTGGAATAGTGGCCGACCAGATACGGTAAGCAGTCGGAAAGCTAGAAGATGATATATCAATGGTCGGAAAATTTGAAAAACTTAATAGTGCATGGGGCACGTAATAACGGGCAGAAGATGAATCCATAAAAAAATTATTCTTGAAATGATGGAATTCTTGAAAAAATTGAGTCCAATTTTCTTGAATATGATTTTCAACAAAAACAAAGTGAGGTGATTTTACCTTTCATCGTAAACATCTATAACTAAAAAAATTCAATACTAGAAAATCAAAGACATTCCTCACCAGCTTTGTCAAAATAATTTAAAACGGGTTTTTTTAAATACTATCAAAAACCACTACATTGATAGTTAACCTTGATTATTGTTTATTTAAGTTTTTGATTAAGTAAATTTATTTCAAAGGATAATTTAATGTTATATTTTTTTAACCGAGACCTAATCAATCTTTGAGAATTATTTTAAATGTTCCAGTCTTATATTAATCAACTATTTTGGCTCACTATCCTGTATTAAATTAATTGATATATTTTAAAAAAAAAATTAAAAAAATTATTGGGTACTCAATTCACCCACAACCCCTCTTGATGCACTCACTCTGATTAACATTTGGTACCAAAGGGATTATATTTGGCATCAATGTTTACCAAAACTTTTAAAATAGGATTTTAGTTTTATTTTAATGATCATAAATTTTTAATATTTATAAATTTATATCGTTAAATAGATAATACACTGGAATGTTCATCCAATAAAATACCTCCATTTTTCAATGGAAATAATTATTTTTAGTGGAAGACCAAGATAAATATTCATATAGAAATTACAGTATTTGAAATATGGTATACATTGAGGATATTTATGAGTTACCTATGAATCCTAGAAAAGTCTGGTCTGATGCCACCAGAACTACTTATAATAATAATTATAAAGCTATGAATTCTCTTTATTATTCTCTAGGAGATAAATATTTTGATAAAATTTATTCTTGTAAAAGTGATTCTGAAATATTGTATACTTTATATATTTCACATGATGGAACCACAAATATTAAGTAGAAGATATTTAATACATATACCCTTAAATATTATACATTCAATTTTAAGCCTCATGAATTAATTTATGACATGTATCTCAAGTTCAATGAAATTGTGAACATTATGAGCTCCCTAGGAAATCCAATATCTGACAAGGATCAGATTATGAGACTGCTTATATTCTTTCCTATAATATGGATAGGGACATCAGTGTCAATATGATAATCCTATAATATTATCAAACATCCAGTTAAACAATTAATTATAAAATTTATGATGATTTAAAAATTGATAAAATTCAATAGTGAAGAATATAATGAACCAAAAATAATGTTAGTAACTTTCAAGTATACTATATGCATGAAAAAATAAAAGGAATATATACAATCTAAAAGTTCTATTGATAGTGATTCACTACCTAATAGAGATGTGAAAATATCCCTTCTAGATAGATGATTCAAAAATTTATATTGGAAGAAGAAATTTTTCAGAAATCCTAGATATGATGTAAAGTATGGTAGAAAAATCAACTTGAAGAAATATTGGAAGAAGGATGATAATAAAAATAAGATTACATTCTATGAACAATAGTGAAATGGTAATGTAAAAGAATAATTTCTAAAAATTAAAATACAAAATGAAATACTAGGATAAGACCATAAAACTCAAGAAAGTAATGAAAAAACATAGAGTGCCTCTGAAGAAATCTCAAGTGAATCGGAATCTACAAATAATGATAAGTCTAATAGAGACAAAAATTTCTTTATGAAGTATTTTTTTCATGCCTGAAAAAAATAGGAAAAATTAAATGATTTAGGACACTTTAAATTAACTTAAAGTAAAATATATAGTTCTAAATAATAGAATGTTTTTTCTACTAATTCTAAATATGACATTGCCGTAGAGAAAGAGATGAATGCTCTATTTTTAAAGGAAAATACCACAGTTATATTGTCTAATGAAATACTTAAGAAATACTTTGAAAAGAATACAAATGGTAGAGAAAAACTTACTCATATTATAGGTAAAAAATTCCTCCTAAGTATATTATTGGAATTGGTTACCAACCTGGATAGAGAATAATTTCTAATAGAAAATATTTACCTAAATCTAAATGTAAATGCTTTACTTATAGTTATTCTTCTAAAGGACCAAACAAAGTGTTTATTTAAAAATA
Organism: Viscum album; assembly: GCA_963277665.1. NCBI lineage: Eukaryota > Viridiplantae > Streptophyta > Magnoliopsida > Santalales > Viscaceae > Viscum > Viscum album. Next base: position 1,976,720,604 of record OY728153.1, on the reverse strand, counting down.
AAATATAGTCTATTTATAAGAGACCTATTAAAAAAATATGGGTTCTTAAAGCCTTGATTTATAACATATATAGACCCAATAAAATCTGGGTACCCAAATCATTCAAAATATAAATTTTATTTTTTAGGAAATATGCTTGAAGAACTCATATAAAATTCAATGTTACTTTGATATTGGATGTTCAAGGAAATAAAAGGAGGATACTCTAGTTTTAAGATCCTGATAAAGGTTAACGGTGGTCATATCAACTTTGGTGACAATGCTAAAGGGAAAATCATCAGCCTTGGCCTAATTGGTAACACTAATTCTATTTTAATTTACAAAGTACTGTTTCTTTATGTTTTGAAATATAATTTTCCAAGCATGTCAAAATTATTTTATTATGGTATTCATGTTAAATTTGAGAAAAATATATGTATTTTTTTTAATTCTAAAGTTTCTTTAGTTTTTACTACTTTAATGAATGAATACGCGTATTTTGTTGATCATAATTCATTGATTTCATAAAATACTCCCTAATTGAGTTTATTTAAAAAAAAATCTTTTATTTTTCATAGGAGACTAGACCACTATAATATAAACTCAAATATAAAAAAATATTATGACTGTTTTTGTAAAATATCTATGAAAACATTAGTTCCCAAATGAAAATGTTTGTATCCCCTATCAAAAAGATAGACAACACAATATTTCTTTTAAATAAAATAATTATATTTCAACTTCTAAAACTCTTCAGTTTCTTCTTGTAGATTTATTTGGACCTTCCAATGTTTCTATTCTATGTGGTAATCAATATTTTTATATACTACAAGATGGATTTTCTATGTATAATTGGGTATTATTTTTATCTTGTAAGAGTTAATATTGTTCTTATTTAACCATGTATTCTAGATCGGTAGAAAACTTATGTGGACTTATAATTAATACCTTATGAAGTTACCATGGTTGTGAGTTTTAAAATAAAGACATTCTATATTTTTTCTAAAAAAATGGTTATAGTCATAACCTCTCTTATCTTAGGACCTACCTGTCAGGGGAATGGATTTTTAGAAAAAAGGAATAAAATACATCAAGAGATTTTTTATACCATGCTAAATGAATATGACTCACCTATCTACTTTTTGGGAGATGTTGTGAACACATCCTGTTATATAATAAATAGATTTTTAGTTAGACTTATCATTAAGAAGACCCTTGTGTGATTTGGAATAGTAGGAAACAATTATTTAATTAATTTAGTTTTCCTGTTCAAAAGTATTTATTCTTAACACTAAGGATAATCTAGAAAACATTTCCTCCAAATGTAATTCAAGAATTATCCTATTTTATTCAACCTCTAGTAAATATTATTGAGTTTTTAACAAAAGGAATGGGATTTTTGATGAATCAATTCAAGTAAAATTCAATTGGATCCAAATGATCCCAAAAACCCATTAGAAAACCTGAAGGATGATTTGTATTATCTAAAAATGAATTACAAACCTTATGATTCTACTACCAAGTATGAAGAAAAATCATATAGTTTTTATGAGCATACATAATGTGAACCTCTACCAATAGAGAACCATGAGGTGACGAGCCCCGCTTTTTCTAAATCTATTTGGTCCCCTAAGTGCCATCATTTAGATGTTATGGTTCGAAATCTAGATAAAGGTACAAAAACAAGAGCTAATCTATGAAATTAGGATAAACATCATGATTCATTATTATAGTTTGAACCTAAGAACATCAATGATGAAATTAATGATGAATTATGGGTAATGTAAATGAAATAATAACTAAATAAATTTGAATGGAAAAATGTATGGAACCTGTTCAGATTGAAAAGACAACATAACTATTTGAACTAAATGGGTGTTTATAAATACGGTTAACGAATCAAGAACTATATTAGGAAATAATTCTACACATGTTGCATAAATTATATAGTCATGAAGAAGGAATAGTCTATAAAGAGTCCTCTGCAACTATATCTAGACTTGAATCCATTAGAATACTGATAGCCTATGCATAACATCTAGACTTCAAACATTATCAAATGGTTTTAAAAAGTTTATTCATAAATGGTTATATAGTTGAATATGTTTTTTTAACAATCTCTATGTTTTAAAAATCCCCATTTTCCTAAATATATTTTAAAATTAACAAAATCTTTATATGGTTTGAAACAATCCCCTAGAGGTTGGTATGATAGGCTCAAATCCTTTATAATTTCAATAGGTTTTTCAAATGGTATATATGGTCTTAACATTTTTATAAATTGAATTTCAAAAGATGTTTTATTTGTTCAAATTTATATATATGATATTACATTAGGATCTTCAAAAAAATACTCTATGTACTGATTTTTCAAAAATGGTGAAAATTGAATTAGAAATGAGTTTGATGGGTGAACTAAAGTTCTATATTTGTTTTCAAATATTTTTAAATATAGAATTAATTATTTTTAACTAATGCAAATATACAATGGATATTTTAAAATGCTTTATCATAGATATAACTAAGAGTATTGATACTCCTGTGAGGACCACCTTTAAATTAGACCTTGATAAAGCTGGGAAACTAGTGGATCAAACTAGTTATAAAGGTATGATTGGGAGTATTCTCTACTTGACTACTGTCCAACTAGATATTATGTTATGTGTATGTTTGTGTTATCTTTTTCAGGATAAACCAAATTATTCACACTTAGTTAATGTAAAAATACATTTCTAATACCTCAAATATACTACTAATTTAGGACTATTATATCCAAGAGGACAATAATTTGACATGGTTAGTTATTTAAATACTTATTTTTGTGGATGAAATTTGGATAGAAAAATAATCCTTAAAACATGTATCCCTTTTGGGAATTCACCAGTATCTTGGTGTAGTAGGAAATATAATTATGTTCCACTATAAACTACTAAAATTTGAATATATAGTTGTAGGTAGATTTTTTTCACAAATTCTGTTGATGAAACAGACTTTACTATACTATGGATAAAATTTCTAACTTGTACCTATAAATTGAGATAACAAAAGTGTTATTAAAATTTCCAAAAAATCATGTATCACATTCTAAAATAAAAAATATTGATGTAAGTTATCACAATTTTAGAGATCATTTTCAAAAGGGTGATATCACTTTTTAATAAATTGGTACATAAAATTAGCTTGTTGATAGTTTCACTAATACTTTTAATTATAAGAGAATGAATTTAATCCAATATGAGTTAGTTATGATAAATTTTAGTTAAGTTTAATTTTCTTGGACTCATCATTATAGATTTCCCCCCATTGTGAATGTATCACCATTTTTGATTTCTCACAGTTGTAAATGTCTCGCCATTGTACTTGTCTCACCCTTGACATGTCTCACCATTTAATGTCTCACTATTGATATTTATCATCCTAAAATGTCTCATTATTGATACCTCTCACCGTTTAATGTCTGAATATTGATACTTCTCACCATTGTGATATTTCTCACCATTGGAAATTATCTCATGCCTTTTTAAATTTTTTCATTATCTCTATATAATTCATTTTTATTATTTTTATGAATTGTATATTTAATTTTTATTTGATTCAATTAATATTCCGGTTTAAAATTTTCTAATAATGAAATCCCTAAATGTTACAAACCCGAACATCTCTAATTTCAACATTCACTCTCCCTTGCACAAAACCTTTTGCAACCATTTACCTCCTAACTGTCGACCCTTCTTTCTCCACCTGATCATTCAAATCAAACACTATGGTTATAACCAATAGAGAATCTTAGTTTCCTCCAGATGAGTTGGGACCCTCCATGAAAAAATTGGTGAGTCTATCTATTATTCAAATACATTAGAATCTCTAGATCCCATGATTTCAAAAATAGTAGTAATTATTGAAAGTGGAATTAAATCTATGTCAGTGTTATCAATTAAATATTTGGTGTTTGAGTTATTCAAGATAATGTATGCTTGTATTGCTTCTATAATAATGCGATTCCATTTTACCCTATGTTTTTTTTCAAATTTATCGTTTTTTTTTGAGTAAATATTTGAGGAAAATGGAGACATGGCATGAGGTTGTTGGAATGGAGAAAAAGGTTTTCCCCTCTAAAAATAGTGCGATGAATGTTTTAGAGTACCACATGAATGTTTTCAAATAAATACCAAGAAAATGATCCAAATTATAGTGATGATTTCGTTTATGATGATTCCATTTTTTATTTGACATGACATGGAATAGTTTGAAGAACTATTGAATAATTTCATAATGGAGAGTGCATGATGGTTTTTTAAGTTCATTTGGCACATGCATTGTCCTATAAAGGGATAATTTGATACTTTGAAAAACCATGATTTTTTCCTCCTATTCCTTTTGAAAAGAATTATGAATATATTTTTTCCCTATATTTTTTGATTAATATGGTAGAGATGAGTAAACCTACATTCATATTTTATTCTTTGATAAACCATAAGTTTATTTAAAGGATGATAGTAGATAAAGTTTTAGTTAGTAAAGATGATGAATCTGTGGTGGATTGTGGTAGCTTTTTCATCATAAGAGTAATTTTCATAAGGATTACAATAAGTAGGGATCCTTTAAAAATTTAATGTGTTGTTGATGATGAAATTTTTTATGGTGAATTCAATTATGTATAAAATCCATAAAGACCAAAAAACCTTATTGATCATTGTTTGGAACTAGATGAAGTATATCAATATTCTGATTCTGATGAGAATGAAGATGTTGTTTCCCCTAGGGATGTAGAGGATATGTAAATCTCTAGGGAAGAAGGTAGAGGCCGTAATATACCTCATGTATTGCCTATTATTTCCTATGGAGCACCTAGTCCTCCTAGGCCAATCACTAAATGAGAAAACCTTTTTAAGGAAATATGTGATGGGGATGAAACTAATATCTCAAAATATGAACAACTTGATAGTTCTTAAAAGTCTTCTAAGGAAGATGAAAATGGTGAAAAATATGATGAAAATTAAGAATAATGAGGAAGAGAGGAGAAAATAGAGAAAATAAGAATTATAATGGTGATGGAAATAATAATTGAGATGAAAATAGAGATTAATAAGAGGAGGACCATGATGATGGTTTTGATAGTACCAATCATCCAACTAGTTGAGATGGTGCTGAGGAGATTAAAATGAAACAAGAAATTATTACATATCCATATGAATATGGTTCTAAATATGGGGAATACCCAAAGATTAATTAAGGATATGGATATATTAGTGATATAGGAAAACAAATAATCAGTTGAGGGGGAGAAGTCCCCATGTTTTTAAATTCATCATGTTGTTATGTATATAATGGTTATTGTTTCTATTGAGCAGTCTATTGTTTATTAGATTGAAGTTGAACCTTCTCTTATGGAGAAACATTTGATGTATAGATGAGTTATGTTCCTACCACCGTTGAGTATTCAGTTGTTGGGAACATTGAATATGGTCATGCTTCTATTGAATATAGGTACACTGTGAAATTAGTTTTTTCATGTTGTTTTCAAACATTTTATGGATATGCAAACAATTTTAGAGTCTGTTCAATTTAAGACATATGCATAGTTTTATTTCAAAAATTTGGACCCAATAGATGTGGAGTTTGAAAAACTTCTAGGGTATGTAAGACTTGGTCTAGACTACTCTAACTCAGATGAACACAGTAGTCCACCAGATTATGGTAGATCTTGATTTCAATCTATAAAGAATCATAAAATATATTCAGGTATGACTTATTCATCTTTTCCTACTTCTTCATTACTAGTATAATTTTTGAATCATGATGAGTTTAATTCCTTTATAGACAAGTAGATTTGTCATATTGGTTTAATGATAAAGAATAAACATGTTTTTACAACTATGTTTAGTGAAAATGGATTCCATGTATTTATTTTAGCTTGTGATACAGCATATTGATAAAAAAATGGTTCAACGCATTTAATAAGTGGAAATTGGAAATAGAAGACACTAGAGTCTGTGATATCTATGTTAAAGGGGATGTCAACAACCTTTGTTCCTTCTATGGATTCTTTTCCTAATTGAATGGAAACTTTTTATTTACCACCATCCACCTCCACTACAAAACCACCCTTTCTTAATATAGAATTCATTAGATATATTGTACAAGAAGAGCTTAGTGGTCTTTCAAGTGGTATTTTTGGTGTTACACCATCCATACCTAAGAAAACATTGAGAATTTCTGAACATGACTATGATCCTACACACATGATGATTCAAGAATATATGAATGACTTTAATGTGAATAGATAAATAATAACCAAAGTAATAATGTATTATAATTCAAGTATTTTCACTAATAATGAGTTTAATGTGATGTTTATGTTTCTTATTGAAAATATGACTCCTCCAGCTACTACTCCATGGTTCTTCAGACCAGCAGGAGTTACCCGAGATCTCTATTCCCTTTTCCATCTGGATTCTACCCTTTTTCCCACTAATAAAGAGTAAGTCAGCACCTATGTCCAATAATCATCATATATAATCCTACTCAAATATATTTTCCTACACCTATCCCTTTTATTCCCTCAGCCCCACCTGCTGAACCTTTTTCTCAAGACAAAGTAAAGGTAAAAGAATATTTTAATCCTTCAACCAAGCCCAAGAAACATTGTTATTAAATTGTGTCATTGATAGGGATGTTTTTATTTTTTATTATCTATTTTCTAGTTTTATGAAAAAAAATCATTAATAAAAATACCTCTTTATTCCTAATATATTTCTAGGCATTTACTATTTTATTCTACCTTTTTTATAATCCCAAAAGGGAGAGAACAATAGTATGGTCATTATTTATTCTGTGTATCTAATTTCATTAATTCATTTTTCTTTTATTTATTCCCCTCATACCATTATGTTTTCATTGATGCTAACATAATCTTTTATTTAATTACCTTTGATTCCATGTATATAAAATTCCAGGATTTTTGTCATATAAAAGGGGATATTTTTAACCACCTTGTTTTAATGATAAAAAATTATTCCTATTCTGTTATTATTGAGTTTTATGTTTTATGATAGCATTTTATACTATAGTAAATATTTATGAAACTTTCTTTATGTATAGAAAATAATCGGCATTGGAGTTGAGTCAACACCAAGGATGACTCACCTTCATAGGCTAACTCGTAAATAAATTAAAATTTTCATAAGTGTTTAAAACCCTCACCCGAATCCTTTAGTAACCAATATGGATATCACCAAGAAGAAATTTTGAAAAATTATAGAAAAGATTCACCGCCAGTAATGAGTCATTATCAATGTAAAAATATCGAAAAGTGATAAAAACACTCAAATTCCACAAAGACTCGCCACGAAGATGTTTTTTATATGTATGGGATTTACCAATAGTTAGGATCATGTCACTTCCATATTAAGAAATTTGGTAGAGTATGAACCTTACTCACCATCGTCTATGATATGCCATTGAACTAAAAAAAAATTAAGTGTCGAGATGAAGTAACATTAGAAGAGTCACTTCCAGAATGGAAATTTGGTAAAGTGTTAAAGACACCTACCACTGAGAAGAGTCAGCCCTAGGTTGAAACACCACCAGAATAAGACACCACCAGAGTGTGTCTCACTCCATACTCATACAAAACCTAAGAGTCTCTATTTAAAAGACTCACCACCACTATAATTCTGTTAATTATTTTTAATTAAATAATTTATTATGAAATTGATTTTAATTATTTGTCATTAACTATAATATAATGGAATTAAAGTTCATGTCAGACGTGCAGTGTGAGGAGAAGTTGATATGGGTGATTATGTAGTATTGTTTCTGTCAAAAGTTATTATAGACTCCCTTGTGTGGAGACATATAGACAGAGTGCAAATGCCAAGAATTGTAGTTCATGTACAAGAGATCTAAAACCTTTTCCAAGAACCTAAATAGTTCATATATGAAACATCATTCATGAACGAGACTGTGAGAGTAGAGAAAAATGAACATATAGATTCTATGTACGGAACAAAGGAGTTTATGGAACTTTATACTACTAACAATTTTAGAAACTCAACTTAATCCTCATTTCTCACTATACAAAATGAGTCACATTCTACAGAATATATCTTATAAAAAAACATGATCTTTCTAACTTTCTTACAATCTCTATTTGATTATTTATCTATATATTATGATTATATTTTTTATACTATGTATTTCTTCTCACACTATATCCTATTTAAAACTTAAAGATACATAGATATCTTCTAAAATACCTTTTTACTCATATTTACAATGATTACTATAGAAGAGGTACCTATGTGGCATGTTATCATTTTTACTCATATGATTATTATTGAATAGGTCTCTATATGGCTTGGATAGTTTTTTACGAATATATACATGATCTAGGTTATGGATAAAATATTATTTTATTTAAAATACTTAACAGTAGGTGATTTCTAGGTGGAGAGGTCTATGTCTTAGCATGAGACTAAACCTCTTGTATTAATTTCCACAATGGGTTTTGTTTGTTTCATTTATAAGATTTAAAAATATATTTATTTTACACTACAAACAAAAAACCAATACTTTGATAGTTAACCTTAATTGGTGTTTATATATGTTTTTGATTAAGTAATTTAATTTAAATGTTTTATGAAATATTATATATTGTTTTTAATGAGACATAATTAATATTTGATAGTTCTTTTAAAAGTTAAAGTCTTATATCGATTATCAATTTTGGTTAATTGACCTACATTAAATTAATTAGTGGATTCTTGTTACATATTTTTAATATAAATTTTTATTGGGTACTCAATTCACCCCCCCCCCCCCCCCCCACCTCTTGAGATAATCTCTCTGACCAAAACTACTTACAGAAATTTAGTGATAGAATAACGTGGTAATATGCATGTATATAGTCCCACAAAACACCACTGTTTCAAAAATAATTCTTGTTTGAAAGGAAACCAAAGTGATATTGATCTTATCAAAAGATCATTTTATTTTGAAACATTAGAATTAGATATTCCATGATGATTGATCATAAATATTCTAAGAAAAGTTTCTCACTTAATTCAGTTCTGATTTAAAACATATTTTTAGTCTTAGAAGATCTCACTGAATTCTAGAGCTACACTAGATGAGGATGACCATCCTAGAGATCCGGCTTAGGATCCTAACTTTTTCTCACACTATGTTTTTTATCAATCTTTAATATATAGGAAACCCTCAATTATTTTCATAAAAAATTAAATAATAGAGATACTTGGGATTACTAGAATAAATTAAATTCTATTAAAAAATATTCCAACTTAGCATTCATGAATCATCTCAATTGAATAATACAAAAATATACATTATTTTCTTATTATATTAGGCTTAAAAACATGTACCATGATTTCTTGAATATTCATCAATTTTATTAATTATATATCTGTGGAATAATTCCACTTCCACCCTTCTTGATTCTCAATAACATAGAAAAACTAATTCCTGAATGATCTCAATCCTCACTTAAAATTAAAAATAATTGAAAAATAGTGAATTTTTTAGTTCAATATGTACCCCATGTCTTCATCCATATTTAAAAAAACTCAAAATTCTTCTAATATTTATGAGAAACTATATCTCATCATGAATTAAAAGAACTGAACATCTTTTACATTCAAAAATGAAAATACTCAGTAAGAATCATTATTGGATCACATTTCATTTATTATATGATTTTAATAACATCACAACATCATCACATTTACATCCCAAATCTAACATATAGAGATTATTTGTGAGAAAAATCAACCTCGGGCCCTAGAAAAAATATTTCAGATAAATTGGCTTAAACCATCAAAAATATGTAAGAAAAAACTACCATTTTTAAAATCTCACATGAAATATCTTGTCATAACATTTTAGATGTAATTTTTTGACCCATTAAATATTTTATTTTGAATCATTAGGCTTGTTTAATCAGAAAATGCAAAGCATAGAGACTCTAATTTTCACTGATTAAACTAACATAAAAATTTACTATGTTTAAGATAGACCATTTGATAGATCGACTGTGTGAAGATACCACACATTTGAATCAACCATGTGTATAAATTCCACATTATAACTTAGTGACCATATAAAGATCCCATAAACTATATCTTATTTTTAAAATACACTGCATTGATTACAAAAAACCCCATGAATTGTTTAGGCACCCAAATTTACACATTAATTGACCAAATGACCATCTAATAAATCGTTAAATTGAATCTCTATTTTTTTTGAGTATAGGAATGACCATATTTTGAGTGAGACAAGTGATTATGAGTGAATCTATCACAATACCAACTCATCAACCACATTAATCACTCATTTTTACCACACAACTAGAGGGAATTATAGATTGATCAAAGTAATAATGAATCTGATTTAGAATCAACTTAAACTGCATGTAATCATCTTAAAATATTCATCATCCTTAGAAAAAAGTTCAAGAATATTGAAGACAAATTCAAACTAATAATTAATTCTTAGATTACTCCAAAATTATTCACATCTCTCTAAGATAAAACAACTATTATAATTTGGATCTGAATCACGATTCTCAAAAAATCCCACGATCGTGGATTAAATATTAAAATTAGTTATAACTATTACAACACATAATAACACGTGTCATAAAAATATTAAAACATTTAAATGGTATATTCTACACCATTATCCATAAAAAAATATCTTTAAACAAAAATCAATCTCATTTTATTAATATCATATAAATAATTTTAATTTATTTAGAGCCTTAAATTTATGATTCATGCACATTGTACAACTGATATAATAAAATTCAACATGAAATTAAATAAATTTATTTTATATTTTTTTATAAGATTCAATATCCCATAGATGTATTGTCTTACATGATCCAAAAGATATAATATTTGAATAAACATTATTTAAAATGGATAATTCATTATTTTATCCTTTTGACCTGTATTGAAATAAAATTTTCTATTGTTTTTAAAATTTAGAACAATAAGAATAAAACATTATTAGATAATATTTTTCACAGTATTATGATTAATGTGGTTAATATATCAAATCTATAAAATTGTATCCTCTTTCAATTACATGTAGTGTAAATTTAATACTTCAAAAACTTGAAATAGATTTTTGATAATTTTTTGGCCTTTCTAAAAAACACATATATCATTCAACCTATTCACATTGGATTAATATTTTCTAAATATCTCATTATTCACATTATCAAAAATATATGACACAATTATTAGATACACATCAATCTATTAAAAAACAACATTTTCTTCTATTTTATAATCTTCTCCTTCATTTTATATAGTGAAATTATTTTAATATTGACAGAAATTTGATATATATATATATATATGAATAATTATTTTTTTATATCCATTCTATAGTTTTATATATCACATTATATTAGACAAACACTTACTATACAAAATCCAGAGGAAATCATTTTTTAGATCCTTTAAGGTATCATCAACGATATATTACACTATATTTATTTTTAAAAAACATAATATGACCTTTATGACATATAATTAATCTATAAATTTAATAAAAGAATATTTATACACATGATATGATTGGTTATATCAACAACACACTGTATTTAGTAATTGATATTTATTCTTCCACTAAAGATTTGTTTATTCAACTTGATTGTTTTTTATTTAAATAATTATACAACTATAAACCTAATTCTTAATGTAATATTATTATTTTATATGGTTTTAAAGTGAATAATAGTTTCTTTCACGTGTGATTATAGCCTCGTTAAAATTAATATTACTTGATGAAAATACACCATTTTATGATAATTATATTATATATAAACTATGTGGCTTTTATTTATATATATTTTTGATAAATTTAGTGGAATAATTTTTCCCAAGGAGAAATTTGGGATATTAAAATATTATTATTTTAAATTATGTAAATATGTTATAGCTTTTTTATACTTCCTTATTGTTTTATTTTTTATGTCACAATTATCGTTCCTTGATATAATATATTTATAAAAATTCATTTTTGAGGGAAAAAATATGAATTATTTATTTTCTTAATGTGTTATGTTAATTTCATATACATCATGAATATATTATTTTATTATTGAATTTTTTATTCATATTTTCATAAAAGAATCAATAATTTTTTAAGCGTTATCTATATTTATCATTTTTCACAAAAAAAATTTCAAACCACATTAAATATTATTTCAAAATTTAATATGAAGATAATCAATAAATTTTTGGCATCCAATACCTTAATTTATGTGACCTAAATATACTTATCATTTAGTAAGTATATTTATTTCTACCCCACTATAGTCTCTTATTGTTTGTAAGATAGAAAATCATTTGTTTATTCTTCTATAAAAAATCCATCTTATTTTAAAAAAACCTACATAATCAACATTAAATGAATAATATGAATACATTATATTTTAATCTATTTTACATATTTATATTTTGAAAATACACCCCTTAAACTCAGGATGTATCCTTAACTCAATAGCATTATTTTTATCTTTTTATTTTTATAATCATTTTACTATTTTGAGGTAATATTAAATCCCAATTTTTTATCATGTTTTGGTCAGGTTTTGTTTCGGGGTGATTTAGGTGAAATTTTCGAATTGTGGAAGGTCTATTAGGTTGTGCATGGTTTTCCGAAACAGTGTGCCCTACTGATGAAAACTATTAAAACCCCATAAGTGAGGGTTTTCATGGTTTTCACACAGTTTAAAAACCCATTCATCCACCAAATAGAAACTGTGAAACCCCACCAGTAGGGGCACATGGTTAGAGTGAATGGTTTCCCAAACCATGAAGCCCTACCTATATAAACATGAAAGTAGTATTTTATTATTCATAATTTTTTTTCAAATTTCACGAACCTTAATTTATAACCCATGCTCGACCCTAACTCAACCGATAATGTTTTCCAAGGTGTTAGAAGATCTCAAGGACCCCTTTTGGCTTCTCCAAATCACTTTCTATAAAGATAAATCATGGAAAATCAAGTTTGATCTACTATGGGTATGTGAATATTTCCCAATTAATTCTCTCATTAACTCTTCTCATATACTCCTTATGGTTTTTTAGATCTATGTGATTTGGGTGGATCTAATCCATGTTGTTTCAGATCATGAATCTAGGATTGGTTCTCGAATCTTCTTTGTTGACATTCTTTATTGGAGTTTCCTAATACATATGATGTGGTTCATAATCCCATTATCCTATGGTAGGTGGTTCTATTTATTATTGGAAAAATTTTTAAACGATAAATTTATTTATTAAAATTAAATTTCAGGATTTCAATTTAATTTCTTTCTATTTTTCTTTTGAAAACCCAATTCTAGTGAATTAAGAATTTAAATTTTAATTGACATGAAATTTTAGGAAACCCTAAATTCCACTAAATTGGGGCGTGTTGATGGAATTTGATAGAAATTTATGAAAATTAAATTTAAAATATAAAATTTGGTATTTAAATTGTGAAAATGATTTTTTAAATTTATTTACAATTTTTATTTTTGAAAAAATGGACAAAATATTTTGATAGATACACATTGGATTTATCCTTGAAAAAAGAATTATTTGACTAAAATCCTACTATGGTTTTTAAATGGAAATTGGAATACTGAAATTGTAAAATGGTTTGATTGTATTTTAAACAATTTTGAAATAAATTTCCCATTACTGATTGTTGTTTCAGCACATGAATGACATTGTAGTTAATGAGTTATTAGGGAAAAAGATGATGGGATGGGAATGACCTTGAAATGGATTGATACATTACAGAACTAACATAATCTTATTAGCAGATCATATCCCTATTAGGGTGTTTTTTAGTCTTCTTTGGACTGTGTTGAAGTTACAGGTGTGAACATTGTTATTATCATCATGTGATTGTGTGAGGTTCTGATAACCTAGAACTACCATACCTCTTGGAATATGACCATGTTGATCCATTGTGATAATTTTCATATATATATATATGTATATTCAATTTTTTATAATATATTTCCTACATGCCTTGTGAATTTGTATAAACTATTTTATATAAATTGTTTTTAATCCATTATTTAGTAATAATCTCCATAAAATGAAATGTTGATAATAAATTGTTGTAAATATGATTTTATACTTCCATGGTAGTTTATTTTAAATTGAACGATTTATCTGGTTATTTAATTATGGAATCCTATTATGAAATCCTTTGTGATAGCATGCTAGTATTATTTCTCACAATCTACCTGTGCCTTTGGGAGAATATAGATTTCCTCCTTCTAGGTTTGATCAATGGGAAATCACTACTTAGAGGGGGTAGTTGTTGTTGATCATTGGGATTTGAGCTGCTAAGTCCATTGAAACATGGGTTTTTAATCCTATTTTATGGTATTTTATGGTTTTACTTTGGGTTTTTATACCTATTTTACTTATGGTATAGCTATCCCTATGGAGTTTTCGTTTGTGCATACTGACTTGTTTGTGTTACTTCCACTGTTTATGGAGAAATAACATTCCATCTTTATCTTGTATGATTCTAGATTCCTCTCACCAACCCATGGAAATCGAGAACTCCCTTAGAGATATGTTATAATCGACCTTGGTATCAACATAACTAGGTGTCTAGGCCGGTTCATGAAGAAGTGGTATCAATGATGAAGGTTAATCATCATTCCTCAATGTCATTGTGTAGTTCTATGATCTTATTGGGACTTAGAAGATAGTTTTTATTGAGTTCATGGACATCTCCCATGGAAATGAACCTTATGTCACCAAGGGAGGTTTGGGAGATACATATTTTGGATTAGTTATGGTCTTATCCTTTCTTTCTATTTGGATTTATTTAAATCAGAATCTCGTTTATCTATCTGGTGGGATTAATTTTCCAGGTGCTCTTGTTTGAGTGTTGTTCTGGGTAACTTTGGGAATTTATTTAATATTGTAAGCTGAATTTTTGTAGCATAATACCTCTGATAATATGTTCTAATTAAATTTTGTAGGATGATTATGATGGACCACAATGAGAAAATACTCTTATAGACCATAACATGGTTGAGGCTATTATTTGTGTTGTCCAAGCTCTGAGGTAATCACCTGCACCCCTTTTCATTTAGTCTCTGACTATGAAAACTAAAATGGTTGTTTTATAGAATCACATGAAATAGTTCCTTCAAAAGAAGACATTGGTGTTTCATGGCTCTAATGATCATCAACTAGTAGAGTATTGGTTGAGAGATATCGAGATTCTGTGTGAGTTCTTGGAAACGCATGATGAAATCAGTGTGAAATATGGAACCTTGAAGATGTATGGATCTAGAAAGATATGGTGGGACACAATGTTGATGGTGAAGATGTATGAGTTATTTTAGTGGAACGAATTTAATTTTATTTTCATAGAGTAGTTATATCTTGAGTTGATGGTGTTGTCCAAAGCTATGGAGTTTTTCAAAGTTGAGTAGGCTGACGAGACTATGACTGAATATATAAATTTCTTTATTAAGATTGTGAAAATTTCACTTGACATTGTATCAAATTCATATATGAAGACTATAATATTTTATATGGGGTTTGAATTTGATATTAATAGGTTTTCTTTATAAAGGATCCTTATTATATTGATGTGTTGGATATAGTGTTGGTGGTTGAAATGGACCTGGCTAGTAATTCAGGGTTTTCAGAAGTTCTTTTTTTCCCAATGGAAGTTCTTTGAATTCCCCTAAAGGTAATAAGAATCATGATGAATATTTTTGTGATTCACAACATTAAGGTTCTTCTATACCTCTTATAGTGCCTAGAATATTCCATTGGATTTGTTACTAGTGTGGAAAACCTGGTCACTCTAAATGGGTTTTCATTGAGGCACCCAAAATATGTGGCTCCAGTGAATTCTCAAGTAACATGAAAAAAAGATTTTTTTATATTCTAATCCATGTTGTTTAATGGGATCATCATAACCTTCTAAAACTATGGTGCAATCAATTGATTCAAGAACAATGTGGTTATATCCACAGTTATCTAGAATGAAACTTCTACACGCAGTGGAAGAGTCTCCAGAGGAAGCAGATATGGGTCTAGTGACTGTGATAGGTTAAATCACTATAGTTTCATCATTATTAAATATTTTATTTGATATTGATGCATCTCATTCATTTATTTCATCTCGTATTTTGAATCTTCTTAATATTCCCACGGTTATTTTGTCTTATGTGATGGATATTACTACACCACTCAGAACAAAGGGAAAGTAGGGTCTTCGTAGTCCCCATGTGTTCTCTTTATCAGATATATAGATTTCTTTGGATTTTATGGCTCTCAACAAGGAGACTATTGATTTCATTTTTGTAAAATATTCTCACATTAGCAATAAATCTTGTATTGTTTGTTATCTTCGACTTGTATCCTTTATTACAACGGATGGGGTGTGTCATGTCATTCATGAAGAATGGGACCCAAGGTCGAGTAGAGACAGACAATCATAGCATGAGTTAGGGAAAGTAATTTCATTGTCTGGTTTTGATCTGGAGTGATAATCCTTGAGTGATGATCTCCCTCCAATTTTCATCATGTTTCTCGAGGTTTCTCTTATGACTTATTTGGTTTTCCATTGGTAAGGGAGGTAGTGTATTATATGGAGTTAGTTCCTTGTAGTCCTCTCATATCTATTCCCTCTTATTTAATGGATACATCTTTAATTAAAGAGATTTAACATGTTTTGACTACTTTTATGTTTTCGAAACTTCTTGTCCCTGGGCATGGCTATGTGGTCTTCTGTGACACATCAGGTTCAGGTTTGGGCTACATTCTTAAATAGGGTGATAATTTCACTTCATATAGATATTAGTTGATTAGTCCATAGAAGAATAATTATCCAACCCATGACCTTGAACATAGAACATATATGCATGTAATTAAGAGATAATGACATTAACTTTTCGAATAAAGTTTTGTCGTCTATTCCATCTACACAATCTTGAGCTACATCTTCTCTCAAAAAGATTTGAATCTCCAACAAAGACATTGGGGGGAATACCTGCAATATTTTGAAATAGAAATATCCTATACCCCATGGAAATGGAATGTCATCACTGTTGGTTTGAGTAGGAAACATTCCACCCATTCCATAAAATAATCATCAGAATAGTCGAACATGAAGGATTTTTTTACAAAGTTTTATATTAGATTCTTGGAATAAAGGGATGAGGTTTATTTGGCCAATATTTATTTGAAATATTATCACCAGAATATTATTTTTTGGGAACAACAACTTGATTATGAGTTCCATATAATTATATAATCTCTTTACGGTTGGGATACTGTAGTTGACTGGTCATTATCCAAAGAGGTCATTTTATGTTATCAAAATCATTTTTTGGTATTGTTATTAGTCAAGAATGTTGTTATGGATGAATTAGAAATTCCTAGTGGGAATTGCACCTGGGAAACATGAAGATGTTATACGACATGATATGATGATTCTAGTGGCCAAGTATGAGATGAGGAAATGATGATTTTGTCTCTTATTGTTATACATTCCAATAGGTCATGGTCGGGCACTAGATACATTTCGGTTTTCTTCAGCCACATATATTAAAAACTTGGAGGTGGTATGATATATCTATTTTCTTTTTTGAGGAGTTTCTATGTACCTAGAGAAAAAATAATTTGATATGGGTTGTGATGAATTGACTGGATATATTGGCACACTTTATACCCATTCATGATTCAACCATAGTTGAGGAGTTGAGAAATATCTATGTGAAAGACATTTTTCGTTTTCATGGAGTTCTATCTCATATAGTTTCTCATATGGATCCTCATTTCAGTACTAATTTTTAGAGAGGCCTTTAGGAGGCACTAGGATACGATTTCCATTTAGGCATGGAATGCCATCTGCTATTAGATGGAAAGATAGAAAGGGTTATACAGATTCTTGACGATATGATTTACCCCTGTGTTCTCAACTTTTTTGGGGCTTGGGATGTTCATTTAGTTATGGATAATTTTTCTTATAATAATTGTTAGCATTTCTTTAACAGAATGATTCCTTTTGAGGACTTGTATGGTCGACCATATAAATCGTTATTATATTGGTTGGAGATTGGTTAATGTTCATTGGTTAGACTAAGCTTAGTTCATGAGAAGGCAGAAAATATTAGGTTGAATCATCATATAATGTTAATGGAAAAGAGATAGTATATGTATTATAATAATCATCCTCCCATACCATAGGAGTTACATGATGGTGACCAGGTTTTCTTGAAGTTATCACCCGGTTTGATTAATTAGTGGCATGGGGGAAAAGTTAAACTTTCTCCTCGATTTGTGGGACCTTTTGAGGGTTTTTAGTAGATGGATAATGTTTCTTACTATTTATAACTTATTCCATAGTTTACATCAACACATAACATGTTCCATGTATCACAACAAAGGAAGTATCTCTCTGATCCATATCATGTTTTGAGCTATAGTGGTCATGATGTAGAACCTGATTTATCTTTGACTGAGAATCCTGTTCGGATAGTTGATTCCAAAACCAATGTACTCTTTGGGAGGATGATACCTTTGGTTCGAGTAATATTTCACCAAAATTATGATACTCGTGAGATGTCGGAGAGGGAGGCATGAATGAGAGAGTATTGGCCTCATTTTTTTGACATGCATGATTCTTAACATGATTTCTGGGGAATAAAAGATTTTAGGGTGGGTAAGCTATAACATACTATTACTATTTTTAGGTACTCCTAAACTTATATTTTTAATCATTCTTTTGTTGGGTTTTTTAGGGTTTTACTGGTCAAATTTTTGGTATTTTTTAAGGGATTTTATGTTGTGCATGGTTGGTGCAAGGGTTTTTCAAACTGTATGTCCTACATGTGAAAACTATGAAACCCCAGGTAGTGAGGGTTTGAATAGTTGTAAAATAGTTTAAAAAATCATTTTCCTGACATGGAAAACCCATAAAACCCCACCTATAATGGAATATGGTTAGGTCGTATGGTTTGAAAATTTGTGTGCCCCTACAAAATTAACTGTGTGTGATGGATTTTATTGTTATAAAAATTATTTAAAAATTCATAAACCCTTCTTTTTGAACTCTGATCAACACTAACTCAGCATAGAATGCTTTCGTAGGACTCGGAGGCCCTCAAGGACCCATTGTGGCTTCACAAAAACTCTTTATAGAAGGATTAACGTGTGGATAATCACATTTGATATCTTCCAATTATGTGCATCTTTCCCAATTCATTCTCTCCCACTCTCATCTCCTCTCATCTGTATGACTTTTTAGATATCCATATTGTTGGAGGATATAATCCCAATTATTTTATATCTTCCATCTAGGTTTGATTCTTGGATCTCCATTGTTATAATTCTTCGTTGGAGTTTACCATTGTAAGACTTGTGGTTCATGGTCCCATGATCTTGATGTAGGTGGTTCTATTTATGATTCCCAAATTATTTAACCATAAATTTCATGATTTAAATTTAATTTATTGATTTAAATTTAATTTATTTTCATTTTATTGTTAAAATCCAAATTCCAGAAATTAGTGGATTTGAATTAGATTTCACATGAAATTTGGGGAAACCCTCCAATTCCATTAAATTGGGGAATATTTGTATTATTTGATAGAAAATTATAAAAAATTAAATTAGGGATTTTAAATTGTGAAATTGAATTGTAAATTTTTTTTGTGGATTTGATTCCAAATGTGTACTTGAGAATAAAGGATTATACAATTTTGATAAAAACCCATTGGTTTTATCCTGGAAAAAATGAAATATTTGATTAAAAATCCATTTTTGTTTTTAAATGGAAATTGGAATATTAAAATAGAAACAATATCAGATAATTTTTTTTATATAGTTTTGAATTAAATTGTTCATTATTTATTATTTTTTGAGCACATGAAATCTTAGATAGTTAGTGAGTTATTAACAAAGACACGCTAGTAAGGGAATTCCCTAGGAATAGATTGACACAATATAAATCTATCATAAACTTATTGTTAGATATTTTTCCCAGTGGGATGTTGGTTAGTCTTCTTTGGCTAGTGTTAGAGTAAGGTGTGTGCACATTTCCCTTATCATCATATGAGTGTGTGAGGATCACATTACCAGGAACTATTTTACCCCTTGGAAGATGATCATGTTTTTACTTTTTGATTGTTTTGATATATATATATATATATATTACATTTTTATAAAATTTTATTACTCATAACATGGGGATTTATATATACTATTTTATATAAAATGTTTATTAATCCATTATGATGGAAAATATTCCATCGAATAAAATATGAAGCATGATGTTTTTAAAATATGATTTTTGTACATCGTAGCCTCTTTATTGAAAATTTGAAGAACTATTTGGTTAGTTAAGTGTGGTATATTATTATGGAATCCTTGGAGAGAATATACTGTGATTTTAGATGACACCATACCTATGCCTTTTTCTGTTTGAGGATTCTACCCTTCCAAGTTCGATCAAGGGGAATGAATTACATGGAGGTGGTATTTTCTACTGATATTTGGGCTTTGATCTGTTGGGTTTATTAGGACATGGATGTTTTATCCTATTTTCTGGTACATTGTGTTTTTACTTTGGGATTGTATAAATATTTGACTTCTGGTATAGTTATCCTTGTGGAGTTTCGGCTAGTTCATACTAACTTTCCTATATTTCTTTTATTGTTTATGTGGTGAAATCATTCCCTATTTACCAAATATAATGTCGGTTGCTTGTCTCCAGCACAAGGGAATCAGGAACACCCTTCAAGCTATATCAGGATCAACCTGGGTATTAGGGTACCTTGGTTTTTTTGGCTAGTTCGTGAAATTAATTATATTATCATGTTCATCAATTAATATATTTTATTCAATAAATTTCTTAATAATAATCTTATAATAGTTTTACTAAATAAAACTCTTCCACATAATATACCATCACATTTTTTTCCACATATTTTATAAAAAAATCCCATTTTTTACATTAGCAAGTCTATTTCACTATTTTGTGAATAAAAAATTAACAAAGATAATGTTTTATATATTGTTAACTTTATAGAATTTTTTTAATTTTTTTATCACTTAATTTAAATTTATAAAATTTAATCCAATAAAACCACATTTGTAATTATTCAATGAAAATATTCTTTCAATACATAAATTTAATTCTTAAATATTTCTATAAATAAATAATAGATAAGTAAAAATAATCCTACTATATTTATATCCTTGTATTATGAATATTCCCCCTAATTTATCTAATTTCATCTCTTCATATACTCCATAGATTTAAAATATATTTCATTCCCATCCAGGTCTCTCCCATGAGACTTTGTGTTTCGAGAATTTCATGCCTTAACCCAGGGGTTCCACATCCGTCAGGTCCCATCCATACGTCCATTCTCATGAGCCACCCCATTAGGTTTCCCGTCACCCAATGAACTATGTGGATGTTGATCTTTTCCCTCCCCACTCAAGGTACGCAAGAAGCCTCTCTAGGGTTCAATCCCAATAGCCTTATCTTCTTCGCATCGGGTCCACCCTATTTCTCCCATCCACTTCATTCAACCATCCATCACCCTTCTTGTTTCTTAGCTGGGATGCCATATCCTAGTGATATCATGTCACTCATCCCATCTTTGCTCCTCATGAACCCAGGAAGCAAACCATGCATAATCCCCACACAATGAATAACCATCCATTCAAGAGTGTCTCTCTTGTGATGGACCACTAACCATGTGTAAGACCCAATGGGTCTCTAGGTTGTTGCCCTTTGTCTACATTCTGACTCATCACCCTATCAAACTATGTGGGTTTGGATCCCTATCCTCTATACAGGGTACATAAGAGGACTCCAAGATAATCAATCAAATACAATGGTAAACCTTGGTGTCCCCTTAATAGGGACCCAATCATCCTAGGGTCTGTCTCCATTGGACATTTTGATCCACCCATATGATACCATCTTTTCATTGTTATAATTAGTCCAATACATCTCTGATATAGATTAAACTCAAGGAATACCCCATGATAAACATCTGAAGTTGAGGAAAAACTTAGGTACATGCCTATGGCATATAATTCCCCACACTCGACATGGGATGCCACAGGCTTTCATGCCCTCAAGAATCCCTATCATAAGGGGAATAAACATATTTGTACTAGTGTTTCAGCATCTAGACATGCCATCGATTTCTAATGTGACTACTCGCCCAACCAATGTTTGCTTCTTTGAATTGACCCATTTGAATGTCTTAACAAAAGGAGCATAATTAAACAGTGTCTGGAAAGATGTGGCACTGGGAATTAGATTCACGAACAATGACACAAATCTATGATGATGACCTAGACTAGGTGATGAATTTTGAGAAGGAATCCATGGAAGGAGATACTTACATCCCGTCATCATATTTTGATCAATGAGAAAATTTCCCGAAATAAGGGACAGATGCCACCCACCGTTGGAAAGTGGTAATGTGGGGAAATAGCCAGTGCGTCGCAGACCATGGAACATATCCCAGTGAAATCATTAGAAATAGAAATGTTGAACCCAACTTGAATCTTCTTGTCAATGTATAGATTAGTTTCATTTGAGACATCAGTAGATAAGTGTGTCACCAGATCCATCTATCTGGCACCAGGTTTTGCCACAAAAATAGGGGGTTGGGCATGAAACTCAACAATTTTGTGGATGTTGATCGTTGGGAATTATAGTATTTGGTGTTGTCATCATGGATATTTCTATCTGGATATGGAATAATAAACAGTGCTGAGAACTATGCATCAATTTCTTATTGTCAATATTATGAGTGAATTTTCCTACTTTTCAGGACCCAATCTCAAACTATAGTAAACTGATCATCTCCCTCCCATGGATGTAGGGGAAAAGGTAGTATGAATTATAAAATTCCTTGTGGATTTATCTCCTCTATGGTGGATCATGTTCCAATAGCTACTAGGTGAAAATACCCACCCTCACCCTCTGAATATATTCATAGAAGGGTGATCGATACTATTGTTCGACGATATGAAGAGGATGGGGTCATTCCGTTGAGGGACACGACCAACTAGGACCTAGAGGTATACATGCCCCCTTAATGCCGCCACCCCCAAGGGATAAATAGGGAGCCTCTCATCCTCACTCCGACCATCAAATGATTTGGTAGCCTATCCCTAGAGCGCTCATATGACTCCCTCCTTTACACTGATGAAGTAAGGGATGTTCGGGTCATCTCGGCTAGGACTTCATCTTGGGAGCCACCATAGAGGGTTCCCACCAAGTCACGTCAGCATTTCCATCCATCCCTTTAGACTTAGGAGAAGGTGTCCCGTCCCCCTACACATCTGAATCATGTTTAGTTGGCCCGACATCAATGTCGGGTGTAGGCTCCATAGTATTCCCACCAGGGGGCACCACCGTCCTCGGCTTCAATGGCCCAAGCTACCACTGGCATGAGCTATGAACCCACTATCATCATTGGGGAGGGGAACCCTTTGGTTACAGGATAGGGGAACTTCCACGCTTGGCCAATGTGGAGGCACCAGTCACCCTAGGAGCAGGTTAAACTGGATCTCCCAATTATTAGGGAAAGAAGCAGCCACCACAGACCAACCCAGGATGATGTCACCCAGTATGGGGGTCCTCTCCTACTAATATTAGACATGGTGAAGATCCTACCCACTCATTTATTCAATATGGTGGTTCACCCCATGCCAACACCATCAATGTCAGTGAAGGACCTCCCCGCTTCATAAATATTTAGAACAAATATCCCACTATCATACTAACCTTAGTTATGAGAATTTCCTACACATACCAGGTTTTCAATGCAAGGGTCTTCCTTCCCCAGTCACCCAGCCGCATGGAGGCCCTCCCCATGTGCTTATCGTTTCCGATGGAGGTATGCCCCATACTGTAAATCACCAAAGTGGGGGTCCTCCCTGCTTTATCAACAAAAATAACATATTTAATTCTCATGTTCAGTATAACCTGTATGAATTCCCTCTTCGTACCACTGCTATATGGGTTGAATAACACAAAGGTCCTCCTCACACTATAGACGGCCACCATCGTGGTCCTCCCCATGTGTTTACCAGTTCTAGTAGAGACCATATCCACTCCAGCACTATCAAACACAGTGGTCCTCCCTGTGTTCCCATCAACATTTTTTATGGGTGCCCCTCACACCTCGATTTATCAGAGTTGGTGTCCTCCCCACGTCAGCAGTAGCTGATATGAAGGCCCTACTCATATCCCATCTAGTGCGGGAAGATGTCCTCCCCACTCTAGCACCAATCTGCACAGATTACCTCCCCATGTCAAAAATATACCCTATCTTAAAGATCCATCCTATGGTATGAGGATGGGTTTCCACCTCAAATGGAAGAATCTGGGGAAGTTCCAAACCCCGATTAACCCCGAATGTTTTTCAGATTCTGAGGTGGAGTGAGATTCGGTGATGGAACCCTTACCTCAATCCTCTATGTCAGGGTATGGGTAGGAACAGGGCATATAAGCCTCATCCTTCTAGAAATTTAGGTCCACTAGATCCCTGCATCCCTCCTAAGAAACATATAGGAAGAGGAATATTTGGCCTCTTTTTAGGGTGTAGCCATGCAATCCTCCCTATCATCAAAAAACCATTCTCTACCTCAACCAAAGATCATAGAGAGTTATTTTGAAGACTAATTGAGGATGAATAGAAACTTGACCCAACATCTGAAATTTCATCCCCTATGCGAGATACTCTGGTCGTTAGTTTGTCTTTTGGGGATGTAGTGGTGCAATTGTTTAATTCTTTGAATGACAGCCCACGATGTGGAAGTTTTTCATATTTCACGACGTACTCTCCACTGGCCAGTCTACCATCGTAATAGTCTTCTTCATTTCAATTACTAGTCCCTCAATTGTGCTCAGTCGATGAGTGGGGCATCCATGGGATGGATCCGGAGTCTAATATTAGGAGTTTGTGAGACATCCTTGTAGTGAACCAGTTCATATATATGTTCTTGCCGGTTGCAATCATGAACTTCAGTACTCAAGAATCTCTTACCTAGGGGGAGTTCATGTGCTTCCACCAAACCCTATGGGCAACAAACTTTCATCTTCACCATCGACGGGTGGCTTACCCCAAGATCCAGTAACACTTTGAAAACATCAACCAACAATGCGGCATGGTCGATTTGGCTACAATCCCCATGTATCAACTCCCTGAGTCGCCATGTCATCATCATACCCTCCAGTAATGATGCGTCTAGAGATTCTCGGTGCTCTATGGAATTATTTAGGAGGATTCCCCACACATTCAGATCTGTGGTTGGGGTAGTATTCTACCCATCATTTCAGTTCTATCTGTCACCAGCATGACTTTTAGGTGATATTGAGGATATAGCTTTAGGTACAGTCACAATTAACATGGGTGACCTGTCAGAGGAAGAGACCGATCTATGACTCATTGAAGAGAACTTACCCCTTGGGGTGGTGCAACACATGTTGGATCCTTTGGTATGGTTTACTCGCCAACAAAGAAATTTACTAGGCCTTACAACAACTTCAGAGTCACTTCCATTTAGTCGAGACCCCAATAACGGTATAGAGCACATTATGGCTATCAATCCCTCTAACCAGTATGGCTCAGTGCAGAAGACAAAAGATAAACCTAAAAAGGTTGTGTTGCATCAACAACTCATAGAACATAAAAAGATGGTCGATCAACTTCTCGTTGAACGTGTTGTGGAACAGTGACCAGACTATGGTAATCCTCGACCGGGGCAGTGGGGGAAGGTACAGCCTCCCCCGGGTGAGTTTCCTCTAGGTGACCTTGACCATCCTACACATCTATATAGGGTAGAGGCTAGAGTTTATGTAAATCGAGAATGCTATGCATCACCTAATCCACCCGAGTTGTGGGATAACTCTCCTTAGGACCCTGCTTAGGTTCCCCAAGCCACTGTATAGGTTATTCCCCCAATAGTCCCACATGTCATACCATCAGCTGCTCCATGAGCCATTGGGCCTTCTTATCATATTTAAGAACCTTCCAACACACTGGTAGTCATAGATCCTTTTCAAGGTAGGTATCCCAGCCAATTTGATCCAATGACCACTCTCATTACCCATCTAGAGGCCCAAGAAACATGATAGGAGGAAATCTAGCCTGATGGAAATTCATATCCACCATGAGTGGATGATATTCCAGTGCCCTTTGGTTTTGGAAATCCATCCTTATACCTCATTAATGGGATGGGTGATCCATTGCAACATCTTGCCCACTTTATTTCAAGGTGTGGACCCATGCTGGGAACTCTAACACAACAAGAGGATCCCTAGCTCCAGTGTTTTAAAGAAACATTGTAATTCCCCAAATTTTTTGGTATAAACAGCTACCCATTGGGTTAGTTGATGGTTGGGAGGATCTTTGCAGGTATTTTCTCTACCACTTCAGTTCCACAACCCAGAAGAAAATCATTGATGAACTCTTCCAGTGAAAACCGAGGCCTGACAACCATGTCATGGACATTGCCACAAGGGGACTCACATATTGTCTTGATATGCCACTAACTCGGTAAAAACTGCTAAAAGTGGGTTTGGGGAATGTCAAAACTAAATTCTCACCTTATCTACTCACTCAAAACTGCCCATGGGGATTTTGGAATTTCTCTAACAAAGCCTAGCATCTAGAGGAAGCCATCGATAAAGCTATGCAGACACTTCCATTGCCTCCTATAGTTCCCATGAGAAGAGCCACTAAGGATGAGCCTACCACTGTAGCACAAATAGAGAACCCTAGGTAGTTGGAGTTATTACCTATGTAACCACCTCCACAACCTCACTGAAGGCCACCACCTCAGGCATAGCCTCTGGCCCGACATCACCCACATCAGATTTAGAAGGTGCACCCACATAACACATTGTCATCACCTCAGTTAGATAATATGGTTCCACCTCCTCGACAAAACCCTCTAGCCCCTCATTTTGGCCAGGCTCCTTGAGCCCCCTTTTCAAATAGAAGGAACTAGACCTACACATTTAATGAGTCTCAGGTCCCTGATTATTTTTGTTGTACCTCGGAAAAGGGAATCCTACGGTTGTCGGAATATTGGATGCCCGAAGATGAGGATCTCATTGATCACCCTAATTACTACCCCCTTCATCGAATCCATGAGCACAGCATCATGTAATGCTATGTTTTTAAATTTTGGCTCTAAGACCAGGTCGATAGCAACATAGTCAAGTTGGGTACATCCCTGGAAGAGGTGGAATGTGTGTTTATAAAGCTTCACATCGATAGTGATAGGGGTGAATGGCAGTAAGTCTGTGGGTCTCACAAATATGAAAATCAGATGGCTCGCAGGGAAGTCACCAATTCCCATGGTATTATCCATGCACCTTGAATCGACCCAAGCCTTCATAAGTTTCCACATTACCTAAATCCTCCATCTAAGCATTGACATCTCAACCTTCTTCTTCCCAGCAGGGGAAGCATCAAAGACGCAAGGGAAAGCAAAGTACCCCACCGATTCCATCATCATACCATACTTTCAGTAATTGTAATACCCTCGGAGAAGGAAATTTCCCCCAGAATCCATGCAGCGATGGAGAAAATTTCATGTGAGGATTAAGGGTACTCTTTGGTCAATACCATGGAGCTCGTAAATCCTTACATGGTTCTCGATGATGGAGAGTGTCAGATGGACCCTCCTAATTCTCCTAACCGATGCCTACGTCAGGAGATCCATGGTTATGTGAGTCTCCAGAATGAATTGGTCAGTGCATAGAGCCAAGACATGCATGCCACTGAGACCAGACAGCGTGCTCAGTGCAGAGTGATGTGACTCTATTTTTGCATTGTTTATCCACATCTTTTTACATAATTTTTAAGGATTTAATTAATTATTTACGAACATTATACTAAATAGTTGTATTTTTGTATTTATATAATTAATTTGGCCAATTAATCAATTTTTGAAAGTAATCATGTATTATAAGATTTAAATTAAATAATTTGTTTCTTACATTAATTTTATAGTATAATTACTTTTTATTTAGTTTGGTATCTTTGTTTGCATATTTAATGATTTAACATTTATTATTCAATTAATTAGTTTTCTTTCGCTCATTAATAATTTACTCTTAATCTAACATTTCATTTATTAAAAAAAACTAATTAGTTAATATAAACTAATTAATAGATGTCTTTCAATAATTCATTATTTACATATTTATGTTTTTAGACAAAATAAATTTATTCAATCATTATAGTTTTAAGACTTAACTTAATTCAGTTTTTCAATAAGATGATAATCAATTGTCTACTTTAATTAATTTAGTTTGCTATATTAGCTATTTTATATAATTTACTTTGTTTATTGTAGACAAATTTAATTCAATTTTATTTTAGAAGTTAATAAAAATTTAATTTAGGTTTTATTTGTTTCATTAACATTATTTAAGTATATGAGTTACTTAATTTTTTATTTCTTTTAATTAAATTTTATTTTTTATTTTCTAGAAATAATTTTGTTCAAATTTTATTAAATTTCAATTTATTTTGGTCGTCTGTTTATTTCGCCTCCAACAGAATTGGTGCCTTCTTCACCGCAGCAAGGAACTCGCCACATTAGAAGTGTGCTGCGAAGCCGAGCTAGTCGCTACGAGGAATTACTGAAGGCCGATTTTTCCAGGATTGAAGAAGTTCGAGGCGGGGAAGTTCAAACAGTCAGAGTTCACAGCGAAAAGAAATGCCTCTGCGATGCACCGTTGGAGAGAGGATGTCATCGCCCGTGCTTCAGATGTTCTTTCCCGTTACTTCAAGAGATGGTCTTCCGTCACAAGAGCTATGAATCTGCTAAGGCAAGGCCGATTTGAGAGAGCAATGAGCTGCAAGAGGAGATGAGTAAATAATTAATAAGTTAATAAAATAAATATAATGTAATATCTAATAATTTTAATATAAAAACTTTTATAATATTTATAAATAGATAAGTTATAAAATAAAACATAAGATGACTAAGAAGAATTTATTAAATTATATTTTAAACAATAATGTTTCATATGTTAAATTAATTATTAACTAAAATAAACATATTTAAATTTTAATAAATATAATAATAAAGTAATTTAGTTGGATCTAATTTAAATATCTAATTAATTATACTATCTAATTTTTATTAATACTTATATTAATAAAATAACCTGATTAATAATAGAAAATTAAAAAGATACTAATTTTATTAAATAATTAATAATTAATTAATAACTATAACATTAATAATAACTTTTGGTAAATAATAAATATCAATTAATATATTTATAAATTTAATTTAATTAACATTATAATCTAACATTAATTTTTAAAAATACATTTAATATATATTATATATTTACTACAGCTTGTTTGGTTCTCTATATTGCAGGATTATTTGGGAATTGAAATCTCATCAAGATTCACTTAACAAACTCAGCGGGAGTTAGTTACGTGAGAAAAATTAGTGCAACGTGCCTGTCGCGGAAAAACCCACTTGTGCAGTGCTTTAGTGAAGGACTTTTTGCAGTCGTTTGAAGCGAGCGGTGATATGCAGTAGATGATAAAGTGTATAAAAACAGAGATGCAGAAAAATTTGAAGGAGACTCTCTCAATTCATTCTATGATCACATCAGATGAGAGAAAGGACGCTCATTCTCATTCCACGAACACATTCATCCAAGAGCAGACTCCGAGGAGCAGCACTAGAGTCGAGCCAGAGACCAAGGAGCCCAAAGGCAGAGCATCACTTAGGGAGTTCTTCGTCCTCCTTTATTTAATCTTTTTACTCTTTTTCAGTTTTTTTCAATGCTAGATTTCATTATGAACATAAGCTGATTGCTGTCTCGGGTGCTTTAAGCTTTGTTGGTTTATCTGTTAAATATTTCCCTTACTTTTCGGTTGACATCTGAATTAATCGGTGAGATCAACTCTGATGTTAATTTAAATTTTTCACACCTTCATGTTAATTTTTTTTTAGTTTTAAGATCAACTGGAGATATTGAACATGATCATCATTTTTTTGATGTGTTAATGTCATTACTGTTAGATTTTATTGCGAGTTTAACTTCAACTATATTCTTTTTTAAAATTTTAACATACAATGATATTTAGATTGGAAAACTCTAAAATTCATACTTCTGTTTGATGTTTATTCTAGCGAGGAAGATATATCAAACAATTTAAAAGGTCTGATTCAATTAAATTTAGTGGGGAGTTATCCTATTAACCATCATGTTTGGAATTTCTGAGAAAACTAATGATCTTACCTCCATTGTCATTGCTGTTTAATGTTAGCTTGCTATATATATTTAGCTTTTCAGCGTTGTAGTTTATGAGTTATTTTTTTAAAAACTTGTTACCCCGTCTTGTTGCACTAAATAATTAAAAAATAAAAAAATAATGAAAAGTAAGAAGATGTTCACTCCCTCCACTGCTGACGCAAGTGGAGTTTATTTTGTTTAAAACATTAGAATTCACTCACTTGCCTTCTCTGTGGATCAACCCTGCACCACTGTGATAGTGTATGAGTTATAAATGATATTTTGAGGGTCATGATGACCACAAGCCTCATCAAAGTTTTTGGCACCGTTTCCAGGGAAGGCATGTGTTGAGTGTTCTAAGTTGTAAAAAATGTAAAAAAATTAAAAAAATGATAAAAAACAGGTTAAAAACTGCTTTGAACATAAACCTATTATTTGTGTTGTTTTTGTAAAATTTGCTTCACTGAGAACTGTTGTGTGTTTAATCTCACCTGGTTTTAGTTTAAAAATGGAAGTTAATGAAAACTGGGATCAACCGGGGCCTCATTGTGTGTGTTGTGGCCGTTATGGGAACACTTCCTGACAGTGTGTCTATAACCAACCACAACATATTGATTACATTGAAGAAACTGAAAACATTGAGTCTATTCCTGAAACCCTTGCTAAAATTGACCTGATTTATTCAAAATTGGACGCTAGGGTGAAACTAATTTACATTTGGTTAACTAAAAACCATGAAATTCAACTTAGAGATTCTCAAGAGAAAGATCAAATAGTGATATTATTAGAAAACATGCTCTTGTATTTACAAAAAAGGGTTAAAGAACAAGAATAATTTGAAGAAAATGAAAAAGAAAATGTTTTTAATAGATTTGAAAATCAATTAGAAGAGGAAAGTGATAGTGAAACTAGACAAGAAACCATTATCTTTGAAAAATATGATTCTTTTGAACTAAATCTGGAAATAACAAACTCCCTGATTCAAGATAATGACATTGAAAATCCCAAAAAATCTTTAATGACGTTTAGTTGGACAATTTTGAAGATTAATTAAAATAGATTGAAAAAGATTTCTTAGTTCTTTACATCATTCTTTCTTTTGAGAAAAATCACTGGTTTAGAAGTTCTGAGAATGAAGTCACTCAGGTTGAAGTAAAACATGAAAAAGAAAATCTGAATGTTAAAAAATATTCACCAAAAATTTCTAAAATTCTAAATAATGAGTGTGAATTTGATGTTGGGTATAGTCTAGATGAGAACATTAAACTGGAAGTTAAAGAGTCTGAAATTTTTGAACCTAAATTTATAACCACTCTTCCATTCTTTGAACCTATAAACCCATTAATATCTGAAATATGGTTTGATAATGAGGAAGAGAGAATGATTTTTTAAGAAAGACTAAATGATGAGTTTTCATTTCCCTATTGTCATAGTAGTCACTTTTCTGAAACTTTGTGCAATGAAATGGAAAGTCGTGTTAACCAACTTGAGGAGAATTTTCTTAATTTGAACATTCTAGAAACTAAACTTATTGAAACTGAATTGAAAAATTCTTCTCCTGAAATTGAATTGCAACACTCAACTGCCATGGTTTTAGAATGTGATATTTTTGAACTTGATTGGGAAGTAGATGTTGAACACACACATGAATTTGGAAGAATTTATTTGATATAAGTAGTAGATGTTCAGTGTGAGTTAACAGATGAGGATATTTTTGAAGAAATTTATAACATTGTTAGACCTGAATCTATTTGTGATAAAATAAATTCTCTCCCTTGTTTGCCACTTTCATTCTCAACTGTGAGGCGTGTTGAGCCTTCTTGTGTTATTGATAATGGTTCCTTGGGGGATTCATACTTGAGTTTCAATTTTCATAATTCATTCCAGCATTTTATTGAATCTCTTCTTGAACCTGCTAGTTAGAATTTTTCCATTTTCACCCTTGAATGTGAATCTGTTGGTGCTAAAGATAAACAAGATTGCTCTAAGAACATTTCTATACCCTTTGATGCACCTAATACCATGATTCTCCTTACTAAAAAGTTTAATAATGTCAAATATGAAATAATTATGGAAGTTGAGAGAACCATGTCCATAACTGCTAATGGGTGCTGTTTGGGGATTTTTATAAGCTATGAGAGTTTTGTTGTGTTTATCATGAGAGCCCACAATTTTCATTGTTATATTAAAAACAAATGGTCCAAACACATGTGGTGGTTCTTATTAAGGAAACCACATCCACCTAGTGACTATAGTTAGTTTCATGGTGAGTCTGGCTGGTGACTTTAAATCTATCACTACATGGGAGGCACCCCATGGTTTATCTTTGTTTTCAAGAAAAAAATTTATAATTAAATAAAGTATAACTGAAGAATTTAAAATCCGTGCTTCATGGGAGCTAACCCATACTCCTTCTTTGTTTTCATTTTTGTACTGTTTAGTGTTGAATAAAGTGTTGCTTTTTTGTCTTCCATTGGCTCTATCTATGCTGGATTTTTGTTCCTGGTTTACATGCTCTATGTTTTTAGGATGATGTTTTTGTGTCATATATTGGAGTGGAATTTCCATGTTGAAATACTCATGAAATACTAGTCATGGAAGTATCTTAATGTTAAATTTCTATTTCATAATATGCTCTTTATTACTTTAAAAAAAATATTTTGTTTGTTTGGCATGTAAAAATTATGCTATATTTGTTACTATTTTAAAAAAATTCTACTATAAGCTATTCTGCTACATATTTGATGAAAATATGATGCATATCTTGCATATACTAAAAAACCTTTTGTTTCATGTCACTAAGTTGAATTAAAAATTCTGCATGTTCCTCTTTCATACATTTGAATTCATTGATAAATATTGAAATAATCTATCATTGTATGAAATTAAGTGTGGGGGTACATTCTTGCTGGTTTTTGTGTTTTTTTTAATGTGCTTTGCTAAGGGGTGTTAGGAATTCTTGATTTAAGTGTTATTGAACATCTAATTGGATCATATTTTTTGAATTTCCTTACACCATATCCACTGTGCACC
This sequence comes from Viscum album, assembly GCA_963277665.1. NCBI lineage: Eukaryota > Viridiplantae > Streptophyta > Magnoliopsida > Santalales > Viscaceae > Viscum > Viscum album. Next base: position 1,976,687,259 of record OY728153.1, on the reverse strand, counting down.
CACAAGTTTTATGCATATGAACCTGCTGTAATTTATTCATTGTGGCAAACATAATTTTTGAACTTTAATGTGGCCTTTTTTACATGTCATAAGTCTACTAAATTGACAATCTATTTTGAACCATAACTGTCAAATTGTTCTTCTTCATATTTAGAAGTCAACTATGGGGAAAATGTTGGATATTACATGTGGGGGATTGGTTCAATTCATGATAGTGCTAAACTGTGCTTAATTTCTTAATTGAAAGCCCATCAAATCCCTACCGCAACTCAATCTTTCTTGTAAAAAATGGTTATTTTTTTCAAAATTCTTGCATAATTTTAGGTTTTACACTATACTCAATTGGGTCGTGCCTTAGGACAAGCACCTTGTTGGTAGTTAGGATTTTTTTTTATATCTGAAATTAATGATATTGAATGATTACTGAGTGATCTTGTTTAGTGATTTAATTAAGATCTTGGTTTAGGGACTATTTTTTATAATGATATGGGTGATTTTTTAGTGGAGTTATGTTCATAATCATTGGAATTGGAAGTTTGAATTGATCTTAGGGTATTCATTTTTCTTTAATTTATTAAATTAATTACCTTAATGAGCCAATGTAAATGGTTTTCATAGAAATCTTTTGAAACTGGAGTAATTTGGGCATCTGGGATCCCACAGTGAGTCTCTGAGACCCTAGATGCTTGGTGCGTTTCTGTTTACTATAAGCCTTATGTACATTTTGAATAAGTTCACTTCACAATGCTAAACATAATGATATATGGCTTGAGAAAAATTAAATAAATTTTTTAGGGTCAAAAATGAGTTCATTAATGTGAGGGGAATGATGAACTCCAAATGAGGAAGGGGTCAATTGGATTTTATGAAAGCTATTTAGGTTGTTTCATTAAGGCGATTCAAAAAAAATATTTATTTTTGGACCTTAAGATTGAGTCAAAGTACATGGTTCCTTTGGTTAAGTTTTAATTCCACATAAATTTTACCTCTTATCACTCTTGGACTTAAAACCTGATCCTGGATTGAAATTAGTCACTAATCAATATCACATATGAGGCATGACATCTTCATTGCTTGATGATTCATAGTTTTCAAGATTAACCTTTGAGTATTTGTTCAAGGCAAGATTCATATGAGAAATTCATTTTCTATAATCCTTCAGTTATGTTTTGTCCCGAATTTTTGAGTGCTGGACATCTTATAGTCTAAGCTAAATAATATACACTTTATTGTTTTTCAAAGAAAATAAAACAAGGGATTGTTTGAGGACAAACAAGCTTATGTGTTGGAGAATTTGTTGTGGCTCTATTTTTTCATAGTTTTTCCACAACTTTTTACTTAATTTTTAATGATTTAATTAATTATGTATTCACTTTATACATGATAATTGTATTTTAGTATTTATATATTTAATTTCATCAACTAATCAATTTTTGTAATTAATCGTATATTATAAGCTTTAAAATAATTAATTTATTTCTTAATTTAATTTTATAGTATAATTAATTTTTATTTAGTTTGGTATCATTGCCTACATATTTAATTATTTAACATTTATTATTCAATTAATTAGTTTGATTTCACACATAAATAATTTTCTCTTAATCTAACATTTCATGTATTAAGAAAACTAATTAATTAATATAACCTAATTAATAGATGTCTTTCAATAATTCATTATTTACTAATTTAAGGTTTTAGACAAACTAAATTTATTCAAACATTATTATTTTAAGACTTAACATAATTCAATTGTTCAGGAAGATGATAATCAATTGTATACTTTAATTAATTTAGTTTTCTATATTAGATATTTTATATAATTTACTTTGTTTTTTATTGACTAATTTAAATCCATTTTATTTTAGAAGTTAATAATAATTTAATTTATGTTTTATTTGTTTCATTCAATTTATTTATGTTTATGAGTTACTTAATTTTTCATTTGTTTTAATTAAATTTTATTATTTATTTTCAAGCAATTATTTTGTTCAGATTTTATTTAGGTTTCAATTTATTTTGCCCGTCTGTTTATTTTGAAGCGTCACGGTGTGTTTCCTTTTACGATGCCTCCACACACCATTTCCCCATTCTTACACGGTCTCACCGTGTCACTTATGCCACTGGTTCCTTGTTGTCTCAGCGATTCATTCATTTATGGTCACTATCTCACAACCCCTGCCACTGTAAACCTTTTTTTTACGGTTCCACAGAAACTTCACGCACCATTTCGTCAGACACCATTCCTCATTTCACCTCCAACAGAAACTGTTCCTTCTTCATCCTAGCAAGAAACTTTCCACATCAGAACTATGTTACAAAGCCGAGCTGGTCGCTACGAGGAATTACTGAAGGTCTATTCCTCTGGGCTTGAAGAAGGCCGAGGCGACGAATTTCTGACAGTTGGAGTTTGCTGGGAAAAGAAACACCCCCGTGATGCGCCATTGTAGAGAGGATGTTGTGAACAGATGTCTGCCACTTGTTTTGTGATATGGAGACCTGCTGCTTCTAAACAGTCACTGCCAGTTGAGGAACCGTAGCCTGATGCTGAAGGATCCACCGCTGTTGTGATGTGACTTTAAACTTTTTGTTGTCGCCAATTCTTCATATGTTCTTTCTCGTTACTTAAGGAGACGGTCTTCCATCACAAGATCTATGAAGCTGCTGAGGCAAGGCCAATCCGATGGAGCAACGAGCCGCATGAGGAGCCGAGGGTGACATTGTCGGATCTAAGAGAGAGTTGTCACGCTTCATTGAGGAGAGGAACCTCCCCCCTTTCGGTACACTGGAGAAGAAGATGGGGGAATGAATTAAATAATAATAAAAATAATAAAAATAATAAATTAAAAGTAAAAGTAAATAATTAATATGTTAATCAAATAAATATAATGTAATATATAATAATTTTAATATAAAAACTTTTATAATATTTATAAATAGATAAGTTATAAAATAAAATATAAGATAACTAAAAAGAATTTAGTATATTATATTTTAAACAAAAATGTTTCAAATGTTAAATTAATTATTAAATAAAATAAACATATTGAATCTTTAATAAATATAATAATAAAGTAATTTATTTGGATCTAATTTAAGTATCTAATTAATTATACTATCTAATTTTTAATAATACTTATGTTAACAAAATAACTTAATGAATAATAAGAAATTAAAAACATAATAATTTTATTAAAGAATTAATAATTAATTAATAAATATAATATTAATAGTTAATTTTAGTATATAATTATTATCAATTTATGTATTTATAAATTAACTTTTTTTAACCTTTTAATCTAACTTTAATTTTTTTAAATATATTTAATATATATTATTTATTTATTACCGCTTGTTTGGTTCTCTATATTGTAGGTTCATATGAAAATTGAAATCTCATCCAGATTCACTTAACTAACTTAGCGAAAGTTAGTTACATGAGAACAATTAGTGCGACGTGCTTGTCGTGGAAAAACGCACGCTTGTGGTGCTTTAGTAAAGGAATTTTCGGAGTCGGTGAAAGCGAGCAGTGATATGCAGTAGATGATGGAGGGTATAAATATAGAGATGCAATAAAATTTGATGGAGACTCTCTCAATTCATTCTACTATCACATCAGATGAGAGCAAGGACGCTCATTCTCATTCCACGAACACATCAATCCAAGAGCAGACTCTGAGGAGCAGTACTGGAGTCAAGATGGAGACCCTGGAGCCCAAATGCAGAGCATCACATAGAAAGTTCTTCCTCCTCCTTTCTTTAATCATTTTACTCTGTTTTCGGTTGTTTTCAATGCTAGTTTTCTTTATGAATATAATCTGATTGCTATCTCGAGATCTTTACGCTTTGTTGGTTTATCTGTTAAATTTATCACTTACTCTTTGGTTGACATCAGAATTAATCCACAAGATCAACTCTAATGTTATGTAAAATTGTTCACACCTTCCGATTAAAAATTTCATATTTAAAGTTCAATTGGAGAGATTTAACTTGATCATTTTTTTGTTGATGCGTTAATGTCAAAGTAGTTGGAGTTTTATGGCGAGTTTAACTTCAACAGTATTCTTTTTCAAAATTTTAACAGACGATGATCTTTATAGTGGAAAACTCTAAAAGTCATACTTTTGTTTGATGTGTCTTCTATCCAGGATGATATTTCAACCAATTTCTAAGGTGTGATTCAATTAAATTTAGTTGAGAGTTATCCTTTTAACCATCATGTTTGGAATTTCTGAGAAAACTGTTGATCTTAGCTCCTTTGTCATTGCTGTTTAATGTTAGCTTGCTATATTTCTTTAGCTTTTCAGATTTCTAGTTTAATATTTAGTTAATTTAAAAAAAAACCCGTTACCTAATCATGTTTCACTACATCATTAAAAAATAAAAAAATAATAATGAAAAGAAGGAAGATGTTAACTACCTCCACTACTGATGATAGTGGAGTTTATTTTGTTTAAAACATTAGAATTCACTCACCTGCCTTTTTGTGGATCGACCCTACACAACTGTGCTAGTGTAGGAGTTATAAATGATATTTTGAGTTCCGTGGTGACCTCAAGCCTCATCAATGAGCTCAGCATGCACAACCTTCTCATCTTGTTTCACAAAATCCTCCTCCACTTTCGTTTGTGATACATGATCAGGAAGAGCCACCGAGACCGTGTTATGTTCAACCACGCCCAGTCGTGAATGGACCTCAGTCAACTGGCCATCAGAAGTTAGTCACTCTATGCTATTTGACAGATGATCAATGAGACCTTTTCGGTACAAGTCAGTTACTGGTTCAACCAGTAGCACCATCCAAACCACCCTCCATAGAGTGACCTCCTGTCTGCAGAATTGTACGCCTGGCACGGAAGTACAATGTCCCCTAGAATATCACCAATATTCCTACAAAGAAATCTATCCTTGAGGCTCTTGACATGTAACCAGATATGCATGATTCCATTATTGAGTATTTAATAAATCCCCTCTAGTTTGAGATAGAGGTAACAACTGCAGAAGACTTCCATTCTGAGGAAATCGACCATGCAGAATGTCAGGAAATTATCTCATTCTCTGGATAAGATGAAGGCTCCTCTATAAAAGGCACATCCGCCCATTGTACATCACTTTCCATTTCAATGGTGTGGAGGTTCTCCATTGTCTTTTTGATATAGGCTCTGGGATCAAACTTATCCCAACCCGGACATTCTGAAAGATGAGACTGTCTGATGATTATCATATTCCCACTAACCTAAAAATTCAATGTTATGACAGGACAGAGTAGACTATAGTTGTAAAAAATCACCTGATGACCCATTTTAGTGGCCTAGATTTCATAACCATGTTCATGGTAGTCTCACAAGATACTTATTACCGTGATTTGATCGATAGGGAATGGCTCCACCTGTAAGTGGAAGTCCCTTCTTAATATCACCAATGCCTTAATTACTCCGTTAATGGTCGAGTAGGCGTACTCGAAGGTGATTCATCTACGTTTTCCTCATTTGAATATATCTACCTAGATTTAGACTATTAAAAGATAAAGGATGAGGATATTTAGGATAGTGAAATCGAACATGAAATAGTTGTGACCAACTGGTGGACAGACCTGGATGACGCCTAAATTTTCCAGATCCACCGATTAGAGGCCATGACCACAGATTTGGGGAAATGTTTTGTTTTATCCAGAAAGAAAGGGAAGTGCATTCCCATGTATATGTAATATCAGAATATCACCTCATATTCCTATACAAATTAGGCTTGGTTGATCTCATAGCCTCCTACTCCAATAAGGTATCAGGATGTTTGCCCTGTGGAAATGGAAATAGGTTATACCTTCTTGTTTCTCTAGGTTGGGATAAACAACCTCAAGACGACGCACCACTATTGAATTGATATCATAAAAATAGGCCACTTATGTTTAAATCTAGATGGGATCAGTTTTACAACTTTTATCTCTATAATTTTAGTAGTGCGGGAGTTCCCAAATAAGGTGTCCACCACCGCTCAGGCCAGCACCAATGTCTCCTCAGGATCTGTTGACTTAGAAGAATCGCCTCTTGTCGATGATCCCCCCAGAATGGATGAGGAATTGTACCTTGAAGACCCCCCGATATTCTAAGAGGGTGTCACTACCACATCCAATGAATTGGTACAAGTGAACCACCTTGAAAAAATGGATCTAAAGCCAATGTTGATCAGAAATCGCTATACCTGTCGAAGAGAAATTGTGATACATGGATTTCATGAAGTAGCATCATGATGTATTAACTTGGATTTACGATGAGATTTCATGTCTAGATCCTCAAGCCGTCATCCTCAATCTCTTTATTCCATAAAATCATTGAGGGTCCAAACAGCCTCCTAGAATTATGCACCCTTCTCATGATGCCATGGTTGAGGCCGAGGTTGATAAGCTCATCAGAACCAACTTCGTCAAGGAGGTCCAGAATCCCAGATGGTTATCTAATGTTGTGCATATCATGAAGAAGAATGGACAAATCATATTCTACATCAATTTTTTGTGATCTCAATCATCACTTACTGAAGGATGACTTGTCCCTTCATGTGATAAAACTGTTGATTGATGCGACCACATGGTTCCAAGATCTCTCGTTCATGGAATGGTTTTCTAGATATGATAAAATCTAAATGTCCCCTAAGGATGAAGAGTATACATCCTTCAAGGAACCAAAATGTACATTCCACTACTAGGTAATTCCATTCGGTCTAAATATTGTAGGTGTCACCTATAAGTGTTCCATGCACCGCATATTCAAGTCAATCCTTGGGACTTTGGTGAAATGCTATGTGGATGATCTGGTGGTTAAATCATTCCATTGTCAGGAAAATATCACAGATCTTGAGATAGTTTTCATCTTCCTCTATTTCAACCAACTAATGATTAACACCTTGTAGTACGTCATCAGGGTCATCTCCGAGAAGTTTCTCGGCTTTATTGTTAGATAAAGAGGCATTGAGGAGTGCTAGATTCATTTTGAGGAAACATGGATAGAAAGTTTAAGCATTTTTACTGGATCAAGAAGAAATGTTCTTATTATAAGTGGGATGAGGAGTGCTAGATTTTTTTTGAGGAAATCAAGAAGAATGTTTACAGCCTCTGGTTCTAATGTCACCCATTTCTGGAAAGTTTCGTGTCCTTTTTGTGACCGCTCTGGAATGTTCCCTCAACACCTTTCTCACTCAGATGAACAATGAAGGAATAGATAATAATTTATATTATCTTATCCAAATGATCCTCGATACATTGACCAAATACTTCTCTTTTGAGAACAGTTTTCTCACACTGGTATTCACAGTGTAGAAATTGTGAAATTACTTACAGCACTTTGAGATAAAACTAGTGTATAGAGTGGATCCACTGAAGTACATTTTGAACCACCCCATGTTAATAGGTCGTCTAGCATAGTGGGAAGCGATACTTAAATAGTTTGACACCATTTCCCCCCCCCCAAAAGTATATAAAGGCATATTTATTGGAAGAATTTCTTTCCACCTATCCAGCCCCTGCAGAATAGTCTCTGGATCTTGATTTTCTAGATGAGAAAATCCACTCAATAGATAAAGCAATTTCATGTTGGAAATTCAATTTAATGTTGCTTCCTAAAGTCAGACCATTAGAAGACTAAATGATCCCAGACTCAATAGAGTGAGCTTGGGTACCATCTTCATCACACCTGCAAAAGCTATCATGCCTTATTCATTCCAATTTTCCAAAGGTTGTACAAACAACGAGGCAAAGTACCAATCCCTCGTCACCTGTCTTGGGATTGATGTTCCCCTCTTTCATGTGAAAGGGGTATCTGAACTGGTCATCAAGAAAATCAATGGTTACTTAGTCATCATGAAGATGGAGCTCATACCATTGTTATAGCATACACACCAACTGATGGCACAGTTCCCTTCACAGCCCAGATTTACTCATGTGCCTCGATCGCAAAAGGGGAGAGATAATAGCTTGGGCAACCTGGCCACATCTCTTGTAGAGCTTGACTATGATGGTTTGATTATCCATGTGGCACATCAAATATTCATCACTTCTGTCACTTTGGAAGATGATGATATCCTGATTCTAATCCACCTTATCACTGATTCCTCCACATTAGGACCTCAAGGCCCCCCTACTGCATTGTTGGAACTAACTTCTGACTAGATTACTCCCTTTATTGATTATCTCCAACACTGTAATATCCTAGAAGAATGATCTGAGTGTGAGGAGATTTGGTGGTGCACAGTGCATTTCACCCTTCATAGTGTCCTAGTCTTGAAAAGGTCCTCTAGAGAAATGGGTTTGATGAGATTCTCTTCTGTTGCATTCAGAGAGGTGAGATTTCTCTGGTCAATAAAGAAGTTCATGCTGATTCTTGTGGGTGTCATCAGACAGGGCCGAAACTCTCTCATCAGATCCCAATATTGGGATATTTTTTCCCTCCATGATCTGTGACTATATCGAGTTTTTCAAGAGGTACACTACATGAAACATTCATGATATTTTCATGCATTGGCCACCATAACCTCTCCACACTACTAAGTACTTTTGGCCTTTTGCGGTCTAGGGACTCAATGTAATAGGACCATGTCCACCTGCTATAGCTTTCTAGTGTAGGTTCATCCTAATTGATAAGGATTTATTTTCTATGTGGGAATATGAAGTTCCGCTCAAGGAAGTCAATGTCCATTCTATCATTGTGTTTGTGAGCTCAAATATCATCTACCGATTTGGAGACCCTCAGGCCATCCTCACCGTTAACGACACCAACTATCGAGTAGCCGAATTGAAGAAATTGTACACAAAGTACAAAATCCATTCTAATCATATCTATTTCTATAATTTGAAAGAAAATTTGAAGATTGAGAAATTCATAAAAACCCTCTTTAAAATCTTCAAGAAGATGGTATGTATGAACAAGAAGAGTTGGCCAGAAAATCTCCTCAATGCTCTCTGGGCTTACCAAATGATGGATCCTAATTAAACTCGGGTTACTGCATATTCCCTAGTGTATGGAAGAGAAGAAATCCTTCCCATATAGATTCATTTACTCTCATTTCAAACTACTATCTATGATTAGCATCCACCAGGAAATGTAGCTTAAATCCATCGTGTTGAACTAGAAGCAGTCGATGGGAATAGGATTTTTTCCCTGCACAATCTAGAAAGACATCAGAACAAGATAGCTAGGGATTTCTGTAAGAAATTTCTCCTCTGATATTTCTTAAAAGGTGAAAATGTATTTTCCTTGAGAATTCCAATGATACCTAGTAGGAAGACACCAAAGCGGGATCCCAAATGGGATGGACCTTATATCATTCACAAAGTTCACCCAAATGATGCATACTCTCTGGTCACCATGGATGATGAGTGTGTTACTACTCCCACCAAGGATAAATTCCTAAATAATTATTTCCCATAAGATTATCTAACCTCATCTTCACACACGATGTTAAACTACATGACCTTTCCAGGATGAAGGATATAAAACTACCCATCACTTGTCCCGCATGACGATAAACTATAAACAGGTTTGAGTTCTACAACCTGATACTAATATCTTTTATGTACTCATCGCACAATGATGAACTATATGAAATCTTTAAGAACTACATATGGCTTGATTCTCATCCTTATTGGATACATAGAAATGCCCATACCTTTTATCTGTGTCCCAACCTCATGTCCCTCGACATGTCAGGAATTTCTTTCTCATGTTCTCACATAGGATTGTGTGGTGCGGTATGGACTATATTCCCTCATTCATGTTGCAGTATGTTTATATCCAATGGGAATCATAGCCCATTGATATTCCAACATTAACAAGAGTAGGATGAAGGGTGATGAATTCCCCAAAACCTTCGGTCACGAACATGAGCCACAGTTGGTGAAGGATGCAATTATGTCACTCATCTTGAACCTTTGTATATACTTTCTTGGGAATCCAACTCATGAAAACAAATTGATTGGAAAACCTCTTCATCATGTACAGTTCGTAGAAATAAATTCCATTAATCCAAGATACCATCATGCCACCCCCTATACATTGCATGTACTCCCTATGCTCCAATGGGCCTCACCCATTATCTACCATCTGGCCAACAACAGTTTTAAACAAATGAAAGTTGAAGCTAGTATGGTTTCCAATACTGCTATTGATCTCATTCTATTTGAGTGTAAATGGATAGATCCAGAAAATGTTCAGTAAGGATGGTCATAGACAGTCTCCTGGAGGATGAATGGTATTCAGAAATTCATGCCCACCACAATTAGCTGCAACCTACCAATAAAGAATTTGGAAGGACCCACATATCCTCCTGAGCATGCTCCCTCTAGAAATTCATACTATAATGTTGTAAAACTTGTAAAATACATGAACCCCATGATTAACCATATTCTTGGCTTCCATTATTATTTCCATCACTAGCATTCCTGGATAAACTCACATCCTCATATCCTACATTGGAAGTAACCACCTACTCAGAAATGCAGTAAGTAACCCAGTATATCGAATGTTTGGGTCCCAAATTTCATTTATGTTTAATCCCCAAGAACGTCACTCAACTAATACTAAGACCATCTAGTATGATACCGTCTTACCCCTCTGTGATGTGTTCGGGCACTACTTCCCTTATCCTGGAATTTTCATTGCCTTGTCCTGCTTCAGAAACAGACTGAACCACCAGGAATAAGATATATCATTTTGGATGTACTTGATCTACCACATCACATTAGCCAGCTCCAACATATTCCATGTCAGAATAGTGGTGTGTGTGATGTCCCCCAAAAAGTTCTCTATTAGAAGGAACTCACCTTATTGGTACCCTTCTAGGGGAATTCCCCTAATGGAATGAATATCCCACAGATTGATTCCTACCACCACGTGGTGGGGTGGAAGATATTTGTGTTAGGATACCAATGTCTAAAAAACATTATTATGAGGTCCTGCTGAAGGTATAAGTGAAACTGAGATGTCAACATACTTTCAAAATTCCCAATAAACCGCATCTCTTCCCCGAACTCTATGCATGTCTTGCGTACCTAGTACTGTCATGCCCATTCGCTCATGAAATTTCCCATAGACCTGAATTCCCATTCTTTAAAACCATTTTTTCATTTGTAATCATACTTCTAAAGGTGATCGTATAATGAGAGAGATATTCCTCAGGAACCAAATCGCTTCCTACAATAGTCCTGGTCTTCGAATTTAGGATGTAAATTTCCACGTCTTGTGTTTCCCTGGTGGGGTGATGGTTTCTCCAAATTTAGAATTGTGGAATGTGATCCTCACGTGTTATCCATGACCACAGTGTATCAGTCTCAATGAATGGAGTCAAAACCTCATCCAAAATTCGAAAATTCCATATCGGTAGATTGTTACTCAGAACACAATCCTTCTGATCTAGCATCAGCATTCCAAAAAGAATCTGATTATCGAACACAAGCCCTCTTGCATGAAACATCTAGGGGTTTTTGATCATATGTGTCCTCCTAGTATATGAAATAGATTCCCTTTCAACAATAGTTAGTTAACTGGAAATTTTCATCAATTCTTAAAAATCAATAAGTTATTTGGGTGATAGAAGGGGGTTTTAGTGTGCAAGGTAATCTACATCGTGCAAGAAATTAGCCAGGCGCGAAAGAAGACACAGCTACGCGAAAGATGTGGAGAGGGTCCAAGGAATTTCTCACAGAAAGTATTATCTTTAGTGCACGACATAAAATATCATATCATGTGAGAAATTCAATGTACAAAACATGGGCCCCCTTGGCATATTTATAGGTACAGACCGGCCCTTTCGCACGCACGGAATTGGTTTACGCGTCGAAGGACCATTTTTTTTATGCACCGATGTTCAGATGGTCTTCCTTTTAATGTGACCCTAAGAATCTATCCTTCGGGTCTCCCTTCAGCTCTGATTCTGAGGGGGCATTGGTGGTCTCCAAATTTTATATTGTTCCATGAATGGAAACTATTGAGAAAACGTAAGGCATATTTTGAATCTGTGGTCAATTTTGATATGGCCAAGGGAGGTGCACGTAAGATGTGAGGTTTGCACGCAACATTGGTAGTGGCATGAAAAATATTTTGTGCCCAATGAGACACCAAGTAGATCCTTCAGTGGTGACCGTCTGAAATCCTGACAAGTCAATGGTGAAAATGAATATTTCTCAGCATGTAAGATTCCCGTATGCACGAAATCTCTTCTACTCCCAATGCAACATCAAAAGGACTCGGGTGCACATCTCCTCTTGCATGCCACCGCTGATGTTTCTGGATATAAATATAAATAGACAGCTATCGTTCGAGGGAAATTTACAGAAGATGAGCTAACTCTCTACTATGCAAAAGACATCCCTTCCGCGACCGCGTGAAAGACATAGCCTCAAGGTACCATATCTTCCGCGATAGGTCTCCTAGGGGTCCTCTTCGGGTGGGCCAAATAAATATTGATCCACACCCATTTCCTTTACTCTAATGAAATCGCGTGCATAAGATCCCTCTTGTGCACATTTTTTTCATTGTTTCATGTATAACATGCGTGTAGGGTGTCACCTTATGCGCATCCAATCATTTGTGCACAACCACACTATCTTGCGCGCAACCTCTCATATTGCGTGCAGCCCTGAAATATTGCATGAACCCCTCCCTATGCACTCAATGTGCCTTCCTTACCCTAAGGAACAATGTATGATCCCATTTTATGCATGACAGACGTAACATGCATGAAATTCTCCCATACAGCCCAGGTTTGTACGAAGTGATTTCATGGTCCCTTGGGAAATGAATCAAGTTCTGTTACTTTGCCTCATGCTTTTTCACATAAGCACACTGATGACTGTTGCTTCTTTGCATATCCATGCTAATGTAATCCCCTTAATGGGCCACTCCACAACCCCATCTACACGCAACATTGCTAGTGCATTCCCATCACCAATGTTTAAATTACACCAGTTATGTAAGTCCGAGGGATGAGGAGTGAATCTCCATAATCTGAGCTACATGATGTTAAAATTCCAAGAATCATCATCCCCAGCATGTGACGTTAAACTGCATCCTCACCCCATGCAGTATACATGTGATTCCCCACCTCAGAAATTTTCTATTCCCACTAGTCTCCATGGGAGTGAGATATTCCTCCCATGGAATGAGATCCTCCTTGCATGGAATGACATCTACTCATGGGGAAGGGTAACCATCCTGGTGTAATCCCATAGCCTTTCTCACATAGGTAGCACCCTTTCTCCTCATCACCTCTTCTGAGCACAAATACTAGAGGAGAGTTGGGAACATGGGAATCTCGATACCGCCTCCCTCACCCTTTGGGTTTTATCACCATCGGGCCTCCATCCTGGAGTAAGTCCCAATCTCTATCTCATGGGGCCGCTAACCACACGTGATCCCGCTCTATTCATTATGGATGCACCATTAGTAACGTGATCATCAGGTCTTTGTTCCCTATTGTTTCTCACACCGAGCATGACTCGCGTGAGCTTACAAAAAGCATCAAACATGACACACTTTATGGGCCACCTTAGTCTGTAAGCCACATCCCTCATCAATCCGAACTACGTGAACATTCATCTTTGCCTATTCCCGGAAAGGTATGAAAGAATCATTTTTCAGGTTCAATCCCACCCCCCATCTGTCTAAACCACATCATGTCGGTTCACCCTCGTCTGGAAAGATGTTAAACTCCATGAATATTTTTTCCCGCATGACGTTAAACTATATGATTATGAACTACATGGTTTTTGATCCATGTCTCCTAGGAAGGGTATGTAGGAAACCTCCCTGATGTTCATCCCCAAACATCAGTAAACTTCTACATCCCCTTTGGTGGGACCCACATCCATTATCTACTCTTCAGTGATGTTAGACTAGTTCTTGTGCACTTAACCATGTGTAATACCCATTCCAAAATAATAATCATTCAACCAAGAGTGTCCCTCTTGTGATGGGCTGCTAACCACGTGTAAGCCCCAACATGTCTTTGAGTATCTGTCTCTTGTAGACACTCTGATTTTATAACCCATCCTAAACTATGAATACTTTGATTCTGTACTATGGGGATTGTAGGAGGCCTCTTTGAGGTTCAATCCCATCACTAATGTCCCATCCTGGTCTCTCCCTTGATCCTTTGTGTTTTTATAAGTTCATGCCTTAATCCAGTGGTTCCACTTCCGTCGAGTCCCATCCATGCATCCATTCTCACTAGCCACCCCCTTAGGTGTCCCATTTCCCAATGAACTACATGGACATTGACCCTTTCCCTCTTTGACAAAGGTACATAGGTAGCCTCCCTAAGGTTAAAACCCAACAGTATCATCATCTTTGCGTTAGTTCTACCCCATTTCCCCCATCCACTGCATTCGACCATCCATCACCCATCCTGTTTCTTACTCGAGCCGGCACTTCATGATGAGATCATGTCATTCATCCCATCATCGTTCCTCACAGCACCTGAGGAGTTATCCATGCATGATCCCTACACAATCCATAATCATCAAACCAATTTTGTACCTATTGTGATGGGCTATTAACCATGTGTAAGTCCCAAAGTGTGTCTAGGTTGTGGGCCTTTGTGTACACCTCGATTCATCACCCTCTCAAACTACATGAGACTTCATCCATGTCCTCTATATGGGGTACGTAGGAGGCCTCCATGGTGTTCAATACCAATCAATGTTAAACCTTGGTGTCCCCCTTATAGGGACCCAAGCATCCTAGGGTCCTTCATTGGATGTTTTGATCCGCCATCTGAACCCCTCCCATCAGTGTTCTGATCAGTCTGATCCATCTTTTCTAGACGTTAATCTCATGAGATACCCCATTTTAATCATGGTAATATGAGAAAAACCTTGAGGATATTCCTATTTTAACACCCCCATATTTCATATTATGTTATCTCTTAAAGTAATTCAATAGCTTGCACTACACACAACACTGAGTTCGAGGACACCACGACTAAAAAACTAGCCATTCAAAAAGAAGTTATGAATTTTATTAACTTTATTTTTAATTTTATATACTACATATAAATTTAACATCCATATTATGTGTTTATTTGACATAATATAATAACAAATTAAATTTTTCAGATAAAATAATTATTTTTCCAAAAATGAAAATTTACCACCTTTTAATGGAGAAACCTTTTTAAATCCAATATTTGACCTTTTTATAAATTAAATTGGAGAAAATAAACTTATTCTTTAAAATATGGACATAAAAAGTTAGTTTGGAGAAAATTTTGGTGTTTTTCCGATAACTTTCATATTTTGATGAATAGTGAAAGATACTAAATTTTAATTGAAAACAAATTTTTTAATCAAATTATATTATAGTGTTAAATTATACATTTGAATGGTTTTAAATTATTATTAGATTATATTTTTATCATTTAATCCAATATTGTTCATTGGAAATAATTTCACATTTAAATTAGTCATAAACAACTATCAATCTTTTGATAGTTTTTACTTCCCAAAAACCGGCTTTCCGGTTTTGAAAAGGGGATTTAATTTTAAATTAATTAGTGAAAACCCTATGTTTATAATTTGATAAAATAGACATAATTTTTGAATTTTTAATATCAAAATTATCTTTGGGTGAATTTTTTGTATTTTTTTGAAAACTTTCAATTTTTTTTATGAATAGTGAAAAACGTTGTGTTATTGTTTAAAACCGACATTTATTTAAATAATTATTATTTTTAAATAAATTAATATTAAAGTAAAAATAGATACATAATACTTATATTATTCCAATTTAATTCATTGGAATCTTTTTATAATAATATTATATATATATATATATAATTTTATTAAACTTTTTACCGTTTTTCACCCACCTTCTATGCACATTTTCCAATTTGCATAAAATCTAATTTTACCCCTTCTATGAATTTAATTTCAAAAATAGGAGAGACACAGTTGACACCAGTATGTAAAATGTTGTTCAATATGATGAAAATAATTTTTGGTGAATAGTAACTTTTAAATTTATTTACCACGATTAAAAGTAAATAGAGTGATTAAAGATAAAAATGATATTATAATTACCCTAACACATGTCCTAATTCTCTTGGATAAGTGTATTTAGACCAAAATCAAACATAGGAATAAAATATGATCATTTTGGTCCACATGGATTAGATTAATACATTTATTATTATTTTATATAAAGAAGAGTTTAATGTGTTACATTCAATGTTTAATATCTAATCCACTTTTAATATAGGGTTATACATAAGATAAATTATACTATAAATATTTATTAGAAAGCTAAACAGATTCCATACATCATGGTATTTTATTTAAAAAAATTGACATTAAAAAATTAAAATTATTTATGACACAATGATGATGCAATAATTACCTTATTAATGAAAGATTAAAATAATTGGTATTATAAATATCCAAATAAATGTAAATTTAGACCTTTGATGCATTTCACAAATTTTATAGGATAATATAAAATTATATAGTTTATTTAATTTATTTTTTTTGAAGTAATCATGTTTTTTTTACTTTCACAAAAACCAAATATTAAATAGTGTCAAATCTCACATAAATATGTTTTTAAAACAAATACTATTTTATTAAATAATATAATATTCCAAAAACTCTAATGTTTGGCCAAAGGACTTATATAATTATATATATGTGTATTTAATTAACCACTTGAGTTTATATTGGAATTTTATAGTATGTTTTTTGACCACGTAATATAAAATTACAAGAAGGCATTGTAAAAGTTAAACTATTTAACTAAGATTTAAATCTAAAAGATAAGGTTAATATGATGTCCTAAGCATGACTAAAACCTATTGGTTGAGAGGGTTTATACCCAAACACACCTTATCCTAGAAATTAATCTATTTTGAGACATTATAAATCGAATATGATTGTATAATAAATTAATATTTTAAGCTTTTCCTAAAGTGACCCTCACCTCTCTTATAAAAGGGCACTTCCCCTTATCATAATCTCACCCCTTCAAAGAGATTTGAATTGGCAAAACCAAGGTTAAATATCCTCCCAACCACCATCAATTCATCTTATAGGCTGTACTCTGATCATAAATCCATCCTACAGAGCCCTTTGGATCAAATCCAAAGGAAGAACCCGAAGAATTGGTAATTACATAATCACCACTTTAAAAGTTATTTTCTTCGTCCCCTTCCACTTTCATTGTTGTTTCCTTAAAAAACAGTAACTCAAGTACCTTTTACATAATTTGATGTTATTATAAATATGGCACGATCATATTCATTATTCTATCCATCATATGAATGAAAAAGTCACCATATGTGTGTACGTACGGCTTACCATCTCCACATCGTGGTGTACTTTGTTATTCAACACTTAATTATTTGGATGGGTATAATAATGATTATATTTTATGTAAATAAAAAATTTAATATATATTATGTATATTTGACATACAATATAATTACATATGATTTTACCATCAATAGAATGGTATTGTCGCTCGTGCGTTCCTAAGGATTACAGTCTCCATGAACGTGATGAGATTCATTCCCCATCATAACCATTAAAGAATAATTTTCATTTTATGATTAAAAATAATTTTTAATAACTTAATATCATCAGGATATAAATCAAATACATCATATCCATAACAAACATGACATACATAACAAAAAATATAATGGAAAATGAATCAGTTAACACACGAAACAATGATACTTCTGAAATATTATTAACAAAAAAATTATAAGGGTAAATTTTAAAATCTCTTTATTATCTGAGATTGTTTATACGTGAGTATCTATTGGGACCTCTTTATCATCAACATCCAAGATTCTTAAAAATGTATTTCAAAACATTTTTACTATTTACTAGAATATGGTTAAAAGTAATTTATACCCTTTTTGACTTTTTATAAAATGTTTTGAATGGTATTTTTATGTCTTTTTCCCAACAAGGTACTTTATGACATGTTCAAAAAATTAGGGTAAGGTTTTTTTAAACATATACGGCGTGTGTGGCTATTTTAAACCATTATAACACCTTTAAAACTTCCCATACAAGATTATAAATAATATTTTCAAAATAAATGTTTTATATTATAATTATGTGAAGTATAAATGATTTCAAAATAGAAATAGATATTTCTCTCAAATAGTTTTAAATTCATCTATTTCAATATACTTTAATTGATTTTACACTTTTTTAATTTGATTTATTATGATACAATCTTCCATATTGTATTGAAGGTTTTGTGATATGTTTGAATTGGGATGTGTTAATTTTTCATAGTTTATGTTTAAAGTATTTACATTTCTTATGAATTTTTTAATGCGAGTTTTTATGTTATGTTTCAAACTTTTCATATGAGGAATGTATTGGACTTAGTAAGTGATGGGTTGAAATCGCAATAGCTCCTTGATGCATCGGTAGGTCTCAGGAGACAACCTAGTTTCTTGAAATAAGGCCTTGAAAAAATCTTATTTTTAATCGTGGAATGAGGCCTCGATTATGTGGTTATGATGACTGGCATTATGCATTCAATCATTATGAAATTAACTATTGAAATTACATGCAATTATTTGACTAGTAGAATATCCATCTAAATAAGTAAATAACATTATTTGATTTATATTCCATATTATACTGAATTTAATGTTTAAAAGTCTTGTGTTTTAGACTTATACATTGTCGTAAATGTTTATGCTTATTTATGATAGTTTATGCTATATTGTTACCCTTACTGAGCATCAAAGCTCATCTATTTCTATGTTTTATTTTTCTCAGGTTATGAAGAAGTATATTATGACTGACTTGTATGCATAAGCTATGGGATATGAGTGTTTTTAATGAATACACAAAGATGTTTTTTTTCATTTCATAATCTAATTTAAAACTTATGTATTTATCTAGTAATTCCAAGGATACTAAATGAATCTATATTTCAGGACATGATCCCTTGTGATCAGGCCAATGTTATGTAATAATGCACTAACTATGGGTAACTAGGGTTGGGGCATTACAGTTTGTATCAGAGTAAGTTTAGTACAAGCCTTGGAAACTATACTTACAAAAACGCTGATTAGGGAACATTACCCTAAGATAGACTTTGAGGATTAGTATAGAATAACATCCATAAACTTTGGAAATGTTGGGATTTTTTTAATTTTCTAATAAATACATCCATGTCTGGATACAAGAAGGTTGACTCAGCTCTGGAACAGATGTACCTAGGAGTGAAAACTCCGACAAGGAGTTTCAGGCTTGAACCGGGGTATCTTGGTACATGACAACGGGCCTTGATGCAATCATGGATATGAAACTCTTGGGGGATATTCCTAGGATAATTCAAATTTTATTTACAACCCATTATGAAGTATTTATGAGTAAATAGCTCCTCAAAGAAATTTTTTTATGACTATGGATTATATGCATAAACTATTGAAGTTTTGTTACGTATTTTACAAGTTTGTAATTATGCACTGAGATGCATAAACTAACCTAGTGTATTCCATTGTTTAGTAATGGTTCCCAGTAGAAGGAATGAGAACTCTAGTAATACCTTTGATCCAAAAAGTAAGAAGGATCATATCATTCATGGTCTTAAGCCAAACTATAGACGGGAAATAGTCTCCCACTTATTCTCATCATATTGAGAAATAGTATCATGTGTTAATAATAAAATTAAATAATTATCTGTGTCCTATGTATTTGAGGGGAAGCTAGAGAAAAAAAGGATGGTAGAGAGAATGATGGATAAAGGGAAGAAGGGAAAGATGGATTTTCCCATATGTGATAACTATGGAAAGAATCACATTAGTAAATGATTGAAGGAAATGAGAGTTTGTTATAAGTGAGGAGAAAAATGACAAAAAGTATGTGATTTTAGGGGTTAGAAAAATGTTTCAAATATACAATGCTTCATCTTCAAGGTGTTGGGACACTATGTAAATCAATGCCCTAATCATCAGAGTATACCCCAAATGATTCTATTGGATAATAATCAAGTTATGATACTACCGCAGATGAAGAGAAATAATTAGTGTTCTTATATTTTTATTAATAAGTTATTTCATTTGAGTGTTGTATCAATGATGTACTGATTATATTAATTATGGAAATTAATATGGATTGTACTGCAGTACTATTTCATTGAGGATTTGAAATTATACGATACCAAGAAAAGAGATGCAACATCAAGTTAATATTTTTTTGGAAAATACATGGTTGAAGGAAAGATAAAACATAATATTGTCCTGATACTGAGGTGGTGATTTTTGAATATTATATGGTTTATTTGGATAAATTATATTGGATATTCTTGACTACCTTGGTACTAATTAATGGTTTATTTATTCCATCATTGTTGGAGTATTCAAAATGTTTGGATATAAGGAATAAATCTAGTATTCGATAAGAATAAGGGATAATAAATGTAATTGATAATGTTTAATGGTAATTTACAGTGTTACTATGTTTTATGAGAATACATGATAAAGTTACTCACATGTTATTATGTGGGAAAAGGAGATCTTCATAATGTTATGTTGACCTTCCTTATAAATTTCTGGACTATGAGTTTGGAAACAAGTATTTTGGATAAGTCTAAAGGTTGAAATGGATAAAGTTGGACATTGGATACTATGTTTTAATGTTAAAACATTATTGAATTTTATTTTTGAATTTTCTTTATAAAAAGGACAACCCGAAGGTTGGGAGACAACATGTCCCATCTGGCAGGGCTGCGAGACTTGAACCCACAACCGAAGGGTGACAAGGGTGCATCACCTACCACTGTCCAACATGATGTATTGGTTTGTATATTGTATTTGTTTTAAAATAATCCGATATATTAATTATAAATTCATTTTTTTTGAATCCCTATATGATTAGGATAAATAGAATATTTTCGAGTTCTATTATCTTTTGGAGTAAAAGATGAGTTTGTGGTAGAAATTCGTTAAAGTATGGAACTCAACTTATAAAGTATTTTTTTTCTTATTATATGAAGAAATTAATTCATAAAAATTATGGAAATGATCTCAAAACCAAAAATAAGTTATCATAATCCATTAGGTTTTGATGAACCAATAATATTTTAAGTCATCATAGATTTATGGCTTTGAGGCCCTCAATTTTATATTTATTGTTCACTTGTTTGTGATTGATGACCTCAATAACTCCCTATAAATATATATGTTTTTCCACCCATTATGTGTCTCAAATTTCTACTGACGTTCACTTGTTCAAAATCCTAATTTGGTGGTAACTTTTTCATTTCCCTTTCCCTCTTATTAATACTAAATTTTATTAACCCTATTTCCGAGGTGGTTTTTCGACAAGGATATTTTCTATTTTTAACATTCAATTTTTGAAGAACAATATCAAATTGCGAGGACACAATTTATTTAAGGATGGTATAATGTAACACCACCGGATTTCATAGAACGTTATCTCTTTAAAGTAATTCAATAGCTTGTGTTACATTCATCATCGAGTTCGAGCACACCATGACTTACCAAAATAGTTGTTCAAAAAGTAGTTATGAATATTATTAACTACATTTTGAATTTTATATAAGCCATATAATTTTAAAATCCATATTATGTTTTTATTAGACATAATATCAGAACAAATTCAATTTTTCAGATAAAATATGTATTTTTAAGAAAATGAAATTTTAAAACATTTTAATGGGGAACCCTTTTTAAATCCGATATTTGAAACTTTTATATATTAAATTTGACAAAATAAACTTCCTCTTTAGAATAGGGACGTAAAAATTTATTTAGTATTAATTTTTTGTGTTTTTCTGATAAATTTCATAATTTGATGAATATTGCAAGATACTAAATTTTAATTGAAAACAAATTTTTTAATCAAAATAATTTACAGTGTTAAATTATAAATTATAATGGTTTTTAAGTATAATTATATTATATTGTTATCATTTAATCCAATATTGGTAATTAGAAGTAATTTCACATTTAAATTGGACATAAACACATATCAATATTTTGAATGTTTCTACTTCTCAAAAATCTGCTTTCTAGTTTTAACAATGGGAAATCATTTTAAATTAATTAATGCTACTCCTATGTTTTTAATTTGGTAAAATATACATCATTTTTTTTATTGTGAATATCAAAATTATCTTTGGGTGAATATTTGGTATTTTCCAGAAAACTATCAATTTTTTATGAATAGTGGAAAACATTGTGTTATTGTTTAAAGTCGACTTTTATTTAAATAATAATTATTTTTACATAAATTATTTTAATGTCCAAATAGATACATAATACCAATATTAGTCTAATTTAATTCATTGGATTCATTTTATAATAAGATTAGATATATAATATTTTATTGAAATTTTTAACGTCTTTGATCCACCTTCTAAGCACATTTTCTAATTTGCATAAAACTTAGTTTTACCACTTATATGAATTAAATTTCAAAAAACTGAGAGACATGGTTGAAATCCGTAAGTAATATGTGGTTCAATATAATGAAAATAATTTTTGGTGAATATTAACTTTTGAATTTTATTTACCAGGCTTAAAAGTAAATAGGGTAATTAAAGGTAAAAATGAAATTATAATTAACCTAACACATGTCCTAATTCTATTGGATAAGTTTATTTAGACCATTATGAAAATTAGTAATAAAATATTATTCTTTTGGTCTACTTGGATTAGATTAGGACATTTATTATTATTTTATTTAAAGAAGAGTTAAAAGTGTTAAATTCAATGTTAAATAACTAAACCATTTTTAATATATGGTTATACATAAGATAAATTAAAATATAAATATTCATTATTAAGATAATATTATTTAATACATCATGGTATTTTATTTATAATTTTTATACATTAATTAATTTAAATTATATATGACACAATGATGATGTAGTAATTACCATATTAATGAAAGACTAAAATAATTGATATTATAAATATCAAAATAAATGTAAATTGCGAATTTTGAGGCATTTCAAGAATTTTATATGTTAATATGAAATTTTAGGGTTGATTTAATTGATTTTTTTGAAGTAATCAATCTTTTTTGACTTTCACAAAAACCAAAAACTAAATAGTATCAAAATTGACATAAATGACTTTTTAAAAAAATACTATATTATTAAATGATATAATATTTCTAAAAATATAAGGTTAGGCCAAAAGACATATATAATGATATATATGTCATTAATTTACCATTTGAGGTTATCTTGCCATTTTATTTTATGTTTATTAACCATTTAATTTAAAAATACCAGAAGACATTGTAAGAGTTAAATTATTTAACAAAGTGTTAAATCTAAAAGATAAGGTTAATATGGTGATTTAAAATTCTCTAAAACCAATTGGTGGAAAGGATTTCAACACATATCCACTGTATCCTTGAAATAAATCAATTTGGAGACATTATAAACCGAATAAGATTTTATAATATATTCATATTTCAATATTTTCCTAAAGTGACCCTCAACTCTCTTATAAAAGGGCACTTCCCCTTCTCTTAATTTCACACCTCCAAAGCAATTTTGCTCGGCCAAACCCTTCTCAAATATTCTCCCAACTACCCTAAATAAAATCTAGAGGTCCTAAGTTTATCATAAAGCCAACCTAAGGATCCCCTTTGATCAAATCAAAAGGGGAACCTAAAATATAGGTAATTGTTTCATCACCTCTTTCAAAGTTCATTTCTTCTTCCACATCCTCTTTCTTTGTTTTTTACCTAACAAAATAATAAATCCATTATATTTTACATACTATGAAGTTATTATAAATATGGTATGACCATATTCATTATTCTATTCATCCTATGAATGACAAAGTCACCATACGTGCATACATATGGCTTAACATCTCTACGTTATGGTGTTGTTTATTATTCAACAATTCATTATTTGGATGGGTATAATAATGACTATAATTTATGTAAATAACAAATTTAACATTTTAATGATTCTTTATATAGTATATAACATCCAGTTTCATATTTTTTTCACCATTAATAGAATGGTATTGTCGCCCATGCGTATGTACGGATTACCGTCCCACTGAACGTGATGAGATTCATTCCCAATCATAACCATTCAAGAATAATTTTCATTTTATGATTAAAAATTATGTTTAAGAACTTAATATAATTCTGGATATTAATAAAATACATTCTATCCCTAAAAAACATGACTTATGTAACAAAACATATAAAGGAAAATGAATCAATTAACTCCTGAAACAATGATACTAGTTAAATATTATTAAGAAATCAATATTATAATATCATATATGATATCATATTTATGTATGTGGTTCTTGTATAATTTAATAATAGCGATTTAGATATTATACAGGAGGTCAACATACCATCTAACATGGAAAAGTACAAGGTAATGAATAATTTTACAATCTCAATATTATTCAAAGTTGTTTATACATGAGTATCTACTGAGACATCTTTATCATCCACATCCGTGTTTCTTAAAAATATATTTCAAATCTTTTTTACTATTTCCTATAATATGGGTTAAAGTAATTTATACCCTTTTTTACTTTTTATATAAAATTTTGAATGGAATATTTTCGTTTTTTTCTATACAAGGAACTTAATGACCTTTTCGAAAAATTAAGTTAAGGATATTTTTTTAACTTATACGACAGGAGCAGCTATTTTCTACCGTTATAACACCTTTGAAGCTTCCCTTACAATATTATAAGAATATTTTAAATATAAATGTTTTCTAATATAATTATGTGACTTTTAAATGATTTCAATATTGAAAGAGATATTTCACTCAAATAGTTTTGATTTTATCTCTATCGACATCCTTTGATGGATTTTAAACTTGTTTGAATTTGATTTAATATGATAAAATCTTCCATATTATATTGAAGTTTTTGTGATATGTTTGACTATGGATGTGTTTTTTTATTGTATAATGGTAAAATTATTAACATTTCATATGCTAGTTTTAATATGAATGTTTATGTTATTTTTCAACCTTTTCATATTAAGAATGCATTGGACTTAGTAAGTTATGGATGTAGCCCACTACAACTCCTCAATGCATCGGTATGTCTCATGAGACAAACTAGTGTTTCGGCACATGGCCTTGAAAAATCTTATTTTTAGTCTTGGAACGAGGCCTTAACTATGTGGTTATGATGTCCGGAATTATGCATTCTATCATTATGAAATTAACTATTGATATTACATGTGATTATTCGACTAGTATAATATCCATGTGAATAAGTAAATGGAATTAATTGATTTATCTTTTCCATATTCTTCTGAAGTTTAAGTTTAAAAGGCTTCTATTTTAGAATTATACATTGCTGTAACTATTTATGATTATTTATGATTGCTTCTGATATATTGTTATCCTTAAGGACAGTCTGAGCTCACCCATTTCTATGATTTATTTTTCCTAGGATTTGAAGAATTATATTGTGACTGACTTTTAGGGATAAGCTAAGGGATATGAGTGTTTTCAAATGAGACACAATGATGTTGTTTTTTCATTTCATAATGTAATTTAAAACTTATATATGTATCTAGTACTTCCAAGGTTAGTAAACTAATTGGTCTTTCAGGACTTGATCCCTTGTGATCATGCTAATGTTATGTAATAATGCACCGACTCTGGGTAACAAGATTCGGGGCATTACACCTATGCAATATAATTCACCACAATTGACTTGGGATGCCTCAGGATTCCACTCCATTGAGAAGCCCTATCATAAGGGGAAGAAACATAGGTTTACCAGTGTTTCAGCATTCAGACCCCCCAACAATGTCCAACGTGACTACTCCAATGACCAAAGGATGCTTCCTTGTCTTGACCCCATGGAAATTATATACATAAGGATTGCAATTAAATGGTTTCTACAAACATTTTGGATTAGGAATGAGATTGAAAAAACAATGAATCAAATCTTTGAGTGAGACCCAGACTGGGTGATGAATTCTGAGGAGGACTCCACTAAAGGAGAGACCGACATCCCATCATCCCATTTTTATCATGGAGAAAATGCCCCTAAATAAATGATGGATCCCACCCACCTTTGAGAAGAAGAAATGTGGGGGGAAACCCAACATCTCGCGGCATGACAGTGTGTTCCACGAAAAAAGCATCAGAAACAACCTCATATGTCCCTTTATGCTTTGATGATAGTATACTTGAACCTGTAAATCAACAGTAATCCCTATTATATTTGTATCATATCCTTTCTCTTGAACTAAATGTCTCCAAGACCCAAGTTTACCCAATCCCCATCTCTTGATTAACGCATAATAGAATAACCTTGGACTATTTGACTATATATCATCCCTTGTTTCCATAATATTATGGCATAAGTTAACTGAACTAAAATTGCAGGCACCATAATTCATAAGCTTGGGTCAGACCTGTGTAGAGTATCCATTTCCCTGATTCTTTGGAAATTCTAACATGAAATACCCCTTTTGTATTCAGGTAATTTCTCCACCAATCAAACATTGTGCTTAATAAAATATCAATCTCTATAAAAATTCATCATCTTTTAGTGATAGAATGTAAGCAGGTTTTTGAGAAACAATACCTCACTATGTTGAACATTTACCAATTTCCCTTTCATAAAGTCACCCACATAACATGCCAGTCATCCTAAGGATACCATTATTAACTATTCAATATGTTCCCTAGTAGTACTTTGATAAAACAACCCCAATAACTAGTTTTTGAAGAAATTTTAACTTCATTCATGGGATATACCTCTTCTAATACAACTATCCCTTTTTTCCATGTCATTCTTCAGATACAGAAATCCCCAAAACATATCTTATAACTATATCCATCCATACCTGAATATAATATCAAATTTCAAGAAAAATTATCAATAATGGGGAAAAACATCAAAACTTTGGTCAAAGATAAAGACCTTAAATTAAAATCCACCAATTTACTTTTTATATTAATTCAAACGTCACAGCCCCTAATGTCCTTGTTTTATGAATTTAAATTACATATCCCCCAATGTCCTTGCAGCATGAATTTAAACTGAAGAGCATAAATTCTTTACTGCTTGAATTTTGACTACATAGCCAAAGGTCCTTGCTTCATAACTTTAAACTGCATAGCATGAGGTCTTTTTTCATGACTTTAAACTACACAACATAATTTCCATGCTTCATGACATTAAACTGAATATCATTGTATAATAAAGCCTCATTATGAAAACAATTACCCTCTTTTGTACATAAAATTTGTATAGGAGTGGCGTCCTATTCATCTCCTTTATTGGATCGAATGATTCCTTTATTGTCAGGCGTATTTCCTTAGAAAGGCCTCCAACTTTGGTCTTGATACATATAAATCATATTTTTTTCATTAGTAAAAGAATATTAGAATTCTTGAAAACATCTTTCGCTGACTAATAAGTCTGTTCCCTAGTTTTCCATTCATGAGTGTCCCACAAAAATGTCCTTTCATCCAAAGGATACCACTACATGACTATACAGTACATGTCCCAATCGTCCTTGAAAAAACCATCCCTTATAATAGGTTTTTTCCAGTAGAGTTAGCTTCATTCTTATTATAGACCTTATCTCTTAATTGATACCATGTTTTATATTTGGATAACAAAAAGTTGCCTCAAGATTCTCCTTGGAAGTATCTAAATAATGTCGGATCATTCCTAGACATCCAACCTTGTTTGGGTTATAATTTAAAAATTCATGGGCAAAGATATTCGACCTAAAACATTTAATTTTTTATCAGACATTAATGACATTAAACTACCCATTAAAAGAGACATATTACTCCCTCGGATAAAAACACACAAATGTAACTCTATACCAAATTCTTGTCTCTGTTCACTAGACCAGTACTATGTATGGTTTAAGAAATATTGAGCAATAAAATGTTAAAAAGGATCAAATATTTTTAGTCTGAAAACTCAATAATAAAAAGGGAATCCTAAACAAAATTAAAACCTCACATGCTAATTCTCTTCCATATTGTTCTTAGAAATGAAATTAGGGTGATATGAAAAAATACACAAAGTTTATAGGGTTATCCATTCGTCCCTAGTAACAATTGATATTTTCTAACTAGGCTCCCTAGATTAGGTAAATTTATTGAGCACCCACATCCCTATCATTGTAATTATGATTAGATGATATGAAAATTTAATGATGTGAAGATCATCTTTGACAATATGATTACAGGAAGAAAGAAGTGATGAAGAAATATATGTTTGAAAACAAAATTCTTTTTCATTTATGGAGAAAAATTAGGGAAACCTCCACAAAATGCAGTATCCCTATTTTATACTGAAAATGGATTTTGAGATATTTATTCATCTATTGAATAGCCTCATGAACCCCATAATCTTCTAGTTAAAGTACAGTCAACCGATCAACTTCAGTCTCCTCGACCTAATGAAGTGTTTCCATGGAAGTCACAACAGTTGTAGTCTATTCTTCTTTGGATTCTCCTAATGAATAGTGAAGTTGGTGGAGTTCCCCTTGAGTAGTTGTTAATTCTTGATTAAGGTGTACAACTTCAAAAGTCTTCTCCTTGATTTTATGTGGGAATATTTCTTGTTCAGTGCAATTATTGGTCTCCAGATCAGATAGTTCATCATGATAGTTGTCAATGTTGATGATCAGTTTGGGCTTGATGAGTTATTTTCAAAGCTTATACTCTTTCTCTCGCCTATAAATAGTCTCATCTGCCACATCATGAACTAGACGATAATTGAATCCACAAAATCCAACCTTTCTAAATAGAGTTAAAAGATGTGGGATTCGTGAAGGCAGTTCCTCAAGGGCCACCTCAGAGACTATCTTCCAAATATCTCACCAATCCTTGTAATGTGAAATTTGGATAGGGTTCTAAAAATTCGTATCCAACTCAAATTACCTATCATAAGGAGTAATTTACTTGGGGATTAATTCACTAAAATATGTGTGATGTTTTCTTCCTCCTGAACAGTGTCTGCCTTTCCATTTGATGTTGGTTGAGCTGATGAAAATGCGTCTCCCTTAGACTCATCCAAGAAAGCTGATAATCCTATACGATGAATTAAAATCATTATTAACATCAAAATAATATTATTATTGGGGATAGTCACAATAGTCTATCATCCTTACACAACAACATGTCAGTATCTTGAGAATATTCCTCCCCAGAATTCCTAGCCTTGATAGTTTGGGTTGGTACTTCTTATTGAGGGGAAATCCCATGGGTCTACCCAGGATCTCGAATTTGAGACTTAGAGAGGATTACCATTTGAAGGTCTACCTAAGATGGTTCTCCCTCAATAGTTGGATTGAGAGTTATTTATAAATCTTTTCCATGCACCATCACTATAATAGTTTCGGTGGATTAAGTTTTGCATTCCAACCTATCAGGATTGGATAATCAAGAATGAGAAGATTCATTGGACAGAAAATTAATACCCACATCCATTTGGTTATATATATAGTGCCCCAAATTCTTATAATGTTTTAGGAATAATAGTATGTTACAATATTTAATCAAAATACATTCCAAGACTCATCTTGGATTCTATTAGAATCCCAAGACCCATGTTAATCTCACTTATGGGAACACTTGGAGTGGATTGTTCATGACCCCCCTCTAATGACTTGGGAACCCAAACAGCCTCCTCGGTGGAACCTGAAAGGTTAGAATTAGTCATTGTGGGATTTTTTGATTCATGATACATACATTAAAGATTACATAAATGGATATTATTCATTTATTTATATCTTCTCGTGAAGCACTTTTCATATAACAGGTGTGTTGGTGCCAAAATTCGGGACAAAGAGAAGGCCCAAAGACAGCCCCACAGACTACCTCACGAAGTAATTTCGCAGAGTCCACCTAGTACTGCGGCCGCCGCTAAGCAAAGAAGGCGGGAGGCTCTGCAAACTCATTTGACATTCGTGAGCTCAACGCGAAGAAAAAGAGGAGGGATGCTCTGAGAAAGTATTTGACGTTCGCGAGCCCACCGTGAAGCAAAGGAGGCGAGACGCTCTGCGATCCCATTTGACGTTCACGAGCCTGCCGTGAAGCCACCAAGCCCCTCTTAACATCGTGTGAGATCCGCTCTGCGGCACCTCATGCCTATAAATATCGATCTCCCCCTGAGATCTTGGGACGGACAATCTGACCTTTCAACTTCCCAGCTCCCGCATCACGAAACAGTCTTTCTCTCAGTGAACCAAGAGATGTGTGAGGTACTTCTACTTCTCGAAGTGCCTCCCCATTGTCTTGTTTTGATCCCCTATTTCGAGAGGTATTCCCTTCGTGAAGCCTAAGGGATTTCGCGAAGGAAGGGGATCCCCAAGGGGACCCGAGTCATCGCAGAGCGTTTATGCTTCGTGAAACACCCTTCATTAACACATGATCCACATGCTAAGGTAGGGTCACTATACTTTTGGAAGCACATTGCTTCCCGACACCTTTCTTCGTGAGGTACCTTTGCTCCGCGAGGATGTGTTCCGAGAATCCCCTTCCACTTCGCAAAGCACCTCCCATTTTCACCTCCAACCCATGCTAAGGTTGAGGTGCCCTACTTCGCGAAGCACACCCCTTTACAAGTTCCCTCTGCCATACGGAGCAACAGATCTCCACAAGGCCCTTGCCTATGGACTCCTATGCTTGGAAAATCCTTTTCCCGTGTGACCCTCCATGTTTTCATGATGTGACTTCAATGTCCCCTGGACGATACCGCATGTTTAATTGACTCGCCTAATTCTTCTTCGCATAGGCACACTATGGTTATTTCTTCTTCGCATAGCTATGATAACGTGTACCCCTCGATGGATCGCTCCACGACACCCCCTAAGTACGGCCTTGTCGATGACTTCCCTCCCACAAGGAGTTGAGGGTACCAGTTATGTAAGCCCATGGGGTTCAGATAAATCCTACTTTGTTCGAGCTGCCAGAAGTTAAACTGCCAAGCACCATCATCCTAGACACATGATGTTAAACTGTGACCTGGACCTATTCCTTGTGCGCAGGGACCCCCCACCTTGGACATTCTCCACACCCACTCATCTCCACGAGGATGGAATCACCCCTCACATGGGATGATATCCTTTTTCTTGGATTGGCGTTTGTTCGTGGGTAAGGGCAGCCACCTTGGTGTAAGCCCATGGCTTTGCTTGCAGGAGGAACCACCCCTGATCCACCTCAATTCCTCGATGTCGAGGCCAGTGAAGGGCATGGTGGGGAACATGGCTCCAATTTTCTTCTCTCCCAAACCCCTCTCCCACTGCGTTTTGTCGCCATAGAGCCTCCATCTCGGAGTAAGTCCCAATCTGTCTCTCCCTAGGCTGTTCCACGCATAAGCCCCACTCCACAACCCACAGACGCACCTTTCACGACGTGGTCGTCAGGTATCTTCCACCTCTTGTCTCTCACACCAAGCATGTCTCATGTGGGTTTAGAGTAAGCATCGACCAAGACAACACCCCATCCCACATGATGTTAAACTGTACACTCAAACTACAAGGACTTTGATCCATGTCAAGGCATGGTACATAGGAAGCCTCAAAGAGGTTCAAGCCCAACACCCATCGGACCCCCGATCCATCTTCACGTCTCTTCACTGACACCCCTCACCCGAATTATGAGGACATTGATCCATGTCAAGGCATGGTACGTAGGAAGCCTCCACGAGGTTCAATCCCACCACCTGGTTGTTCGGACCATCAGTTCCCCACCACCTTGGGCCGTTCCACACGTATTCCCGACTCCACATCCCACAGACGCACCTTTCGCGATGGGGTAGTTAGGTCTCTTACACCTCTTGTTTCTCCCATGGTATTAGAGTAAGCATCGACCATGACAACACCACCATCCTGCATGACGTTAAACTATACACCTGAATTATGAGTACTTTGATCCATGTCAAGGCAAGGTTCGTTGGAAGCCTCCATGAGGTTCAAGCCCAACACCCATCGGACCCCCAGTCCATATTCACATTGGTTTACTGACATTCCCCACCCGAACAATGAGGAATTTGATCCATGTCAAGGAATGGTATGTAGGAAGCCTCACGAGGTTCAAGCCCATCATCCATCAGACCATCAGTCAATCTTCACGTCGGTTCTCCAACACACGCCATCCTGAACTACGGGCTCTTTGATCCATGTCAAGGCATGGTACGTAGAAAGCCTCCCTGAGGTTCAAACCCACCACCACCAGGTCTTTCCAACCATCAGTTCACCAACACCTTGGACAGCCTAGTGTGTAATCCCCACACCATCCTGAACTATGAGGACTTTGATCTTTGTCAAGGCATGGTACGTAGGAAGCCTCATGAGGTTCAAGCCCATCATCCATTGGACCATGGGTCCATCTTCACATCGGTTCACCGACACGACCCACACGAACTACGAGGACTTTGATCCATGTCAAGGCATGGTACGTAGAAAGCCTCACGAGGTTCAAGCCCAGTATTCATCGAACCCCTGGTACATCTGCATGTCGATTCGCTGACACACACCATCCCGAACTACAGGTTCTTTGATCCATGTCCAGGCATGGTACGTAGGAAGCCTCACTGGGGTTCAATCCCACCACCACCTGGTCGTTCTGACCCCCCCTTCACATCATTTCACCCCCCATCCCGCATGATGTTAAACTGTATTCCCTTTCCATCCCAAACTATGAGGACTTTGATCCATGTCAATGCGTGGTATGTAGGAAGTCTCTTTGAGGCTCAAGCCCAAAACCATCGTACATCCTGATTATTACCCAGGCAGCCAAATCCATGTGAGATCATGCCACCTCATTCCCTCCCATAGCATTTGGGAAGCTGCCCACGTGCTGGCCCTAATATCGGTGTTCCCTCCGTGTGATTTCTCTATCTGGTCCACTCTAATCAGTGTTCCGATCAGTCTGATTTGTCCCCGCTGGATGTTAAACTTGTGGAAAGCTTCTGATATCATGACTGGTTGCGAATGGTTAGGGTTTATTAAATTGATCGGGGGCACTTTTTTCAGCACATCCAAAAAAATCACTAATAAAAATCACTTTTATCAATGCTTAATTAATTAGAACTGATAAAAGGTGTCACGACCCGTCCTCAGGGCCCGTGCCGTGACTACCCCAAGCCCACCTTCCATAGGCCAAGGGCTGGAGACTAGCACCCAAGGTGTGAATCCCAATAACTAGGAAGGCATTTCCTTTAAAAAAAGTAAACAAAACACCATAGAGTACAAGAGGAAGTAATTCACTAAGTACAAAAGAAAGTGCTGAAAAGTAAATGGGTCGGAATAAAAACCCAACTGAAAGTAAAGCTACAACTGAACGAAAGTAAAACAGAAAGACAAGCAGCTGGAAGAATAGAAGCAGCTCCTAGGTCATCCACCTCGGATCCTACTTGAAAGGTAGGTACAGATAGCGCAGCTCCTGGATCGTCCACCAGGGATCCTACCTGAAGGGTAGGTATAGATAGCCTCCACAATGCTCTTGCCCGTCAACCTCCTCAGAGTATCGTCTCGTTGTGAAGTCCACCTCCGGATACTGACTCGTCGTGAGGTCCACCTCCGGGTACTGCCCAGTCCTTAAACACTCAGCCTCTATCAGTGCTGCCCATCGTCTGCAACCAACAGAACGAGGTGCGGGCATAGCCCGTGCAGGGGTGAGTATACGATACTCAGTAGGGACCCTGATACCCTCAATGTCTCATTAAATCCAACAAGGATAACCACAAAGAGGGATCTCAACAGATAACCCTTACTTAGGTATAAGCCCATACTTATACCTAAGTTATCAAGTAACCCATATCAATCATGAGGATACACAAAGGTTATGAAATCAATGGATAACCACTACCTAGGTATATTCCCATACATATAACTAAGTTATCAAGTGACCCATCTCAATCAAGAGGTAAAAACAAAGGTCATGGACTCAGTTCAAACCAGGATTTTCACTATCGAAACCATAACTGCTGAAGAGATCTGTCTCTGATGAGTATAGTGATCCTGTCACGAATCTCAGGTACTACTCACTAACCTAAGACTACTGAGGTACTCCTCCTATTGAGTACCATGGGTCATCCACCCAAACACAGTAGTGCTTCCCGCCGGGGTCTGCCACCCAAACACAGTAGTGCACCCCCCCCCCTGCCGAATTGCCTGCAGAGGTACTCCTTCTGTTGAGTACCAAGTTTCTGCACACAAACATAGTAGTGCTCCATCCGCCATGGGTCTGCACCCAAACATAGTAGTGCTCCATCCACTGGGCTAGTCGACTCACTCCAAGTCGAGTCAGTCAAGCAGTCCTCAGGTCTCAGCTGGCTACACGGTCTCCGTACTCCGTACGCTCATCTTTGGGAGGGTCCGTTACACGAACTACAATTCGAAACTCCAAATATCTCAAAGGCCCTCCTCGCCATAGGGGTCTCAACACAACAGACGTCGCATCAATCGGACGACTGGTCTGTGAGTTATTAGCCTTTTCGTCCCAGGGGACCGGTTGATTTCGTGTACGAACCAACCCAATCGTATCTCAACTATACCCCGAACTCATATAGGGTATACTAAATGGGACATTTTCTCAACTTGATCACCAACTTCACTGACGGTTTGTCAAACGGATGTCCAGTCTAAAAGTTATCAGCTTTTCCGTTCGAGGGGCCCAGTTGGATTTTGGGTACAATCCAACCTAGCCATACTCCAACTGTGTCCAAACCTCGAGCGGAGTAAACCAAAAGTTCCATCTCACTAAGAGGAATCCAAAAAAGTCGACAGGACATCAATTGGACGTCCGGAGCTCAAGCTATAGGCATTTCCGCTCCGAGGGCCCGGTTGGTTTCGTGTTCGAACCAACCCGGCCGTACACAAAGTTCTTTGAAACCTTGAGTGTAATATTCTAAAAGGATCTTCTCGATCCAAGGATCACTACGTAACTGACAGTGTGTTTATTGGAGGTCTATAGCCCAAGATATGGGCAAAAGACCAGAAGTGATCCGAAAATGGGGGCTCTGGGCCCGGGCCGACCCAGTCCAATCCCCCCTCGGGGTCGGCCCGGCCGGGCAGGGCACTGCCCGGCCCGGTCCGTGCAACTCGGCCCGGCCTAGCCGGGTGGCACACTGGCTCAGCCAGCGAGTCGAGCAGGGGACGCGGTCCCCCGCGGCCTTTGCGCTCCACAGACGCGGCGAGCGCCGCGTCCCGCTCCCCCAGATCCCGCGCGGTCGCGGGATCCAACCGCCTGTCGCCGCGGCTTCAGCTGCGACAGTTCCTCCTGGCGGTGTGCCGAGGCGCCACCCCCTCCGGGCGGCCGGCCGGTGCCGGCCGCCACCGGTGATGTCCGCGGGCCATCGAAGTTTCTCCGGTGGTCCGTTTTCAATTCCGTCTGCACCGGTGTTCATCTCAGGTCCCGTACTTTCCTGTGAAGGCCTCAAATCACTATTGTGGCCCGTTTCGTCATCGCTGCCAATCTGCACATCAATAGACAAGCTGAGGAGTGTTGTAGGGCCGTGTTTTTTCGGCCCACACCCACCGTGTTATGTGTTATCAAATGGAAAACATTTAAACACATTCTTTTAATCATTGACGAGGGTATAATTTATTCAAAATAAATGATACGAACACCCTGTAATTAAATACCCACACACGAGGGTATAATTCACATAAACATTATATACGAAAAACCCCCTACCTTGAAATTGATGTCGCACATCGTCGAGTCGCGGAAGTCTAACTTCGCGGTGGTCGGGTGTCGCGGAATAACGGTATCAATTTCATCGACGTCTGAAGACGAAGAAGAGCGTTGTTGTTGGCTTTGGTCTCCACGGTTGGCATCTCCTTCCTTGTCGCGGAAGAGGAAGTGGATGGAGAATTCTGAGACAGCCAAGTCGATGTCCTTCTTCGGAGATGTAACGTTCTTCAACGAAGGAGATGGAGTTCATCAAAACTAGGGCTTTCTTCTCCAATCCTTAACACAACCCCCTAATCCAAAAATAAAATAAGCTCCACTTATTTTATTAAGCTATGTCATGAGTTCAAAATTTAAAAACTCAAATCCATTAATTGAATTAATGTGTTGGCTTGATTAAATGAGAATAGAGGGAAAGTCACAACATTAAAGGAGGAGTTCATGAGTTTTACAACTTATATGGGGGGTTTTGAGGAGTTAGGAATGTGAGGGGTTGGGCTCGTGTGGGCCCCACCCCACTTTATCCTCTCAAGGGAAGTTAGAAACCCAACGAGTCCCACTCAAACTACCACACTTATGAGTTAAACCATATAAGAGAGGGAAAAAGTGTTGTGACACAACACCTAAACCACTTATAAAGGAATAAAAATAAAATTGTAAAACAATTATATTTTTATTCCTCACTATATTTTTCTAACAACTCCTCCCGAGCAAACGCAACTCCAGAAAGGGCCTTCTTAAGCAATTACCGGTGCTGTGAGTCCATCGATGCCCTCATATTTCAATTTCGAGCACCGGTTCAAAAGTTTGAAAAACCCGCTCGTTCGTTCACTGAACGTACCCGAGCTAAATTTCGGAAATTGATTCTGGGAACACTGGTCCTCGGAATCAGGCGCTGTCAGAAACTGTATACTCGTAAAATTCCAAAAAATTAAGAAAAAAAATTCCTTGAAATTCCCGTGTCTTTACATTACTCCCACCTCAGGGATTTACATCTCTGTAAAGCTATAACACAAACTAGGGAAACAAAAGTGGAACTGAGTATGCATCTGAGCCTTCCGCTCCCACGTGCTCACCTGGAGGTTCCCGTACTGCCAGTGAAAGCGCACCCGAGGAATCGACCGTCTACGTAGGATCCGCTCCTGTTGATCCTCGATCCCCACTGGAACCTCCGTGAATGTCTCCCTACCATCGACGTCCTACTTCCTGGGGTCGATGATGTGTGAAGGATCATGCACATATCTCCTCAACTGAGATATGTGTATGACATCATGCACCTGGTGAAATTGAGGTGGAAAGGTCAAGCGGTAAACCACCTCGCCTACCCCTACTGAGGACCTAGAAAGGTCCGTTGAACCTCGGAGATAACTTCTCACCTCGGCCACATCTCAGTAAACCTTATCGAGGTGAGACCCATATAAGGACATGATCGCCATACTCGAACTCTAGAGGCCTCCATTTCCTGATTAGAATTGAAACTCAAAACTCCTACTGCCACGAGGGTAAGGTTGGTCAACCCAAGAGTGATCGGACAAACCATCCTATGAATGAGTTTATCCTATGCTGGCTAGGGTTTCCTTTTCGCCGACCAAGGAAAATCCATCCTGACGTTGTAGTTAGACCACAACCTTTTTGCCTAATATAGTGAATTTGAGCATAAACTGTGAATCCAATCCATACCGAGACCAACGTCGTAAGGCCTCGACGCTGCCACTAAGAGATTCCAACTGAAACTCTCTCCTCGAGGGTCATATCACACTGTTGGCATAAGTGTGATTATAGAGTCTCCTCCCAAAGGTATCTCCAGACATGAGGGTCAATTCCACGGGTTACCAAAAACTCTAGGTCTAGGACAAGATTCATGGAAGGAAGGAATGATTCATATCAACGTCTGTTAGTACGACAACTAGTAGTGGACATAGACTATCCCTTGAATCATTTTTAGTGCCATTGGGTCAAACTCCTTGACCGCAAGTTGCCACACTCTTCCCCATCCCTCCAGCTCCCTGAGCCTGGCGGGGAAAACTAAGGCGGGTGGTTGTAGCATGTTGAAATGTACACCACCTCATACTACTCTCCTAGCTCTGCCTCCACATCTACTGCTTTGCAGACTCGTCTCTCATTAATGCTTCCTCTTCTTGAAACATTTTACATGCCCGAGTCTCTGAGACTGGTGCCAGTTTTCTGTTTCATACTGCACAGTGCAGTCTTCATCTGCTCCTGGTTGATTTGCACCTTCTTTCCCTACGATCTGTAAGAGCTGCTATGATTTCTCCTTTTCCAAAAATAGAAACTCGGCCTAATCCCTTGGATGAACCATTACCATTGCCTAATACAGTCAATCCTGACATGAATGATGCATTCATACCATGGATGATGTCATAAGGCCTCGACGTTACTACCAAGAGATCCAACCGTCACTCTCGCCTCCAAGGGTCGAGTCACACTGTCGGAATCAGGGTGAGGTCATTGCGTCTTCTCTAGTAGAAATCTCTAAAGTGAGGGTAAAGTCAATAGTTTTAACTAGGACCTCTCATTATCAACCAAACAAAATGACATGAAAGTAAA
The DNA here is from genome assembly GCA_963277665.1 of Viscum album. Classification (NCBI taxonomy): domain Eukaryota; kingdom Viridiplantae; phylum Streptophyta; class Magnoliopsida; order Santalales; family Viscaceae; genus Viscum; species Viscum album. The sequence continues at coordinate 1,976,649,025 of OY728153.1, read as the reverse complement.
CATCACAAAGATATGTGTCTTTTTATTATTGCAGCACATAGTACAAAGACACAAATACAACAGCAACATGGAACTAGAAGTACAAGGGACAAAAAAAAGTATCCACTAGTTCCGCTCCTGTCCACCTGCTTTCGGAGCTCTACTGCCTTGTCCACTACTCGGCTGTTTCTCAACCACCAGCCACTGCTTCTATCTTGGTGGCTCCTCCAAAGCCTGCGAATCAACTATGTAGGGAGTCGGACAGTCACATGCCATGTGACCCTTCCTGCCGCAGGAGAAACACTGTCCGTTTCTGGAACGCCTGGCTCTGACCCCACCCCAGGTGCCCTGCACTATCGATCCTATAACCCAAGATCGCCCATCTGCTGGTCTAGTCCTCTTGGACCCCTGCATCATCTATCTACTTCCTACAGATGACTCGGCTACTGATCGAATATCCTACGACAAAGGCGGAAGCTCCTGAACAATATTGGGGTGTAGAGTAACCGGTATAAACTTCACCCTGAAGAAGGTCTCAAAGTCTCCCCATGTGTAGGTCACCTCATCACAAAACTAGAGCATCTGGCTCCACCATCTGCCTACTGCTGACTGAAGGAGGCTAGTAGTAAAGACCACCATGAAGTTCTTTGGTGTACCCATTATCCTGAAAACTCCCACCATAGCCTCCAACCAATCCTCAGCCTCCTGTGGGTCCGTCTCTCCCCGCAACCTAGGTGTCCTCTAGTGCTGGAACTCGTGCAACACGCTCAAGCAGCATGCATCACCTGCTGCTGGGGATGGTGGCATCGGTGGCCCAACGTATGGTAGTACCACTGGTGCCTCAACTGTAAGAGGGCCCTGTACCAAAGCCTCATCGCTCGGCAGACTGTCAGTACGTATATCTCTCGGGGTTCTAGCTGATCGTCCGTGATAATGCATCCTGAAAGAAACAGATGTGACACGGTCAAACGATTATACCTGGTGAGCTGACCTGGTTTGAGCTATTTTAAAAGGAAAACATTTGAAGACACACACGCAATTAGAGTTTTCGTGCACTGAGTCGGAAATCAGAAGTTAGGGTCCTGGTGTATGGATACGTTGGCCGCCCGCACCAACACTAGACCCCCTGAACTGAAAACCACACTCAGTACTCTTAACACTATTGCTTCACCAAAAAGAAAAACCAGAGTTATAAGTTCTGCGATAGAACCGACTCCTTTGATACCAATTTGTCACGACCCGTCCTCGGGGCCCGTGCCATGACTACCCCAAGCCCGCCTTCCATAGGCCAAGGGTTGTAGACTAGCACCCAAGGCGTAAATCCAGATAACTGGGAAGGAATTTCCTTTAAAAAAAGTAAACAAAACACCACAGAGTACAAGTGGAAGTAATACACTAAGTAAAAAATAAAGTGCTGAAAAGTAAATGGGCTGGAATAAAAACCCAACTAAAAGTAAAGCTACAACTGAATGAAAGTACAACATAAAAGAAAAGAATCTCGAAGAATAGAAGAAGCTCCTAGGTTATCTACCTCGGATCCTACCTGAAGGATAGGTATAGATAGCGCAGCTCCTGGATCGTCCACCACTGATCCTACCTGAAGGGTAGGTACAGATAGCCTCCACAACACTCTCTCCCATCAACCTCCTCCGAGTATCGTCTCGTCATGAAGTCCACCTCCAGATACTGACTCGTCGTGAGTTCCACCTCCGGGTACCATCCAGTCCTCGAACACTCGGCCTCTATCAGCGCTGCCCGTCGTCTACAACCAACACAATGAGGTGCGGGAATAGCCCGTGAAGGGGTGAGTATAAGATACTCAGTATGGACCCCGAGACCCTCAAGGTCTCGCTAAATCCAACAAGGATAACCACAAATAAGGATCTCAACAGATAACCCTTACTTAGGTATAAGCCCATACTTATACCTAAGTTATCAAGTAACCCATCTCAATCATGAAGAAACACAAAGGTTATGAAATCAATGGATAACCACTACCTAGGTATATGCCCATACATATACCTAAGTTATCAAGTGACCCATCTCAATAATGAGGTAAACACAAAGGTCATAGACTCTGCTAAAACCAGGATTTTCACTATCGAAACCGTAACTGCTGAAGAGCTCCGTCTCTGACGAGTACAGTGATCATGTCATGACTCTGAGGTACTTCTCACTAACCTAAGACTGCTGAGTTACTCCTCCTGTCAAGTACCATAGGTCAGCCACCCAAACAAAGTAGTGCTTCCCGCCGGGGTCTGCCACCCAAACACAGTAGTGCACCCCACCTAATAGCCTGCAGAGGTACTCCTTCTGTTGAGTACCGCGGGTCTGCACCCAAACACAGTAGTGCTCCATCCACCATGGGTCTGCACCCAAACATAGTAGTGCTCCATCCACTAGGCTAGTCAACTCACTCCATGTCGAGTCGGTCAAGCAGTCATCAGGTCTCAGCCAGCTACACGGTCTTGGTACTCCATACTCTCATCTCCTGGAGGGTCCACCCCACGATCTACAGGTCGATACTCCAAGTATCTCAAACAACCGCCTCGTCATAGGGGTCTCAACGCAACAGACGGCGTGTCAATCGGATGCACGGTCTGTGAGTTATTAGCCTTTTCATCTCAGGGGCCCGGTTGGTTTCGTGTACAAACCAACCCGACCATATCTAAAATGTTCCCTGAACTCACATACGGTATACTCATAGGGACCATTTCTCGACGTGATCACCAACGCCGCGGACGGTTCATCAAACGGACGTCTGGTCTGAAAGTTATCGGCTTTTCCGTTCCAGGGGCCCCGTTGGATTTTGGGTACAATACAACCTGGCCATTCTCTAACTGCGTCCAAACCTCGAGCAGAGTAAGCCAAAAGGTCTGTCTCACTAAGAGGAATCCAACAAAGTCGACGACACGTCAATCGGACGTCCGGAGCTCAAGGTATAGGCGTTTTCGCTCCGAGGGCCCGGTTGGTTTCGTGTTCAAACCAACCCGGTCATACACAATGTTCTCCGAAACCTTGAGTGTAATATACTGAAACGACTGCCTCGATACAAGGATCTCTACATAACTGACGGTGCATCGATCAGAGGTCCGTAGCCCATGATATGGGCAAAAGACCATAAGTGATATGAAAATGGGGGGTCTGGGCCCGGGCCCACCCGGCCCAATCCCCCCTGGGTCGGCCCGGCCCAGCAAGGCGTGGCCCGGCCCGGTCCGCGCAACCCGGCCCGACCCGGCCGGGTGGCACGCTGGCTCGGCCAACGAGCCGAGAGGGGGACGCGGTCCCCCGCGGCCTTTGCGCTCCGCAGACGCGGCGAGCGCCGCGTCCTGGTCCCCCGGATCCCGCGTGGCCGCGGGATCCGGCCGCCTGCCACCGCGGATTCAGCCGCAGCAGTTCCTTTTGGCGGCGTGCCGGGGAGCTGCCGCCTCTGGCCACCGGTACCGCCGGTGATGTCCGCGGGCCACCGGAGTTGCTCTGGTGGTCCGTTTTCAATTCCGTATGCGCCGGTGTTCATCTCGGGTCCCGTACTTTACTGTGAAGGCCTCAAATCACTGTTGCGGCCCATTTTGTCGTCACTGCCAATACGCACATCAATAAACAAGCTACGGAGGGTTGTTGGGCCATGTCTGTTCTGCCCGCGCCCTCCGCGTTAGGTGTTGTCAAATTGAAAACATTTAAACACATGCTTTTAATCATTTACGAGGGTATAATTTATTCAAAATAAATTATACAAACACCCTACAATTAAATACCCACGCACGAGGGTATAATACACATAAACATTATATAGGAAAAACCCCCTACCTCGAAATTGACATCGCACATCGTTGAGTCGTGGAAGTCGAACGTCGTGGTAGTTGTGTGTCGCGGAAGAACGGTATCGATTCCGTCGACGTCGAAAGAAGAAGAAGGACGCTGTAGTTGGCATCGGTCTCCACGATCGGTGTCTCCTTCCTTGTCACCGAAGAGGAAGTGGATGGAGAATTCTGGGACCGCCAAGTTGATGTCCTTCTTCAGAGACGTAGCATTCTTCAACGAAGGAGTTGGAGTTCTTCAAAACCAGGGCTTTCTTCTCCAATCCTTAACACAACCCACTAACCCAAAAATAAAATAAGCTCCACTTATTTTATTAAGCCATGTCCTGAGTTCAAAATTTAAAAACTCAAATCCATTAATTGAATTAATGTGTTGTCTTGATTAAATGAGAGGAGAGGGAAAGTCACAACATTAAAGGAGGAGTTCATGAGTTATACAACTTAAGTGGGGGGTTTTGAGGAGTTAGGAATGTGAGGGGTTGGGCTCGTGTGGGCCCCACCCCACATTTATCCTCTCAAGAGAAGTTAGCAACCCAACGGGTCCCACTCCAACTCCCACACCTAGGAGTTAAACCACATAATAGAGGGAAAAAGTGTTGTGACACAACACTTAAACCACTTATCAAGAAATAAAAATAAAATGGTAAAACAATTATATTTTTATTCCTCACTCTTTTTTTTCTAACAACTCCTCCCGAGCAAACACAACTCCAGAAAGGGTCTTCTTAAGCAATTACCGGCACCGCGAGTTCATTGGTGCCCTCAGATTTCAATTCCGAGCACCGGTTCAAAAGTTAGAAAAACCCGCTCGTTCGTTCACTGAACGTACCCGAGCTAATCTTCGGAAATTGATTCCGGGCGCATCGGACCTCGGAATCAAGCGCTGTCAGAAACCGCATACTCGTAAAATTTCAACGAAATTAAGAAAAAAATTTCCTTGAAATTTCCGGGTCATTACAAAATAAATCATTATCAGTGTTAAACCTTTAGTGCTGATAAAGGATATATGGTTATAAATATAAATAAGAAATTAAAAATTCATTATTTTTTTAAAATAATTATATATTTATTTATTATAATTTTATACTTATTTAAATATATAATTATTTGTTTCTAATTATATAAATACCTTTAAAAAGTATTTATAATTATAAATATATAATTTTATAAATATAGTAAATATACATTTATAAATATATTTGTAATTTTTTTATAATTAATTATTTAAAATTACAAATATATTTTTATCATTATATATATATATATTTACTAAATATATGTAAATATAATTATATTCCGTATATTCATTATTTACATATATTTAAAACAATTTATTAACTATAAATATATTTTTATCATTATATATATATCTTTATGTATATTTATATAATTGTATATATATATATAATAAATATATATATATAGTAATTATATTAATTATTTTAATATATTTATTAAAATTTTATAATTATTGAAATATATAATTATTTATTTATAATTATCTAGATACTCTTAAAAAATAATATATATAATATATATTATAAATATATTCATGATCTAAATAAATAAATTATAATTTTACAAATATTTAAATATATATAATTACTTATTTATAATTCTATACATAATTTTTAAAAAATAATATTTATTTATTTATAATTATAAATATATGATTTTATAAATATAGTAAATATAAATTAATAAACATTTTTATTTATAAATTTTTCAAAATATATTTTTAACATTATTAATAAATAAATAATATTAAATGCATGCATGTTATAAATTAATAAAATTGAATAATTAAAAAAGTGTACTCTTTAAAAATATTGATAAAATGGATAATTTAATTAATTAAATTTAATTATGTAATAAAATATGGATATATATTGAAATAAAGATGAATACATATTGAAATTAATAAATTATATTAAATAAATAAATATAAATAAATAATAGAAAATGATTAATTTCCCAATAAATAAAAAATAAAAAATATTAAAAAATAATTATTACCTAATTGTAATTTTATTAAAAATAAATAAATAAATTTTACCAATTAAAAACATAATATATTAAATTTATTGTGTTATAATGAAATTTTAAAATGAATACTAAAAATTGAATAAAAATGTTAGGTGTTAGTGTTTCTATATAAAATTTCCTTAATTATATAAATATTTGATTGTGTGCATTGTATATAAAAATGCATTAATTAAGTATATATATATATGTGTCTGTGTGTGTGAAAAAAATGTAACAAACATTTGATATATTAAATTGAAAAATTAAATGACATTGAATTATGTCCATTACTCGATGCAATTACTTTGTATTTTTAATTAATATTAATTTTTTATTGCAAACCATTTTTCACTAAATATATGACTTATTTTATTGTGAAGAAAAAATGTTGTGTATTATATAAATACTTTTTTAGGAAATATTATTGATGTGACTGCATGTGTCATTTAGTTCATGTGGGTTTTGGTGAGATTAGAATTTTGTTTCCCAAAATACACTTTCTACTAAGGCGTAGTATAGTGATAGTGCAAAGTTGATCCCACAGGGAAAAAGAGATGATGGATGGAAATTAAGGCTTAAAACCCATTTAGGTAGGAGTTTTAATGAGTTTGATTATGTTTAGGAAAACTAACACTAAGAGAACTCAGTTTAGGATCAGAGATAAGTAAGGGATCAGGATCAATTTTGGGGTTCAATAAAAAGGATGATGTTAATTACAACATGGTATAGTCCGAAGGTTTAGGCGGAGAAGCAAGAAGAGGTCACTTGTAGATCGTGGTTATACTGATTATCTCTATCTAGGAGGTATCTATTCCTTGGTCTAGAGATAACAACAATCTATATGCATTAAACATAGCTTCTATGGCTGAAAGTGTCATAAGCTACTGGTCAAAGCCTATTCTACTTCATTCAGGACAGGGTCGTTCATTCAAAATTACTATGGTTAGGTTTTTTGAGTGAATTGGATAAAAAGATGTTGTTTAACCTAATTACTAATCCTTATGGTTACCATGTTAATAATTGAAAATCTATTGGGTTCAGAAACCCCTACTCTCGATCCCTATCCAAGGTGGTTTAGCCACTCATGGTAGAATTGATCAAAAATGGGTAAAATATTGAAACCATATTGAGTTTACAAATAGAAATTGGGATAGAACAATTAAATATCATTCAAGGGTTGAGATTTATCAATTAAATAATATTAAATTGTGATTTAGAAATAAATGGATGGATTCAAACACAATTATAAGCATATACTTATGTGACACAATAACGGGACAAGTGCAACATTAATTCGATGAATATTGACAAGATAATTGACAAACACACATCCCACGGTATTATTCTATGAATGAACTAGATTCATAACATCTTCAAAATTGATTAAATGTGTTTATATAAAAGTAAAACAATTAAAGACATGAAAAAATTCATGTTGAGGGAGAATGGGTGGAAGATATTCAAGAGAGAATGTGAGAGAAAATAATTCCAAAAGTTATGTTTGTGATTTTGGTCTTCACTACACCTGATTGGTAAATAATCAATATATTACATGAAATTTAATGGTATTTCACATCGTGTAATTTTGTTCTGAGTTTCCATCCATTATTTTTTTAATATGAGTGAATCACTTTCAAATCTTGACTATAGATTTGGAAATTTGACTCCTTTCACAATGTGTATATGGGTCTCATGATGTGTATCTTCCTCAATGCTTTATCTTGAACGAATGAATTGAATTAAAATTCTTCACAATGTGCATTACTGAATCACGTCATTTAATAGCTTCAAGACTTGAAATTATTCACAACATTGCTTCATGGCTTGCAGTATGTTGTGAAATGCTACTACACATCGTGTAATGAGGTTTCGCGATGTGTAAAAGACAATTTTAATTCCTTTGTACGTTTTTTCTTTTTAAATTATGAAATCCTATTTCCAAAAATAAACACTCATAACTGATGCATTGTCAAGTAAATCATTTAATATATTTATTAAAATGAAAGAAAAATGTATAAATTATTTATGCATATGAAATTCCCCATACTATAACAATTTCTTATCCTAATGAAAAAAATATCAATTGGGATTTCAATGAGCTAAGAAATTTTTAAAACAATAAAACTTATTTATATCTAGGTAAGTAAAACTAAGTGTATGTAGAAAAATACAGTCTCTAAAATCATCCCTACGTAGAAAATTATCCAACCCTCATATATCAGTTCGTTAAACAAATTATTAATCATTAAATTATAATTTATTAAATATTTTATGAACTCTATACCCATTTTATATTTACCTCATAATGAATTTTCTATCACTACTCAGGGTATAAGTAAATTGGAGATATGATCATACACTTTTCAAATACTCTTAAAAATAGGCTTTCATTGGTTCTATCGTCTCCACTTCAAAAAGAAAAATACAAAAACGTTCATTAGGTATTCTACAATTAGGTTCACGTGACTCTGTGTCTGTCATTAGGTGGGTAAAGAGTTAAAAAAGATAAAAAAACAAGGGTAGGATCTATAGGATAATGCATGAATTTCATGAAAAGTGTAAAGAAATCACTCCTCCATAGATAATAAATTCCACACCCCCAATATATCAAGTTGGATATGCGTATATATCAAGTGAGTGAATGAAGGGTACCATGTTCCATTCTTTTTCTTTTGTATTTATATTTTTGAAGAGTCATGTGTTGGCTAGATCCCAATCCTCCCCCTAACCAAATATTATCCTTTAGGGTATTCATTAGTCTAGAAATGATGATTTGTTACCTTAATAATACACAACCCAATATCCTTTTTATTTTTATTTTTTATTTTAAAATGAAAATGATTGGTGTAAAATACCACAAAATACTCATGGATCATAATCAAATAGTCTTTTGAGCAATAAAATACATCACTATTGTGAAAATCATCATGTGTTGGAAGAAAAATTCCCCCATACTTTTTCAATGTAAAGTCATGCATTATACAAAGTGAAGGGTAGGAAGGGATAATTGTCTTGGAATAGATGCATCCTATATGTTCATTCATGGATACTATGAGCTTAATAAAGGAAAGATGTAAGGTGGGTTTCTGAAAAAATTAGCTCAAAAAATATTTCCTCAATCATTTTAAAATTTTATTTTTTCAGTCATATCCTCAATAAGATCTCAATGAATGTTATTATAGGTTTACATGTCCCATGTGTCACTAAAGTAATGTGTTCGGAAAATAATATGCAATTGTAGGCTTAGAATTCTCTTGAGAATGGGAGTAAATAAATAAAACTACCTTTCATTAAGGGTATAAAACCAAGTAATGATTCAATTAAATTTATTTTCTAATTTTTTTGAATTTTGAGTTAAATTACTATGCTTAGAAAACGTTATAAATTTATAAATGGGAAAAACATATATTTCAAACAATTTAAAAACTAACTTTTTCTTTTATTTAAATTGGTATAATGATTTCAGGATTAAATCTTTCTTCCTAATGAAAATTATCCCCTAGAAAATGATATTAGGAAAAAATTCATGTGTATTGAAAGTGATACTGAAGAAAAAATCTACCACACTTAGAAGGAGATAGTGTCTACACTTTCTGTGGATGTACTATTAGAGGGTCATGGAAGATAGTGATCATATATTGAAAATAAAAATAGAAAATTAAATGTTAAGGATTAAATAACTCCTTTTATAGATAAGAATTCCATGGGGAAGGTTTATATGTCTTGGTTTTTAGAATTGGGCTATTGAAAAAATGTGTCAGAAATACAAATTGTGCACTAGATAAAATTTTAGTTCATATGCTTGATAATTTTTTAATATTTAAAATAGTTAGGTGCACACAATGAAAATTAATGACAAACATCTGATAAAAATATAGTAATGTGTCTACAATAAGCCTCAAATTGACTCATGGATAAAAAGAAAAAACAATAAAACAAAAACTAGGACAAAATCACAACTACAAAGAATTAGAAAACATATGAAATATGGGTTTCCTACCATAAACACTTAAAAATTACATCTTCATCCATGTGGATGGATCAATGTATCTAGAAGTATCATCCATCAGCCACGTCTCTCCTCTATCATAAGAAGCTACTCATGGAAGTCTATTCTCGCTCTTGGGGTCTTTTGTAAGATTTATCACTTCAGGTGTTTAACAAGAAAGGATCTGATTTGTAAGGAAAGGAATGTGTGCTCATGGTTCTGGTAGTTGAATAGATGAATGAGACTTATGTTGATGAGGTGGTCTATGGTCCCTTTCCCATTCAAGACATCTCTGAAAGATATTCTCAATGGGAAGTAGGGTCTACCATCTCTGATAGTATGTAGGCTGGGGTGGTGGATGGGGTAGGATTTGTAGATAAGGAGGGGCTGGCAGGAGGTGGGGACGATGATGAAGATGTAGAAAACTAAGAAAACTCTACCAAAGGGATACAAAGGTGTTGGTAGATCTAATGAAGATTCACCAAGATGCGTAGGATCATGTCCTAGAGATCTTCTAGATAAGATGGTGTGGGTGGAGAAGTATTGTAGGTGGTACTGGAGGGTGTAAAATGGGTGGTAGTGGCTGGAGGTGAAGTGGTTGATGGAGTAGGTGCAGGTTCTACTACATGATATCCTGGGGCCTCATCAGTTTCCTTAACGACCCATGGTTCCCATAGGTAGAGGTCTCCATCCTTGGTAAGGAGTTTCATCTTATATAGAAAAAGGATTTAAATGGATTCCATTGGCCTGAGTGATGTGAGTTGCAGGTCGTAATCAAAAATGTCGAGATGCCGATCTAGTTGAGTGATTAAAGAACCTCTCATCAATCTGTCTCCCATCCTCTAGGTATGGAATTGGTAATAAAATGTGAAATGATCATCCATTCTAATGGAAGGGTTGCATATGGATTCTGCAAAGATGATGACATCTGGATGGGTCACACTGCCATTAGATTCGGCTCGGGCATACCAAGAATGATTCAAGGCTATATGTAGGATCCTACGTATTGAAACATGGAGTTGGTTAACTTGGTGATCCTTGGATGGTTCTCAGTGTGAGTATATAGCATGATCATCCACTAATTCTACCTCTAATCAGACATAGAGGGCTCTAGATTTAGTGTAGGGAATACCTGGGTAGTGGAAAAATCCTCAACATAGGTCCTTAGGCCAATGTCGATTTCTACAAAGGAAATATCATGACGTCATCCATTGAGTCTAAAGTGGAATTTGTCAACTACATCTTCAAATGTATCTAGAAACACAAACAATAACCCCTTGGTACATCTCCTGGTGTACCACAATGAGTTATGAAATATATAGGAGCTCAAGGAGCTAAAGGACCTCTTGTCTGATATGCAAGAAAGTGAGGAAAACCATGTTGATGGTTTTTTTGTCCTCATCAATTTTTCCTACAAGTAGTTGAGTGCAACATGATGTTTTGGGTGGGAAAAATTAAGAATATGGTGAAGATGATGGTGGCCATCATCATATGACTCACTAGTGGTAGATTGGGTCTCCTCATAATTAGTGGGTTGCTTAGAGGCTATAGTAGAAATAAAGGGGGAAGATTCCGGAGGTGGTGGGGGTGTAAGAGGTGCAGTATCATATAGAAACTTCATTGGAGGCAGTTCATCCCACTTATATGCAGAATTAGGGGGATGGGTGCATGGTCTTTGTGCATTCCATGCATGAGTAGGTAAGAGTTAGGGATGTCTAGGAGAAGGAATAAGTAAGGGAGGGGAGGATTAGCTGAGATAGAGGAGAGGGGAGGGTTTAGCCGAGAGGGAGGAGAGGGATGGGTTGGCTACTGATCCAGATGGGGGCCAGGTGATGTACCCTAGGTTCATGAAATATTTTGAAAAACTATATTGGTGAAATACACTATGTGTAATTGGGATTAACATCATGAATTTGGTATTTTTATGAAATTTATAGTCGTGAAAATACACGTTGTGAGTTATGGTTACATGAGGTGTAATTTTATCATTCTGCTCAGAATTAGAATGACCACTAGTCATTTTCTACCAACATTTCTTATTCATTCCTAATGATTATTATAACATAATATGTCTAAGACTCAGCCTAGTTAGGGAGGACTCAACAAGTGCATCCATGTGACCTGAGATAAAATCCGGGTGGAGACATATTTCTAGGTGTACTGTAGCAGTACTATAGTATGTTTTGTTTGGTACTAAATTAGCCAAGAAAAATTCATCCATCTGGGCCTCTAGGCCACCGATTTGGTTCTTATGTCCTGCAAGGATTTCAAGCCACTCAACGCCTTCAGGCTAGTTGTCTCTCAAGGCCTTCAGGTCACCTCAAGGGCTTCAGGACACCCCAAGGCCTTTGAGCCACATGAATCTGCAGATGTAACAGTCAGTCTATAAGGGAAAAGTCTCCAGATGGGGATTCAGAGAAGGCACATTCACCTAAGAAGAGCTAACCAGAATTGGAAGAATGATAGGATATGTAATTTTCATCAGTATCGGGCTTGTGCAGCCTTACACAGGACTGGTAGCTGACCTTCCCTCTAAAGGTGGAGTGCTGATGTCATGACCTATTCTAGGGAGGAGAAGTTTGAAGTTGTCTGGTCTAGGTGATTCCCTCAAAGACCTACATGACATGTAAATGTCTCCATGCCTTTGGGCCTTGTAAGGGTTCCACCTCACCCCATTAAAGGTGGATTATAAAAAATAACAAAAATGAAATCCTTAGGACATTTAGTCCTAAGGTGACCTAACCTAGATTGCCTCCTAGTAAGTTCTCCCTTTAACATCAAGTGTTGGGCACTTCAAGGATCTGATGAATTTGAAACTAATGACACACCGTTCTTGGAAGGATTCTTCAAATATTTCTAATCATTGACAATTGAATTTGAATGGTGGTGTACCTTCACAAAAAAAATATCATTTTTCCCACAGGGGAATACTCAGATAACTATGAAGGGTCCTAACAATCTAGAATTCATCTTCCCAATGAACAATTTTAATCACGAGTTGAACACAATAACATTATTTCTTAGGATGACGATGTGTCTTAGAATCTGTTGATCATGTCATTTCATTATTTTTTCATTGTATATCTTATAATTTTTATAATAATCTTTTCTTATTTCATTTAATTCATCTAAATGTAGTATTTAAGCCTCTCCAACATTATGACAACCAAAATTGAGATTCCTAATTTTCCAGTATGAGTGATGCACTATGTCTTCTGGAAAATGAAAAGGCTTTCCATAAACCAATCTAAATGGTGCGGTTACAATGTTTGTTTTGTACGCAGTGCAGAATTTCCATAGTAAATCATCTAATTTTATACACCAATCTCTTCGACTTGTGTTCACAGGCTTTTGTAGTATATTTTTATTTCCCTAATTGACAATTAATCTTTCCCTCTTATTTTTGGTTGGTAGGGAGTTCCTATGTTATACTTAATTCCATGGTTCTCCAATAGTCCTCTTATATATTGATTTGTAAAATGTGTTCCGGATTCAATAATGAGTAATATAGGAAATCAAAATCTTGAAAACGCATTTCATTTCAGGAATTTTATGACCACTTTCAAACTATGTTGTGTTGTTGCCTCAGCTTCTACACATTTGGAGATGTAGTCCACACCAAAAAGGATATAGTAAATTTCATGGGAATTACAATGTGGCCTCATTATATATATCCCGTATACATAAAAAAAATTGACTTCCATTATTGGGTTTTCAGAATTTGGTTTCTTTTTATAAAGGTTCCATCTTGTTGGTACCTATCACATCTTTGAAAATAATTCTAGGCATCTTAGTGTAGCATAGGCTAGAAAATTCTACTTTATAGGATCTTTTCTACCATGAATTCTGGTAAATGATGTCCTCCAGCTGGTGACATATAAAAAATTTCTACCATGTTTTTGATTTATTCCCCTAGAATGTAGTGTTGAAATAGTCCATCAATGCAGTGCTAAAACCAGAGTAGTTCATCCCAATAGTTGTATGATCCTTCAACTAACAATCTACTTCATTTCTGGTAGGAGGGGTATTTGTGTAAAAATATCATCGAGATATAATTTCAAATATCTAAATACCATGGTAGTACCCTTATTTTGAAATGGTTTTTATTAGGAATGTTGAATTTGAATTCAATATCATGATCAACCATTATGAGGGGTAGTGGAAGTCTGGATAGATGATCACCAATCACATTTTGCATGAATTTGGTATCATTGATGAAGATTTCGAACTCTTGGAGGAATATGATCCACCTTTTTAGTTATAGACAGACAACCTTTTTATTAATTAAATTTATTAGGGCATCATGATTAGTGTGCATAATAACTTTTGACCAAATCAGATAGGAATTGAATTTATATACACAACTGCTAAGATCTATTTCTCTTTTGTTGTGTAATTGACTTGAACTTCATTTAATTTGTGACTGTAATAGTAGATTGAAAAAAATATGTGACTAGATCATTGTTCTAAAATAGTTCCAACAGAAAAGTCATTGGCATCACACATCAAATCAAACTCATTTTCCCAATCTGGTGAAATGATTCGAGGAGTTTCTATCAAGATTTTCTTTAAAGAATTAAATGCCCGCTTACATTCTTCAATAAATTCAAATGGTGTTTCCTTTGATAGAAAGTGCATCGTAGGGTGTTAACCTTTTTCAAAGTATTTTATGAATCATTCATAGAATCCAACATGGATTAGAAGTATCTTTATTCCATTAACTATTGTAGGCTCTTGAAAATATTTGATAAATGTTATCTTTTTGGGATCCATTTCCATGTAATTATGAGAAATATTTTTTTTAAAGACAATTTATCTTTGAACCATGGAGTGAAATTTTTCATTGTCTAAAAATAGACACTTACAGCTTTGAAGGACTAGCTAAATAATTATTTAGTAGCCCTCAAAGTATATTCCATAGACTGAAAATTAATCCATGAAAAGTTCTAAGAATTCATCTATCATATCATGGAATATATGTGTCATGAATATTTGAAAATTTTCCCCTTGCATTAAACATACCAAACGACATGTACTTATAGGTGAAGGAACCAAATGCACATGTTAAAGTTGTATTTTAATAATCTTATGGGTTGACTACAATCTGATTGTATCGTGAATATCCATCCCAAAAACAATAGAATTCATTTCCTATGAGCCTCTCTATAATTTTATCCCTAAGAGACAAGGGGAAATGTTCTTTCCGAGTTTCTAAATTTATATTTCTATAATCCATAGATACTCGACATCCAGTAATGGTTCAAGTTGAGATTATTTCATATTTATATTTACATTATGACAATGATACCACCTTTCGTAGGAACTACTTGTAGTTCGCTCACCCACTCCCTATCAAATATTGAAAATATTATCTATCATCAATATGATTGAAAAATTATATTTTAAAAAAAACTCCTTCATCTATGGCGTGAGTATCCTCTATGGTTGAAGTTTAGATTTTCCACCATCCTCAATTAGAATTTTATGGGTGAATAAAGCAGGTTTAATTCATTTAATGTTAGCTACAACCCAAGAAATTGACTACTTATGCCTTTTCAAGACTTCAACCAATTTTTTCTCCAATGACTATGATAAATTGGAGTTAATGATAACACGTAGTGCATCATAAATATCTATAATGGAATACTGGAGTGTACTGGGGAGGGGATTCTGTTCTATTTTGGATGGTAGAATGACTTAGCGTATGAAAGTATGAATTTCTTCCCTTGTAAAAGGTTCTATAATTTTTACTTCCTCAAAGTTGTATTTCTCATTTTCATCATGGGGTATTTCATCACTCTCTTCTTCAATATTGATGTAATCTTCTCTTTGGCCAATGAGAGTGACCACTTTTCAATCAAAGGGATCATCTATTTTTTGTAATTCATTTTCTACATCGAACACAACTTGTTCTTATCCAAATCAGAATATATGTCTTCTTTGATTCACATAAATCAGTTCCTTTCTAGTGCCTATGAATGGTCATCCAAATATTATTGGAACGGTTTCTTCCTATTCCATGTCCAAAATGAAGAAATTTGTTGGAAAAATGAACTTTCTGACATTGACTATGAAATCCTATAGAATTACTCAGGGATATTTTACCAATTGGTCCGCTAATTAGGGTGATAATCTGGTTGGATTGAGTTCATTGACCCCCAACTTATGGAATACACTAATCAGTATGAAATTGATATTGGATCCAAAATCACAAAATTATCTTCTGAAGTAAAATTCTCTTATTATTCATGGGATTGATAAACTACGTTGGTCTCTCATTTTTTGTGGAATTTTCTAATGAACAACAATAGAGTTTTCTTCATTCAGTGATATTACCCCTAAGTCATCCATTTTATTTTTTTAAAGGTTCTCTTTGATGAATATTCAATAGGTGGGTATTTCATCAATTTCCTCCACAAATGTAATGTTGTTGTATAATTAGATGAACATTTCTAAAAATATTCTTGTATTTCCATTCAATTATTCCTTACCTTTCTCTTTACAGAAAATGAAGGGGTCGTTTATATGGTGGTGGGGAACCATAAACTTACTCTTTTGGATGCTTTGGTGTGATGGTATTTTTATGGTTGGTGGTACCTCTAGAGGTATTAATTTAGTGGTCCCATAAACTTATTACTCTATGGTCGGGGTATGCCTCAAAGGTTCTTAATATTATCTTTCATTACATTAGCATGGTTTCTGAAAATATAGAACTTTTCCACTCCTCATAAGCATTTCCTTTGACTCTTCCCTTGGGTACATCTCTGTATTACCTAGTATGGTTCATTGTAATCTATCTGAAATGGTCTTAGAGATTTAACCCATTTGATGCTTGTGGATTCAAAGAGCCTCCCTCTGATTCTGCATTCCAGTTTCTTAGGTGTTCATCCTTTGATCTTCCTTTTAGAAAAATGATGGTAGTACATTTTCTAGATTTTTTTGAAGAGGTACATATGGTTTGATGAGGCCTTGGTAGAGATGGCTGAAATTTTTATTGTTCCCTTGGAGGGAAGGGTTGTTGTGCTCTTAATTATGGTGGATGGGGAACGAGATTTATTAGTGGATATCCTGATGTTCCTTGATTAATGAAAGGTTCCTAAACACTTCAGTTTTGGTAATACCACTGATTATTCTATAGACGTTAAACTGGAAATTGTTGAAAGTAGTTTTTAGGCTATTGGAACTATTGATTTTTTATTATAATTAACATAATTAAAGTCTTCATTTGGGTTTTCATCAAATGTTTGTGAACAGTACTAATATAGATGTGGTCCACCACACAACTCTCATGAATGAACTACTATTACAGGTGAAATGGATTGTTTATCATATATTTGAAAGGATTCATGATTTTTAGTCAAGGCTTCTACTTGTGCAGCTAATTGGGAGTTTTCTTCACACGATGGATACAACTCTAAGGTTGTCCACAATCACTCTTCCAGAGGCTATCATTATGTGATAATTCATCTATAATTGCTTAAGATTTTTATAGTATCTTAAACTTTAGTCCTCCTTGAGCTGTGACATTGATGACTATGCAACAAGCTGGCCAGAGGCCATTATATAATGTCTGGAGTTAGATCCACATGTCAATTTAATGATTTTTCACTTCTAGGTGAGTTCTTTAAAATGATCCAATACTTCCTATTCTAACTCTCCATCTACATGAGTGAAATTTTTTATTTATTCTAAAATTTCCATGTTTGAATTGACGAGAAGTACATTTCTAAAAAATTGCTTTTCAATATCATCTCTTGATATGATATACTTAGATGCTAGCTTTTTTATCCAATCCTTTTCACTGTAATGTAGAGAGAAGGGAAAGACACTGAGTCTTATCGCATAATAAGACACTCCCTGGTTGTGAATGGTATCGTAAAATTCTATGAAGACTAAAATATTATCATGGGGGTCTCCACTTTGAATCCCACTAAATTATCCCATGTTCTGGATCGTATAAATGAGTCTAGGGTTTATCTCTAAGGTGTGTTCCTGAATAGTAAGGCACAAAATACCTGGCATAAAACAATGGATTGATGGAAAGATATAATCCATGATGGTTTGTTCTCGATTTCTAGGATACTATACATTAACTAACAGTTGCATGCTGGATGGTTTGGGTGGATTTTGACCTATAGGGTTTTTGTGTTCTACAATTTTTGAATTATGGTGTGCATATATATATCTTTCAATTTTAGTCTTGAAGGAAATCTAATATTGTGCATCAAGGCTCCTTGAACGAGTCAAAAGTCCAGGATGCACAACCTAAGCTATAATAAGAATGATTTATTGGCATGATAAATAAAATGGAATGGAAAATAAAATAGAAATGTGGAAAGGGAGTGGTAATCCCATGTTAATTCCATAGGATTCCCTGCCAAGAAAAGAATAATTGATTCCTTATAAATAGTTCCAAAATCTGACATTCCCTCATGAATCGTTTAGTTCGCACGAGATGCGGTATGATTAAGTTTATTGTTTCCCAAACTAGACATGCTACTAAGGCGTATTATAGTTATAGTGAGGGGTCTATCCCTTGGGTAAAAAGAGCTGGAAATTGGAATTTAAGGATTAGTACCCTTTGGTATAGGATCCCTCCTGTGTTTGATTAATTTTGGGAAAACTAATACTAATAGTATTGGGATTAGGGTCATTGTTAAAGAAGGAATCAAGATTAATTTTTGGGTTTTGTTTAAAATATGATCTTAATTCTATATTGGTATGGTCGTAAGGTATAGGTTGCGATGAAATAGGAGGTCACTAGTAGATATTGGTCAGACCAACTAGCTCTATCTATATAGAAGCTATTCCTTGGTTTGGAAATAACTACAACCTATATAAATTAAACATGACTTATATAGTAGAAAGTTTCGTAGAATATTGGTCATAGCCTTTTCAACTTCAATCAGGATAGGGTTCTCCATTCATCCTTCCCATGGTCAGGGTTGTTCAAATTAATTGTATAAAAAAAGTTGTTTACCCTGATTACTTATCATTATGTTTACCAAGTTTATAATTGAAGATTAATAGAGTTCAAATATCCCAACTCTCGATCCCTACCCTAGGTGGTTTATCCACTCTTGGTAGAATTTCTCTTAAAATGGTAAAGGATTGAAAACATTTTGAGATTATAAATAGAAATTGGTATTGAATAATTACAGATTATGGAAGGATTGGGATTTATCAATTTAAGAATATGAAATAATAAATTATAAATTAAAATATGAATTCAATCACAATTATAATCAGGTACTTACATGATATAATAACATGAACACATACAATATTAATTCGATGAAAATTAATGAGAAAATTGACAAACACGTGTAGCACAGTGCTTGTGATGCAAAACGTGACACATAAATTCATCAAAATCAATACATGGTTCATGTATTATAGTTAAACAATGAAAACACATGAAGAAATTCAAGTTTATAGAGAAAATATGGAAGAACGTTGAGAGATAAAACTAGATAAAATGAGAGAGAATTCCTAAATGTGTGTTTGTGCTTCTGTCCCACGGTGTGCCTACTGGGTAAAGAATCAGGATATTAAATGATGTGTAATTGTGTATCACATCATGTAATTCGGATTCAAGTTTCCTTCCCCAATTTTTGAAGTTATGAAAATCTCATGCGAATCTCGATTGTACATTTGTAAATTTGACTCCTTTCATGATGTGTATCTAGGTCTGAAGATATGTATTTTCCTATAGGATTTATCTTACAAGTGGGAGTTGAATTCAAAGGTTACACAACATTTATTGGTGAATCACATCATTTAATGGATTCAGGGCTTGAAATTCATCATGGCTTTGCTTCAAATATTACAGCATGATGTGAAATTCTACTACCCATTGTGTTATGATGTTTCATGACGTGTAATATCCAATTTTGGTTCTTTTCTGTATTTTTCATTTGAAACCATGAAATACTATTTCCTACAATAAATATCACATACGAGGTTCATTATCAAGTAAATCAGTGAAATACTTAATAAAATAACAAAAAATGTATATATGATTTCAGCTTCTCAATTATATACATTAATATATATATATATATATTCGATATATTGATAAATAATTATGTATGAAAACCATTAAAAGTGAATAATATATTAATATTTTTTTAATTATTAAGTTCTATTCATTTTCTATATTTATATTTAATATATTTTATTTATTAGTATTTATAATTAATATATATATTAAATATATATATATATATTAAACTTATTAATTTTTATTAATAATAATTTTACCATCAAAAAACTTAATAATTTATTTATTTATTTATTTTTTATTTTTTGTTTAATTATTACAATTTATTCATTTAAAATTTCCCTGTTTATTTTTTACTATTTATTAATTATATATATATATATTTAATATATAAAATTTATTAATATTTATAATATATATATATGTGTGTGTGTGTGTGTGTGTGAATATTAAATTTATTCATTTTTATCAATAATTATTTAATTTATAAATTTTTTAATATTTTTCTTAATTTACTCATTTTTAATTTTATTTGTTTAATTATTTAGTTTTATTCATTTTTCATATCATTAAATTTAATATATACTATTTATTAGGGTTTATAATTATATATATATATATATATATTAAATTTATTCATTTATATGAATTTTTTTTAATTAATATTTTTTTTTAAAATTTAATCATTTTTAATTTTTATTTATTTAATTATTTCATTTTATTTGTGAACATTATCAGCGCCAAAAATGTTATGGTAAAAGATACAATATATTAGCGCAAAAAATAAAACATTAATAAAGGGTATCTTTTATCAGCCCTACAAAAAATAATAGATAAAATGTTCCCTTTATCAGCGCTTTTTTCAAGCACTGACAAAGGTTTGTGTTGTTAAAGGCATGTTTTGTAGTAGTTTACTCTTAAAATAAATTATATCTAATGCTTCTAATGGAAAACTTATGATGCATAGAATTATTCTTCAACTTGAAACTGATATTTGGTTGGAAATTCAGTTCTAACACAACTTCTCTAGTACTTCAACAATTGCATATGTGTAAACGGTGATCAAGTACGATGTACTTTTTACTCTTATTTATAGTTGCTCCATAAGTTGAAAAGGAGGAAAACAATTTTCACTTTCTCACTCAAAATAATTCACTAAACAAATCTCAATATTTTTAGATTATTATAAAATCTTATTGAAGATCCATGAATTATCTTGTGACTCTAACCTATTTCTCCATATGGTGGAAAGTTTATCAGATGAACAATCTTCATTTTCCCCAAACTGGTGGCCTTTATTTGGAATATTCATCCAATTGATCAGTTTTTTTATTTGTATGGTAATTTTTCCTCATCACTCCATTATACGCCACAAGGTTTTCTCATTTTAGAAAACATCAATTGATGTAATTCTCCACAAAAGATCATCTGATCTATTTCCTAATGAAAGTTCATATGATATACTTTCTTAAGTAGTGCACTTCGTAATTTTACAAACATTTAACCTCAGCCTATAAAAAATTATTCTCTTTAAATTCATATAAGATGCCTATTTATTTATCTTAACCCACTGAAATAAAACTAAAAAAACTCTGAAAATGGATGATTATATTGTTACAACTTCAAAAGAATTCATCAATATGAAACCTCTTAGACTAAAAAACTCTCTCTTACAACTCCAATCCCTTCTCCTTTGAAATTGAATTTCTATTTTTAATTACTTACTCATCTTTTGAAACATTAAAAACTCATCAAAAAAACAACACTTCCATATTTCCAAAAAAATAATATTTTTTCTTAACATCGCCATTACGTATGTTCGAGGAAAATTTATGAACTTATTACAAAATTTCATCTAATGACCTAGTTTAACAAAACAATTTGTGCTTTTCTCATCTGATGGTCAGTGTAAAAACATCATAATGTTCTTCTTTCATCATCTTCTCACACCCAGTTCATCTAATTTTGTTTTCTTGATGGGGTTCATCAGGACACCTTTTTGCGGAACATTCTTTTGTCCAAACTCAATAGCTTTTTACCTTCAACAATTATTTTAACTATAATTTTATCTGATAAGTTTTACTAAAAAACAATTGAACTTATCTTCCCTTCAAAAAACTCACTGACAAGTCGTTCGACCAATTAAATTTTTTCCGATGTTCTGACCTTGGTACATATGAGGTTACACACTTCCCAACTTCTTCTTATAAAAACTTTTATCGATAGTATTTTATGTTAAATTTTTTCTTGTGTACAAAGTACAAGCTTCCTTAAAAAATATTTTTTCCAAATTTTTTATTTCTAATAATGAACTTTACCATGTCAAATTCAATTAGAACAACTTTATCTGGAAATATGCATTTTTTTCTACTTCTTTTTGAACAGTTCCTTATTCATCTTCCAAAAATCAAAAAATTACTATCTAGATTGGTTTATCCAAAACACAACTTCACTTCTCTTTCCTTCAAAAAACAACATATTGTATCATGACTTCTTCAGAATGTTGAAAACTTAAATGAACATCAAAATCATTTTATGACCTATTCATGATGTTTCTTAACAAAATTACTAATTTATTTCTTCACCAAAAATATCATAACAAAAAAAAATCAATATCCATGAATTATTCCTTTCCTATTTTACAAAAAAGATCTTTGAATAAAATTGAGTAGTTAAAAAATACAAAAGTATGTTATAAAAACATCACAAACGATACTAACATATTCTTTATCACAAATTCAACACCTTATTTGTGAATATATACTTAAGATATTATGGTCATTATATATTTTACACCTTTTATATATAGATAGATAATTCCTCCATGTTTTTAAGGAAAAAATTACCACCGATAGCTCAATATCATGAGTCAGGAAATTTCTCTCCTGAACCTTCAATTGGAAAGAGGGATATGTTACCAATAATTTATTTTTCATGAGGGAAATTCCAAATCCCTTATTTTAAGTATGAATTTATATCAAAACCCCTTATCCATTGTAAGGTAATGTGAGTATAGTTTTAATGATCAACCTTCTCTTAGTCACCTTAAAATTTTCTTCCCATTTGACCTGCCCAATGAATCATACCCCCTTCTGATTTAGCTGTGTTAATAGATTCGATAGTTGTGATAATTTTTCACAGTGTATCGTCAGTTTCTATATAATCCATTAAAATTTTGGATATTGGGCATAGTGGGTTTCCCAGGAGACTTAATAGATCCACTTATATATAATTAATTTTGATTATATAACCCCTGAATGCAACTTTCTATATAAAAAATTCACACTTGATAAATTTGGAATGTAGTTTCTCTATCCTCGAGGACATTAACAGAGTAATCAAATGATCTTCATTCTCTTCCTTGATCTTATAATATTCAAGAACATAATCTATAAATACTAAAATAAATTGGTATATGTACCCAACTATTCCATCCAGAATCAATGCTTCCAGAAATTTATTAAAAATAAAATAAAAGGTATACAATAGACAGACGAGGTCAAACAAAGGGGGTTTACCTCATCGAAGAAGCAACAAAATTTCATATCATAATATTAAAATCATTTTCACACCCATAGTCATCATTATTTTTCCAATTATATTAATATTTACCTTGATTACTAAGGATATCTATATACTTCCTTCTTATAGCCTTAAAGGATGGTTGGGTGGTCATAGTTTTTTAAAGCTAAGAATAGTCTTTTTATAGATTACTTTTATTTGGAGCTGGAGTAAAATCAACACCGTCGATTACCATTTTCTTACCATGAATGAAAGAAACTTTGAATGAGTTCTGTTTAATTTCCATAACCTTAAGGGGAGTGGTATCACTCACCCTTTAATAATTAGAGACATTTTCCAATTTGTCAGATATTTTTTAATAAGTGTTTATGTTCTCGATTTCCTATTGAAAATGATCAATATGTTGATTGATAGAAAGGAATTGTAAATTCCTTGATATATTAGACTCGTTTTCGGTGCGAGGATACATGACTATATGTAGGAAATCCTCCCTCTCTATGACCATCTCATCTCCATGCTGAATCCTAACATCATCATCACTGGTGGAAGCTCTAAGATTCATATAAATCATTGATTGATCATCTTCTTGGAGAGACTAAAACACTTGTGGACTCAGTCTAGACCTTGATGTGGAGGCCTACCATCTAAGAGTATTACAATAACCAGTAAACCCATGTAGATTCAGAGTATCATCAACCAAGGAGTCAGTAGTAATAAGAAAATTCCCAAATGACTTCTCATTATTAAAAGTGGTAGGGGGTCTCTAAAAGGACAATTAACATTGTCCTAACTAGATGATATCTTTCACATAGATGCATCATTCTCACTGATATGAAAATTTGAGAAGATTTTGGACTTTCTACAAGAATTATTGGAATGACCAACCACCATGCAAGAAAATTAAAAATGAAGGAGCTTTTCATAAACCAGATGAATGTTTTGTTCTTTCATCTATGTGGATAACACCACTTTATTATTTATAATTTCACACAACTAAACTTCCACTAGTAATCTGGAAAAATAACTGAAACTAGCCTACGATGAATTTCTATCCGTTTTAATTGGAACTCCAATTGACAAAGCTAAATCAAACTAGATCTCCAGACACTAATATATGTTGTTAATTCCATAAAATCTAACCCAAACATGTGTGATAGAGTTTCTAACCTCAACATGGTTGAAGCTATAGTTCCATTATTGAATTTTCAAAGCATTTTGGTTCATCAAAATCAACCCAAAATCTCATTCCCTTTTCATAAACTCTGAATTGGGAAGTTAAAAAATGTGAAATAAGACATGACGCACTAGAATAAACATCTAGTTTGAAAATACCAAAACCAAATATATCATGTTCATTAGATCACCCTATTTCTTGGTATTTTACCCTTTGGAGAGCACCACACATCCAATAATGGAGTGATGAAAAAGCAAAAGTCACTCAGAGATAGCATTCGGCCACGAAATAACATGATTTGTGTCTCCCAATTTGAAGATCTAATTTGAATCATCTTCATTAGGTGAAGGGAAAGACTATTGAACACTGAGGGATTACCTTGAGGTGTCATGTTGGATGTCTGATGATCATCCATACCCACAAGCGTCACGAAGGTCGCCTTTCCACCTAGAGTAGTATCCGATTGATTATTTGGCGAGGGTAGTGCGCTACTCAGGTCAAATCAGATGCTACTTGAATATAACATATGTGTCATGAATTATATGATTCCACCCATAGAGACATCCTTTCAAGTCACCGATAAGGGTTGTGAGTTGTAGATCTGGTTGAAACCAGGAAAGTGAAGTAACATCGTGGAGGCAGGAAACCCAAGAAACCATCACTATAATAGCTCTCCCAAAAACCACGTTCCTTTTTCCCCATGAACCAATTGATATAAGTAATATATGAAGGCTCTATAAATTATATCTATGAAGATAATATGGGAATTTTTAATTCTTAATGGACTTATATTAATTTCATAGTGCATATACCTCATATGGAAGGTTGTATTCAACATGTCCTCCTTTTTTACCATTAATTGATGATATAAAAATTAAAGTTTGGTATTTTTTATGTATTTATTCCTATGTAGTTGATCATACAATTAATAAATGGGTGGTATAATGTACGTTTTCTTGTCAATGATCTTGTTATGTTCACGATAATCTATATAGAGATGGATTGACTAGTATTTCATCACAACAAAAATAACTGGTTTACCCAAAGATGATGCACTATGAAATACGAATCCCTTATCAATATATTATTGAAGTTTCTTACTCCATTCTACAACTTCTATAAGGACTCTTTGAAATAGGAATAACATTATTTAAGAGTTCTATTAAAAACTCAACATTACAATTCAAGGGAAGACAATACACCTATTTAAGGATTACATCGATATACTTATTAAAAATATGAATGTATTATTTGTTTTGTTTCTCACAAATAATTTGAGATAGATTCTCCTGATGAGTAGGTATTAATACCAATATAATAATAGTAATTTCTATTAGGATTATATAGTTAACCTCTCACTGATAGAAAATCATGGGTTGATTTGGGATATGAAATGTGACTTACCTACCACATATATTGATATGGTCTCTATATTGATAGAGCTAATCCATTCCCAAAATATTCTCAAATTCTACCATGGGGAGTGTGATTATGTTTTTATGAAATAAATTCCCAAAAACTTATATTATAGAAATGTTATATAATTGAGAATCACTCCTTATACCATTAAGGGTTTACACTGATAAATTGATATCTAATTGTTGAGGTAGTGATTTTATATGCTTTGAAAAATATTTGTATATAAAATAACAGTTACAACCATAATAAAAAATATATTATCAGTTCATGAGTGGATGTTTAGTGTAAATTTCACCACTTTTTACCCATGACCCACATCTATTGTTGTGATTTTTAAGGATTTACTTTTTTCCTATGGCTTAAAATGATATTGATTTCGATTTTCATAATTAATGTTCATATTTGTACATAGGTTTGAATAATGTAGATAATCAATATAATTGAATAGTTGGGGTCTGGGGGTGAATTTGGTTTATCATTCTCTCCAGTCATTTCATTGGTTGGACTCTTCACATGCCTTTATCATTTATTTTCATTATGACCTTATTTTCCACACTTGATTAATTTACCTTTCACCTTAATGTAATTTATCCCAATATTTTTTCAATATTTTTTTAATAAAGAAAATAGTCTTTCTTCCATTATTTTTATTTCTTAAATTCCCTCAACATCTATTTTTATCTTTTTATCGCTTATACCAATTGAAATAATGGTTGTCTCTAATCTCTATTTTAACCTTGAGAGAATAATGAATAAATTATTCATAGAAACTGAAGTCCCTTATAGATAATGAATTTAATAGACACTATTTTTAACGTTTGAATGAAATGATCAATTTTTCTTTTTGGGTCAATGATTTAACCAAATTTATACCTTGAATATCTGGTATTGTTTTCTTCATATGTACTAATAGATTCATCATACTTATCTTTTAACTCTTTCAATTATCTCAAAATTTTAATATCAATGGTTTAAGAATAATATTTATTAAAAAATAACTACTAAAACACCTCTCATTTCATGAATTCAGTTTCTTTCTTTGTCCGTTAATTCTTCATATTAATACACCATTTATCAACTTCACCTTATAAATGATAAATTCATAATGAAACCTTCTCATTCTTAGGTAATTTGAGAAGATAAAATATATTTTCCATAATATTGATCCACTAATCATTAATTAATGGATCATAAGATCTAATAAAGGATTTTATATATATTGGCATGAAAAACACAATGGCGAGTTCTTCATTCCTTTAATGGTTTCAACGTTCAGCATGATTCATGTTATTTATCATATATGGATAGAGTTAGGTGATCATAGAAATAATATCACTCATTCCATCTCTTAATTTATATGGTTTCTAATGAGGGAATCCTTTACTTTGGCCTTCACTTTATTTTTTAATAAGATCCATCCTAGGTTGATCCATTGAAAAAATCAATATAGTTAATGTGAGTATCATGTATTAATAATGAGAGTGAAAAATCATATAATAATTAAAATCATAATTAAGTAATCACAAATTATGAAAACTTCTTTAAACTTTAATATTTTAGGTTTACAATGTATTCATTTGGTTTAACACTGGTTTTTTAATATTTAACTATGTTATTTTTCATACCCTAATAAAAAAATAAGTAAATCATTCCCTGATACAAACTATGGGGACCTAAACATAACATACATGTGAATTAAATTATTTTAGATTATTGTTCAATACATCTCATAATAATTAACACCCTATAATATTAATGTTTTGTGTCGTCGAAGATTAGATATATAAGCAATATATTTCAAAAAAATTATTTAGATTTAATAGAATAATCTTCAAATATGATACCCTTCCAAACATATCATACTTAACACCCTTCTTCATAACTTATAAAAATGGAAGAAAATAATAAGTGAGCTCAAATTCTTATTAAGAGTAAACATGGTAGATAATAATGAAATATCATAAGTGAGGCTAAGATGAGAATAAGTTTATGAGTACATAATCAAGGTACTTGATGCCATCGAGCTTGTACCCAAGTGGTACAGGATCCTGCTTGGCATCCAAAAGACCTGGATTCAAATCCGGGAAGGGATGAACTTTCGGGTTACTATAGCAAGGTACTGTAGCATTGCACTGTAGCAGACACTGTAGCAGCGGTGGAACTGTAGTGGCGGCAGCACTGTAGCGGCGGAGGAACTGTTGGAGGATACTGTAGTGGCGGTGGGTACTGTAGTAGGTACTATATCTATGCGGGGTACTGTAGCAGTACTATTCACAGAGGGTCCTTTGGGAAAAAAGATGGGCTTTCAAGCATTGTATTCAGGCCACTTGGCCTTGGGCCTTTGAGCTATGAATTGGGTCTCCCTCTACCCTCTAAATAGGTCCTTTCTTTAATAATACATTGAGGCTTCGACCCCAAACATTTAAAAAAAGGTACTTTATCATAACATATGAGAAGCATACCCAAGAAATCTTATATAATGGAATATTGATTTTCCATAATGTAATAAATGAGTCATAACTGTGTTTAAACAATAAAAATCATGAACCATGAAATAATAACTTGGGAATAATATTATGTAATAAGAGTGTGGTAAATATATAATAACATAATATCATTTACATTATAATTTATCACTACTAAGACCATTATCACATAGTAGACAATGTACCACATTTGATTGGGTTCACTTCTCATTCCCTATAAACCTTAGGGGATAAAGTGTGTTGGTTGATTAGGTCCACCCCCATTCCTTTATATGTTATCCAAAGAGATATAAATCTTTACCCAATACATTGAAGGACTATATAATTTATAGATGATCAATCACAAAATTAAAACCATAAATATTAGTTCCATTGTTATATAAAAACATTTATATTTCAATCATTTCTTAATTACACCCGAGGAGAGATATGGGTTTCATGAAGACATCCATAAAAAATAATCATATTTAGTCCATAGAATGATGGTGGATTTATGCAGTAGATCATATCCCCATTGAATATTAAGAAACATTAAATGAAATCAATAGATGAAAAATAACCTAATAAAATCATTATAAATCTTTTTGAAAAAAACAATAAGAAATATCCCTTTATTTTGATCAATTTTTAAAAATAGAAAATTCACTAAAAATGATAAATGAACTTTTTTTGAAAAACTATGGAATATTAGAAATAAATATAGATAAAAACAGATTACATATTTCTATGAAAACGTTATCAAGGGGTAAATTTTGATAATACATTATTTCCAAAACATTACAAAGAATTTTAGAATGAACCATTTGGAAAACAATAAAATGATTCCTCTATAAACATTTAAAAAAATTAAAATATAGTAAAAATTTACCTTATACACTAATATAAGTACATATAAGAATAATTTTGAAGAAATATAAATAATATGGTTATTGACAAGAAAGAGTTTGAAAAAATACATCAAAACATTTACAGAAATGACTTAACATAAATCCTCTTAAGACTTTTAAAATCAAAACACTATTGAAGGAAATAATTTGATAAAGAAATAAAATAAAATGGTTATAAATTTAATTGTCATATAATATGTCAAATAGTTGGTATATACACCATATATATAAATATGGGTGAAACATGTTTCAATGGAGTGACATTTTTATGAAATCCTCTTACATAAGACATATGTTTGGTAGTATATACTCTAACACCATGTATAATAGGAATAGATTTAATATAAATCTATATCAAGTATTATTAATATTTTTATTACTATATACTATTCACTTATAATTTCTTATTACCCATTTAGTGATTCATTGTTAAATTCAAAAATTTTGTGTTAGCTATTACATTTTTCCACCCATATTCTGATTCAAAATTTTCAATCCACACAAATTTTTCTTGGTTTCATCGTCTCCAAAATGTCCATGATCGTGTAGATTATTTTTTTTGGGTATAATTATAGATTACTATTTCCATTTCATGGGACTTATGGTTAGTATTTTCCAGGAAGACAAAAAAATGTATTATTGAAATTTGGATTCTATAAAATGTTTTTATTTTATTATTGAATAAAGATATTTATATATAGATTACATAATAAAAACAAAAAAAATTTATTCCTTAAATTTAATTAATATTATTTGAATCTAAAATCTCATGAAATTATTGACATAAACAATATAACATATGTCATATAGGTGGTAAATCCAACCCAAACAAGGGCATGCCATGACTATTGAATGAGTAAGAACATTCTATTTCAAAATCATAATTTTTTTAGAATCATATATATTTTTAAAAAATATTATTAAATTCATAAATCTAATTTATGATGTGGTATATAAATAATACATAGATCAAAAATGATTTAGAAAATTCTTCTTATTTTGAGTGCTTGAATCTCCTCTTGAAGGACCACATGGAAATTAGAGGTTTAGGAATTCATCATGGTTCAATAGGTTCTAAAAAGTGAAATAAAAAACTTAAGTGGATCATTTGGGTAGTTATTCAACATAAATATGAAGCAATGATGTGGTTTGAGGTGGAGAGAAGATGGGTCCTTTTTAAGTGAGAGGAGTGGCACTTTTCTAAACTCTTAAACTAAAATAATTTAAATGTCATTCTAAAAGGAATGTGGCTCATAATTAGATAAATTTTGAATATGATATAGGGTATTCAATAATTAACTCCTCCAATCTATTATAAATTATTTTTTTGGGATATTGGTAGCCTTATCACATAGTTTTAACCATGGTAAACCATATTTTAAACTTCACCATGGTTACTAACCGTAACCTCGATAACTTATTTTTATGAATAAAAAAAATTTATATTTGAAAAAATTTATATTTGTATTCCAAATATGAAAAAAAAATTATGAAATAATATTTCTTGAACTGATAAAATTTTATTTTATTATGGACTCACATAATAAATAAAAACATTTTTTTGAAAAAATGTATCATTAAGAATAAAAATATATTTACTCTTATTCCATTAAATCATATTAAATTTAAATGAATATTATTTTATTTGATACTATATATCATCAAACAATTTCAGGAATATAATTCATCATTAGTGATTAGTTGGATTTATTAATAAAAAAATATATTTCACACATTAAAGTAGTTTTCAATAAAGGTCTATTTTTATGATCAAATGATTTTATCTTCATTTATAACCAATTTATAATCAAGGTATGAATTACTGTTAGATTATTTATACATATAAAAATTCAGTTCAAAAAATTTAATACTCTATCCTTGATCGATTTGGCATTAAAATACTTTTTTAAAACAAAATATTTATGTTATGTCATGAATATTTGAATTAGTACTCCTAAAGGTTACTTTTATATTACTAATGTATTGTATAAATAATAATTGGAAATTAATAAAGATGTTTTATTGATATAATTTTTTAAAATTATTAAATTTAATAACAATTCACCAATTATAAAAATAATTTCTTTATAATCAATTGTATTTCTTCGGTGAATTATAATTTTTTATTTCTAAAATAATCATTTATATTTCTAATTTTTTATTGACTAAATATCATGTAATTTATTTATTTTTTATATTTTATAAAAAATTATTCTCATTATTTTGGTGATGTGTTCATCAAAAGTTATCAAACATTTTGAGAGCATACTTTTTTTATTTTAAACGGAAGAATGTATAGCATTTTTAGATTGAAAGTATGTTGAGAAAATGAGGATTGTGGGCCTATTGTTCAATGAATATTTGATTACTCTAGCGATATACTAGAGCTATCCTTTCATCAGAATAAGATCTATATTTTATTTATATGAAATTTTGAACTTTTATAAGGATAATTATCAATGAGGATGAACCAATCAGTTAACAATAATACCTTAGTTGATTTAATTTAAAATAGAAAGTATTTTATGTAATGAAACTTTGAGGAGGAAGACAAACTCACCATAAATAGTTCAATGGGTCAAGGATATTACATTCCCTGATTTATTAACTTATGGTATTATCGGAAATATGTTATTTTTATTTCAATGAAAATGATATTCTAGGAGCATGAGGCTGCACTAAGGGATCCCTAAGTCATTATGGACTAATGTAGTGAACATGGAAGCATATCTCATCAACAATAGTCCATATGTACCAAGGGGACAATGTATACCAGATAAGCTCTAGTCTTCTAAGGAGGTAAGACTCTAAAATTTATGAATCATTGGAAGTTTGGCATATGTACATATTAATGCTAATATAAGGGGAACTTGTGATTCAAATTTAAACCCATGATTCTTCATTAGATATGGTGTGGATGAGTTTGGTTGTAACTTTTGGGATAATCGCAATAGATGGTCATTGGGAGCCATAATGTGATATTTAATGAAGGTGTCATGTACAAGGATCACCATGGAGCTGAAGATGAAAATTGGTACAACGAATTAGAGTACAAATAAGAATTGGATCTTGAAAGTGTACCTGAGAATGAGGCATTGGAACCAGAAGATCTTACTCCTTTAGTGGAGTTGAGAAGATTAACAAGGGTGAGAAGGCTTGTCTAGATGTATTCACCATACATGGATTATTTGTTTTCGACTTATGGTAGATAACCAGAATATTTTTTAGAGGAAATGTAGTAGAAAGAGTTGAGATAGCGAGAGTTGTCCATGAAGGAAGAAATAACTTCATTACATGATAATAATACTTGGGTGTAGACACATCTTCCACAGTGGAATAAAGCATTGCATAACAAATGGGAATACCAAGTTAGGAAGAAAAACATGGAAAGACAAGGTTAAAGGTATGGATAGTGGTGAAAGGATTTCAACAGATTGAGGGAGTGGATTTCAAAAAAAGTTTATCACCTATTATGATGCTTACCATCATCTGGGTGATTCTCATAAAGGTGGCATTAGAATACTTGTATATTGAGAATCTGGATGTGAATATTGCTTTCCTTTTTGGAGATCTAGATGAGGACATATCTATGTAGTATCTAGAGGGATATGTTGAGTCTAGGAAGGAATACCTAGTGTGAAAACTACAAATGATCTTATATGGGTTGAATAAGGCATCCAGGTTGTGGGAAAAAAATATAATACATTCATGACTAAATATTCTTACAAATAATGTGGCACGGATCAATGTTTCTACATCATACCTTTTGGTGATGAATGTATTATAATGCTTAAATATATATGGATGAAATGATTATAGTAGGATCTTGTATGCAGATAATTGATGAGTGGAAAGGGAATATGGCTATTGATTTTGAAGTGAATGACCTTGGAGAAGCTGTTAATATTTGGGGGATAAAGATCCAGAGAGACCGTGTAGCTGGAACCTTGATGTTATTATAAGATGACTACATTTTAAAGGTTCATTGTAGATTCATTATGTTGGAAGAAAATAAATTTTTTATTCCCATGGTGATCCATTTCAAACAATCAAAGGAGAAATCACCAAAGATGATAGAATATGTTATGTATATGGAAAAGGTTCCATATGCATCATATGTTTGAAGCCTAATGTATGACATGGTATTTACTCGACCTGAAATGGCTTATGCAGTGGGAGTTATTAGAAGATACATGCCTAACCATGGAAAGAAACATTGGAAATATGTGAAGTGGATATTAAGATACCTAATGGAAAGAAAGGAATTATCTCTGTGTTTTCGGAAATTAAATTCACTAAAGGTATATTTTTATATTGAACCTGGAGGTGACATCGACATAAAGAGGAGTAACACATGTTATGTATTTACTTATGTAGGAACTATAGTAATATGGATATCACAATTGCATAAGGTGGTGGATTTATCAACCACAGAGGTAGAACAAATTAATATAAGAGAATTTATAAATGAGGTGGTTTCACTGAAGAACTTCTTAGATTAGTAGGGTATAAAGTGAGAGGAAAATATTTTTCATAATGACATTTATAGTGTGATACATCTTTCTAAGAACCCCTTATTTCATGCCCAGATGAAGAAAAACTAGTTGAAGTATACTTTTATTAGAGTCTTGATAAAGGATAGGTTATTGATATTGCAGAAGAATTTTGGTACAAGAAATATGATAGACATATTGAAAAATCTTATGGTAATTTAGAAGTTGAGGAACTATTTGTGCCTCTGTTGGTATCCACTGATGAATGAATGATGAGTGGTGGAATATGAGAGTATTCCTTGGGTGCACAAAAGTGAAAATAGATGGTATTTCATGAATCACCATCTTGAAATTGATAATGGTAATGGAAAACACAGATTGGTGAATGAAGAAGAAGGTAACTCAAATTAAGAAAGTTGTTTAAGTTAGTGACATCAGAGTAGGTTAGGGTATTGTATTAGGATACAAGTGAGAGATCATTGGATTAGTGTAGCCCAATTTGTTCAAGATAATGATTAGGCTGAATACTTCTGGACCATACTGTGCACCAGGATTCAACTCCATGGGTCAAGCATCGCAGTGATATCCTTGGGGGTTTAGGGGCAACGTACCCCTGCATTTGGGGTTTGGGATCCAAAGGTCCCCTAACCAAATTGTGGGGCACTATAGTAACACTAACTGATTATAGAAGAGCTGAATGGATGACACCAACATGTCACTATAGAAATGAAAACATTGTAGAAATTAGTATAGTGGCTCCATGGAATTCCAGCCACCGACCACTATAGCACCATGGACTAGGATGGTTACGACATAATAGTGATGCGAACCTTCTATGTGGTTGTTGAAAAAACACATCATATTCATTATTTTCGCATTTATCCTATGGTTTTTGTGGGTTAGAAACTCTGAGATAATTCTTTGTAATTGTGAACATTTATTTCATAGTGAATAGATTATACCTCTCCATGGATGTGGGGATTATTCCCTAACTATGTAAATCCTTGTGTCTATGGTTTTCTTATTCTAAATTTTTTTCTATCTTTTCTTCATATGAAAACACCTTTTTCAGGTGAATATCAGTGTTTCCTAAACAGATATTGGTTTTGGGAATTGTAAAGATGAATAATATTCACTATAAATTAATTATAATCAATGTTTATAAATTTATATAAAATCTATTAGTAGTTATAATCTAAAATAATCTAGTTCTTGTGGTGATTATTATGTGCCTATTGAAATAATTGGTGTGTTTTACTTTAAAAAAATGGTTCATATAAAAAATATCCCCAAATAATTCATCACACATATATTTTAATTCATCATGGATAAATAACATGTCAATACAATGATGAAGAAATAGGATAATGATATGGATAGAGTACCAATTGAGATGTTTCTAATCATAAAAAATATTATATAAATATTTTGATATCAAGGATCAATATAAATTTTATTTGGAATGAAAATACACCCACACTATAGAATTACTACATAATGAAATTGATGATAAATTAATTTCTTTTAGATCTTTTTAATATAATATCCAAGCATATTAGGAAACAAAAAAAATCCTATATTGCTATCAAGGATTCTTAATTGAAGATAACAAAAAAAATAAGGTTCATGGGAATTCATAACTATAAAAGTGATTGATTATTATTGAGAATTAAAGTCTAGGAGAAACGATCCTAAGATATTGTGATGGTAGATTTTAATTAGTTTAATGTGAGAATAAAAATATAAATCCAATATTTCATAAGTAAAATTTGAGATTCTATAAGTATTTCATGTTGAATCTTCATAGATTTCTCAGAAAATGGTTCTTCCCTTACAAACTCTTCTAAGGGTTTTTATTCCAAACGTGATAATTTTATCATCTAGAAGGGAATGAATGTATTTAGATATATATATATATATATATATATATATATATAACTTTTAATCAATGAAAACTGAGTGGGAATTTATTGAATTTTTTTTCTATGATAATCCTGATTCCTTGAAAAGTGAAGGTTATAAAGAAATATTTGGGCATATATGTCTTGGTAAAATTTAAGAGAAACCCGTCCATACATCAAAGGTGTATTTGATAAAGAATGTGGTAGTTATATTCCAAAATGATACACAAATTGAGGGATGTTTAGTATAAAAATTACCCGGTGATAAAGCTATAAATATCTTATTTCAAAATAAAAAAAATCATGAATAATTAGAAGTTATTGATGCCATGAAATGATTGGTCAAAAATATATAATTTTTTTTAAAAAAATAAATCTAAGGAAGATAAATACTTTATATATTAAGTGGGATTACTTTTAAAATCAATAGAAATTCTGCTACTTTCAGGCATACTACATAAAAGAAAAATAATAAAAAAACCTTTCATCTAAAATTTATTTGGAATCCATGAATAATTATTTATAAATTTCAATAAAATTAGTAATTATGAAGTTGAATTTTTGTTAACATCAAATAAAAATTCAAAAAAATCTATTGATAAAGGAATCCCAATAGAATGAGAATAAATAATTGGAAGAATAAGCCTGATTTCACCTTTTGGTGTGTGATTGAAGAAAGTGTTAACAAAGATACACCTGCGAACACAAACTATGATGCTTAGAAAAATAAAAAAAGAAATTGCATATGGAAGAAATTAAAATATCATGGATTTTTTTATAACAATACAAGAGTGTTGTTTTTAATAGAATTATTTTATAAAAATTGAGAATCAATCCAAGAATGAAAATTGAATATTGATTTATTTAAAGACAAATATGAGGATATTTTGAAATAATAGTGCGAATTCCATGGAAAGTTTCCAAAAATGGGTTACCAAAGATTCTTGATAATCCCTATAGATTATAAAAGAATGTTGGATATATTCAAAAAAAAATGCATGATTATGTTGTCAATATAATTGAAAACTGGATAAAAATGAAGAAAGGAAAAGATATTTCATATGAAATTCTTGTCAATGAGAGAGAAATTTATAAATTATAAGAAATACAGAACATTGATTAAAGTCATAATATCCACAGAATTTGATGTTTATAAATTTAAAGGAGAATAAATTAAGAGTTCATCAAAAATTTGAGTATAAAATGAAGTAATTTATATATTGAGAAATAAATCTCGGCCTTTTTACTCACTTATAAGGATTTAATGATTAATCCACCATATTAACATAACATTTTTTTGTCTTCTATGTTAGTATTATATTCTAGGGGAGTTTTCCCGCTATATAAATTTATAGTAGGTGTCTATAAACATTAAGGAGTGCTCTTACAAGTAAAACTTGTTTCTACCTTGAAACATAACAACTGTAATTAGTTTAAGATATTTTTTATGAAAAGGATGATTTATATCAACATCTTAATGTGATAATATCTATGTAAATGAGATAATAAATTATACCCATTTAGTGGAATATGGGTTTAATAAGCTAGTAGACATTTTTTTCAAGTTATAAATCTAGAATGTTTTGGAAGATTTCATTTGTTTGGTATGATGGTCAAATTACCCCAGCCTTTAAAAAAAAGATGATTTAAAATTGAATGCTGTAAAATTGGATGACTAAATTATAATAAATATTATAATATGTTAAGGAATACATTTATATTTATGAAATATATGATAAATATATTGATCTCTCTTGTTTTCTATATTGAATACCACTCAGGTAGACTTAGAGTTATATAATCGATGACCTTCTTATTGTGGAATTTGTATTTATTGTTGATATGGTTAAGAGGTTTGAAAATTAAAGATATGTATTTTATTTTCAGAATATATTTACTATGATTTCATTATGGGTATTGAAAATAAATTCTAAGGGGATTGAGTTACCCAATAATATTAATGATGCTTATTTTATTTGTTCTAAATAAGTATCAATGGATATATAGGTTAAAAATATCTATCAAATAAAATGTAGGATATTAATGTACCCATTGAATTATGTTATATGATAGTGAAATTTGTTCATATATTTCACCATGTATTATGATACAATTAATGAAGTTATATATTATGTTGATATGTCGTCAATATTCACTTCCTATGTTTTTTTTCATCTATTGAATACTAGAAAGGTCGGTTGAGTTATTGCTAATAACTGGAGCTCATGAAATACTAAAATAGATCATCATACTGAGATAATGATTCATTGATATCATGATCAATTTTAAGAATTATAGGATTTTATTTGATGTTTCAAAATATTATGTATACATGGTTTGAAAAATCAGATTTTTAGTTTTGAGGAGTTCTAGAGTTTTTTAAGACTGTGAAATGAGGTGTTATGGATGAAATATAAAGAAATGGATACACATCATAAATGGGATGAAATCTGAATATTTAATATTATAGTATGTCTATGAATAATTATTTTTTGTACTGAATCATTTTTCATATAAATAAACTAAAATTTTAATATTAAGGTTAGTTTCATAGAGTTTGATGACCTAGATAAATGTGATTAGTTGATACAAATAAAAGGAGTTGGTTATCAATTTTATTTTGAACTTATCCTACTATTACAATGTTAAAGTTTATTATATGTTTTCATTAACACACAGGGATGATTATTATTTAAGTTTATAGATTATATTGTACTAGGTTCTATAATACTAAATTACTATTAGGAATTATAATAATTTGATTAACATACAATTGAAAGAGTACCAAATCCATGAGTTGTTTCCATATCATCATAAATGATATGATATTCTAAAATTAAATTGAATTTGTTTTGTAAAGGAAGAAGTAAAATTCAGAAAAATGAGAAATGTAATAGTATAACATAGAACGTATGAGCTCTGTACAAATAAATCAAATGATGAATATTGTTTATAATATTATCTCCCAATACACAAAAGATTCAAAAGACAAGTCCGTAGGATATATCTTACAAAATTTTAGAGGATGAATTTTATTAACATGGAATTGATATAGGATATATAAATATTCATATAATGGGAGAAAATAATGAAGTAGCCACATTAGAATACGCTGGTTCATCAACGAGTTTTGTTTAACAAACTCCATGGTTTCAAATTCTATATTAGATTAATATTGATCTATTATAATGATCCATGTAGGATTAATGGGGGATACTCAGGAATAATCATTATAGCCATAAGAGGGGGATAATGTATAGGGTAAATGGGGGTAAGTCAATGTGGTTATATAAAGGGGTAATGGATGGAGGGATGAGACCTAGGGAGAATTATTTTTTTAACGGATTAGCCAGTTGGTTTGGTCGAGTGGACTTGGGATCCATCAGGTATTCTGATTCATTATCCATTTCCCATCCATTAATTCATTTCCATCCAAATGTGTTATACTTATTCTATATACAAAGTTTTCTACCACTATTCAGGATTTATCAATCTCATGTTTGATTAATCTATAGTTCTCTTTAGATTATGTTTTTCATTTCAAAAATATCATTATATTAATCTAATATAGCCTAAGAATAGATTGTAGTTATAAAACTAATATATGATTAATATGATCCATGAATTAGAGTATTTCAAAAATTAAAAAGGTCATGTATTTGTTAGTTCAAGCTAAATAATATTATCATTATTTTTTATAAGTTAAATTTCCTAAAAAAAGTTGGATTATTTATTTGAATATAAAATATCATATTTTTGAGATATAAATAATAATAATTTATAGTGATTTTATATGATATTTTAATTGTAATTGTGATGATATGAATGAGAATATTTTTTCCTTTATTATTGAAGATTGATTTTTTTATGAGTTGATATTTTAGTAGTTTTTTAGAATGGTAAAATTCCAACCTCAAAGAGTTATGGAGACTTTCATTTATAGATAATGGAATACAATTAAAACTTAGAGGAAGCCAATGTGGGACTCGAAAATACACATAACCCAGAAATAACATTAATTATTTTTAACACTATCCCATAATCTAGAATGGCTATTTCTTGGAAGAAGAGTCACACAAAGAATAAATAAATAAGACACCAAAAACAAAACAGCATAGACGCCCCCTCAAGCTAGATCACTGATGTTGGGTATGACCAACATGGTGTGTATAGGGTATAGTTGAGCTCCTGGTAATCCTTTGGTGAAGATTTCAGCAATATTGTGATCTATTGGAATGTAGCTAAAACTGATTTGGGGTTGCTCGAGGTCATGGTGAAGAAAATTACAATCAAAATAGATATGATTTTTATTTTAATGGAAGACTAGATTAGAAGAAATATTCATCAATGTCTGGTTATCAAACAAAATATGAGCAGAAGTCTAAGGAAAAAAATAAATTTCATGAATAAGATGATGAAGAAAAAGAATTTCAGTAGTGATTGTGGTCATCACATTTTTTTAGAATCAGCACTCGATATGGAGATTATAGTTTGTTTCATGCTTCACCATGAGATTAAGTTAATAGATAGGAAAATAGAAAACCCAAAAGTAGACTTCTGGGAAGCTAAGAATCACACATTATCAACATCACAGAAGCCCTCAATATTCATATAGTCATGTTATTAATACCAAAGACCAAGGGTACGATCGTTCTTAATGTAATTGACAATGTTATTGAAATCATCCCATTTGGATTTTGTCAGATGTTCCATAAATTGGATATCCTGGCTAAAATTTCATGCAATATCTTGAAGTGTCATCATATAAAAATTCTGTTTGCACACAAGATGATCATACCTATATGGGTGTGAATATTATTCTTTGGAATCATCTAGTTACCATTCCTAAAGATCAATAGGAGTTTCAAAAGTAGTTTCCTGGGATAACTAGTATCCAGTAAGATATCAAATTCTTGTTTCTATTGGGAGGGAAATACGTTGTTTGGATAATGGGAGAGTTCAATTCCAAGAAAGAATGTCAAAGGCCCCAGATATTGGGCTTGAAATTTTTATTGAGGATAAACCATGAGATAGGAAATGACATGTGATTCACTTCAAGTAATAATGATATCATCCACATACAAAACCATCAGGATGTAGTAAGAGGAAATTTTGTGATTGAAAATAGTGTGCTCCTTCATACTCTATGATAGACAAAATATAGTGATGATAGTGAAGAATTTGTAAAACCATTCATGAAGAGACATCTTGATCCCATAATGAGAGTGATGAATCCAACAGACATATGAAACACCTCCTGAGGAAAGGAATCCCTAAAGTTAGTGATGATATTATTCTTCTTCAATAAAACCTTGTAGAAATCCATTACTGACATGAAGTCTATGAAGAGGACAATGATGATTAGCGGTGATAGAGATGGAAAATAGAACATCCCATGTCAAGACTCAGGACACCATTTTTACATCTTCAACTGTCGCTCCTACTACAAACATCGATGACTTACTGATTACATTTTAGAAAGGTACATGGTAATTCCAGAATAATCCTCTTTACACAACCTCATACAAAGTCCTCTCTTCTCTAGAGATGATATTTGTTCCTTGTATAGTTTTTGGGGCCAAATCTCACCCAAGTAGGCTTCAAGTAATGTGGGATGAATTACAGTCCTCGCATGATAATCACCCCTAGGATCTAGTCCCACTTCTAGTATGTATGGGCCACCATACAACTAGGCTAGTGATGTTGTGTAGGGGCTACCACCTGTTGCGTAGGGAGCGACTGACGACATGGAATAGTGGAGGATGATGATGAAACAAATTAGGGTAGGGTGCATCATATGGGGAACAATTATCTGACGTATCCCTTTGATAACATATATAATGGTACAATTCCTACATCAAAAAGAGGTGGGCACATAAATTTATAGATATGGGAAAATAATTACAAATAGGAGGAAACCAATGTGGGACTCAGAAATACACTTAACATCTGAATTAAATTAACCAGGTCTAATACTTTCCAATAAATATAACAAATATTGGATTATATAGTGTTTACATATTCAAAAATTGAATATAATATTCTTGATCACACTATATTTATAAATAGTAAGATTAGTCAAGGGTATTATATAGATAGAGAAAGATAGATCAATGTTAAAACACTACTCACTATTGATAAATCATGATTTTTCAAGAATGAATCGAAGTTGATATTACTACTAGAGATCATAAGGATCATGTGAGAAGGAAGAGTACATATTTTCTTATGATATTTTATCTTTAGTTATTATTTAAAAAGAAATAATAAATTTTTATTGAGGATTTGATAGCTGTTGAAAGGATTTTGGTAGAGAGTCTTTTGTTCGAGGATAATTTGATTACTCAATTACTATTTGGGAACTATGTTTCTATTAGAGGAGAATATTTCTTTTAATTTATGACAGCATAAATAGTGTTAAAGAAATATTCTAATTGGTAAGAATAACTATAATGTAAAGGATAATCCTTCCCAATACATTACTATAAACAAGAGGTATCCAATTTAAAGGAAATTTCAAGAGACAAAAATCCAATGAGAAATAGTTCAGGTGGCCAAGGATGGTACCTTATCTAAAAGGTTTAGTTGATGTCATTTATTTGGATTTCATTGAAAATAGGTAGTACATAGTTTCTCATATTGGGTGTAAACCTAGTACAATTATCTTGTACTTACATATTTTAATAGAATATTTTTATGTAGTCTTATAATTTGGGTGATTAAAAAATAAATCATTCAAACCTAACAGGTTATGAGGTTTATGTTAAAAATATTTTAATAAATATTTTACCACAATAATTCACCACTATATAGG
This sequence comes from Viscum album, assembly GCA_963277665.1. Taxonomy (NCBI): domain Eukaryota; kingdom Viridiplantae; phylum Streptophyta; class Magnoliopsida; order Santalales; family Viscaceae; genus Viscum; species Viscum album. The sequence continues at coordinate 1,976,606,516 of OY728153.1, read as the reverse complement.
TTTCTACACATGTTCATTGGGAATCAAAATAATAAAACCCCTGTAGTAACAAGTGAAAAAATATTCAATAGCATGTTGATATGGAGAGAAATAATTCAGTGATAAAAAATAACTTTATTGATTGAATTGAAACATTGGATCATTGAAGGATAACACAAATTCTATAATACCAATTAATGATCGAATGAAATATGAATCATTTATAGGGATAATATGTGAATCAATGAACCCTTCTTTTTAAATTTTTATGAACCCCTTTGAAATAAGATCGATAGTGGTTAAGGTATTTTGTTATAATTTTTTAAACAAAAAATATTAAACATTCTTGGTTGAATGAGTCAATTATATAAGGAACAAGATTAATGAATTTTTTTAAAAGGTTATCCCGAAATTTTATGGACTGATCCTTAGTGTGGCTAGTGGCACCCATTCCAAATATTTTTTTCCATTCTAGAAGTTAAAAAAAGAAGGTATGGACAACCCCTTAGAACCAATTTTAAATATACCATGATGTAGATTTTATACTCCAAAAAGTTATAATTATAGTTTCATAAGAGAATAGGGGAAAACAACATAAAATTGTTCTCACAACATTAATAAAAAACTTGAGATGAATCCCAGAAATATTCACTATTCATGAATATTAAAACAACTCTTTAATAAAATATAGTCATCATCACCCCTTTTGGAGTACTATTATGTATGTTGGGGGGTTCTGGATGTGAATGTAATAAGTAAGGGATGGTGGGGGCTGTTTGGGTGTAGTGGTAGTAAGGGAATAAAAATATTGAAATCATTTTTTATTTGTTAGATTTGTTAGTTTGTGGGTCGGTTTGTTAAATGGGTGTTGCTATAATAAATTGAGGATAGGTTGGTGGGAGTGGGGAATGAATTCCTTTTAGGTAACTACAGCTAGCTGATGGGAGATGTTCCTTGGGAGGTCTCAAAATGTCTTCTCTATAGGTTAGTCTTCACCAATAAGTACTTTTATCTTTGCTTCTTTCTTCTTCTACCTATTTCTTCCTCACTTTCTTCTTTTCCTTCATTACCTCACTTCTAAATTATTGTTTTTTACTCCTCATTACTTTAATTATCTAAAATGTCTACAAAAAACTGGAGTTTGTAGTAGTTTGATCTCTCCTTCTACCATCATTCCTCTACTGGATTGTTTGTTAAGCTGAAAAAATAACAATTTGGTTCTATAATTAGGATAAATTCTCTATTTCAAACTCAAATTGAAGGGTCAATTGTAACTAATACACTATTAGTTACTGGAAGCTCATACAAAGAGGAATCAAATTATTTTTGTATAAATGAAGTGGAGAACAATGTTCGTTCTTAGAGCACATGGGATATTTGCTGGGAGTTTAGGAATATTAACATTGATTTTTTATAGGAATATGGATGCTCTAATTGTTGATTTTTAGTTGGGATAAGTGCAATGTGATATTTCCTCTATCAGTGCATGTCATGTTTGGCTAGAAATTGGTGAAATATATGATATGGAGTGAATTTTCAAATAGGATCAAAGACTTCTTAAGGAGAAAATAAATTCACAAGTGACATTGTATTTTTTCACATCATTCTGGTTGCTACCAGATGTTCTTCCATTAAATGTCGACAAGGTATAAGATGGTTATAGTGAGGGTACTACAGAATATAGGGTACACGGTTTGTGTGTATTACTAGCTTTTTTAGTGTAAAATACATGCAACATATGTTTATGAAAATCCATGGAAAAAGTTGTATGATTGTTTACGCCACCACTAAAACCACCACCAAGGGTTGGCATACCATTTTGAACAAAGGGATATCATTCCAAGTCCACCTTGGAGACATGATGGTTTCTTAAGGAGGGGATAATGTTAGGTATGTAGGGGTGTGTGCTGGTAGTGATAGGAATAAGTGATGGATAGTGGGGGATATTCGAGGATAGTAAAAGTAGGGGAAAAAGTCTTTTAATCATTTTTTAGTTGTTCAATTTGATAGAGTGCAGGTGGGTTTTTTGGCTAGACTGGTGATTTAATAAATATGGGAGTGGATGGTGGAAGTGGGTTACAAATTCATCTGATTAGTTTCAGCTAGGCAGTTGGAGGGGTTTATTCCATGGGAGGATCATACAAGGCTTCAAGTGAGTTTTTTTCATGAACCATCCCAAGTAACATGGTAACCCAATAACTGAGATAGTCCTGACATAGCTGGAATGGTGTTCCCGATCCCCACGGGTCAGCGACTAGCACTGAGGATCTAAACAACAAAAAGTGGGAATCGTTTTTCCTCAAACATTATAGAAGTAAAAAAGAAACTAGGGAGTGTGCATATCAAAGTAAAACTCCACTGGATGTAATGTACTTGAAGTCAAATAGGCACTCAAATACCAAAGTACTACTACCCTAGTACCAAATATGGAAAAAGGACTAATTCCCTAAGGAAATAAATCACCAAGTCTATGGTTAAATAACTGGATCATCCTCCAAGAGATCATTTCCCCTTAATCAAACCTCGATGGTGATAATCTACAAACACTCAATGGAACACATAGGGTGTGATCCAAATACTAGTAGGATTTCATTATAGATTCCACAACAAGATGCCAATATCAAATTAACCAATAATGGGCACTCAATTTTAAAACAAAAAATATTGGAATTTACAAATTCATGTTTAAACAAATCAAGCTTTACAATTTAAAAGATGAAAATAAATTTAGAAAACCATGCTTCGCATTTAAAATGATGGTAGAAACTTTTCGGAAGATGGAATTTACAATTAATCAATGGATAATTTATATAAATGTAACTTTTCAAAAAATGGCGTAAATAAAAACTTTTATAGATAATGGTTTATTTAAATTCTCAAGGCATGTAAAACATTTTACAAAAGTTTTATATATATATTTATATACTCCAAATAAAAACAAGTTAGAAGCATGGTCATGTGCAAAATAGGTACGATAGTTACAAGCTATAGGGACCCACCAATGTGAATATATTAAAGTACGTATATACATCCCTTGATCCAAGGCTAAGAGGACTCGTTACCATCACCTAAGGAATGGGATGTGATGATATGAAATTTTATAATGTTGTAAGTCATCAAGTGTTTTCCAATATAACACATCAAGATCATAAGGCTTGCATATTCTCAACTTCAAAACAAAAATTAGAAATTTATTACAATACTAATTAAAATACAATTAAATTCCATAATCCATTTCTTTATGACAATTTTCCCTTTAAAAACCATAACGTGTTTTTAACAAAAAAATAATACTTTTTAAAAAACAATGAAACCACTAGGTTTTCATCAAAACAATTTTTAAGGTACATTTCATAAACAAGGATTTGAAACCAATTCATGAAATTTCACAATATATTACACAATTAAATATAGCAATTTAATTTTTAAACAATTCCATCAATTTCATCACAAACCCCCAATTCACTAGAATTGGGGGTTTCATAAATTTTCAATCAAAACATTCTTCTACAATTAAATTCAATAATTTAATTGATTCAATTTCTATCAAAAACGTAATTTAAATTAAAAAAATTAAATCTCATCAATTGCCAATCCCACGCAAAAAACCATTTTTTTCTTAAAACCCCTAATTCACTATAATTGGGTTTTTCTAACTAGATAATTGAAATCATTTTTATTAGAATTATAAAAATGAATTTAATTAAAAAAATTCAAAATTAAATGAAAGAATGTAGGGTTAATGAAAATTGGGCACGGTAATGGAACCACCTACCTTGGGATCAATAAATATCAAATCACCAAACCCTGGATGAGATTTATCAAAGAAGGACAACAACAATAGGACCCAGTAGAAATAATATTCAAACCTTGGTTTAGATCCACAATATTATGTATTAGTTCCTCAAAAAAATTGAGATATATAAAACCCTTGGATAAATAGATATACCATGGAACATCATGAATGGGGGGAGGGAACTAACTGGAGGAGGATCAACTAATGTACCCCAAGTTTTGAATTGCATCTAGGTGGGGTTCAATGAGATGAGAATAATTTTTGGGAGTTCTAAGATTGAGATAAATCAGTTTTAGTTGAAGGAGGTCTGTCCGAGACCAAAAACAGATATTCAGAAATTTTTAATAAAATTGTGGATCTATTAAAATACCGTCTTCATGATTTCCTAGAAAAGATCACACGATTTGGAAAAACTATATGCAGGTCGTGCTCTCATTAAAAATAGGTTTCACAATTTATACTAAGGGGACACATGACATGAATAACTATATGCATGATGTGTGGATCTCTTTGTCCAAAACATCCTATTTTCATATAGTAGAGCACATGGTTTGGAAAGCCACTCATTAGCCAAAAATTTCAATATTCTTAAATTTTCAACCTGAAACAACCCCCCAAAAAACCAACCAAAACTCAATTAAAAGGATGGTTTATAAATACCTAAAAACAATAATAGTATGTTACAACCACCCCATCATAGAAATTATCTATCCACAGAAATCCTACGATGAAGCCTCCACGTCAAAAAGATGAGGCCACCACTCTCTCATTAGTGCCTCCCTCTCCCATGTCTCATGAGAATCAAAAATATGTTTCCATAGAAAACAAAACAATGATATTTTACTCCCTTTAATTACTTCAATCTTATAATAGACAATCCTAATTGGTTATTTAGTTAAAGATAAATCATGTTCCACTTTGAGATCATTCCAGCTCAGAACATGAGATGGAGAAGATAAATACCATTGAATATGAGATACATGAAACACATTTTGTATCAACATCATATTTGGTAGAAGTTATAAATGATATAAAACTTCACCCACCTACTCAACTACCTCAAAATGTCCAACAAGAAAAGGAGCAAGCTTCCCTTTCCCCCCATGACATCGATGACACAAGTAAGGTGAAACCTTTAAGAACATAGTATCACCAACATAGAACACCAAAGGTTTATTCAAATGATCAATATAAAATTTATATCGTCTCTATGCCATCAATGTAATCTAATGAATCAATTGAATCTTTTATGTAATCTCTTTTACCAATCCTGATCCAACAAAGGAACAATCACCAGTCTCTAACCCACACAACCGAGATTTAAAAGGACGACCATAGAAGGATAACCATACAAGGCCTAAAAAGGATCCATCCTGATCTTAGACTTGTAACTATTGTTGAAACAAAACTAAACCATCCCTAAATGATCATCCCATACTCCTCCAAATCCAATAACACAAGTGTGGAGCATTTCATGAAGAATATGTATAGTTTAATCTATCTTATCATCAAACTACAGATGATATGTCATACTCAAACTGATGTGAGATCCCAGTGCCTCCTAAAGGACCCTACAAAAGTGAGAATTGAATTGAGGATCCCTATTAGAGAATATAGTAGATGGAAATATGTGAAAATGAATAATCTCAATCATATAGATATTTCACAACTCTTCAACTTTTCCTATATCTTGAATGGGTAATAAGTGAGATGATTTAGTTATCCTATCAATCACAAAGCATATCACTGTCTTCATTATCGAGGTACATGGAAACCATACTCCATAGTCCAAAAAGATATCATCACACTTACAAGTAGGGTCTGGAAGTGGAGGAAGAAAACTGAAAGGTTCCTAGGGCTCGACCTTAACCTACTAGAATGTATAACATTGAGAAAAAACTCAGAAATGCCTCATCTCATACCAGGCCATGAGAACTACTACTGCATTTCATTAAATATATTTATGGTTCCTAGGTGAACTTCACACTATGAACTATGAAAATCACCCATAAAAGATTTCCTTACCAAATAAAGTACTAAAAATGACTCTAATAGAATATAATGACCTATTTGGAGAATGACCACTGGTAAACTGCCTCTCCACATTAAAGAAAGTCTCTAATGCTATGAAATTCATTGTTAAGATATTGTTCCTACATAATTAAATCAATATGTGTGAATGTAAAATGAACATCAACCAAATAAATTTTGGCCCCTTTCTCCTGATCTCCAATATGAATCTGTGAAAAGAGAGCCATCATGTTCCACTCTTCCGATCATTCATTTACTACCTGGGTCAGAATATTCCTACGCAAAGAATCTATAATGATGTTTCCTTTCCCTAGGGTATAGATGATGTAAAAGTTGAAATATTATAGGTATTCCACCCAATGTGTCTGGCGAAGATTAAAATTTTTTTCAGATAAAGTATAACTCAAACTCTTGTGGTCTGAAAACATGGTAAACCTCTCTCTATAAATAAAATGTCACCTACTATTAAGTGCGTGCATTGTAGCTGCAAGTTCAAGGTCATGGGTTGGATAATTATTCTTGTGTGGACTAAGCTAATGAAATACGTAGGAAACAACTTGGTTACCTTCCATAAGAACACAACCCCTGCATGAACTTGATGCATCACAAAAGACCACATAGCCTTGTTTATCCTCTAGATGAGTCAACACCAATGCATTAGTTAAAATACATTTCACCTCAAAAAAATAGTTCTAACATTTCTCACCAAAAATAAACTTTACTCCCATATAAGTTAGTTCATTCATCAGATAAGTAGACATTGATAAGTCCTTAACAAACCAATGATAGTATTATGTTAACCACAGGAAGCTCCAAATCATGAATACCATTCGTGGTTTCTCCCAATTCATAAAATCCATTACCTTCTTAGGATAAACTAATATTCCTTATTCTAAAACCACTTGTCCCAATAATTTCACTTCTCAAATAAAGATATCACACTTCGAAAGCTTTTCATATAGTCGAGTATTTCTCAACAAACATAGAACATTTATCAGATAATGCACATCCTCCTCCTCGGACATAGAGTATGTGAGGATGTCATCGACAAAGACTACGATGAAAGTATCAAGATACACATTGAAAATCTTATTCATTAATTCCATAAAAACATTAGGATAATTTTTTTGACCAAATGTAATGATAGGGTACTCATAATGGTCGTACCTGCTCAAAAAGGATGTTTACTGAATGTCAGACTCTTTTATACTCAACTGATGGTAACCATGTTTGTGGACTATATTTTGAAACATATTCTCCCCCTTTAACTGATCAAATAGGTCATCAATCTATGGAAATAAATATTTTTTTCTTTATGGAAATTCAATTATGATTTCAATAATCATTGTATATGAAAAGGAAACCATCATCCTTCTTTGCAAAGAGAATATACACCACCCAAGGTGACACACTCTATCATATAAATCCTTTCTCTAAAATATAATGCAACTAGGAATAAATATCTTTATATCTATATGGTTTCATGTGGTAAGAGGGAATATAAACAGGTTGAGTACCAGGCATGAAGTCAGTGGAAAACTCAACTTCCCTTACTGATGGAAAACCAGAGAAGCTAGAAGAAAACATGCCAGGAAAATCAATGAAAACTACATGGAGATCACCTCTCAAATATTCCCACTCTAAGTCACAGGAAAACATAGATATGACTTTCACCAACTTTAGATAAGATGGTCCATCTCGACTTGATCTTGGGTCCCATTATCCTTGAAAGACACAACATACTACATTGGGTGTAGTAAAGGAGCCATATCAAATGTAACAATAAATCCTCGATTTATTGGAAATTATCCAATCTATACTGAAAATGATGTCAATATATTTTAGGTAATGAACTAGAAAATACCAACCAAAATCAAAATCTAATATAGAGAAAACACAATAGGGACTATGAATACCCTACTGTCTCTTTGTACCAATGGGTGTAGTAATATCCCTTGCAAAAGAAAAAATCTTCATAGAATGATTTAGAATATTAAAAAAATAGGTTTAAATAAATGAATGAGATGAACCAATATCAAATAGAGTAATCAATAATAATGAAGCTATTGTAATGGTACCTCTCACAGTCACCGGACTTGTAACCACCTCCTCTAGAGAATCATCCACTACATAAAGAAGCTTCATTATGGATTCTTATGGGTGAAACCCTTTTCCATGTGAAGAATCTGATTGCCCCTTAGTTTTAGGAGGATATGATGATCCCATTCCACTACCCTTAGTGGAATAAATACGGAAAAAATTTTATAGGTTCCCTGAACATCTGCAGGATCCATAGTTCCTAGGTGTCTCAGTGAAAACCCTCTTCGAATGATTTACCTTTCCAAACTTGTAAAAAACCAAGGGACCTATTCAAGGTACTGAAGGAGGTCTCATTTGACCTTTATATCATGAAATTCCACGATAATCATAATGTTTTTTCTTTCCTTTGAAGGAACTCAAATGGCCATTGGGAGAGAAATAAACTCCCAACCAGCCTGACGTTCCAGTGAGGTCCATTTCAACCATAACTACTCTTTCTTGTATGTTAGCATAAGAATGTAAATTTAGTTAGAAAACTTAATAATGAATATCCTGATGAAGTCCCAAAAAAACCTTATATATTTCTTCATTTCATTTGATATTGTCTCAGGCATGAAGCACACGAGATCATCATAATGGTTTGCATAATCTGTCATGAGACTATCATGCTTCCTGAGTTTCAAGAACTCAGTGGACTTGGATAACACCATCGCCACTAGATATAACTTTTCAGTGAAAAGAAACATAAATTCTTTCCACTCTAATCCCTCACGTTTCATCATCTTTATAATCATGTACCACAATATCCTTCTCAGACCTTCTATCAACATGGTGGAACACGTAACATTAATTTCCTTGTGTGTGTCTAAAAACCCATACCAGAACTCCATTTTTTCGACAACCCCTAAGCCACTTGAGGATCATTTGATCCCTTAAACAGTTCTGGAATCTGGTGAAGGAACTCTTGAGAAAAAAATTTAGAACATCCCTCTGAGGTTCCAAAGCTGGAGCCTGAATGGGAACTTGAAGTGGTGCATGTCCCATAGCTTGGACAGTGTGAACAATCACCTCAACCATGTTCGAGTCTATAAGAGGATTTTATCAGTGAGGTTCAGCATCAGCTTCCTCTGGGATCTGATTTTCATGTCATCTTATAGGCATGATGCTAAAAAACATTAGCAGATAACAAAGAAGGCATCAGATTAAAACTCAAACAGAGCAATGGGGAAATTAATCCCAAAAGATAGAATAACCAGATTTGGATTTCAACCTATCCAAATCAAAACTGGAAAAAATATTATAACTAATCCAGAAGATTTCATTCCCTATCCACCCCTAGGGACTTAAGGTTAATTATGGGGAGTGATGGTTAGGAACTCAATCACAACTACCTCTTAATTCCCAACATGATTTCAAAAATGTATACTAACTGCATGAAAAAATCTCAACATGGAGGTAGGAAACCAATTTGTCACAAACCAACATGGGTACCCCGGTAACCCGATAACCGAGATGGTACTCACATAACAATAAAGGGAATTTGTGATCCCCACTTATTGAGGGGTAGTACCATATATCATACAAACTAAAATTGTGAACAGTTTTCCTAAAAAATTATTGAAGTAAAAAAAGAAACAAGATAGTACACATGTCAAAATAAAAATACATTGGAAGTAATGTACCAGAAGATAAACTGGATCTCAAATCCCAAATTACTATAACCCAAGTACAAACAGGGGAAATGACCTAAGTCTTTAATAAAATGACACTACAAGTCCAGGGTTAAACAGTTGGATCCACCTCCAAGAGATCATTTCCCCTTCCCCGAACCTAGAAGGAGATAATCTAAAAACACATGAATCTGTAATTAGGGTGTGAGACAAATCCTACATGATTTCACCAAATATTTCATAATAATATTCCGATATAAAATTAACCAATAATGTGCATTCAATTTTAAAACTAATTTTTTTTGGCATTTACAAAATCATATTTAAAAAAATCACTATTTATAATTTAAAATATGGAAATACATTTAGAAAATCATGATCACATTTTAAATGATGGAAAACATTTGAAAATATGGAATTTACCTTTAATTAAAGGATAATTTACATAAATTTCACTTTTCACAAAATGGATTAAATAAAAACTATTTTTATAAAATAGTTTATATAAATTACCGAGGAATGTAAAATAGTTTACAACAATTATATTTATATATATATATATATATATTCTAAATTAAAACAAGAAAGCAACATGGTCATGTGCCAAATTGGTACACTAGTTCCAAGGTATAAAGACCCAACACTATGACTACAGAAAAGTATGTATATACATCCCTTTTACCAAGGCCAAGAGGACTAATCACCATCACCTAAGGAATGGGATGTGCTGATATGATGTTTTTGAACATTGTAGGTTCTGAAGTGTTGTACAATATAACACACTAATAACATAATGATTTCATTTGATCTCGTAAAATATTGGGATGAGAAATTTATTTTATGACTTCTTAAAATACAATTAAATCCCATACTACATTTCAATCTAAAAATTTTCCCTTTAAAACCCATAAAGTGTTTTTAATAAAAAAATGCATTTTCAAAAGACAATGAAACAATTGGGTTTCCATAAAAACTATTTTTTAGCCATTTTTCATAAACATTGATTTGAAACCAATGCATAAAATTTCACAATCCATTAAACAATTAAATACAACAATTTAATTTTCAAACATTTCCATTAATTCCATCATCAACCCACAAGTCATTGGAATTAGGGGTTTTCACAAATTTTCCATCAAAATGGTTTTCTTCAATTAAATTCAAAAAAAATTATTCAATTTATATAAAAAACTGAATTAACATTAAAATATAAAAATATAATCAATTTCCAATCCCATTACAAGAAAAACACATTTTTCTGAAAATCTCAATTAAATAGAATTGGGTTTTCTAATAAAACAATTGAAATCCTTTTTATCCAACTTCAAAAATTGCATTTAACTAAAAATAGTTGAAATTAAATGAAGCAATTTATATATAATAAATATTATATATCGTAACGGAACCACCTACATCGAGATCAATGAATATCATATCACAAAACTCTATCCAAGATTCGTCAAAGAAGGGAGAAAATAACAAGATCCAGGAGAAACAAGATTCAAATATAGGTTTAGATACATAACCATGGGAATTAGATCCTCCAAAAAAAATGGAGATCTGTAAAACCCTAGGAGATAGATAGATATCATAAGAGATCAAGAACAAGAGGAGGAAACTATCCAAATGAGGATCAACCAACATTCTCCTAGCTTCGGATCGCTACTAGAAGGGGTCATGGGGGCCAAGAATCCTTGTTAGAAGATCAAAGTTTAATGAAAACCAGTTTGGGTCAAAGGAGGTCTGTTAGGGAACTATAACAGGGGTTCAGATATTTTTAATAAAATTATGGTTCTTTTAAAATCTTGTCCACATGGGTTCTTGGGAAATAGATCGTGGTTCGGAAGAACCATGCATAATTTGTGTTTCCGTTATAATTAAGTCTCATAGTTTCTGCTATGGGGATGCACGACTTGACTAACTGTGTGAAAGACATGTAGAGATATCTATACAAAACTTATCATTTTCCTATAAAAGGGAACACTATTTGGAAAACTGTGCACTAACCATGCACAAACTATGCACTGGCCCATAATTTTTAAGATTCTTATGTTTTCAATAGCAAACAACCCCAAATAAAACCTAAACAAAGCTCAATTAAAAGGAATATTTAAAAATACATGAAAATTGTATCAGGATGTTACAATGGTCTTCTCTAGCACCACCTCTTTCTTTGTTTCATCTTATTCCTCTTCTCCAACTATAATCCAATGCCTCTAGAATTATATATAGTTGCCTGCTATAATTCGTAGGTGTAATTGACCCTACACATTGAGTTTGAAATGTAAAAACTTTCTCAATTAAAGAAAAAAATTGATAGGTTTCCAACCTAACAAACAACCTAGCGTAATAATTAAGTATATTGGAGATATATTATGATCTTTAAACACTGGTTATAAATTTTAGTTTTATCGAATTATAGTAAAGAAGAGTATACAACAAGAATAAAAAAAATAGGGAATTTAGGTAAATAAGAAAGAGAGGAAAGAAGAGGTAGAAGAAGTAATATGTGAAGATATTAGTCCTTCCTATATAATACCACCCTCTAGAGAAGATTGACTATGACCTCCTAAGGTCTATCTCCCAAAAACCACATCTAGTTCCCTAAAATGATTTTCCCCACTCCCACCACCCAATCCCTTATTTTTTACATCACTAGCCCATCCAACAACCCCACCTACACTCTGAAAACTCTAACAAATAAAAAATGATCGAAATACTTTGTTACCCCTAATGGAAGTATGTCCAGATATCCCCCACCAACCATCATTTATTCCTATCACTACCATCACACACCCACACATACAAAAAATTCACCCCACCATTAAAAACAACCATCTCCACAAGGTGGACTCAAAATAATAGCCCTTCCTTTCACACTGGTACGGAAGCCCATGTTGATGGTTTTGGTGGTGGTCTATAAATCTATGATACTTTTTCTTAAACATTCATCACATGTACTATGAAATGACCTATCCGGTAATATGCATAGCTCTAGTAACCCATCATTAGAATTACCCTCATTTATACCTTCCTCTACCTTCTCGACATCTAAAGGAAGAATAACTGGTATCTTCCTGACTGATTTGAAAAAATATGGTGTCGCTTATCCAAAATGCTTCACCTTAAAAAATCATTGATCTAGAATGAAAATTCAATCCATAATAGATATTGTACACAATGCTGAAAAATCTAGATATAAACTACTAGTAAAAATATGATGTTTCTCATAGCCCAACTAAACATAAAAAATTCAATCTCCCTTCTTCATTTAAACAACTCTATCTGTATATACACCAAATCCTTCTATAGAACCTATATCGATATATTCTAGAACATCAGGGTGGTTTAATACATTCTGTTCACAGAAATAAATAGTGGAGATTTCTTTCTCCTAACTATAAACCTTACCACTCAAATAAAAATAGAATCAGTTTTCTTTATCATAAAAAAATAGTATTAGGTAAGTTGAGATCTTCCATTCCTTTCCAAACCTATACAACCAATGGTTATCTTAGACTTGATGCTCCTCCAGAATAAGTCTTTAAAGGAGGAATGAGAACAAGTTGCTCCTCCCTAGCATTTCTCTCCTTCTAATACATGGAGGAAGGTGGAACACAAAACACACTACGATGTTATTCCAGAATATATTTCAACCACTCCTCAAAATCTTGACTACTGTTCCCTTCCATCGTAAGGAAATTAACATCTTCTTCATTTAGTTCTTCATGTTCTGACCCAAAATCCGTAACGTACTCACTGCTCATATCAGTCAGACTATTTTCCTCTAGAATAAAAATTTTCACATGGAAACAAAGCACTTCTATACATTCATGGAATTCCTAAACTACCATTCCACATAGGTTCTCAGATCTTGAATTACCTTTCCAGACTTCGAAAAATTGGAATCATTCTAATCCTTGCCTTCCATTTTACTTGGAAATAAATATAATTATTATTTCCTATCGATCCCTACAAATAATCTTGTAAATCATTAAGATTCATCAAGTACTATGTATTTACCATTTCAGTGGTTTCGAAGAATGTTTGATACTCTGAGAGAATTGTTTCCCAAGCAAACAACCACTTGTACCTGCTCAAACTTCTCCAAAGGAAATCACCAGATTTAATGTTCTTACAGAAATTTTTAAGCTACAATTGTCCTCATCCATGATCACAACTCATATCCATTTTTTAATTTTCCAAAAATGATACCATTTACTCCAATAGAAAACATGATTTTCAACTTCATTAAACCAATTAGTATTTGTTTTCTCTACGTGTGATCCTCTAGTAATGAACAATCTCCTAGTTGCAATTGATCTTTAACCTTGAGTTTTAAATAGAGAGACTCTATCAACGAAAGCACCAAATTGTTAGGTTTATATCCTAAAAACAACTAAGCAGAAGAACTGAGGATGAAAGAGAGATCGAACAAGCTATAAACATTGGTTTTGTATAGAAATTATAGATAAATTGAGTAAGGAGGAGGAGTATAAAACATGATGAAAGAAAAGAGGGAACATAGTAAAATGAGAAAGAGAGGAAGGAAGTTGTATAATAAGAAAGAGTTGAAGATAAAAGTCCTTCCTAGAGATTACCTCCCTCAAGAGAAGCCAAACTGAGTCCTCCCAAGGTCCAACTCCCAGCAGCCAGCCGTAGTTCCCTAAAATAAATACATACCCCACTCCCACCAGTGACTCTCGTATTTATTACATCACCACTCAATCCAAAAACCCCACATGCACTCTAACAACTCTAAAAACTAAAAAATAATCAAAACACTTTGGTTCCCCTACCGCTACTATGCATGGATAGCTCCCAATAAGCCTTCACTTATTCTTATCACTACCAGCACACAACCCCGCATAACTTACATGTACAGTATCTTTGTATATGATCATCTCTCTCAATTTCTATATTATCATGTATAAACATAAAGACTCACTATGATTTCAAAAATATATAGGACTCGCTCAATCATCCAAATTTTTTCATGGAATTATTCTAACTCTCTCCATAAAAACCCAAGAACCAAGAGTGAATTTTCAACTTGATCAATTAGGATCCTCCAATTTGGTGTCATTTTCACCGTATCAAGTGAATATATATTTTTTAAATAATATTTTTATATTTTATAAGTCTATATTGAATCCTTCTCAAATGAATTACCTCTTTTTCATGTAATTAGTTAAAAATAACATGTATGAAAAGTCAAATATTTGATGATGCGCCATCATTTTGAGCTGATTACTGTTCAACTAATAATTTTGGGCATAACATTATTAATACCAGTCCAATATAAGTGTTCAAGTTGGGTTAGAAAAATGAATTCATGAATTTAATTATTATTTTTTAACTTCAATTTGAATCAATCTCAACCATTACTGAAAAAATTAATAAAATGACATCATTGAATCAATATACTAGATTTTCACAGCTACTATACAACAATTTGTATATGGGATGAATTTGGTTGTATATGTCTAATTTTATTGATTAAAATATTAAAAAAACCATTTATTTTGGATTTCAATATATATTTATAACTAATTCAATTTAATATTTTTTTCTTATTGTCAAATTTATGATTAGGTATACTAAGAGAAATCTATTTTGGAACTTAATTAATAACATCTTGGGATTTTTGTAGTCACTTATAAGATTATCAGAATATCCAAATGACATAAAACCTTTACTATCACTGTAGTTACATCTTCATAATGGTATTATAGATATCATATATTCTCTATGACAACAAATATAATTGATATATACAATTATAAGATTTTATGAATACACACCACATTTAATTACTATCATCAATATTCATGAATGTTGAAATGAATTTAAGAGGAATCAACATCTCCTGTCACCACTTAAATAAACACATAATGGAATTTTAAAAAAATATATATTTAAAATATTAATTGACTCTTTTTTAATAAATAGTCATTTTAGGTCAACTAATATTATCACTTATTATTTTTAATTTCATCAAGGACTAACTTTTAGGGAAAGGAGATAAGGTAAAACCATTTACATGTAATTTATTTTGATAATCAAGAATCCCGCCCACATGTTATGGAGAAGTTGTCCATGTTGATTTTGTGGAGGCTACAATGTCAAATGTGGTGGGGTAAGGACCTGATACTTCATTTGGTTATTGAGATGATTATTCTTATTCTAATTTCATTTATACTACCACAAATCATTTGGACCATTATTTTATTCATGCTTGAAAGAAAAATAATGGGAGGAAGTGGCATAAAAAGGTTCTCCAGGACTGAAGAATCCTTCAAAATAAACTGCATTATGGAATTTTTTGTATGGGTTTATAAACATCATATAGATGTGTTGAGGGAAATGATAGTGGGAGCATATGAGGAACCTTATTAAGATGGACTCTTCTTATTCAATTTTCATCTTCCACCTGAGTACCCTGACGTCCCATCATTGGATTACTATTCCGTTGGGTGGAGAATAAAACATAATCTATATGAAGTAGGGAAGGTGTTCTTTAGATTTATGAACATATGATCTAACAGGGGAAAAGAAGTGTGTAACTCTTCCTCCAACATCCTTCAGGTTCTCACATCGTTCTAGGGGCTGGTGCTGAATGCAAATTTGTATTTTAATGGAGTCAGGTATGAGATATAGGTTGGAACCTTAAGGTAGAAAAAAACACATATTTGAACAATGAGAACACCTTATTGAACTGAAATATTATGATGTTAGTCAAGAGACCCCCCCCCCCAAGTATTTTGAGGTTCTTATAAGGGATCACATTAGGAGGTGAGGGAATTACATCTTGAAGGGATGAAATGAATACATGAGGGGTGACTACCAGATCGGGACACTCATGGGGGATATGGGGGTGAGGGAGATTTTCAAGGTGGATGCCAATTCCATTGGGTTCAAGCTGATGCTGGTGAAGGTTTATCTTGATGATGTACTCAACATTGTAGGAGGAGGGTGCAGACAGTTGGGAGTTCAAGCACCTACTCTTTCTGGAGGGATGATCTACCATATCTCGACCCAAACCACCAAGACGTAGTAGTTTTTTTATCCTATTTAATATGTTTCATGTTTTTAATCAGTAAAAAATGAACTTAATAGTTGATTTGAAAATATACCTTCATGTTAATGTCATTTGAGGCATGGAAATAAGATGATGTATTTTCTTTTGTTTTAATTAAATTAATAAATTTAATTATTTACCCAAAAAAATTAAAAGGTAACAAACTTCCATTGAACATAAAGGTTATACCCCTATTAAGGTAAACCCTTCATTTTTGACCTAAAAGGGGTCTCATATTTCTTGTGCAATTCACCATTTGAGTGATATTAATTATTTAAGAAATAAAAAATAGGTTAAATAAATAATTAAATATAAATAGGGTTTTATCACGTGTAATATTTTTAAACCCTTGACACAAATAAAAATTATTCCCTCTCTAGGGTAAAAATCTATTTTGGATCTAACTAAGAACTCATATTTCTCATAAGTGCACAGTTAGAGAGATATTAATTATTTAATAATTAAAAAATATATTAAATAAATAATTAAATATAGAATGTGTTTTATCACATGCGATGTTCCCTAACACTTGACGCACATAAAAAATTATACTCTGCATAGGGTAAAACCCCTTCTTAGAACTTAACGGTGATCTCATATTTTTTATAAAATGAACCATTTGAGATATATTAAATTATTTTAAAAAAATAATATAAAAAAATTTAAATAATTTATTCCCACGAGCGAGCCATCCAAACTTCAGATGTTTACAAATATTATAACCCGCCTAGGGTAAACACCTCATCTCGGTCCTAACAATGGTATAAAATTTCTTATATGATACAGTGTTTTCATTTATTAAATTATTTTCAAAAGTAATAAAATAGAAATTATTAAATAAATTATTATCACGGGCGAGGAATTTAAACATTCAAATCTTAAAAATGTTATACCCCGGCTAGGGTAAACACCACATCCTATACCTAAAAGTGTTCTTGGATTTTTCATACAATGTAGTATTTTGGAGTTATTCGATTATTTGGAATCAATTATGTGATCTTAAGATAATATATTTAATGGTATTATTTTTCCTTCACCGAGGCATTATGGGGCTCAGAATCTTTCACCAACATGGCATCTGAATCTGAATATAATTATTGAATATTCAAATGTGTTAACTAAAATTATCCAAATACACAAATCCTATAACACATTTATTAAGTTATTTTCTATGATAAATAATTTTTTTCACATAGGACACTTATAATTTATCAATATGACTAATTTATTGTGAATGTAAAAGTAAGGGTATTCCAATTATCCCCCTATATTTACTTTTTATTCTTGATAAGTATCTCAAGTGGTCTTTCTCAAACGACATAGTCCACTGAGCTCTAATTACATATTCACATTCCCAGGTTTCTTCCTAGATTCGTCCATGCTACCACTAAATCCGGACTAGTGGTACCATATTTCATTGTAATGCCCTCTTGCTTCAGTCTATGATATGTACCATACACTCCTCATAAGATGTGCTAGTATCCAGCTCAACATCCTTGCAATCAAAAACATGTAAAGGATCAGGTATGTATCTCTAAATCTAAGACACCTGTAACATGTCTTGCATAACTTTATATGGATTAGTGAGGTCTATATAATATGCTCTTTCCCTTATCTATTCGGTGATCTCAAAGGGTCCTAGAATACTTATTGAGAGCTTTCCCTTCTTCTCCATACATTAGTGTCTAAACCAAGGATTCACTCTTTAGAAAACCAGGTCAACCATACTGAACTCCAAAGGTCATCTTCTACAATTCAAATAATATATCTATCTTCTCTGAGCAGTGATAAACCTCTTCACAATCAGATATAATCTCTTGGAGGCCACCTAAACAAAACAAGGACAACAAATTTTACCTCACTTACCTCAATCCAACAATAGGTGATCTACATGGTCTCTCGTAAAGAGTCATATAAATATCCATCATCATCAAATCATAGTAACCTTTATTGAGAGATAACTCATTCAAGGATAAGTGATTATTCCATGATATATCAAAATCTTGAATGCATGCTTGAAGAATACCCTCTGATATACGTATAGTCTGGTCGGACTATCCATCGGTTTGAGGATGGTACGTCATGCTCAATCTCAACTAAGTACATAGGTATTTCTGTAAGTTGTTACAAAAATAAAATTTAAAATGTGCATCTCAACATAGCACCTTAATCTCTTGTTTAGGTCCATTTGAGAAAAGATATAGCAAAGACTCTTATGGTATATATAAATAATAAATCTCTTGCTAAAGGGAGAGTGTCTCCAATAATTTAAGGAATGAACCACCCCTACTAGATCTAAGTTATGCGTAGGGTAGTTTTTCTCATGGGGTCGTAGGTGGAGAGACCCCTAGGAAACTACTTTCTCTCTTTGCATCATCTCTGCACTCTGACCCACTCCAGAAGCATCAAAGTACACTTTATAACCAATACCAAGATTATGGAGTATTGGTACTAGAGTTGTTTTAAATCATCTCTTTACCTCAAGGGAAGCCTCTTACACTGGTCTGACCACTAGAAAATCACTCCCATCTTTGTTTGATGTCATGGATACAGATAGTCAGAAGAAGCACTGGACAAACCGTCAGTAATATCTTGCTAAACCAAGAAATATCCTAATCTCAAAGATGTTTTGGGGATGTTTCCAAGACATGAATTCCTCTACCATCTCTAGATTTTATGATACTCTATTCTTAGACACCACATGTCCTGGGAACTACACCTCTATAATACCAAAGTCACATTTTGATAGCATGGAATAACATCTTTGTGCTCAAAGTATAATTGTGACTACTCAAGGTGCCTGGAATATTTCTCTAGTGTCAGAGAGTAATGGGGATATCATTGATGAATACTACGATGAATGATCTAAAGTATGGATCAAAGATATTGTTCATGAGGTCTATGGAGACTCCTGGTTCATTTTTCAGCTCAAACGGTATCACCAATTACTTATACAGTCCAAAACACCATCTTTGTAATGTCCTTTTTCTATAATGTAATTTGTGGTATCCTAATAGAAGTTATATCTGGGAGAAATATTGGGCTACCCATAGCTAATCCGAAATATCATTGATCATAGGAAATGTATAGTAGTTTTTTTTATCATCTCTTGGTTTAGCTTCCCGTAACAAATGAATAGTCAAACATTACTATCCGACTTCTTTGCAAACAATATAGGTGAACACCATGATAATGTACCTGGATTTATGAATAAATTTATCTCCAATTTCACTAGTTGTACCCTGATCTCCTTCAGCATGGTTGGCATCAAATGTTACAGGGGTATCAAAATAGGTTGTGCATATAGCATGAGCTTGATCTTAGCTTCACGTTTCAATCCTTCAGAATCTATACTCAGTCAAGGATTCCATATATATATATATATATATATATAAACCCATTCTCTAATAACCTGAGAGCCATCAATGCTCTGTAGGGATAATGGGTTCAGGAGTAGAAAATCATGGCATAATTGACCACAGTTCTGAACTCTAATTCATAGGACATACACTAAGTGAAGGACATCGGGTTAAACAACCCTACTACCTATACCATAGAGCATGTGTGGGAGAAATATCAACAACATTCTCAAATATGTAGAGTGGTAATGTTTTAACCTAATTCCTTACAAAAGTATTTTGTCTTATACCCCAAGTAGTTCCATAAACTACGTTAAGGTGACATCCTCTGTAACGCAATGGAATAAACTTCAAAAAAATAGAGTCATTTGGATAAACCTTAATCAATCTATGAGATCATAAAGAGGTTCTCCAATCCATTCTATGGAATTACACAAGGTTTTCCTAGGAGTATACGAGCAACCCAAGGAATACCCCTCCAAGAACTAACCATTGTCTCCATTACTACATGTTATTCACAGTCATCGTATATATACTAACAAAACATGATGCTCTGTTTAACTAATGAATTCCAATAAAGATACATCACAACACATGTTAACACATATATTTCAGACAAGAGAAACTATCCCGAACAGACATCACAAATCAGGACATTTAATTAATGAACTACTATAAATGACAACAACAGGTGTATATATATATATCATGTGAACCTACATGCCCATTCATGATGGATGAATAAATGATAAATCTCATCAATCACATGTAACATCATGTACATCCTTCAAGATTATTTTAATCAATAGTAACAATAAGACATTAATTCCCCTAACATAGAAACACATAGGTATACTACATAGTGTTGTCTAGGCACTAACGTAGTTCCCCTACCCAAGTACCAACGTCCATTCTCCAGTCTAACCTATCCCAAACCAAGATAAGTTAAAAAAACAAGTTAGTGGGTCATGATCCTTAGATACCATTTTGTAGCATCCCGACCTGAACCACAAATGCATAGTCATTTTTATCCCATTTAATGAATTTCTAGTTTTTAATCAATAAAAAATGAACTTAAATTAAGCTTTGAAATTCCACCTGCAAGTTAATGCTATTTGAGGTGTGGGATGAAGATGATGTATTTTCTTTTTTAATTAAATCTATAAATTTAATTATTTACAATAAAAAAATTAAAGATATCAAACCCACATTTCACATAAATGATATACCCCTCCTAGTGTAAACCCCTCGTTCTGCACCTAAATATGGTCTCATATTTCTCAAGAAACACATAATTTGAGAGATATTAATTATTTAATAATCAAAAAACGGTTTAAATATATAATTAAATTTAAAAGGAGTTTTATCACATGAAATGTTGTCAAACATTCAATGCACATAATAATTATACCATGCCTAGGGTAAACCACCCATTCCGAACCTAAGAGTGGTCTCAGATTTCCCATAAATTGAACCGTTTGAGAGATACTAATTATTTGATAATTAAAAATTGGATAAAATAATTAATTTAATATAAAAATGGTTTCATCACATGGGATGTTGTCAAACACTCTATGATTATAAAATTTATACCCTGCCTGTGGTAAAACCCATATTTAGAAAATAATGGTGGTCTCAAATTTGACATATAATGCACCATTTGAGATATATTAAATTATTTTCAAAAAATTATACAATAAAAATTATTAAATAATCTATTCTCACTAGGTATCCATTCAAATGTCATATTATTAAAAATATTTTACCCCACCTAGGGTAAATAATATGTCTTGTACCTAATAGTGGACTCATATTTCTTATAAGAAATAATGTTTTGGATTTATTATATTATTTTCGAAATAATGTAATGAAAATTATTAAATAAATTATTATCACAAGTGAGATGTTTAAACATATAACTCTTAAAAATGTTATACCCTACCTTGGGTAAACACAATGTCCGACCCCAAACGGTGGTCTCAAATTTCTCATACAACACACCATTTTGGAGTAATTCATTCATTTTGAATAAATTGTGTGTTCTTAGGATACTATATTTAATAATTTTATTTTATCTTCACCGAGGCTTTATAGATCTCGGGATATCACAAAAACCTAGCATCCAACTCTAAAAATATTCTATTGAATATTCCAAAGTGTTAACTGATATTTTTTCTCTTATGAAAATCCTTTAACACAATTATGAAGTTATTTTATGTGATAAATAATTTTTTTCACAAAAGACACTTGTAATTTATCCACATTAATGTTTTATTATCTTTTAAAAATTTAGTATGTTACAATTCTACACCTATATCAACTTCTTATCCTTGAGAAGTATCTCTAGTGGTCTTACTCGAACAACTCAGAACACTAATATTAAACATCATATTTGTTTTCCCACATTTCTTCTTAAATTTATTCATGATACCATAGAATATGGACTAGTAGTACCGTCTTTCCTCATAAATCCTCACTTCGGTTCATGATTTTCACTGGACGCTCCTCACAAGATGTGTTAATATCTATCTCAATGTCCTCACAATCAATAAAAATAAAAGGATCATGTATATATCTCAAAATGTATGACACATATAACACATCATACATACCTCAATAGTAAGAAGGAAGGCATAGATGAAACACCAATGCCCCTATCTGTTTAGTGATCTCAAGGGGTGCAAAAAAACATGGTGGTATCTTACCTTACTTCCCCAGACATATGTTCCATATCCGAGGAGTCACTCTCAAGAAAACCTAATGGCCCAAAAAAAACTTCAAAGGTCTCCTCCAATAGTTGGAAAAATATAACTATCTTCTCTGAGTAGTTATCATCCTCAAATCAATTTGATGCACTCGTTTGGAGGCCTCCTGAACCAAACTTGGCCCACAATTGCTACCTCACCTACCTTAATCCAACAAATGATGATCGACATAGTCTCCCATAAAGAGTACCCTAAAGTTCAATATAAATAGAATCTTGGTAACTTTTATTGAGAGTGATGTAATTCAAGGCTATGTAATCATTACACACTCCATCAAAGTCTAGCATGCAATCTTGAAGTATATCCTC
Source organism: Viscum album (assembly GCA_963277665.1). Lineage (NCBI taxonomy): Eukaryota > Viridiplantae > Streptophyta > Magnoliopsida > Santalales > Viscaceae > Viscum > Viscum album. The sequence continues at coordinate 1,976,583,487 of OY728153.1, read as the reverse complement.
TGATATGCATATAGTCTTCTCAGATTGTCCATCAGTTTAAGGATGGTATATCATGCTCAATATCCTCTATGTACCTATGTATTTATGCACGTTGTTCCAAAATCGCAACATATAATATATGTCTCAACACAACACTTATGCTTAATGATGTGGTCCCATTGAATGAAGATATAGAAAAGGCTCTTATGGTTTCTATAAAAAATAAATCTCTCCCTAAAGAGATAGTGTCTCAAACACATTATATCATGAACCAATGCTACCAAATCCTCATAATTTGTAGGGTATTTCATCTCATGGGCTCATAGTTGATAAGACACATAGGTATCTACCTTCTCTCTTTGCATTATCACCTATCCCAGACCAATGCATGATGCATCACAGTACACTGCATAACTAATGCTAAGCTCAGAGAGTGTGAGTACTGGGGTTGTTTCCATTATTCTCTATAACTCAAGGGAAGACATTCACACTAGTCTGCCCACTAGAACCTCAATCCCTTCTTTTTCAGCTATCATAGGTGTTGATAGTTAGGAGAAGTCTTGGATAAATCATCGGAAATATCCTACTAAACCTTGAAATCTCTTGATCTCAAACATGTTTCACATATTTACCAAGACATGAATTCCTCGACCTTATTTTTTTTACAAATATACCAGTCTCAGGAACCACATGTACTAGGAACATCACCTCTATAAGCCCAAAGTCACATATTGACTTCTCGGTATAAAGTATGTGTGCTTGAAGTATACTCAGAATTATCTCAAGGTGCTTAACATGTTTTTCTGGTGTCAGTGAGTAATGAGGATATCATCTATGAACACTAAAATAAAAGAGTACAAGTATGGATGAAAGATCTAGATTTTGAGGTCCATGAACAATTTTGGTATATTCATCAGCTCCAGCAGCATCACCAAATACTCATACAGTCCAAAACATTGTCTTTCGAATTTCCTCCTTTCTAACATGCAATTTGGGGTAGCTCGATCAAAGATCAATCTTGGAGAAACACCAAGCTCTATATATATGATCAAAAATATCATCGATCTGGGAAAATGGATAGAATTTTTTCACTGTAACCTAGTTTAGCTTCCGGTAACCAATGTATAGTCAAAACTATAATCCGTTTTCTTTGAAAACATCATAGGTGAACCCCACAGTAAAGTAATCGGATTTATGAATAATTTTATCTCTAATTCTTATAGTTGTACCTTGATCTCCATAAACATGGTTAGTACAATACTATATATGGTTATTAAAATGGGTTGTGCATTCGGAATGAGCTCAATATTATCTTAACGTGTCAAATGTTTCAAAGTCTTTACTCGGTCAAGGATTCCATATATATATATATCAACCAATTTTTCAATATCATGAGAGCAATTAGTGCTCTAGAAGGATAAAATGTATATTAGTTGAACATATTTTCAAACTTGACCATAGTTTTGAACTCCTATTCCTATGATATAAAATAAGTAAAGGACATCTGGTTGAAGTAGCCCTGCTAACAATACCACATAAAAGGTGCGGGAGAAAGCTCAAAAAAATTCTCCAACATATCCAGTGGTAATTTTGAAACCTTCTTCATTATAGAAGTATTTTTTCCTTGTAATCAAGTGGTTTCATAAATTAAACTGAGTTTAAATATTCTGTAATGTAAAGGACCACAATTTAGGGGAAAAAAAATTAATTTGGATAAACCATACTCTGTCTATGGGAGCACAAAATGGTTCTCCAGACAAGTCTATGGGATTACACATGGTTTTCCTGTGAGTTTACTATTAATCTAAGTTATATCCCTCTAAGAAATTACCTTTCCCTCTATCCATTCATGTTAATCCTATTCATCATATATATACTAACACAAAAGTATGCACAGTTTAACTAATTAATGTTAATAATGATATATCAAAGAACATGGAAACACAAATATATCACATATGAGAAACTATCCCAAACAGATATAAAAAATCAAGCCATTTAATTTATTAACTACTACGCAACACGAAAATTGGTACAAATATGGCATAAAAACCTACATTCCCATTCATGATGCATGAACATATTCCAAATCCTATAAATCGTATATAATATCATGTGCATTGCCAAAGGTGAATTTACTCGATATTAACAAGAAAACATTAATTCTCCCAATATGGAAACACGGAGGTCCACTATGTAGTATTGAACAAGCACTGACATAGTTCCCCTGCCTGAGTCCCAATATCATTTCTCTTGTCTAACCTATCCCAAACCAAGAAAAAAGAAAAATACAAGTTAGTGGTTCATGGGCTTCTGATACCATTTCGTAACATCATGACCCGAACCACCAATGAAAAGTTATTTATTTATCTGATTTAATTTTTTTCGAGTATTTAATCTGTAAAAACATATATAATTGATGTTTTGAAAATCCAACCACATGTTAAAGATGTTTGAGGCAATGGAATAAGATGATTTATTTTCCATTTTTTAATTAAATTAACATATTTAATTATTTACACGAAAAAATTAAAAGATACCAAATTCTCATTGCACATAAATTTTATACCCCACCTATGGTAAACCCCATATTCTGAACATAATGGTAGTCTTCAATTTATGATACAACATAATCGGAGATATTTATTATTAAATAAATTAAAAATGTATTAAATAAAAAATAAATATAAAAAGGGATTAATCAAGTAAAATTTTGTCAAACACTTGACACATATAAAAATTATACCCTGCTGGGGTAAACCCCCCATTCTAGATATAATTGGGGTCTTATATTTATCAAACAATGAAATGTTTGAGAGATATTAATTATTTAATGATTAAAAATATATAAAATAAATAATTAAATATTAAAATTGTTTTATTGCTTGTGATTTTTTCAATCACTTGACATGTATAAAAGTTATACCCTACCTACGGTAAACCCCCTATTTTGGACCTAACGATGGGCTCATATTTTTAATACAATGCACCTTTTGAGATATATTAAATTATTTTCCGAAAAATAATATAATGAAAATTATTAAATAATTTATTCTCATGACCGAGCCGTCCAAAAAATTGATGCATACAAATATTATACCCAGACTAGGGTAAGAAATGCCTCTCGAAACTGAAAGTGGACACAAATTTCTTATTAGATGCATCGTTTTGGGGTTAGTAAATTATTTTCAAAAATAATATAATAAATATTATTAAATAAATTATTATAACAAGTGAAGTGTTCAAATATATGATGCTAACAAATATTATACCCCTCCTAGGGTTATATCCACAACTCATACCTAATAATGGTCTCGTATTTCCCATATGATACACCATTTTAGAGTTATTAAATTATTTTCAATAAATTATGCATAATTAAGATAATATATTTAATAATTTTATTCCATCTCTATCACAGTTTTATGGGGATTGGAATATGGAACCAATATAACATCCGAACTTTAAAATATTCTATTGAATATTCAAACTATTAAATGGGATTCTTCTCTTATATAAATCCTTTAACACGTTTATTAAGTTATTTTTTATGATAAATAATTTTATTGAATATATGGAACTTATAATTTATCAATAAGAGTTTTTTATTTTCTTTATAAAATTCAAGATATTACATGCTCTTTCAATCCACAGAACCCTAAAAGGATAAGCTAGATATCATATTTTTTTTATTACGATGGTTTTTTTAAGAATCCAAAATAGTACCCCCTATTCTTGATGTGGCGCCTATGGGTTCTTTTATTGTCTATATTTATTTATGGATATTTTAATCTGAAAATAAAAATCTAGGCATAAAATGGGAATATTATTCAAAGGTGAAATTTTATTTAATATAGCATCATTATTAGGAAAATCTATTATGGAGAAAATGAGGAATATAAAATGTTTAAATTATTCACATATTATATGTGATTAATGATCAATAATAAAATAAATTTTAAAATAAGAAGTTTCTACAACATTTAAATGTCCTTATAATATATCTTTTAAATAAGCACTTATTCTAACAATATAATATGTCCATTTACAATCCTGAAATATGTCAAAAAATATTAGGTGGTTATGTCTCCCAATACAAAATTGAAAATATATATATCTAAAATAATGATTTTTTCCTTGAAACAATAGTATCATTCTCAATCAACCTTAAAATCCAAAACAAAACATATTAAATTTCCTTAATTACTAAATTAATATACAATCCATATTTATAAAAATCCATATGGGTCATGAAATTAGTCATATATTTTTTTATTTGAAAATATTTCCTAATAATTTTCTTCAAATCCACAAAATAATGTTTTTTTTCATCAAATTTGGAATCTACTAAAAACCCATTTCAAATCCCACATAAAATAAATATTGTTTCCATATAAATGATGGTATGGTTCATGAAATCATTTTTTATTTTCTTCATGGGACATCTAGTAGAGAAATTACCTTCGTTTTAAATTCATGGAAGAATATATCATTTTTTACAATGAACAAATATATTGACCTGAATTTTTTTTATCCCATGGTATATAGTTGCATCAATAATGTATTTTTTCCCATCATATAAATAACATTATAACATAAAAGTGTTTATCTTTAACTCTCAAGACTTAAAAATTATGTGTCCGAAACATTATTTTTGGTTCTTCTCTTCTTATATTTTTAAACACATGTCTCCCACATAACGATAAGTCTTTAATTAAAACCCTTTATAAACTATAATATTTCAATATCTTCCCTTCTTCCATTCACTCAGTATCTCATTCCCTTTAACCTTATATCATTTTACAATGAGATCTCTAATTTTCTCCCCTTTGTTAAAAAATACAATTGAATATATATTGCACTATACTAAGAGAATACTCATATAAAAATTTGGAGAGAATTTTACCCCTAAAAACATTTAAGTGTTAGAATGCATCATTTATCAATAAATACAACATGAACTTGATATATTATGCAAATTTACTCTAATTAGAGTTCAAAATATTCTACCATCAATTTGTTGATATGGTTTTTTATGTTGATTGGATTTGACATAAAATGTTACCCCAATTTTTTCAGAAGAAATGATTATGCTTTGGTTATTAGACACACTAACCAATATATGTGCTACATGCCACAACACACGTAACTTATATAGTCATAATAATTACTAATTTTTTTATTAATGTATTATGAAATAACTCTTCCACCTATAATTAATTTCACTCAATAAGGAGACTTTAACTCAATAACATTTCCCACCCAATCCATATATGGGAATTTATATTGCTGAATAGATTTGACTTTTTCATTCCCAAATTCATACTCAAGTGAAATTTTGATAAATTTTAAGATACTATTAGATATAGTATGATTTGAATACTTTAGTAGGTATTATAATTGTTTACAAAACAATAAAATATATAAAATATCAAGATGAGATATTTTCAACAAAAAAATCAACTTAATCTAATTAACTCATTTGGATCCATAAACATTCCATTATATTCCTTGGAAAATTATATTCGCGTTAAATTGGAAGTAGATAAGACTTATAAATAATCTATTTTGAATATATTCAATGACCATCATAAATATTTCTCATGTTAAAGACATAAAAACATATTGTAATCAGAACATTCAAACCTATGAAAAATTTCTTCTCTCATAAAATCAACAACATCAAGTGCTCATTTATTATGGTAGAAATTTCCTAATAGTAATTAATCATATTTAAAAAAAAATTATAAACTCTCAAAATGATTTATTTAATTCTATTTTACTTGTCATAAACACTTTAATCCACTATATATATCTTAAATATCATTCTCTTCAAACAACAATCATGATTTTAATTACAATATCTATGAAAATATATGTGCCCATAATGTACCATGTATAGAATCAAAAAAGTATTATATAAATATCATGAAAATATCATTTTTTATTAGTAAAAATATATTAATCATGAAATATATTGAAAAATAATGAATTTATATCCATTTTAAAAGATATTTTAGTTCTACTTGTTAAATGTAAAGAAAAAAACCAGAACCATTAAATCGTTACTACTAGATACAATGTCATATAATAATACCATTATTCTCTTTAGTATGTGATAGTATCTCACAAGGTTCATTGTTATTTATTTTATTTTTTTATACATTCATGGTATCAATACCATCCTAATATTATAAAGTTTATTCAATACATTTCAATTTAACATGATAATGTAATTTTGTATGGTTTTACATTCTCAATGTACATTTAGTTAAAATAACTCCATTTCAATTAAAAATGTTGGTTTCAACATTAATATGTATTATATGAACTATAAAAATAATTCTATTATACTATATGACTTATATACCACTAAAACCCTGAAATCACAATAATATATTTTTTAATTAAGCTCCACGTTTTTAAAATTAATCATTCTAGAATTTTTCTTCTCTAAAATCCTCTTCAATATCATATTTTATCTATAGTTATGTTAATTGAGTACTATCAATATCCATAAAAATAACATTAAATGTTTTCATGATATTCATATAATTCTTCTTATAATAGTAAGGAAATTATACACTATGTTCCTAACCAATAAAAATCCCCTCATGAGATTTAAAATCAAATTTTACCAAATATCATCCTTCGATAATTTTTAGACAATATTTTCATAAAACATCAGAATCATCCTATTTTTATTCTATCAAAAACATAATTCCTAAGTTTTATTTATTTAATTCGAAAGAAATAATCTCCAGTATTGAATATAGGAACCCATTGTTTTATCTTTTCAACAATAATACATTGAATTTCAATGATATGATATTATCATTCTTTCTATGTTGACCATACTTCAATTTTTCTACTTATATAATCTATTTATTATAAGTGTATAGAGTGATATATTTATACACTATCCCATAAATTTTAGTATATTCATCAAAATCACTATTTATCTATTCCAATCCATTGTTAGATTATTAAATTTGTATCGTAGAGATTACTTTCTTCTAAACACCCATTCAATGAATTTTAAATTTTCTATTCTAGATATTTACTAATCATAAATAAATAATGATTATAAATGTATAATCATCAAAAAATGGTATGAAGTATTTATCAATATTCATTTCTTATAGAAAAATATATCAATACACAGGTAATTCAAAATTTTTAAGTGCCCATGTGTATTTATCTCTACAAGTTAGTATAGTTTGTCTAACATAAATCCTTTAAAAAATTATAACAATAATTGATTCATTCAACATTTATCTTTTTATTAATTTCTAGAACTTCACTATAAATAATAATTCTTTTGATCTATTGGTCCAACTAATTACTTCTTTAACATTATAAATCATTAGGTTCATTCATACTTAATGAATATGAATTATTATCATATTTGATTTGAAATTGATATACAAATATTTATTTTCCTTTCATGAAGTAAATACAATCATTCAATAATGTAATTAAAAATAAATTTACATAATAAATCACTTCATTTTCATTATAATTTTTTTTTTGATTCTCTTAGTAAATTAATTCTCAACCCATCAATGAAGTGAACATATTTATAAGATATATTACTCTCTTGAATTTGAGTTCTCAGTATTATTTTAATGTTTTTAGTTTTATCATTACTAAATTTAATGACACGTATGATTTAATTCTAAATCCCATTAAATAATATTTTCTAATAATAGATTATGATAATCTACATTCCAAAATACAAGGCATATTTAGATTGGGGTTTTTATACATAACCTCTGATACCATCTCATGTTATAAATCATTCATATTTTAATGTGATTTAGATTTAAACCATTTCATAATATACTATATAAAAATAGAGATACAAACATTCACTGAATTTTATTATGGATCACATATTATTTATTTATGATCACGTGTTTCAATAGTATATATCATATTAAGAACTTATTTTTCGCACTTTATTAGTTTCCACTTCTGAATTCTAGGATATGACCAAATAGATTTTATGGGCCTCAATTTCTGAGAGAAATTAATATAATAAAAACACATTTATTCTTTGTGTCAATATATATATAAAAACAAATACCTACACTTAAAATCAATTATTTTCAAATGTTGAAAAAAATTGTGACTATTTTTAAGTATTTTTATTTTCATTGATTATTGTCATCACTAATGTTTATGAGAATTATAATTCATATATTATCATACATTAAAAATAAAATATTCACATTTATTAAACCTTAATCTTATTATTCATCAATATTTATTTGTATTTTTTTTCATCACCTTCACTTAATGAAACAACATGTGAAATATCATTTTTAGGAGAAACAATGGTTATAATCCCTTTATTATTAACACAACATTCATTAAATAAAATATCAAGTTTAATCCTATGATATAATAATAATGTTTTTGTATGGAATTGAAAAAGTTAGGCGGGGTTATATAATTTTATAACATTTATTCTCATAAGGGTTAATTATAAAACTAAAACTGCTTTATAAAATTTCATTATCAATTACCTTTGAATCAATTGATTGAACCTATACTTATCTCATATACTAGAGGATTTTCACTTCATTAATTATCATTATCCTTTTAATATAAATTAAATTAATTTTTTTAATCATTCTCAACAACTCACATTAGTTCTTACATTAAATTTTAACATCATTGGGATTAATACATTTTACTAACTATGCATATACATCTCAAGATTCTTAACCTTATTGTTGTATTCCATGATCTCTAATCTCAATGTGAATTTTTCTTAAATAATTTTCTTCATTATTATTTTATAAAATTATTTATTACAAACCATATTAGAATTTATTGATCTATCCCTAAAATCATACTCATCTTATCTATTAAATTATTTTCTATGATGCCACTTTATACATTACATGAATAGTTTTTCAATTTATAAATAAAATTACTCTTCCTTGGAGATGTTTCATCATTCCATTTTTAATTAAAAAAACATCATTAATTATAACCACTGGGCACCTTATTGAAATTATTATTAATAGATCATTTCAGTGGATTATCATCATCTATAGAAGGGTCCTTATCTAGAAAATTCATCAAATAATGTCCAATATTTTCATAATTGAAACATATTAATGAAATATTTTCCTTATTAAAACATTTTCCCTCATGTAACCCATTTAAGAAAATTAAATTTCAATATTTATAATATATTTCATCCTTGTAGTGATATTTTTTATAAATCTTGATGTAATTGAATTCATTGAATGTAATCCTTTAATGCTGGGACTTTTTTAATTTCACATGTGATCATGGTGTTTCTCAATTTATTCACCATGATGTCATCAAAATCTTCTTCCTCATCTCCCGATATTATGAGTTAATTTTTTTAAAAGGATTCATATAAATGTATTCTAAAATATTGAATATTTAATAGTTTGTCTCAATCCATAAATAGTTCTCACAATCATATTCACATAAGAAAATACAAATCCATAATTTCAACCGTGGACATAGAAATGTATTAGAAATATGTATTTAATAATTTTATATGGGATTAAATTACCTTTTACTCTCCATAATTAATATCATGGATTTTTTTCCTATAATGATTAGGTGATTTTATAAGGAACTGAATTCATCAATTATATTATTTAATGTCATTAAAATGAAACATTTAATACCCTTCCATTGGATTCAATTTTTCAAAATCATTAACAAATTTTTTTTCACTTTATCATAGTGTAATAAAATCAATTAAAAGTTATGTTTATCATATCCCTACCCAGTGAAACAATGTAAAGAGTAATCTTCTCATTTCATGAATGAAAATTATTTTATTTTATTATTGAAATTCAATTCTTATTGAAATAGTTTATCTTCACCAGGACCTTGAAGTCGATAAATTAATGTCAAATATAAAAAACAAACTCAATATTTTAAATTGTGAAGATAGTATCTTATGCCAATTAATGTGAATATGTTTATATATGGATCCTTGAGATATGATATGAATTTTTTATTTAAAAAATATATTCAAAAAATCAAATTACTCATATTTCTAGATAGTATAATGGAACATAATTTTAAAATAATAAAATATTATGCCTCATAAATAAATATATTAAATTTAATTAACACTATAATTTTATATGTTTTAAAAACTCTTTAGGATTGTCTATTCATTGTCCATTGGTGATTGTTATTTCATGGAACAATATTTGTTTCTTTTTAGCAAAAATAGATTGGTCTAGGAAATGGGATAACATTTATCAATTTATAATTATTTTTTCATATAAATAATATATTAATTTGAAATATTACATAATATTGGAATTTTATTTCAACATGAGAAATAATCCACAATAACCATAGATCAAACTTGAATGATATTATTACTCCTTTACTACTAAAATTGAATCATCACAGGTGCATGAAATTTTATGATTTAAAAAACCATCTCTTTCCTCATTATAAATATCAAATAAAATATTCGGTTTATTTCTCTCTCAATATCCAAGTGAAAATATTTAATTAAATATAGATCACAAAACTATAAACTTTGATCTAAAAAAATAGTGCATTTATTAGTCAAGAATAAATCAAAAAATCTTGGTGGATATCTTTATATCTCTTCACTGTCTATAAAAAAAATAAAAAAAACATCTACCCAATAGAAAAAGTTACCATGACATGATTCATATTGGACATGAAATTTTATTATTTATATCCATAACAATGACGAAGAAAAATGATATGTTAATTTATTTATGTGTTCCAGTTAAATCAACTTCCAGTCTCCATCTTATCATTAAAAAATTTCTCATACAACCATGTCATTTATATTTTATCGTTTTACTAGAGTATTATCTTAAGAACTTAATTAAACAACAGCTAAGAATAATTTAATTTCAATATGATACATGGAATGATTCAAAAACCCATTATGTGGCTTCAAATTCTTATCATCTTGTAACTTTTCCTTATCAATTCTGAATTATTAAAAGACACTTTAATTCATTCTGCAAAACTAAATATTTCCCATTAAATCTTATATATCTTGTGATAGATAGTAGATTCATAAATTTCATTTTTTACAAAAAATAATTTACAATATAATAAAAAATATTTTATCCTTATTTCATATGATTTAATCACATCTTATCTAGAACCAATTATGTTTTTACTTTTTATTTTACAAAAAATATTAAATGCCATAAATCCTTAAAACTCAAATATAAATCAAATAGGTTATTGAGAATGTTCCAAAAAAATAAAACACGATTAAATTTTTCTAACTCATGATTAAATATCTAAGGAAATTATTCTATAGTTTTATCCAAATATAATATTTCTCAAAACATGATATTACTAGAAAAATTGTTTTTTGTGGTATCTAAGAGTAAAGATAATAATGTATTAACCAAGTATGATTTAATACTATTGGTTTTCTCAAAACCCTCCTACATTATCACTCTTAATTAATATAATATTCAATCAGCATAAAAATACTATCAATGTACGCATATGAACCATCATTTATATCCATGGGTTCTTAAAATGTAAAGCGGATTAGAGAAAAAAATTTGAAAAAAATATACTAAAATTTTATAAAGTTCAAAGAGTATAATTTCAAAACCAATAATTCATTTATTGAGAAAATTATTTTTGTTATAATATTCCAACATACTATTCTTTAAACACCTTAATTTGGTGAGAGTAGTGGAAGGATAAATCATATCCCATTAGAAATGGTTTGATCTAATATGAGTAATGAAAATTATCAATTATACTTCAGGAATATAAATTGAATGTAGGTATATACACACTTAACCATGTCCTAAGAAAGTTTTAAAATAATATCCACAATGATTTATGGAATGGGAAGAAACATGGATTGTTAAATATGTTTTTATTGAGATGTGAAGTATTTTTGACTAATACTAGTTGTAATCCTTAATCATGTGACATGAAATGTAGATTTGATGTATAATCTAAGGAAATAAATTTATATTACCTACACAATCCACTAAATAGGAAGGTAATGCATGAAATATTAGCTATATTTTATAAAATAGATAATATATACAAAAGCATTGGTTGGATAATGTAGACTATGATAATGTTTACAGTCAAGATTTATAAGACATGCAATGCAATGAAACACTATAATAACCCAGGGAAGAAGATATTCAAATGATATGAGTGCTATATTGGTAAAATATTAATGTTAGTGAACAATAAATTTATGAATTCAATATAACTAAAGAAAAATTAAAAATTATTTATTTAATATAACGAACCCTTATCTTCTATGTACTTAGTAAATTTTACAAATATTTAAAATGTAAAGAATAAATGAATTCATAAACACATTCCACTTAGAAAAAGTAGGTTGTGAATATTTTAAAGGATTAAACTAAAGTCTATTTCATTATATAAGAATTGGTATTTATGGGAAAACTAAAAATGGATAGTATTGTTAATAACTATATGGAGTGATTAGTTTTTAAAGGTATCCAAAAATATCATAGGAAGATCTATGATATCTATTTTCACCTTCTAAAAAGAAAAAATCCATTATAATTTATGTTACAATAATATCTAACCATGATTATAAGATTTGGAATATGTATTTCCAAACAAAATCCCTGGATATGAAACTTATTGACGATGTCTATATGACATAGATAAATGGTTTTGTTCTAGAAAAATCATATAATAATGTTTACAACCTAAATTGATGAATTTATGTTTATAAGTGGCCATTAAGATAAGAAAAATTAAATTTAAAGAGGCCATATAACAATTTACTTTATGATATAAAATGATCCTTGTCTTATAATAAGGTTTTCATAAGATTCACAATTTGCATAATGATAAATTTTGAGGAGATTTTATTAAAGGAAAACATGATACATTTCTTACATTCAATAAAAACTTTATTGAATAAATTATTTTCCATGAATGAAATAGGTGAATTATATTATGTTTAGGGGATCAATATATATAATGATAAAACAAATATCCTTCATGGAATATATAAAGGAACATATATTGACACGGTATCAAAAATATAGAAGACATAACAATGAACGAGAAGATTATTTCATATGTAACATGTAATAATTATCCAAAAATGTGTTTTTATATATAGTATGGAAAAAAAGAATTAATATAGTATCCTATAATTTTTTGATTAAACATATCATGTTTTTTATGTTTTCTACAAGTTATTATGTTTCCTACCAAAAAATTGTGGTTTTTAGAGATAATATAACCCATTAGCGTTATATTGAAATTTAGTTAAAAATAGCCTAAAATAATATATATGTTTAAAGGATATTTTAGCAGCCCGAGATTCTATAATATATTTATCTTTAAATAAATCTAATTTATTTTATAGCTTGCTTCACATGCAACATCGAGTTTAAACGAACCACAACAAAATATTGAAATATTATCAACTAGACAATGGAATAGGGGGTATAAATAAGGTTAAATACATTATAAAATAATATTTATAAATATTTATTTAATTTAAATTTATTTATTAACACTTAGTGCATAAGTTATTAGTTTTTAGTAAATCCATTTTACGGTTCAATGATATGTTTTCTACAAAAATTATTTTTATTCCATTTTGTGTGGGAAAATTATAATTAATTTCATACAATTTTAGATGACGAATTTTATAAAAATTATATAATTTTTCAAATCCTCTTTTCAATATTTTATTATATTCATTTCCTTGGGTTTTTTATAAAAAATTATTTTTCTATGAAGGGTGAAAATATCAATTTTTGTAAAATAGTATTTTCTATCTGATAAATCATGTAATAAATGTCACATTATATTTTTGATTTTTTATTAAATTTTTATATGATCTATTTTATTGAAAATAATCTAATTAATTCCAATAGTATTAAAATTTTACATGATTTTGATATATGTTAATTTTTTGGATTAAAATGAATTTTTTCTGAGAACCGTATTTCATTACATTTTGCACATTTATATTTTAAATTCATTTTTGAATATTCTAAGAAATGAATTTAATAAAATATATTAATTATTTCAAATTAAGTGATTCAATGTTTATAAATAGTTCTTTTTTATTTTTGGTCTTTATGAATAGTAACATTAGTAAATATTTGTCACCTCAGTAAGAGTAAAAACGTGTAAAACATGGTTAAAATTTGAGATAAGGATTTAAAATTTCTCTACCACTTGTCGTTATCCTATTTGATAATTTAATTTCATTAATTATAATCCATGATTCAAATATATTTCACCTTTTTTCATTTTTATTTTATTATGACCTTTATATTATTTTATGTAATGAAAAATACAGATGGTCTCTCTCTTAAATATAAATTTTTCTTATATGTTTACATAGGGATAAAAATTAGTTTTAGAATATTTTTAATGGTTATTTTTTATAAATAAATTTATTTTTAGGATTGGAATTTATTTATAAATTTTAGTAAACTTATAATTATAATAAATTCAAATATAACACTAACACAGTGTTTGTCCAAGGGATGGAAAATGTCAAAGTATCTAATTTTAAAATCATTACAAAATATTTTTTGGGGGATTAATTATCATTTATAATGAATTATATAGTTAATAATAATTTATTATTTATGGTGAAAAATATTATATGTAAATTACATCTTTTTCTTGATGTCTTTGAATTCAAATTAACTTAATTGTGTCAAAATGACATTAATGATATTGTAAGTTAAATGTTATATGATTACATTATTTAAAAATTGTAAAAAAATTTACATTAGTTCAAGTAGGATTATAGATTTTTTGATAATTTTATCCCTTTTCGATTTACGATCATATTTTTATCTTATATGTAAAATTATAACACTTTAATATTGAAATATTCATTACAATTGTTACTGTTTAATGTTTTTAACGAAGGAGTTAAGAAAAAATATAAGGTTTAAAATACCACATAAAACATTTCTAAATTTTATTTTTTTAAGGTATTTAGACCATATACTATCTTAAATTTTAAATTATGGAAACATGGAACCACTTCCATGTGAAAATAAATTTATTATATTTAGTTTTTTATTAATTTCACATGTGTCTATTCATTCACTATAAAAGGAACCACCTATACTATATTAAATAAGCAAACTAGAGTCCCTTCGATTGACCAAAACCTGA
The DNA here is from genome assembly GCA_963277665.1 of Viscum album. NCBI lineage: Eukaryota > Viridiplantae > Streptophyta > Magnoliopsida > Santalales > Viscaceae > Viscum > Viscum album. The sequence continues at coordinate 1,976,568,322 of OY728153.1, read as the reverse complement.
AAAATAAATCATTCTCAACATACTTAGAAAAATTCTGAGGATTATGTATCATTCCGAAAGACCTACCCTAGACTCCTTAAGAGGATATCTAAAGGATATCTTTCATAGAAGTGGTCATCATCTTCATCGATCACTTTCATTTTTCGTCTTATTTTACCACCTTCAAATATGTCATTACTATTAAAATATAACAACAACCATATATCCCATATAATTATATGTTATTAAGTTGATGAAATATTTTTTATCCATTTCCTTATCCATCAAAAGGGATATAAAATCATCACTCGTGTGTATGGAGAACTACCGCCTCGCATGCCAATGTAATTTCTTTTCATTTACCATCAAACATTTCTTGTAACAATGATTGAAATAATGAATATATATGATAATTATAATATAAATATTATTATTTAAGTATAATTTATTATCTAATTCATTTACCTTCTAACTATTAAAAAATGATAACATCGCTTGTGTGTATATATGGTCTACCATCCCCATGAAGTGATGTGACTAATTTTTTATGCCATATTATCCTGAAATATTTAAAATATATATATAATGAATATATATTATTTTTATATAATGAATAAAATTTTGGAACTGATATAACCATGATCAGTATACAAGGACCATAACTGCTGAGTCAAATAATACATGAAAAATGAAGTAGTAAATACTCGAAACAATGATAAAAATAAAATATTATTAACAAATGGGGGATAAGATGTTATAAATGGATTGTATATGATAATATATATTTTCAAATGGTTATAATTTTTAATTAAAAAAATCTAAATTTATTATACAGGATTTCAAAATCACATACATGTAAAGAAAAAATTGAGGTAAGAGATTTCATCCCAATTTCCACTCCATTGATTTATATTTGGTATTACGAAGATAATTATTTTTATGTGGTGTATTTACATCCCCTTTTATATATTCAACAAGTGTATATATTTATTTATGATGATTTAGGTATCAATATAATGTTACTCTTTCAAGGGGGTACCATTTAAAAGTTACAAAGAGGAAATAAAATAATTAAAATCCCAATTTTTGGGATTTATCTTATTTTCATTAAAGGAATATTATAATTTATCCTTCATAAACTCTATATATTTTATTATCATACATATATTTATGAATTTTACATTTTTCTTACAAATTTTATTCCCTTTATAACTTGAATCAAGATAATTATTTTTTAAAAGAAAAGATGATCTCGTTTCTCTTCTAAATAGATATATTTGTATTCCATGTCCATATTTTTGAAAATTGTTTTAAAAGATTTCTATTTATTCACTCAATATATTTATTATGTGCATTTTGTATTATCATTAAATTATTAAAAGTTTTTAAAGTAATATTTCTAATGTTTTTTGAAATAGTAATTTTTAAATGTATTTACAGAAAGTCAAAATGAATGATTCTTTTTAACATATACGGTGTTAGTGTATTTTTCTACTGCCATAACCATTTTACACTATTTAGATTCTTCTAAACGTTTCTGATTGTTTTAAATGGAAAATTATATAATGAAAATTTATTTTAAATGTTTAACTTCCATTTTTATCTATTCTACAAAATACATGATTATACTACCAAATCTACGTTCTAATGAATTGACGATCATATTAAATATTTATTAATTTTGTGGTCATTAAAAATATCTTGAAACATTTTTTTTCCTATGATAATTTTTCATTGAACATTACATTTTTCTTAAATATACATATTCCTTGTATCATGGATATGATTACTCTCTAAACCAAATACAAATTCTATAAACAATTTTTTACTTTGAATGTTATTTTTTGACTACAGAAATATTAATATTCTGTATTATTTAATTAATATGGATATTTTTTGATAAGGCATATAGTTTATGAATTAAATTGACCATTAGATATATGATTAATGCATTGGACAAGCAGTTATGTTTGGGGGCTGGTTATATATAGTTCCTTGATGCATCGACATGTCTCATGTGATAAACTGATGAACAACTTTATTAAATGGGTTTTGGGTGTATACTTGCCCATGAATTAATATGTCTTGTAATAAGGCCTCGATAGTAAAGATATCATGATGTTTGATATCAAGATGTTCAGTATTAATAATTTATTTCATTGAGAATTCAGTTATCATTATCAATGAGATTGTGAAATTTTTATTATCCATGTGTACATTTCATACTCAAATTATTGATTAAATATAATTTGTCTTTAGTTATATTCCTTTTCATATTAATTATATGTTATTTACACATGATATATTCCACTATATGAAATCCTTATTGAGAATCTAAGATCACCCTTTATTTGTATTCTTTTCCCCAAGATATGAAGAATCATATTGAGAATAATATAAAGTATTAGAGAATGATTTTTATCATATGATTTCTTATATTTCCAATGAAATATGGGAATCATGTATGTATTTTTTTATCATGCGGTGATTTGAGTTTTGAAGTGTAATAATTTGTAATATTTCTAATAATATTTTTAAATCCACATGCTGAGTTAGTACGGGATGTCAGGGCTCGGGGAGCCTTGATGCAATGATCCCAAAAATATTAAATATATTTTATATTGCATGTACATTTTCTATGGAAATGTGGAATAACTCAATTGTTGAGTCTCATATTGGAATTATGATACTGTGGTTGTGTTCAGAACATTGTCTTTACCCTAGGTGCGATATAAAATTTTTCAGCACTGGTAGTTCAGTCAGAGTTGAGTTGGTGACAGAGTTTTAAGAATATATTAATTGATTTAATGAAATTAAATGAATTAAATCCATCCCACATTCCAATTTTGTATTCATGACACAAAAAGGAGGTGCAAACCTCTCCTCCCCCTTTATAGTGATAGATGACCCATGGCCATGAAGTGGTGTGGAGATTCTTTTGATCAATGTTCATAATGCTGATCATCACTAGATCAAGAAGCAATGCATTCCAGACATTGTTTTGGACCCAATTCTTTGTAATTTAGACACAATGTAAGATTAGTTATAATATTTACATCCCATACCGCTTTTGTGCAGTGTTTTAAGGTTTTAGATACCTTGGATGATTGCTAGAGAGCCCGTGGGGGTTGTTCTATTGATTTTAGGTGAAAATCATGGGTTTTGGGTTGATCGGAAGAAATTCATTCCTAGAATTTACAATCACACAATGTTTAGTTTAGGTTAACAAATAATGTGTTCTTCCCTTTTCGAGAAGATGACTTTTAGGGAATACACATTTTTTTCGGGGTTACATATTGTGTAGTGACCTTGGGTCGTGTGGTACTGGGAAATGGCTAGGGATTCCTTATCATGGGACATGGATCTGTCAAACTACATAGACAATGTATAAGGAAACAAAGTTCTAGACACAATAATGATCAAGAGACATGGCCAATTTGTTAGGTCATTGGTACATGGCATGTACCAGGGGGTACATGCTGTGTGTGAGACCCAGCTAGTCGAGTCGTGTGTAGGATATACACAACTAGGGGCTAGAGTGAGGTTATACAAATCTTGTATCAAGTTTACATGTTATGTATTCACACATGGACATCCAATATTTGAAATAGAGGAAAAAAAGGTTCTCAAGTAGTTTCATTCTCCTTGTGGGTCCCTCTATATGTTGTGTACTTTTCTAGAGATCTTCTTAGGATATTCCTCCTAGTGTATCTCCTTCTTTATGGATTATATTTAGGCTTGTGAGTATCTTATTCTGAGTGCTTTTCCATATATTATGTGATGGTTTCCTCTATAGTGTTCTATGAGATATGATGTGGCATTTTTCAAGAATGACATTATATTAGTGGTGCCAAATCTTGGGTAGTGATCAGGGTGGATCACTAGGTTGATGTTAGGGTTAGTAAATTTCCTTATCATCTTAGTATGTGGGTCCCAAGGACTCTTCAAGATGGTATAGTTGTGATCTCCTATCATAAAACGGTGTAAGTCATCTGGTTGTGACTATTTTGTGGTGTGAGGCATGATGAGCATGATGCTCCTTTTAGAGACCCTTTACCAATGTGGGAGATATATGTGAATAATTTAGAGAGATTATGAGACTAGAACTCCCCTACAGTCTCAGAGTGTGGGTTTACCATACTTATCAGATTGGTAGAGATGAAACTCCCCCACAGTGGGAACAGGTTCTCTACCCACGAATTAGTTCTCCCAGGGTCAGACCTCCCTTGTTTGAAAAGGGCGTGGGTTCCTCGTACCATTTTTATTGATGGAAATATCTACCCTATAATATTAGGGTATATTCCATTCATACACTTTGCCCATATAGAGTAGGTACTCCCCTATCACACCAAGGAATGGTTCCTCTATCCATGGATTCAATACTCCCCTACTTGGTAAGGCAGGAGTCCTCTATATGTGACATATAGATTTAGTGGGTACACCATTGTTGTTCTAGGGTACAGGTCCTCTATCCTTGGATTTAGAACCCCCATGTTGTTATAGGGTGAAGTTCCCCCATAAGAATTGTTCCGACAGAGTTGGTACTCCGGTATCGTATTAGGGAGCAGGTCCGCTAGGTTGGGGTCGGTGCACCCCTATCGTGTCAGGGTACATGTCTTCGATAGTGATCATATTGGTAGAGTTGTAATCCCTTATCATTCTGATGTGTGAATCCTCTATCTATTATGTGGTACTCCCCTATCGTATCAGGTCATGGGTCCTTATATGTAGAGTAGTACTCCCCTTCCATGTTCGGGTTTTGGTCCTATATCTACATAGTATTACTCCCATGTCTTTGAGATGCGAGAGGAAGTTGGTCCTATATTGGAGTCAAAGATTCCTCGGATGAGGATCAAAGTTATGAGGAGTGTCCTTCCACATGTTATGTGAAATAAATGGGTAATAGTTAGTTCTCTATTGATGAAGTACGGTGTAGTCTTCTTCTTATGGTTACTTTGGTGGTTTTATTAGTGGGTGAGAATCTAGTACTTCCTCAGTTGTGGGGAAGCAATGAGGTGTGGTTTCTTATATCTCTATATCTATCTCTCTCTCTTTATTTAGAGAGGATATACATGGTGAATGGTCTAGATAAATGCTCCCTAAATTTTATGTCATGGTTCTGGGTGAGCCTACCCACTTAGGTTTTATGAGCTTGTATAAGGGAGTAGTGTTAAGACCTCTGGTGCTTGGAATTAGATTTGGAACTAGGTAGTTATTCTCAATGGAGCATGTTATCTTATATGTACCATCAGGGATGGTAGAGTTGTCCTGATGTATTGTATCACTCATATAAGTTCAATCTAGGATGGCTAAGCTCATTAAGTGTGTTATCTTGGGTTTTTGTTACCTTGGATCCTTCAGTAGAGTCTTGTAGCTAGCTATGAGGTCTGAACCACATGAGACTTGTAGTCTAAGATGAGTATATCTGGGTTGTTTCTAGGATATCTTGTAGTGTTTTAATTTTTTGGTTAACACCCCAAGTGGAATGAGCTGACTAGTCATGTACAGCTAAGGATGGTTTGAGATGGAGTTCATGTCTTATTAGGGCTTCCCTCGGGCTGGGTGGAGTGGATTGTTTCCATTCATTTTATATCTTCTATTTTGGGTTTTTTTGGGTGCCTAATGATTATTTTTATACTCACCCCTACATGTGATTTACCCACACATGTTGTTTCTTGTTAAATCCACAAAACTATCATTGGATTCCTCAGAGGACCCAGAGAAACAAGACCATAGTGTACTAGAACACCAGAGGTGTTTACTAGAGATTGGATGAGGATATTTTAGGTAGTAACATTTAACAGTAATCAAATCCTTCTGAGGAGGTTGGAAAATTTTATAGTTTCTATTGGGAATTTATTTTTCCCTTCTTATTTATTTAGTAATTTTATTTTACTCTGTTGTGGGGTAGATATATTCATGCATTTATTTTTAGGATTAATATATCTACAATGTTTCATGGAGATACATGTGGGTGCGTGCATACAGTTACTATAGGTTAAGGCTTCCAATTTTTGTAATATGCCTACTGAGTTATAGACTCTAGCCCCTAGGATATTGGATGCATGCTTGAGTTGTTATTGGATCAATCCCCATTGGGCCAGGTCATGATAGAGTGTTATCCGAGCAGATTCGACTTTGGGACAAAAAGTATCATGATATTGGTTTTGGTATCATAGAGGTAGTGTTAGGGTGTTTCTAGTTCAGATTATAGGTTAGGGACTCTAGTGTCAGTGCAGCGTCTGAGGTATCTATTAACTAGGACATTGATAACATTCTTTTTGACTTAATACATTAGGGAGCGATTCATAGAGAAATTTTGGGCCATGCATCATATAAGACTAGGTTGTGGCTTTTTTATCCTTTTTATTTCAAATACCCTAATATATTCTTTGAACATGAAACATATTTAGTATATTTCAGGGTTCTACCATGATGATATATAGATAGGGTTCCATGGAGGGATTTTAATGAAAATACACCCCAATATGGGGCTTCAGTGTAGGGAACTAGTTTTGAGACTGTACCTCCAAGTGGTTTTTTAGTTGAGGTGACACCCATTGAGTAGCAAGTTGTGTCATTAGTGCAAGCCAAGGATGTGTATAGGCTAAGTCCATTTCAGGATTTCCAAAGGTAGCGACCTATGATGTATTAGGGTGATCCAAACCACTAGGAAGTTGATGAATGTATTGAGGCTGTCATGCATGTTTTCCTCCCTATGAGGATACCTACTAATCAGATGGTGTTCCTAGTGGTGATCCTTCAATAGGGTTCAGTCAGGTGAGAGTGAATCCATGTAAGGAAGAAAAACTATGAGGTGGAACTCACTTGATTATAGCTTTAATGGCTCTTCATGGAATAGTTTTCTCAAGCCACATTGAGATCAGTTCATATCCATGAGCTCCTACAGCTTCGTCAGGGTAGAATATCTAGGGAAGGGTATTTGAAGATGTTCAAAACCTACTGATATATTCTATGTAAATGTATCAAGTAATTTTTTAATATAAAATACCTTTTATAAGTACCTATGTAGAGACATTTGAGTAGGTTTGGTCTCCATGATCCTTCCCTCATCGGCGGGGATACTAGAGTGAGATCTAAGGGTAGAGAGCTTCTTGGGAGAGGTTCGGGAAGATGTGGATGATAGTGATCGTCCTAAGGATAAAGCATCTGTAGTAGCAGAAAGATGAAATCCAAAAGGATCGTGATGCATGAGGAATATCTTGGACCATGATCAAACACATGGTCTTATAGTGTTGGATATGTGATGAGAATCTGGTGAGCCACAAGAGAGGTGGTTCTATGCTTGTTATGGCTGAGGAAATTTGATAGATATTGTCTACCCCACCATGCATCTGAGTGGGATATAATTGATGGTCCTTCATAATAGAGGTACAATATAGAGAATGGAGTTAAAAATGATGGATTACGTGGAATATAAGAGGTTAGGGAAGCCTGAGGTGGTAGACGGTTTGAGGTGTTGTGACCACCACCCATAGGTGGTCCACACCAGGCTCAGGAATCTAGAGGATGAGGGAAAGTAAAGCTATAGATAGAAAAGTTATTTAGCCCAGAGGCTCCAAGGATGATTATATGTATTTTCTATATCCTTTGTAATTTCTACAGGAGTATTGATAGAAACTGTTGTGAGGTACTATTTTCTTTCCACTTCTTGCTCGAGGTTTTTCATGGGTGGTAAGGGGAATTGGTAGAACCTTGGTTTGGTTTTGTTTAGCGTAGATTTGGATGCACAATGAAGACAGATGATTCCCCAACAAATATTCACATTTTTGATATAGGTAAAACTATTTGAGTGATTCACTGTCATCCAAAGTGAACAATGTTGAGGTGTGGTGGATGAGTTCAATTGAATTATGTGTTCTATGTGTAGTTATGTGCTGGAGTGTTAGAGGAGGCCCTGACATTACCATTGGAACCTTCAACATGACCCATATTCTTGGCATCCATGGTGGAGGGAGATACTTACTTGGATCCATTCCTTATTGGAATAGTTATACCCTATGGTGTTCCATCTATGTGGATTGGTTTCCTACCTTCTATGCTCAGTTATTCTTCCACGAGTTGGTGCAGAATTTGGAGGTTTATAGATAGATGGCCCAATAAGAACCAATGTTTACACTTTGGAATATTTATATTTTAATTTGGTAACCTTGATTGTTTGGTTTGAAACAGTTATACAAGATTCTTGAGTAGGACATGGTGCAGTTCATCTAAGGATGGATGTGAACTACTAGGTTACGTCAGCATCTGTGTTAGGTTATCAAGTTTATACACTTCTAGATCCTATGACTATAGATGGACTATGGTACATAGTTTTTCCCACCTTTCATAGCTAAGGATACATTTTCTCGTTGTAGTATAATTTTAGATAGGTTGGAGTTGTGTGTCCGTGATGTTTTTCTTATGTGGTTTCCCTGAGTGTGTTCTTGTTAGTGGCATGGGAAACCCTCAAAGAGCTCACTAGTGTTGGAGACCCAATTGAAAGATACATTTTACTCCTTCTACCAATTATTTTTCTTTTTTATTATGAATATATTTGTTTTAGGGATGATTTATTTGTGTTGGATTTGACCAGTAAGAATTTGGGATATCTCTAAGTATATTTATTAATCGAGACACTGAGTCAGCATGACATTCCGAGGCCTGAGAAGCCTCTTTGCGGTGATATTAAAAATATTAAATATATTTTATCATGAATTCACAGTTTATTTAGAAACATGGTATAACTCATGTTTATTGTCTTGGATAGTAATTTGGATACCACGATTGAGTTCAAAGTTTCTTTTTTACCCTTGGAGTGATATAAAATTGGTCAATGTCGGTAGTTCGGTTGGACTCGAGTTGGCGATGGGTTGTTAAGAGGATCGTAATTGATTCAATGAAATTAAATCTTCTGAATCCCTCCACTTTCCCATTTGGTTTTCATGACGTAAAAGGAGGAAAATCCCTCCCCCACCCCATTCAAACGATTGAAGACCTGATGTGAAGGAGGGGCCCGGAGGTGCTACCCATCTACGTTCCTAACACCGATCATCACCAGATCAATAATCAGTGTGGTCCAGGTTTCATTTTAGACCGGATTTTTTGGTGTTCCACCAATAATTAGTTGGATTTTTGATATTTATGTCAATAACCATTTTTGGTGCATTATTTTAATGTTTTTGAACCTATAAATGATTTCTAATGACCCTGTGGGGGGTTGATATGTGGTTTCCATATAAAAATCAGGGGTTTTGAGTGGCTTAGAAAAAATTACTATCTAGAATTTCCAATCACACAACATGTAGTGAAGGTTAATGCACTGTGTTTTCTTCCTATCTAGGGACGGTGAATTTTGGGGACCACATGTCGTATACTAGGGTTAAAAATTGTGTAGTGACCCCTGGTTATGTATACATGGGACATGGATAGGGATGTTGTGTCATGAGTCATGGCTCTAAAGAACTACACAGACTAACTAGATAGACACGAGGTGCCAAAAATGGGCACGAGAAAGAGGCACATCCAAGTGGATGGGTCATTGTGGAATGCCTTGTACCAAGGGGTACACATTTCGTGTGATATATGACTAGCTAAGTTGTGTGGAGGAGAGACATTACTAGGGGAAAGGGTTAGGCAAGACACACCATTTACCATATTTATATGTCTTGTATTCCCATATGGCCAAACAAGCCATCCAAAAAAGGACAAGACCAGGTTCTTGGGTGGGTGCACACACTTTGTGGGCCCCAATTCATGCCATGTACTTTTCATGGGATATTATTGGGATTTTCCACCTAGTATATCTCCTTATATATGAATTGGATTCTAGATTAAGAGTTGCATATCCTAAGTGGTTTTCCATATAGAACACAATGGTGGACTTTGTAGTGGCCTACAAGATGTGTTGTGGCACTTGTAAAGTATGATTTTGTAGTATCGATGCTAGATCTTGGGTAGTGATCAAGGTGGATCACTAGGTAAACATTGGGGTGATTAAAAATCCATATAATCTTAGGATGTGGGTTCCCTAGACTCTTTAGGCTAGTAGAGTGGTGCTTTCCTATTATAACAGGGAACTGGTCTTATTCTTGTGTCTATGTTCCAATGAGAGGCATGATGACTGTGACACCCATTTTAGCAGCACCTGACCAATGTGGAAGATAAATATAAATCATTTAGGGATACAATGTGAATAGAAAAATTATATAGTCTTAGGGAATGGGATTCCATTACCTCTCAGATCAATAGATATAGAACAACCCCATGATTGGGGCGGGTCTTCTACCTATAGAGTAGTTCTCCTAGGGTCAAAACCCCCTTGTTGGAATAGGGTGCGAGGTCCCTATATCATTCATGTATGAGGAAAAAGAACCCCTATTGTATTTTTAGGTTCCATGCGTAGCGGAAGTGCATTGGTCGTTGTACCCAAGGTTTATTTTAGCATTAAAATGATCAGTCTCAGATCCATCATGATAATAAAATGATAGATCATCGAAATAGAACAAAGAACAAAAAAGAAATAGGGAGTCCTGGAACCATAGATATGATCATCATATTTTGGTTATAATTAATTTAATTAATTTACAAGAATTATCTTGATGGAATTATTTATTCAATGATGTTTCCATTCACAATCTAATGTGATCCATCATAGCGTCATAGAATCCAAGTGTAGGATTCCTCTAGTGGTAATCCACATGTGCTCCACAAATCTCTAGATGTTGTCGAAGAGATCTCTAGGTGCTAGTGAGGAAGACATTTCTCTTGCGATGTCCACTTTCGATCGACTTGATCTGGTGGAGGAGGATCTCTCTGTTGTAGTTTTAGAGCGTTCTTGGAATAAAAGAATTCTCTCTTAGCTTGAGAGCTTTCACTAGATCCATTGTGCACACCCAAAAAAAATGTCTAGGATAATGAGAATCATATAATTGGTATTTTAATTACATAGAATAATAAAATGAATTAATTGTTAGAAATATTTTATTCATTTTATTTAATTCTTAGTAATACCCCATGTCTAATAATAATAGTTGACTATTATTATTACTTGACATGCACCCAATGAATTACACCTGATATTATTTAATTAAATAAATAATATTATTTCTCATACATTCCCAAAAAAAATACACGGTGTGAATATTTAATATACATGGTGTTAACTTTTATTTTTCCCTTTTTCTTTATTTCCTCCACCATATTTAGTTTACCTTAAATAATCATTATTTATTTCTCAAATAAATATCACAGCATTACTCTCTAATAAATTTATTATTTTGCTCACAATATATTCTCTCAAATAACTAGTGTCGAAATAAATGTGATGTGGCATCCTTGAATAATTTTTAAAAAACAATCCGGAATAATATTTATTCAACATGTTAAATTAATATTTAACTGTGATACTTGGACACACTTAGTTTGTGACAGTCTAGGCCTCTTTCTCAGTGACATTAGGCAGATCCTACCTAACGTCCAAGGTTAGACTCTAGAAAAATAATGGGGAACCCATAGAGAAATAAGTTAACGCCATAATAATGTGTCACCTCCTACAAAAGTTTACCATGTAATGTAATCCCTTTGTCTCAATATCTCAAATCAAGCTGGTTTCATGCTAGTGACATCAACCCATGTGCTCGGTTATTCTTTCATTGTCATTCTGGAATTGAATTTTTCCATTCCTCACCATGGACATGGATTTATTTAGGCTATATCAATTCCATCAATGGGCCTGAGATATCTACTTCTGTTATGGAATATAAGGGACAAATCCATTCTCGCATTATATATTAATGCAGTATTTCTCCTGATGCACCCAACATATCCTACCTCAATGTGAACAATGTGTCGTCATAGTTTTCATCAATAATTATAAGTGCACACGTTTTAATACCCATTAATAATAATCTTAAAGTCTAAGGGCCAATATATACATCTGTAGGTGAGAATATCCAATGACACTAAGAAATGTGGATTTCCTACTTGCGGGTCTCGTTCTCATAATATCCTCTTGAATATTACCAAGGCCTCACACCATGAGAAGGTGCTTCAATGTTTTTGAGTCCTCACCCCTAATGTCCTATACTATTTGTGTCCCTCAAATATCATCATCCGGCCATAGAACATATATTCAAGAATAGTGTTATGGCACTTCCGGGTTCTCATCATAGCATGGATCCGCTATGACCCTTTAATGCAACAACTATCCTTAGGACATTATCACATTAATTTTCACACTGAAGAACAATCAAGATGTGATAAGTTATTTATTAATGAATAATGTACAATGTAGTTGGTTCTAGGCTACCAACTCTAACAGACTCCCACATGGACTAGATCCAACTGTTAAAAACCTTTAACCCACTAGCTCTCACATGATATTCATGCTTCTATTGAGATTGGACTTTAGTCATGGGGTCTTAAACATTCTCTTCTATGGACACTCTAATCACTACAACTTCACCCCTTTGATAGAAATCCCTCAATAGGTGATACTTCCAGAGTATTTAATTTTTCCGTTGATGTGACCTTGGTTCTTTTTCAATATCCACCGTTGTAGTATTATCACAATACCATGTGATTTGATATTTACTGTTAGGCACCACATCAAGATCTTGTACAATGTTCTGAATCCAAACGTCTTCCTTGGCTGCATCAAAAGTCACTATATATTTGGACTTCTCTATATAATCGGTGACAACAAGTTTTTTTGAACTCTTCCATCTCATAACTCCTCCATTGAGATAGAAAACATATCCAAATTGTGATTTCAGATCATTTAGGTCTATCTGAAAACTAACATCAACATACCCTTTGATGACAAGATTCTCATCTCCTCTATACACTAGGAACATATCCTTAGTTATTCTCAGATACTTAAGAATAGTCTTAACAATAGTCCTTTGTTGTTCTCCTAGATCTTCTTGATATCTTCCTACCATGTTCAGTGCATAAGCAACATCAAGCCTGGTACATAACCTGGCATACATGATGGATCCTATAGCCGAAGATTATGGGATCTTACTCATTCTATCATTTTCCTATTGTGTCTGAGGATATATTTTCTTAGAAATATGTAGGCCATGTGCCACAAGAACCAATACCCTCTTGGATTCATTCATACTAAATCTCTTTAGTATCTGTACAATGTATGTACCCTAACAATGTCCAAGAAGCCTTTTGGATCTGTCACAAATGATCTTGATCCCAAAAATGTAGGCTGCTTCACCCAATTCCTTCATGGAGAAACACTTGTTCAACCAGTCCTTTACAGACTGTAAAACTCGTACATTGTTTCCAATATGCAATATGTAGTCAACATATAATACTAGGATAATGACTGCATTCCCATTAAATCGCTTATAAATACATGACTCATATTCATTCTTAATGAAACAAAATTCTTTTATGGATTCATCAAATCGAATGTTCCATGACCTAAATGATTTATTTAATCCATAAATGGATTTCAGAAACTTGGAAACCTGTTTGGCTACACCTGGTGTCATAAACCCTTTGGGTTGTGTCATATAGATAACTTATAGACGGTTCCCATTAAGGAATTCTATTTAGACATCCATTTGCCAAATATCTTTTTCATAGTAAGATTCTATGGAAAGTATGATGCTTATGGATTTAAACATGGAAACTGTCGAGAAGGTTTCATCATAGTCAATTCCTTGACAATCTCTGAATACTTTGGCCACTAGCCTTACTTTACAGGTGCTAACATGACCTTCCGTGTCCAGTTTTATCTTGAATACCCATTTTCATCTAATAGGATTTACATCAACTGGCTCATTGACCAAAACCCATACTTAGTTCTAATACATGGAATCCATCTCAGAATTCATAACTTTTAGCCATCTTACAGCTTCTGAGATTTCTACTTCTTCCTTGTAGGAGAGAGGTTCATCATTGTCCAAAAATAATGATTCACCATCATCGGTGACTAGGTAACCAAATCTCTATGGTTCCCTTACCTCTCTTGAGCTCCTACACAGTACTTGTACTTCTGGAAACTCTTCCTCAGGGACCTATGGAACTTGTTCTTGTACCAACTCCTGTGTATCTTGAGAATAAACTTTTTTGAAGTTAGCCTTGCTCACACTATCCTTTTTGGGGATGTGCTCCCTCTCAATAAAGACAGCTTGTCTAGCGACAATCACTTTCTTGTATGAAGGGTTATATAGTTAATATCCATTCATTTCCTTGGGATATCCAATAAAGAAATACTTCGTGCCCCAGGGTTCTAGTTTGATGACTAAAAAGGCCTTAAAAATTGCCTCTCATCCCCATACACGTGTGAAAAAATGGGTTTCTTTCTATTCCATAACTCAGAGAGAATTCCATTTTCGACGTTCGTTGGTACTCAGTTTAATGTGTATGATATAGCTTGTAATGCATATCCCCAAAAGGATAATGGAAGATCTGCATGACACATTATCGACCTCACCATGACTAAAAAGATTCGGTTTTTCCTTTCACTAACACCATTCCATTGTAGTGTATAAGGAGGTGTAATTTGAGATAGTATCCCAGATTCACATAGAATATCGATAAACTATTGGTTCAAATATTCTCCACAATGATCCAATCAATGTTTCTTTATCTTCTTACCAATCTTATTCTCTACTTCATTCTTGAATTACATAAATTTCTCTAAGGGCTCGGACTTATACCTCATTAAGTAGACATAACCATATCTACTCAAATCATCAGTAAAATTAATGGAGTAAGAATATCCACCTCCAGCTTCTACTAGACATGGTCGATACACATTATTGGGCACCAATCCAAGAAGCTATATGGCCCTTTTTCCCTGTCCATCGAAAGGCAGCTTCGTCATTTTACTAGGTAAACAAGTGTGACATCTATCAAGTGGGTTTATCTCATTAGAGTCTAAATAACCATCTTGGAAGATCGCTGTCAAGCGCTTCTCATTTACATGACCGAGATAGTGATGCAACAATTGGGTGATGTATAAGTCATGTGAGTTTGTTTCGTTATCGATTGTCAACACTAGGATTTCGTAATTTTATACATAAAACCCATTATTTAAATGTGTCATACCATAACATACATTGTTCTTATAAAATAAGCAACCCTTATTTCCAAATGTGAAAATAAATCTATCCATATCCAAACATGATAGAGAAGTTATGTTTTTGTTAACACTAGGCACATAAAAACAATTATGTAAAACCAAAATCATCCCAGTTGGCAATGAGAGGTGGTAATCATCAATGGCTAATGCAGCCATCCTTGCACCGTTAGTTGCTCAAAGATGCACCTATCCTCTGGAAATCTTTCTAAATCTACTTGGTTACTGCATTTGAATACAGATGTGATCCCCACAAGCTGTATCTAATACTCAATGTGTAGAAATAGAAAGATTACACTCAATAACAAACACACCTTTAGCCTCCCCATGCTTCTGGGTACAGTTCCTCTTCTAATGGCCTTTCATTCCACATGAAAAACAAACTGCCTCCCATTACTTTCCCTGCCTCTGGATATTCCCCTTCTTAGAGGGACGGTGCTCAGGGGATTCAGATCATTTATGAATCATTGGCCATTTTTCCTTGTCCTTACTTTTCTTATTCCCCATAAGGACTGCAGGTTTGTCACGCCCCATGTACTTATATACCTATAGAATCAAGGACAGAAGTTCTGATAGACTCTTCTCAAAGTTTCTCATGTTATCATTGACAATAAATCTAGAGATGGTCTTAGACAATGATTATAGGATGAGATCTGTATGCAACTTATCTGTGAACTTAATCCCTAAGATGTACAGGCATTCAATGTCTCCAATAAGCTTGACTAAATGAGGCCCAGATGGAGCAGACTCTCTAAGATTAGTTGTAAATAAAGCATTGGAGATCTCATATCTCTCATGTCTCACCTTCTATTGGTAGAGATCCTTATGGAGATACATCATGCTATATGTGTCCATGTTTTCATGTTGATTGAAGAGCTTATTATACATGGATGATAGCATGAAACATTGGACATCCGTGGAATCATTAATATGTTTCATATAGAAGTATAGTTCCTCATTAGTGGCCTCTTTTCCAAGCACAACTAGAACATGCACTTCCAACACATACAATTTCCTCTCATGGAGAAGGATGTCGCGTAAACGCCTCTACCATTCTTGGAAATTGGTTCTGGTGAGAAGGTTTTCAATATTGAGTATGGTTCGAAATGATATGTTTGAAGTCATTTTTCATTATGTTTCTACAAATTAAAATGAGAAATGGTTTAGTACTTTTTCATGATAAAAATGAGAAAAATTAATTAATTAATACTTATTAGTCTCCCACTATTTTATCGAAGTCCAATACCCCTCACCATTGACTTCGTAATATTTTGTTTCCTGAATATTCTAGTTACAAGGAACTATATTTCCCTTCTCATTACCCCAACTAGGTTTTTTCAATCAACTTGAATGTTTTTAGGTAGGATTCCAAATTCCAACTACATTAACTCGCAGCTCCTTGATCCTTTGAGTGGACCCCCCAATCCTGAAATTCTTTTATTTTGGATTTCCTCAACCTTGGCCTCTTGGTCACACCACGTCCTACCATGGCAGTCGACCCTTGATGTGAACCAAGTCAAGCCAACACAAAACCTTGAATTAGAATTCCCTAATAATTGAAATCACCCCAACTAGGGTTGGTCAACCACTTCGAACTATGGTTTGATTCTAACTAAGATTATGAAATGTTATACCAACATAATATTTCTTTGAGGGATTTTATCCTTATACATTAATTTCCATTTTATTATCTTCGATTACTTTCTTGTTAATATTATGTAGGATATACTTATTGATTAACCATGTCTAAGATGATATTTTACACATAATCCAGTCTTATTTTAGTTCCATCCTGCAAGCTTGTTTAATTCATTAAATGTTTGATCATGGCAACACACCAAGAGTAAATAAACTATGCAACTAACAGAAATAAAATAAATGGTATGATCATGATCTTGTTCTATTTGTTAGTTTATATAGAGGTTGATAAACTAACCTATGACCTAGAGGAGAAATACCTTTATCCTTTTTGGCTCATGTTTATAGCTTTTCACCTAACCACCTTGGTATCTCCTTGGATTGGTTTCACCTTGGCTCCAAACATGAGTTTCCTTAATTAGCTTGGGAGCTCCATACATTACATTTGCTTTTACCTCACATGCAGGTGAGGGGTAAAATGAGGTTTTAAAAAAAATAAACCTTGGGAACGCATCCCCAACATATGAATGAGAAGAAGGCTCACAAGCCAACAAATAAAATTTAAATAATTTAATTAAAACAAACCATTCACATACAAAGGTCTTGGTATAGCTCATGATCATTCATGCATGCAATGATATTTATGTATAAATAAAACTAGCATTCAATTCTTTAATCGTTCTTTTTTAGATAAATCACACTCAAATCAATTAATTATCTTTTTAATTAATCAATCATTCTGTATTAAACCCTTTTTCTGTATTTCCTTGAGATTCTCATCCATCATAATTTTAAAAAAATAAATTCAATTAAAATTATCTTTGTATGTAACTTATACCTTGGAGGAAACACGTTGAATTACAGTTCACAACTACCCAATGAGTAGAAATTAACATTACCCAAATGATAAATTAAACACACACACACACACACACATATATATATATATAACACCAATCACATGTGTGCCTCATCTTTACCCATGCACTATGGTACATGCCTCAAGGGTTTGTAGAATATAAAAAAAATTAATAAATCTGCAGAATTTGGATGAGTACTTGGCGTGCAGTTCTAACAACATGGCGTGTAATTTTGTTCACCGTCCATCTGAAGTACACTCTCGGGGACATGGCTTGTAAATGTACTTCGAAATTGTTTAGAGTACACGACATTTTCAGTGGGATAGACACCGTGTAGTATCTATGTTAATGGTTTCCAGCTGAGCGAACCATGTACGGGGTACACGGTAAAATCCTATCTTGAAGGGACTACACACCGTGTTCAATGAGCCACATGGTTTGTAATACAGAAACTGGGTGCCACCTATTCCTGGTCAACACATGGAGTAATTTATGACTTAGAAATACTCCAACACATGGCCTAATTCGGCAGACTGGTCTGATGCATTGAATGTTGACTACACAACGTGTACTGTCGAATACACACTGTGTATTCTGGTGTTGTGCGGCCAGGAATGTTTGGAACCTCCAGATGAGATCCTATATTTTATTTTAATCAATATTAAAAGAAAAATTTGTTTCTATAAGGTGAACAAGAAATGAGAGAGGAGGAAAAAATCTCAAGAATCAGATTTAAAGAATGATTAACTTGAATTGAAAAACTAAATTATTAAATGAGTAAATCACCAATGAAAAACGAAATAATTATAATCAATGATATGACTCGCACTAATACCATTTCTAGGTTCTGAGCACAACGGAAGCACATTGGTGGGTGTACCCAACATTGATTTTAGCGTTAAAAAAAATCAATCAGAGATCCATCAATATAATAAAATACAAGATCTTCATAATAGAACGAAGAACAAAAATGAAATATGGGAGTCCCAGAACTATAGATATGATCATCATATGTTGGTTATAATTAACTTAATTAATTGGAAAGAATTACATTGATGGAATTCTTTCTTTGTTAATGTTTCTGGTCACGATCTGATGTGATCCGTCATTATGTCATAGAATCCATGTGTAGGATTCCTCTAGAGGTGATCCACACGTGGTCCACATATCTTTGGACATCACAGAAGGGATTTCTGGGTGCTAGCATGGAAGAGCCTTCGCTTGTGATGTCTTCCTTCGATCACCTTGATCTGGTGGAGGATGATCTCTCTCTCGTATAGTAAGAGCATTCTTGGAAGATAAGAATTCTATCTTGGCTTGAGATATTTCTATAGATCCGTTGTGCACACCCACAAAAATGGCTTGGCTATTGTGAATTATATAATTGGGATTTTAATTACATAGTATAATAAACTGAATTAATTACATGAAAGAATTTATTCATTTCATTTAATTCTTAGTAATACCCCATGTCTAATAATAATAGTTGACTATTATTATTACTTGACTTGTATCCAGTGAATTACACCTAATATTATTTAATTAAATAAATAATATTATTTCCCATTAATTCCAAAAAAATACACAACGTGTATATTTACTATACACAACCTGTACTTTTATTTTTCCATTTTTCTTTATATCCTCCACCAAATTTATTAGACCTTGAATAAAGGCTATATATTTCTCAAATAAATATCACTGCATTACTCACTAATAAATATATTATTTTTCTGACAATATATTTTCATGAATAACTAGTGTTGAAATAAATGCCATCAGGAATCCTTGAATAATTATTAAACCACAATCGGAAATAATCTTTATTCAACTTATTAAAATAATATTTACCTAAGATAATTGGGCACACTTATTGTGTGACCCTCTAGGCCTCCTTCACAGTGACATTATGTGGAGCCTACCAAAAGTCCAAGGGTAGCATCTAGAAACACGCCAAGGCACCCATAGAGAAAGAAGTTAATACCACAATAATGTGTCACCTACTATGAATGTTTACCATGTAATGTAATCCCGTTGTCTTGATATCTCAAACAGAGTGGGTTTCATGCTAGTTCTAACAACCCATGTGCTCGATTATTCTTTCTTTGACTTTTCGGAATTGAACTTGTCCATTCCCCATCATGTACATGGATTTATTTAGTCTATATCAATTCAATAAAAGGCCATGAGATATCTACTTCCATTTTCGAACATAAGGGACAAATCCTTTCTCATATTATCTATTAATGTAGTATTACTCGTGATTCATCCAACTTATCCTACCTCATTGGGACTAGTGTGTCGTCACAGTTTTCATCAATACATCTAAGTGTGTGAGTTGTAATACCCATTAAAAATAATTTTAATGTCTAAGGACCAATACATACATCTGCAGTTAAGAACATCCATTGACACTATGAAATGTGGATTTCCTACTGGCGGGTCTCATTCTCATAATATCCTCCTGTATATTACCAATGGCACACACCATGAGAAGGTGCATCAATGTTTTATGAGTCCTCACCCCTAATGGACTATATTATTTGTGTCCTAGAAATAACATCATCCGGCCCATAGAACATATATTCAAGAACAGTGTTATGGTACTTTTGGGTTCTCATCATAGCAGGGATCCGCTATGAACCTTTAATGCAACATTTAGCCTTAGGACATTGACACATTCATTGTCACATAGAAGAACAATAAATATGGGATAACTTATTAATTAATTAATAATGTATAATTTAGTTGGTTCTAGGCCAACAAATCCAACAGTATTCAGGTGTGGGAACTCCATATTCATTAGATAGATATATTATGTACTCCCCTATCCGATCAGGGAGTGGGTCCTCTATTTTTGGAGTCAATAGTCCCCTACCAGTTCATAGCAAAGGCCTTCAATATGTGATGTATAGATAAAGTGGGTAATCTAATACCATTCTAGGGTTTAGGACCTTTATCCATGCATTCATAGATATCCAATCATTCTAGGTTACAGGTTTTTCATACATGTTGTTTTGGAAGAGTTGGTACTCCCCTATCATTTCAAGGAGCATGTCCTCTAACTCGAGTTCAGTACACCCCTATCGTGTCATGGTACGGGTCCCCTGTAGTGGTTATACTAAAAGAGTGGTACTCCGCTATCATTCCAAGGTGTGGGTCGTCTATCTATTGAGTGGTACTCCCCTATCATACCAGGGCATGGTCCCTCATATTCTAATTAGTACTTCATTTCTATGTCAGGGTGTATATCCTCTACTTATAGAGTTGTACTCCCCCATATTCAAGAAGATATGGAGACTGAGTCCTCCACTACTATTTGATCTCCCTTGGTTGAGGAG
The DNA here is from genome assembly GCA_963277665.1 of Viscum album. Lineage (NCBI taxonomy): Eukaryota > Viridiplantae > Streptophyta > Magnoliopsida > Santalales > Viscaceae > Viscum > Viscum album. Next base: position 1,976,547,398 of record OY728153.1, on the reverse strand, counting down.
TAGGCCCCTCCATTTTTAAGCACAATAATTGTGTAGGAGTTATTACTCTCCGAACAAAGTATGGTGTGGGAATCTTGCTATGGGTACTTTGGTGGTTTCATGGGTTGGATAAGATCTAGTGCTCCCTGGGCTATGGAGCTGCAGTGAGGAGCGGGTCCCTCCTCTCTTTCTTTATCTCTATATTTAGAGAGGATGAAAATGGTGCATGGTTTCGAGTATTAATACATCAAATGTATGTAGTGGGGAGGGGCAGGCCTCTCTACTTGGGTTTTTTTATCATACGCAAGGTGCACAAAAGTGGTGTTAGGCACTTCAGTGGTGGGAACTAGGGTTGGACCTAAGTATTCATTCCCAATGGAGAACATTCTCTTATACATACCATCAGGTATTGTAGGTTGATTATTAATGTAGTGTATCACTCAAATGAGTTCCATCTAGATGTCTAAGCTCATGGAGTGGGTTTTCTTAGGCATGTGTTATCTTCGAGCCCCGAGTAAGATCTTGTAAATGGCTATGATGTTGGAAAATCATGAGACATGGAGTCTGAGATGAGTATATCTGGATTATTTATAGGAGTTCATACAATGTTATCATTTCTTATCGAAAACCCCATGTGGACTGAGCTGACTTATCATGTATAACCGATGATGGTTCAGGATATAGTTTCTCTCTCATTTGGGTTTTCCTCTGGATAGGTCGAGAAGAATTTTTCCTTTCATTTTATCCCATTTTATTTGGCTTTTTGGGGCTCCTATTGATTATTTTTATACTCACCCATAAATGGGATTTTCTCATACTTGTTGTGTCTTCTGAAAACCACGGTACTTTCAAAGGAGTCCTATATGGACCAAGAGGAGGAAGATCTTATTGGACTACACTGACTAAGGTGTTTGTTGGTTAATGGTTGTGGCCTATTAATAGAGGTATTAGGGTGGTTATGGCTTGAGCCTTATTGGGTTGAGCTGTGACACATCAAGACAATTAAACATATCAATCCTTAGTGATGTGATCCCTTATATCTTATGGAAATGAAATAAAGTATACACTACAAATAGATTACTAGAGTGGAGGTTGGGATAGTTGTAATTGGGGAAATTTTAGAATAAACCATGAGAACAATATTTTAAATGAACACAACTAATGTGGGAATTATGATAATCCCTTATATTATTTGATAACATTTACCATTAGAAGGTTTTTTTATGGTTCAATATTACTAATGATTATGATCTAAATCATTGTGTGCCATTATTTATGGATAGGGCCTAAAAGAAGAAAGGGAATCAACAATTTTAGTCAATGTAGGTATTGACCTTCTATGAAATATAATACAACCAGTGTTTGAATAGATCAAATTATAGCCTTATTAGGTTAGCCAACATATGTAATGATAAATAACATTTCCCGTATGTAGAAACCTATTGTTCCACAACATGCTTCGCCTATGTTGGATTTAATCATTCAACATAAGTATATATATTACAATGGAAGTAATAATATATAAGTAACTTAATAATGGAATAACTCCCTCAAAAATATATTCTTAGATTTGGGATATAATGAAAGTGAAAATGTAATTTCACAACTATATTGTTTGATAGGATATGTTCCTCAATGGGGTTCATTGATCCATAAACTAAAATTTTTGATGAAATAAGAAGAATGGTATGTAGAACATTTAAAGTGATATTGTTATAGAAATACTTCCCCTAAGGAAAATGAGCTAGAATGGAGAGTAATTTACTCACTTTAAAGGATAAGGAAGAAGAAGTTTTTGTAGTGTATGAGGATAACTATACGATATTATCAAAACATTTTTTAGACTACATGTGTATCCTAGAAATAAATACTTACCATTTTATATATTTGATTAAGCTGGGTATATAAAGTGCACTAGATTCTCAAGGATTTTCATAAAATGATTATATAGTATCAAATTCCATTAGTATAGAAAATGAATTTTCTTGATCCTATATATGAAAAGGAAATAAATAGAAAAATAAGATGGTTGAGTTCTAAGAAAAAGGTAACACATCAATGAAAAATAATGGAATGAATAATTTTCTATCATTTAAAAGTTATATAAAGAAACATACTATAAAATTAATGAAGGGAATGGGAGTTTATAACAAGTTTGGAGATAAGGACAATCTATATAATGAATTTATAGAAAAGAATGAAACCAATATTATACATTACTTCAACTATAAATATATAGGGAATTATTCAAAATAGTTCTCCAAGAATCATAGGAACATACCATAGAAGAAGCCTATGGTAGAAGACCAAGCATGTGGAATTACTATAGTTGAAGTGGAATTTCAAATTCATGTGATGAAAGGTATATTATCATCCACTCTAGAAGTGAAAATGTTTTATTTGATTCAGGTTTCAAAAAAAAATTATATCTGAATAATTTTATATGGTTATAACATCACCACATTAGTGATTTGATATTGTGTTTCCTATGAAAACTCATAATGGTAGGATGAACGCCTATCAATTCTATAACGCCTCTTTGATCAAAGAATGTGGGAATATGCTTCCTGAAAATACTTTTATTCTTTCTCTAGTTTTATCTTATATTTTTTTGGGAATGGATTGGATCTCTAAATATAGATGCCATATCAATTGTTGAGGAAGGGAAGTTACATTAGATATTATGAATCAACCTGTTATAGTCGATTGGTGTAAGGTCATTACACCTCATGTAATCACTGTCATTCCATTTTTTGTTTAAGAGAATTTTAGAGGGATATGGGTTGGGTCACCAATTCATATCACAGATCATTTGGGTACTTCAATCATATGGGGTTCACTACCTATTCATGGGGGATATTTAACTCATATGGTTGGGGGGAACTCAAAATTCATAATATATCTATTGTACAAGAGTTTGTTGATGTATTTACAGAATAATTTCCATATATAACCTGAAATCATGAAGTTTATTTTCCAATACAACTCAAACCTTATAAAACAACAATTTCAAAGACTACATACAGAATGGCCCTGATTGATTTTTTAGGAATTGAAGATTCAACAACAAGAGAATTTAGATAAGGGATTAATTAGACTAAGTGATTCACCATGGGGTGAACCTAGTCATTTTGTTAAAAATAATGATGGGTCAATGCACCTTTCCATTGATTATCAAAAACCTAACCAAACCAATATTAATAATAAGTATCCTCAAACCCATATTGACGATTTATTTGATCAATTATGAATAGATAAATACTCTTCCCAAATTGATCTTCAATTTAGATTACATCATGTAATGTCTTGGGAGGGGGTATACCCAAGAAATCCTTACATAAGAGGTATTGTCATTATAAATTTATAGTAATGTCATTTGGACTTACCAATTATCCTATTACATTCACTAGTTAAATGAATAGATTATTTGTAAATTACCATGATCATTTTTTTGTCATTATAGATAATATTAATATATATTTAAAGGGTAATGAATATTGAAAATAACATTTAAGGATTTTGATGATGACACTGAGGAAGATAAATCTATATTCCAATTGTACCATGTGTGAATTTTGGATAAAAATGTCTAGTTATTGGGTTATATAATTTCTAGGGAGGGTATATCAGTTGAACCTTAAAATAATAATAATAATATTGATAAGTGTGCTAGAAAAACCATAATAACCAAGATCTATAGATTTCCAGGTTCAGATGGATACAAACAACGCCTTGTTGGATATTTATCATGAATATCTAATCAACTCAGCAAGATGACTCATAATGGGGTTATATTCTTGTGCACATATAAATATAAGGATAATTTTAATGAACTGATGATAAGGTTAGTTAGTGAAATTTTTCACACACAACCCTAAAATGGACAAGTGTTTTTCATATATAGTGATCCATCAAAGAAGGGACTAAGATGCATCCCTGTAAAGAATGATATTTTGATAGCTTGTGCATATTTATAATAGATAATTATTCTGATTAATTAATCAAATCATGATTTGGAAATGAAAGCATTATTTTTTTCATTGAAGATATAGAGGTATTATATGTATGGTGAAATGTGTATTATATATACTGATCCTAAAATCATGAAGTATATATTTACATAGAAGGAGTTGAATACGAACCAGAGAAAACTATTGGAATTGTTCAAAGACTATAAAATCTCATTTCATTACCACAAGGGAAAGGTGAAAAAGGTTTTTGATGCATTGTGTTAGAAAGACCATGCTAGTTTGTATATAATGAGGATTGAAAGTGGTCCAATATTAATAGATTTTCAAAATTTTGATCTTGAAAGATGAATGTTTAACCATCCATCCATAAGATGATTAATAAGGCAAAGACAAAATATTTTTAATTGTACAATAATGTGGGGAATGTTTATAAGTTCAACCATGATAATTATTTAATGATAAGGTAGATAAAATGAGTATTTTTCAATCAATACTAGACTTGAATAAGGATCTATTTAATGAAGATCATAATTTACCATTTTCTTTTCATCCAAGAATTATGGATATGTGTTGAAATCTAAAAGAGTATTTCTGATTAGATAACTTAAAAATTGATTTTTCAATGTATGTATCATTATGCCTAGTGTGTCTTAAAGTTAAGTTTAAGAGATATATGTCTAAGGATATTTTACGACCATTTCCCATATCAAAATAGAAATGGGAAAACATTACCATGGATTTATCCACCAAACTCCCCTAAAAATATAGAGGTTAAAATTATATTTGGGTTTTAGTCAATAACCTTTTGAAATTAGTTTACTTTATCACTATTAGAAAATATCCATCTCCTCCTAAGCATAATTGGTTACAAATTAATCAATTTTTTGGATTTCATGGAGTACCACTCTAAATTTTTTCTAATCAGGATATGAGGTTTACATTAATGTTATGGAGAAGCACCCAATAATATTTGGATACATAGTTGATTTTTAGTATTAATTATCATCCTCTTATTGATTTTCATTCTGAGAGGACCATTCAATAATAGTAATTGGAGCTATACCAACAAAACTATACTTTAAATTTGGGGAAAACTATTGGTATAAGTACCTTAGAATGAACCGATACCAATGGTTTTGAAAAAACCATTGGTATAGGTCCCTATTAAAGATCATATACCAACAGTTTTGGACTAAAAATGTCTGCATAGGTCCCTTAATAAGACCCTATAACCATATTTTTTCCACAACTGTTGGTATAGGTCCCTTTATAGAGTTCAATACCCACGGTTTTAGCCAAACCCAATTGTATAGTTCCATTATAGAGACCTTATACCAACATTTGTTCCAAAACGATTGGTATTGGTCCACCCTATACCAATGGTTTGTCCATAACTATTAGTATAGGTTAAAAAATCAGGGTACCTATATCAATGATTCCTCAAATCATGGGTAACGGTCTATACACATGGTTTTGAGAACCATTGGAATAGGTACCTATATTTTTATGGGTCCTTTTTTCAAACAACGTTAAATAAATCAAAAGTTAAAATAATTGCAATATATATATCAAATTATGTTTAGAAAATACATATTAGTATAGTGGTTGGGTTATTAGAATATAAATGGGAAGTGTTGGGATCAAAACCAAGATCCGTTTTATTTTTTACATTACCTATACACATGGTTTTGAAAAACCATTGGTTACGGTTTTTCATATGACCTATACCAATGGTTTTACAAAATTTTTGGTATAGGTCTATACCAACACCATAATAGCCAACACCCCAACTAAATCATTGGCATAGGCTATACCAATGGTTTGGAGACCTATACCAGATGTTTCAAACCATTCATATTGGGTTTTTCTAGTAGGGATTAAAACTATAGAATTTATTTTATGATTTTATCTATGTATTTCAAAGGGGGTTGTGATCATCACCTTCCTTTGGTAAAATCTTCTTAAAACCATAACTTTTACAAGATCATTTAGATGGATCCATATAATCCCTTTATGGAAGGAAGTGTAGAAATCCAATATATGGGGATAAATTTTGATAAATAAATCTATTGGGACAGGATCTAGATGAGTAAATGGTAGAGAAGGTTAGATACAATCAACGACACATAATGGAATTAGCGAGTTGATATAAAAGTTATACTGAAAATCATTAGCAACCTCTAGATGTCAATGATGGTTAAAAGGTGTGCTTATGTATATAAACTAAGAATGAAGTTATGATATTTATAAATAATGGAAATATCTACCCTAGATATATATATATCCCTCTGAAATTATTAATCATATTAGGATGGTAGCATATTTCCTGGCACTTCCATTGAATCTCTCTCAAGTTCATGATTTGTTCCTTGTATCTCTCCTAAGAAAGTACATACCAAATCCTTAACTTTTACTGAAATCATAGGTCATACCACTAAATAAAGATTTACCTTATGAGAAAAAATAAGTGTATATTATTTATCATAATGATAAAGTAATGTGAAATATGTCCACTCACCTGGAAAACATTTTGTGGTGAAATAAAAAAAATGGATGTTACAAGGGAAATTGAGGATGTGATGAGGTAGAAGTATCCTTAATTATTTATATAAGTGGGATGAAATATTGAAGTTAAAATTATTATAATGGGGTATAATGAAACACTCTTAGATTTAATGATATACTTATCTTTAAATAAATCTAAGTTCATCAAAATCTTTCTTCCCACACAACACTAAGTTTAAAAAAACTACGATAAACTATTAAAATACTATTGCTTATCCATTGGATGGTGGGTGTGAATAAAATTAACCAATTTTTGAAAAATATATATATATATAATGTTTATTTAATTTAAATTTTTTGAATATATTTTAGGAAATTAGTTCTTTATTTTGGTTAAATCAATTTAATTCTTTAGTAATATGCTTTCTTCAAAATTGATTTTTGTCCCATTTTATGTGTAGATATTATAATTAGTTTCATATAATTTTATAAAAATATTTTAATAAAAAGGATATAATTTTTTATATAAATAATTCAATATGATATTATGTTTACATTTTCATATTTTTCTGAATAGATTTATTTTTTAGTGAATAGTGAAAAATTGATTTTTGTAAAACCGTCTTTTCATTCATTTCTGTCAAATAATTTAAAAGTCCCATTATAATTTTTATTTGGAATTATAGTTAGATATTATCTATTTTATTTATAATAATCTAATTAATTCCATCAGGATCACCATTTTACATGATTTTTTATATAAGTCAAAATTTAGGCTTAAAAACACATTTTACTGTGAAACCGCTCTTCAATGCATTTTGTAAATTTATATTTTTCACATCTATAAATTTAATTTTATAAAATTTAAAAAATATTTTGAAGTGATAGGTTCAAATTTAGTAAATAGATACTTTTTATTTTTTGTCATTATGAATAGTAACCTTGGAAAATAATTATCACCTTAATAAGGGTAAAATGGGTAAAAGAGGGTTAAAACATTGAGATAAGGCTTTAACATTTATATAAATCCTAAGTTTATCGAATTATATTGGTTTATTTCATCCATCCACATCCAATTTTATAATATATGGAATCTTGGGGTCTTTTTTATTTTATTGTGATTATTATAATATTTTAAGCAAAGAAAAATACAAAATGTCACCTTTATTCCTTTAAAATTATCTTATATGTTCACATAGAAATAAAAAAAGTATAAAATAAATATAAAAGTTTATTTTTAGAATAATGAATCTAGTTTTAATTTTAATTTATTTCTAATTTTTAGTGATTATATAATTAACTTAAAAACTTATACAACATTGGAAAAATGCATGTGCAAGCAGTGGAAAATCATAGAAAATAATTTAAAAACATTGAAATTTATGATTCCTAGATTAATAATTGTTACATAAAAACATTTAAGTTAATTATACTAAATTTTTAAGTTTGAAAAGTATTGTATTCAAATTTCATCTTTCTCATGATGTCCTTAACATAAAATTAAATGAATAGTGTCAAAATGACATTAATGATATTTTATATTATATAATATTTTATTAAATTATTTTTAAAACATAAAAATATTAAAATAACAAAATTAGGATGATAAAAAGTCTAAATATCATCTCTTTTCCATTTATTAGAAATTTATTACCATACATGTAAAATTATAATACTTTAAAATTGAAAATTTGTCACTACCTTTAAGGTTAATAATTTTTAATGAAGAGGTTAAACCAGAATATATTGTATAAAATAAAAATTAGACCAATAAAAATTTTATTTTTTGATGGGATTTAAAAAAAACTATCTTATACTTGAAATTATGGCCACATGTTTCTTCTTTTACATGAAAATTATATTATTATATTAAAATATTATTATTAATTGCACCTGTGTCCTTTCATTCAGTATTAAATGGCACCACCTATCATCTCTTATGTATACCACATACATCAACATATATAAATAAACCTATCAAAGACTATTATAAAAATTATTATTCAAGTTTTAGTGGTGTTTTTCTCCCAAAAATACCAACACCAGGTCCCTTAAGAAAAGATTTAAAGGATCTCTTTCAAAGAAGAGGTGGTTATCTTCATTGAGCACTTCCATTTTATTCTTCTTTTACCACCTTCAATTAGGACCTAACCATTAAAATATAATAAAAAAATATCCCATATACTTAAATTTTATTAAATTTGTCTAAAAATATTTATCCACATCCTTCTCTATAAAATGTGAAAAAAAACATCACTCGTCTGTACGGTGGACTACTACCTCATGAACCAGTGTAATTTGATTTCTATTACCGCCTCACTTGGCTTGTAATAATTATGTAAATAATGAATATATTTTATAATTATGAAATAATTGTGTTTTTCAGGTATAAAATATAATATAATTACTTACCCTTCTACCTATTAGAAAATGATAACATCGCTCATGCATACGTATGACCGACCATCTCCACGAAGCTATGTGATTCATTTTTCATGTTTTTTTCTCAAATATTATATAAAATTTTAATATAATTAATATTTATGATGTTAATATCATTATTAAAATTATAGATATGATAAATCAAAGAACAGGATACAAGGACCATAATTGCCAAATCAAAGCACACACTAAAAACAAACTAGTTAACACAAAAAGCAATGATAATAATAAATGATTATTAAAAAATGAGTGATAATATTTTATAAATGACATATATATGAAATTATTGATATGAAAATTGTTTTTGTATGTATTTATAATAAATCTAATTTTATTATACAGGAGGTTAAAATCACTTACGAGTCAAGTCGAACTTGAGGTAAGGGATTTCGTCTCAATTTCTACTTCATTTATACATAATTGGTATTATACACCATCTTATTATTATTTTGTGTATATAATTCCCCTTTTAAGTATTTAATATGAATATATATTTATTAATTATGATTAATGTTTCAATTCATATTTACTCTTTTAATGGTTTTCATTTTAAGTGTTTAAAAATAGATAAGAATATATTTTACAATCTAATTTTTTTGGGATTTTCTTATTATCATTAAAAAAATATTATAATATATACATCATTAACTATATATATTATATTATAATATTAATATTTAAGTATTTTTTATTTTTTATTTCAACATTTCTTCTCTTTTGAACTTGAATCAAGTAATGTAAATCTTGAAAGAAAATCCTCTCTTCTTTCTCTTTTGATTGGGTATATTTTTATTTCCTTTCCATTTTTTCGATATTGTTTTACTAAAGTATTGTTTATTCACCAAAAAGATTTATTAAAGAGATTTTATGTTATCCAAGTCATTTTAAAATGTTTTAAAATGATTATTATTATTTTTTATTAAATGTTAATTTTGGACATTCTTTACTAAAATTCATAATGAATGTTTCTCTTTAACATATACAACCTTAATGGATTTTATATCACCATAATATTTTTACACTATTAAACATATTTTTAAATTTTAAATGGTTTTGGAAATAAATTTCATTAATGAAAAGTTATTTTATATGATTCCATTTCATTTAATTTTATTCTCTAAATGTTTTAATTTTTACTTGAATTTTTTTGGATGAATTAAATGTCATGTTTAATCTCTTATTAATTTTAGGTTCATTTAAATTTTCCTAAAAAATTCACCCAAAAAGATTATTTTTACTTATAAATTAAATTTCTCTCCAATATCCATATTCTTGGTATGATGGATATGATTATTTTCTAACCCGTATACCATTTCTATATTCGGTATTTTCTTATGAAGTTTATTTCATTGAATAGGAAAATATTAATATTTCATATTCATTACTGAATACAGATATCTATTGGTAAAGAATTTTTTATGAATTAAATTGATCATTTAATATATGAGAAATTCTTTGGATATGAAGTGATAAGTGGGGTCAGGTTATAGATAGCCCCTTGATGAATCAACGGGTCTTTAGAGAGAAACTAGATGGTCAAACATATTAAATGGGTTTTTTGTGTATGCCCACACATCGATTAAACTAACTTCGAACATGGCATAAATTGTAAATATATCATGATGTTTGAGATCATGACGTCCAAAATTAAACATTTCCTTTATTGTGAATTCATTTATCATTTTCCATGACATTACTACAATGATACTATATGTGGATACATTTTTTCTAAAGTTATTGACAAAATTTCACGTGTTTTCAATTATTTACATTTCTTTATTGATTATTCATTATTTATTAATGATATATTCCACTATACATAACCCTTACTGAGTATCTAACATCACCCATTATTTTTATTATTTTCCCTTGGAGAAGAATAAGGATATTAATATTAATATCAAGGAAATGAAAATGTTTCTTATTCTTTGTTTTTTATATTTACAATGTAATATGTGTGTCATGTATATATCTGGTTCTTTATGACTAAGAAAATGCTTTATTCTTGGTGATGTGATCCCTTATATCTTATGACAATGCAAAAATGTAGATGCCGACTCCGATTGCTAGAGTTTGGGTTATTAAAAATATATTACATGTTTATAAAAGAATTAAGGTTATAATAGAGAGGTTACATATATATTAAGGATTTTAAATCAATTATGATAATCTGATGTTATATTTGGTCTACATATTTTTCTCTAAGTGTGGTGTTATAAGATAAAGAGGATCAATAAAACCCTTGATTTTGATTATACAGTAGATTTAATTTATATTTTTTATTTCGATTAATTTCAAAATAAATATGGATTTGATGATTTTTCATTGATCATGTTAAAGTACCTACTAATCCAATACCATCTAAAACTAATTTAATAATAATCCAGTAATGGAACATAATAAAGATCCCCTATTACACTATAAATATTATCTTGTATGCCTATTAAAAGTTTGGATTTATTTTTTAGTATAGTTGATAATGATTATATTTTTGAATACCCAAAAAATAGAGCAATTTACTAATAGAACCATGAGTATCGTGTGGGGGAAAATTAGTATTAAATTATTAGTGGTCGGCTCTAAAAAAAGTGGATGTAAATTATAGTTTATGAACTAGAACTCTAATTTTTATTTATATTGAATTACCAAATCATGTATTTGTTTTAATATATATATATATATATTATTCATATAAATCATTATAATTTCATATAAATGAAATATGGGAAAATTTCATTACAGTATTTATCAAAATAATAGGTTCTGTAGTTCCTTGCTATAATAAGAACCTTAATATGTAATAATATTATTCATATAACTATGTATTATGGTATAGATACATATACCTAATTGGAAATAGATTATATTCATTAATTTGGTGCAATAATTTATGAAAACATTTAGAATTATATATCTAATGTTTTAACATAGTGATATCTTAAGGATGAGATCATTTATATAGTCCATCGAATAGGAACTCTATATTTTTGGTGTCATTTTTTATTCATAAATGTCAGTGTGTGAATCAATACGTAGACCATTGATCATTGATAATGTATATCCTAAATTATAAACATTGTTACTATTGATCTCATGGATAAATAATATATTGATCTCTTCATCTGAACAAGACTCCCCAAGCATGGTGGTAAATGATTAAGGAAGAATAATTTTATAAATCTTGTTTGGACTCAATTTTCACATTGTTTTACATTTTAGTTGATGATTATTCAATGAAATAAGAGTTATTAAAGGATTATAGAAGAAATATAGAGGAGTTTTATTGAAATACAAAAGTTGTTTTGGATAAGGAGCTATAAATTATAAAATTATATATCCTGATGACATACATTAAGTTATTCTAATATTATAGAAATTGTGAAAAAAAAAGATGACATCTGTATGGAGTCCTTGATTCTATAAATCACAGCTTTGGAATTCAAAATATTGGACATCAGGTTACTTTTGAAGATATATTATCCATAAGATTATCTATGGTGTAAAATTGGAAAGGTTTCCATCCATGGGACACTCTATGATAATAATATATGGATATAGAAACTTTTAAATGTTCTAAAACACCTTGTATAGATATAGGTTGACCTGGATTCTATAAAATAAGATAATTACTAAACACCATGTTCATGAATGGTTCAATGAGGGTTATTTAAATTGTCCCTATCTAAACACAATTTATATGTATATGTTGATCTATATTATTATAATTAGTAAATTCTCAAGTCAAACTATAGTATATATAGTTCAATTTTATCTAGATGACTAGAAAAATAGAAATTTAATGATATTTATTAAGTTAAATAAGGTTTCATCTTATTGGAATAAATTTTAGCAATGTAATGAGTATCCATTTGATAAGTATGGGTATAAAATGTGAAAGATAATTTGAAAAAAAAATTATTATCCATATGTTATATATGGGATACTCTAAGTAGACTAGAAAAATGAAAATTTCCATATAAATCAAATGCAATGCTCACTTTGATATGAAGATAATAAAATTTAAAAAAATCTCAAATTTAAGGATTGATATGTTGGATTCCTATATTTTCAAAATGTGAGTGTTTTCAAATTAAAGTAGGAGGTTTTGACGTAAAAATTCAAAAAGGAAAATTTATAATTTAAACATATGGAAGGCGGGATTGGAATATTATATAATTATAGTGATGATGAAATTATTATTTTTTGTATTAAATATCACAAATAGAAATCATGATGCATGAAATTATAGAACAAGGGTTGTGCAATGAATATTGAGTCACTCTGTGATGGAATTCCATGATTTTTACAATTTGTAAATTTTTTAGATGGTTTTATATAACATGATAAAATACATGGTATCATATATAGATATGAATACATGGACAAAAAAACGTATTGTTTCACTATAAAATAGTATTTCATTTCATAAAAGAAAAAAAATTACAATCTATTTATGAGAATTGGTTTAATGTTCCACTCTTTATATATATTCTTCATATGATATTTATAGATTAGTCTTGGAAGGATCAATAGTCCATGGAAACGGAAAGATAATTTTAGAATTGTAGTTGAAAATAATTAAAGGAATTTATTTTTAAAAATTTAAATTGTAAATTATAATTTTAAATTTATAAAGAATCCCTTACTAAATAAGATTAATATGTACATGGTTATTTCATGAAACATAGAGAAAAAATATTAAAATAAAGAAGATAGGATTATTAGAGAGGATTATTCATGAGATTCAGAGTGGGTGATAATATGTGTTTAAGTAGTGTGGTGCACACTAATCGGAACCGTCATTGAAGTTGGTCAAAGTTTAAAATTTATATTCCTAATAACAACTGTAAATTTGGAAAGTAGGGTCGAACCCACATCAAATGCTATTCTGACCACTAGTCTTATAAAAACTAACTAGAGATCCAACTATTGTCAGTAGTGGAATTGATTTTCTACTTTTTATATATTTTATTTTATTTAATATTGTGCTATAATGAAACACTACAGTCTTTTTGATTTTATGTTCTAGACTATAATGAAACAAGAAACAGACTAAGAATAGTAAGAAACCGAGATGTAAAATGATTATAAATTAACAATCAAGTAAAATGCCCGGGGAAAAGTCTCCATTCTACTAGTTTTATAAGTATTCTGATTCACTTTAAAGTTACTACTTTGCACCACAATAAAGAGAGTGAATTATCTCCCTCACCAAAAGTTATGTCACATAGGCTGATTGATTTTGGAATTCACGACTCCATAACAAATCAACTGTGAAAAGTTTGAAAATATAATGACAACAGGACGAACTCGTCGTAGGTCCTGAAGTAATTGTGAATTGATTATTATTTTTTATGATTTTTTCACGATCAATCTAGAGGATTTCATTGTTGAGTTTTGAAAATTATGTTCTAGTGGTGAAAAGTAATTGAATGAACTCAGCATCAATATCGCCGATTGATATTGAACACATTAATGTATGAAAGTATAAAGGAAGAAAAGTAACCAGTAGAAGTAGAAATTCCCCGAGCTCAAAGTTTTAGCCAATTAATTTGTTCATCATCAATATAGGAAATGAAGTCATGCTAGAACAGAGTAAAAGAATTCAAACTAGAAGGAAGAATAACTCCCCTAATTCTACTCTGCACTCGGGCTCCAAGGCCTCCAGATCGTCTCCAGAGCTTCTCTGCTATCGCGCTTGGTGTGTTCCTCGAATGAATGAGAGTACTTCCAAATTCTGCTGCTTTATCGACTTTATATATCAACTGTCAACTGTCGCACGTCACCTCACAATTCCACTGACTTCAGAAGTCCCTCCATTGTGCACTGCCCACGTTAGCTTTTTTCGCGACTGGCACGTCGCACTAGTTTTTCCCTCATAACTAACTTACGTTAAGATAGTTAAATGTTTTTATATGTATACACGTCTCTTGAATGAACCTGTGCAAGAAAAAAAATCAACATAGTTACAACATGAAGGAAATAAAAAATTAATAATTTAAGAAGATAACTTGTTAAAAAGTCTTTTACAAAAATTAATAAACTTTTAACTATTGTTGTCAAATAAATTACATTATCAGTACAGTTAAGATCTAGAAACTATATTTTAAAGATTATTTTGAGAAGAAATTAAAATGTAATAATAGTATTTAATTGTATATTTAAATATCAAATTTATTGAATAGGATTATGAAAACTAAATTAATACTTATGAACATTCGAATTTTGAGAAGTTTAATTAATTATTAATTAATAAATATTATGTATTAAGTCTTAAATTTAGGTAAAATTTTAGTTGTAAATTAAGATATTTATTATTTACTTAGTTAATTAAATTAAGTTACCTTACTTAAATTAATAATTTGTTACAAATTTAGCTCCAGATATTAAATTAAATAGTTAAGTAGATATATTCTTTCATTTAATAATTGTTAACTTGATTACTATTTTGAACATTAATATATTAAATATCTTATTGAATTTTTTTATAAAATATTATTAGTAATCAAGAATGAAAATTAGGAATAGAACAATAATAATTAATTTAAACTTAATTTAGAGGTTATTATTAATTAATTTAGATTAATTTAATATTAATCTAAATTAATTAACAATTCTGTTTTCTTCTCTATTATTAAATACTTATTTATAATTACAATTATTTAATATTTATGTTAAATTTTTATTATTGTTATTATTTTAAATTAAGTTCTCTTTTAGTTTATTCTTATATTTTTTTAATCTTCTCCCCCCAAATTTGGCGCAAAGGGGGGGGGAGGGTTTCTAGTTCACTACACAACAGGGTTCGAATAACCCTACGGCTCTGGTGAGAAGGTTCAGCTATATCGGCAGCCCGATGGTACGTCCTCGCGATGGTGAGGACTCGGCAGCTTCGATCCACCATGGCAAGATGAGACCGAGATTCTCTTTTTAGTCGGTTGTTAGACCAACTCTAGAAAGCGTGCAGCCCTAGGAGGGCTCGTCTGACGGCTCCTTCCCCACACTCATCAGCTTCGCATCGGCGAAACCGTTAGTTTTTTCTTGCAATGACCTGTATAGATCTGCTCGATAGCCAGACTCTTCCTACAATGGTGGGTAATTAGACCTAGAACCTTCTTTGCAGCAACTCATCGGGATGATTCGATGTGGTCCAACCTGGTGATTCCAATCACTAGCAGTGGAGAAAACAGATAATTCCGATTTGTATTATTTTTATTTTTGTTTGTTCTTCTTCGCATTTTGGTGGTGTTTGCGAACCTGTGTGATTTATCACATTGATGCCGAATCTTTGGTTTGTGTAAGAATTTGTGAGGGACCGATAGAGGACCGATTGCAGTGGAACTGATGTGAAAATAGTGTAGCGAGAGAGGAAACAGTGAGTAGAGGGAGGAAAAGGATGTGCATCGCTGAGATTAGTAGCGCAGGGGAAATGAGGGTGACACCGATAGTGAGAAACAAATGGTGAACTAATGGTGAGTGTGTGAAACTGATGGAAGTAAAAGGATCAGTGAGTGATGAAGACACCGACAATGTATCAGTGTGAAGACGTGAAACAGATAGAATAATTGAATGGTGAGTTAATGACTAACGATGAGAAGGATTGAAGTAGGGGAGGAAACACCAATGGAGGAAGATTAGTGCGGGAAAAGTCAGTGCCATGGAGTGAGACCGACAGTGGTTTGGGGTATTCATGACTCACATAAATATATATAGGATGAATGAGAGACCAATGAGGATCTCTAGTAGATAAGAAAATCGGAAACATTGTGAAATTTTTAAAACTGATAGTTGGAAATGGATCAGTGAGTCATTGACTCATCGATAGTAGAAATTATGGTCATTCGCAGCGAGACACTGATAGAAGTAAAATTAAAACATGTCAGCGTAAGTTAAAATAAATAAATAAAAAACATCGATGAGTTAATGACTCACCGATAGTTGAAAAAAAAATCTGAACTCACTGATAGAAGGAATTAAATAGTTCTAAATAACATTGGTGTGTCTTGAAAAACCATTAGTTAAAATAAAAAATAGTATCGGTGTGTGACACACCGATGAAAGAAAATAACGTATCACGGATAGTTTAAAAAGAGAGAGCGAAAATGATGGAAGGATCAGCGCGTTGCAACATTGGTGCGTCATGACTCACTGAAAGTTAAAATTGGAACATTAACAATAAAAATTAATTTAAAATAAATAATAAAATGAATAAAACATTAGTTAATTAAATTAAAAGTCAAATTAACTAAATTGGTAAAGACTAATTAATTGTCTGTAACTAAAATCTAACTAAATTATATTACAAACTATAAATAAAAGTTACTAAATTATTAGCTAAGAATGTAAATGTTAATTTTAATTAAATATTAGTCTAAATAAATGCAGAACACCTACAAATAATTAACTACAAACCATAAAAAAATTAGAATTAACTAGAGATGTTAAACAACAAAGTTAAATAGTTAGATGCTAAAATGAAACATAACATTAAAAACATATAATTTTATTAAACATTAACTTAATCTTATTTACATAGAAAAATAATTGAACCTGTTAAAAATTAAAGTTAATAAATCTAAATTAAAGGGTAATGTTTAAAATTAAATACTAAATTAGATTAATTCAAATAAAAATGACAAATAATTAAATAATAAACTATTAGAAATATTGAAAAGTAAACCAAATTAGGATTATTAAACAAGAAAGTAATTTATTATAATTAAAATAATTAGAATGACCAAATTATCTATTTAAAAGACTAAAAACACAAATTTAATTATAAAAATTATTAGTTAATTGATTTAGTGATAAAAATACAAAAGTTCCATTATTTATTAAAACGTGTCAAAATAATTAATTAAATTGATAAAAATTAAATAAAAGATGTGAAAAACCATGTAAAAATTTAGCCATATCAAATTCTCCCACACTTAATCATTGTTTTTCCTCAAACAATCTCATGTCTTATTTTCATTGAAAAACAGTAAAGTGTATATTATTAAGATCACAATGTAACATGTCCAGCACAAAAAACAGAGGACAAAACATAACAGCATGCTTTGAAAATGAATTACTCATATGAATCTTGCCTTTAACAAATACTCAAGGGTAATTAAGAAAACAATGACCATCCATCAAGGAAGATGTCATGCCTCATATGTGATACAACTTAGTGACTAACTTCAATCCAGGCTTATGTCCAAAGTCCAAGAGTGACAAAAAGTAAAATTTATTTGGAACAAAGAACATAACAATAGGAACATTATACTTTTACTTTTTCACCTAGGTTCCAAAAATAAATATATTTTTTTGCGAATCACCTCAATGATACAACCAAATTATTTTCAAATAAACCAATTGACCTCTTCTTCATCTGGAATTCATCATTCCCCTCACCCTAATGAACTCATTTTTGACCCTAGACTCTTTATTTAATTTTTCCAAATCCATGATTCATTGTGCTGAGCACTGTACAATGCACTTATTCAAGGTGAACAGAGGGCTTATAGTAAACAAAAATGCACCCAGCATCTAGGGTCTCAGTGACTCACCGTGGGATCCCAGATTCCCAAATTACTCCAGTTCCAAAATATTTTTATAAAAGTCATTTACATTGGCTCATTAAGATGACTATTCTTAATAATTTAAAAAATGAATGAGAACCCTAGAAATAGAATCAAACTTCCAGTTCCAAGAGTTATGATCATAATTCCATTAAAAGGGTACCCATATCTCTTTCAAATATAGTTCTTAAACCAAGATATCCATCAAATCACTAAGTTAGATCACTCAGAAATCATTCATTATCATTAATTTCAGTTTCAGAGTAGTTCTTAACTAGCAGCAACGAACTTTTCCTAAGGTAATACCCAATTGAGTATAGTGTAAAGACTAAAATTATGCAAAAATATTGAATTTTTTTTACCATTTTTACAAAAAATTTGAAGTTTTAGTTGGAATTGACAGGCTTTCATTTAAGCACAGTTTAGCACAGTCAAGAATTGACCCCCTCCCCCAAACTTAAAATCCAAATTTGTCCCTAAAGTTGACTTCTAAAGTCGAGAAGAACAATTAAGCATATAAGGTTCAAAATAGAATTTCAATTTAGTATATTTATGACCTGTATAAAGGGTCTCAATGAAGTTAAAAAATTTATTTTTCCACACTGAATAAATTAACAGCAAGTTCATTAAAATGTACAAACATTAACAAAGTATGATTCAAATGGATGTTCAATATATCAGAAACATGCATGCTAAACACCCTATAGACTAATCAGTTCCAATGAAAAAACACAAGTACCAGTAAACATGTACCCCACACAATTAATTTCATGCATTGAATGGGTTTTAAACAAAGAATTTCAGTTCTCAGCAACAAACACATGCATAATTTTTAATTCAATAGACTTTTGTAGTGACAATAAACAAGAAACAGAATTTTTTAAGCAAGAAGAATTTATTTTAGAGCTACAACATATAGAGCATAATTTTTTATGAATGACATGAAACATATTTTTAGAAAATATGTAGCAGAATTTTTAGTTTATTAGAAACACAAGTAGTAGAATTTTATTAGAAAAATCATAAGTAGAAATAAATGCAGAAAGTTAAGATAATTCCCTGACTAAGTTCTTGTCCGAAAATGATCATGGGAATTCCACTCCTTTATTGACACAACAGCAGCAAACTGAGATAGAACCAAGAAAAAAAACAAGTAGTAATAGGTATTTCACAAAAACATAGCACAAAAGCATCATTTTAATCAAGGTTAAAAAGAAACAACATAACAACAAAAAAGAAAAATGGGTTTCCTCCCATGAAGTGCTAGATTCAAAGTCCCCAACCATACTTTATTCAAGAACAGTTTTCAGGCATAGTGAAGGCAGCCAAGCCCTTTGGATGTCCCTCAAAATAAAGTTTCAATATCTTCCCATTGACTAACATAGGTTTATTCTCTTCACCCACAATTTCAGCAGCTCCATTCCTCAAAAACTCACACAATTGTAAAAGGTCCGGACCACTTGGATTCTAGCTTACCGAGAAAGAGTTTAAGCCTAGAGTTAAAGAGGAGGACCTTCTGTCTAAGTTTGAATTCCTTGTTTTGAATGATAGCATCATGAAAGATTTTAGTCTTCTCTTTATAAATCCTAGAATTATCATAACTCTCTCTCCTGATCTCATCAAGTTTACTCAGCTCAAGTAACCTCCTCTCACCAGCACTCTTAGAATCAAAGTTAAGAGCCTTAACTACCCAATAAGTCTTATGTTGCAACTGCACAGGTAAATGAAAAAATTTCCCAAACAATAGCCTATAAGTAGAAATACCTATTGGGGTTTTGAAAGTAGTTATATAAGCCCATAAAGCTTCATACTATTTAAGAGACCAGTCTTTCCTAGAATTCGACACAGTTTTCTCAAGAATTTGTTTCAATTACCTGTTAGAAATTTCCACCTGCCCACTAGAATGTGGATGATAAAGAGTGCCAGTTTTATGAACACATACATATTTCTCCATCAAAGCTTTAAACTTATAGTTCTTAAAGTGTGTTCCATTATCAGTGATAAAATATCTTGGGACTCCAAATATTATAAAGATATTTTTCTTGAAAAATTTAATTATAGAATTGGCTTGATTGTTGGGTAGTGCCACTTCCTCAACCCATTTCGAAGAATAGTCTACAGCAACAAGAATTTACTCTTTCCCATGAGCTGATGGAAATGGACCCATAAAATCTAAACCCCGAAAATCAGAAATTTCAACTTTTATAATTCCTTTTTGGGGTAAATCCTACTTCCTACCAACATTTCCCAGCCTCTGGAACCTATCTCAACAAACCACAAAGCTCCTAGCTTCCTTAAAAAGAGTAGGCCAATAAAAACCAAATTGTAGGACTTTTTGAGCGGTTCTTTCACCACCATGGTGACCTCCACAAGGCGAGGAATGAAAACTTCCTAAGACAGGTAGCATATCTTCTTCAGGAACACATCATCTAAGAATACCATCAACACATCTCTTAAATAGTAAAGGATCATCCCAAAGGTAGTACTTAAGCTCAGAAATGAATTTCTTTCTTTGGTTATTGGACAAAATTTTGGGAAAAACACTTACTTCCAGGTTGCTGGAAAAATATGAAAACAAATTAGATTTCTTGATTGACATAATAAGCAGCTTATCATCAGGAAAAGAAGAGTTGATCTCTCTAGGATCTTCAAAATGGGTAAGTGGAATCCTAGAAAGGTGGTCAGAAACTAAATTTTCAGCTCCCTATTTGTCCCTAATCTCTAAATCAAATTATTGTAACAATAGAATCCATCTAATCAGCCTGGGTTTAGTTTCTTCCTTAGTCAGCAAGTACTTTAAAGTAGAATGATTAGTGAAAATGATGACTTTTGAACCAAATAGATACTGTCTAAACTTCTCAAGAGCAAACACAATAGCTAAAAATTCTTTTTTAGTGGTGGTATAATTTTTTTGGAATCATCTAGCAGTCTACTAGCATAATACACCACTAGAATTTTTCTATATTTCCACTGTCCAAGGACAAAACCAACATCCATGTCACTAGCATCACACATTAGTTCAAAAGGTAGTTTCCAAGTGGGTCTAGTAATGATAGGTGATTTAGTGAGTTTCTCTTTAAGCAGATTAAATGATTTCAAACAGTTTTCATCAAAATTAAAAGGTGCATCCTTGAACAAAAAAGAACATAAGGGCTTAGTTATTTTACAAAATTACTTTATGAATCTCTGGTAGAAATTGGCATTCCCTAGAAAACTTCTAACACCCTTGACATTAATAGGAGGAGGAAATTTTTGAATAACATCAATCTTAGAAGTATCAACTTCTAGACCTCTCTTAGACACTTTATGACCTAGCACAATACCTTCTATAACCATGAAATGACATTTCTCCCAATTAAGAACAAGGTTGGTTTCAATGCATCTCTCCAAGACTAACTCAAGATATTCAAGACAGGTATCGAATGTACTACCCACAATAGAAAAGTCATCCATGAAAACCTCAATGATTCTCTCAATCATATCTAAAAATATAGCCATCATACAACTTTGAAAGGTGGCTAGAGCTCCACACAACCCAAAGGGCATTGACCTGTTAGAAAATGTTCCAAAGGGGCATGTGAAAGTGGTCTTTTCCTGATCGTATGGATCAACAGAAATCTGGTTGTAACCAGAATACCCATCCAAAAAATAGAAAAATTCATTTCCAGCAATCCTCTCAAGCATTTGGTCCATGAAAAACATTGTAAAATGCTCTTTCCTAGTGGATTCATTAAGCTTCCTATAATCTATACAAACTCTCCATGTTGTGGCCTTCCTAACTTGGACTTCTTCATTTTTTTCATTTTTAACAACAGTGAAGCCTCCCTTCTTGGGAAAAACCTGGACATGGATGACCCAAGAACTATCAGAAATGGGATAAATCATTCCAGTTTCCAGTATCTTGACGACTTCCTCTATCACAAATTATTTCATATTAGGATTTAATCTTCTCTAACATTCTACTCTAGGATTATGGTCAGGATCCATAGGAATCTTGTGCATACAGAATGAGGGACTAATACCCTTGATATCAGCTATTGTCCAGCCTATTGAAGATTCATACTTTTTCAAAACATTAAACAATCTTTCCTCTTGGTTTTCATTCAGTTCAGCAGAAATTATTACAGGCAAAGTGGATTTCTCACCCAGAAACGAATATTTAAGATGAGCAGGGATGGGTTTCAGTTCAAGAGCGGGTGGTTCTACACATTAAGGAAGACTCTTAGGCCTGGGAGGTCCATGATCTTCAATATATATTTTTTAAGGAGTATTGAAAGATGAAGGATTTTCAATTTCATGTTCTAATTCAGAAGTAACCATGTCACTGTTCAGCGTGGGCAGTACACTGTCCAAATTTTCTAGATCAGATTTCAGAAATTTAATCAAAGAAAAATCATCTAATTGTCTTATATGTTCTCCCTCAGTATCATCAAAGTGTTCATCAAGGTTTTTGTTAACATAAACACCATAAAATTCTATCAAAAATCCCCTAAGTTCAGAAATAGAGTTCCCTTCTACACTAGAAACTAGATAGTTTTCCAGTTTGGGAAAATTTTCCAGTTTATGTGTTCGAGCAGAATTTTCAACTTATAAAATAGATTCAATAGGAATTTCAGATTCACAAATGTTTCCTTCAACATAGGATATATTTTCAGTTTTTTCAAATTTTCTAATTGAGTTCTCATTCTCTAAGGACTCTAACACTGAACAGTTTTCCAAAAAAGTTGGTCCTTTAACATTTTTAAACACATTAAACTCTTCTTGTTGTTCTCCAATTTTAAAAATTAATTGACCCTTAAATACATCAATAACAGCACCACCTGTGGACAAAAGGGCCTACCCAATATTATGGGAACCTCTTGATCACATTTCATATCTATGATAAGAAATTCAGCATGTAAAAATAGCTTTCCTACCCCAACTAGCAAATCATCTACCCTACCCACAGTATGAGTGAATGATCTATCAGCTAACTGAAGTATGACTGTGGTGAGTTGAAGGTCACCCAACCTCAACTATTGAAACAGTGAGTATGGGAGCAGATTAATGCTAGCACCTAAATCACACAATATGTTGAGTTGATCAGAATTTCCTAGTGTGCAAGGTATGAAAAAACTACATGGGTCTTTCAGTTTAGGTGGGATTTTCTTTTGAAGTAAAGCACTTCACTCTTCAGTGAGGCTGTAAGTAGAAAATTCTTCTATAGTTTTTTTGTTTGAAACAATTTTCTTCAGCGATTTCATATAATATGGAATTTGAATTAAATCTTTAATTAAAGGATTGTTCACTTGAAGTTTAGAAAGGGTACCAAGGAACTGAATAAGTTCAGACCTGGTGTTACTTTGAGGTTTTAGCTTCTTAGGGAAAGGTATGGGTGGGGAAACATTTTTCAGTATAGTAGGTATATTCCTCACCTCTTCCTCAACTTTTTCTTTTCCATTATTCTTTTGATTTTTAGAGGAAGTTTCATCTTGAGTTTCAGGTGACAAATTTAAATTTAAATTATTTTCAAGACATTTTTGTGAATTTCCAATATGTGTGAAAAGCATATTTTTATTTCCATATTAGAGAAGATTTTTATTCTGGGTATTTTGAGTTTCTTTTTCAGCAAGAGTTTGAGTATTACCACCACTTCTAGTTACAACAGCCATGGCATTCTCCCTAGGGTTAAGTTCAGTGGTACTAGGAAGTCTACCTTTTTCCCTAGATGAAAAATCCCTAGCAATTTGAATTAACTGTGTTTCTATGTTTTTCATTCTAACATCAGTTATCATTTTATCAGACTCATATTGATTTTGATGTTTGGACACTTGAGTCATGTATCTTTCTTGTTGAGAGTTGATTTTATTTAATATTAGATCAAGCTTAGAAAAATGTGACTATCATTGTTTCCTTGTGTATTTGAAGACTCAACCCTTTGTTGATTTTGAATGTTTGGTCTTGATTGATTAGAGAAATTAGGGGCAGTGTATTGTTTAATTAATCCTTGATATTTCTAGGACAGATTTGGATGGTTTCTATAGCCTTGATTGTAATTATTTGAAAATGGATATTCTTTAGGAGGCATTCTAGTACCATAGTTAACAAAGTTTGAATTTTCTTGTTGTTGGGAAAGCATATCAAAATTAGGACCAAAATTTTTAGTACGCCCAAACATACCACACTTGACACACTGTTCTCTTAAATACTGATTAGTATTTTGACATCCTAGTGGGTTAACAGTTTATTTTTAGTTCAGGCTCATTAAATATTGAATTTGGTTGGTGATTTCAGCCAGTTGAGGTGGAGTTTCATTCATTGAACCAGTGTTTGAGTTAACATTTTTATTGACTCTTTTTCTTCTTAAATTTTTATGTTGTGAATTCAGTGCAAGATTATTAATGATTTTTATAAGTTCTTCATCTATTTTATCATTGTAATTACCCCCAGCTTCTTGGTCAACTTGGATCTGTCCGTAAGAGGATATCCCTTTATAGAATGTATCCATAAAAAGGTGTGATAGGAGTTGATAATGGGGAAACTGCCTAAGAAAATCCCTGAATCTATCCCAAGCCTCATGAAAAGATTCTCCATCCTTTTGAAAAAAACTAGTGATGTTAGTTCTTAATTCACCTTTTATTCTTTGAAGATAGAATTTCATAATGAATGAGTTATACACTTGATCCCAATTTTTGAAAATGTTCTCATCTAGACTCAGAAACCAATTTATCGCATTCCCTTTAAGGAAAAAGGGAAAGACTCTCATTCTAAGTTCATTTTATGTGAGTCCTAAAAGAGGTAATTTCTGCACAGTGTTATATAATTCTCTAATGAAGGCAAGGGATTCCTCAATAGAGAGCCCATTAAAAGAAGGCAGTAAAAAATATGTGACTATTTCAATCCATAATTTCTAGCACAAAGAGATAGTCTAATGGATGATGGATTGCTTGATACTTGTAGAAGTTGTAACTCCCTCATCCTAGGCCTTTCATTTTCATCTAGATGTTATGGTTGATTTTGGATATTATTATGCTCAGGAACTCTATTATCTATGTTTTACATTTCAATTTTGTTCTTTCTTCTTAGATAAGTGAGATGTTTATCTAATTCAAGGTTTAGAGGCTCTAATATAGCACCATAAGTTCTTGTGCTCATGCAAACAACATTATACAGTAATCAAAAGTAACAATTCAGCAAGAAGTTAAACATATTTTTTTCATTTTTCAATTTTTTCAATTTTTTTAATGGTTTTTATATAGGTGTTTTTTTAAATGTTTTTTTTAGTAATGGCTCATTCCTTACCCAGCAACGGTTCCAAAAACTTGACCTGAACCGTCGTTGAAGTCGGTCAAAGTTTAAAATTTATACTCCTACTAACTACTGTATATGTGGCAAGCATGGTCGAGCCCACAGGGAAGGAAATTTTGACCACTAGTCTTCTAAAAACTAACTAAAGATCCCATTGTTGTCAATAGTGGAATACATATGCTATTTTTTATATTTTTTTATTCTTTTAATATTGTGCTCTAATGAAAAACTACATCCTTTTTGATTTTATGTTTTTGACTATAATGAAACAAGAAACAGACTAAGAACAGTAAGAAACTGAGATATAAAATGATGATAAATGAACAATCAAGTAAAATGCCCATGGAAAAGTCTCCATTCTACTGGTTTTATAATTATTCTGATTCACTTTATAGTTACTACTTTGCACAACCATAAAGAGAGTGACTTATATCTCTCACCAAGGGTTAAGTTACATAAGCTGATTGATTTTGGAGTTCGCCACTCCAAAACAAATCAACATTAAAAAGTTCGAAAAGATAATGACAACAAGACGAACTCGCCGTAAGTAACGAAATAATTGTAAATTGATTATTATTTTTAAGATGTTTTCATGATCAATCAAACCAATTTGATTGTGGAGTTTTGAAAATTAAGTTCTAGTGGTGAAAAGTAATTGAATGAGCTCAGCATCAATCTCGCCGATTGATGCCGAACACATTAATGTATGAAAGTAGAAAGGAAGAAAAGTAACCAGTAGAAGTAGTAATTCCCCAAGGTCAAATGTTTAGCCAATTACATTGTTCATTATCAATACAAGAAATGAAGGCATGCTAGAACAGAGTACAAGAATTCCAACTAGAAGGGAAAAAGAACTCCCCTAATTATACTCCACACTTAGGCTTCAAGGCCTCCAGCTCGTCTCCAGAGCTGCTCTGCTATCACGTCTGGTGTGTTCGTCGAATGAATGAGAGTCTTTTCCAATTAAGCTTCTTGATCCGCTTTATATATAAACTATGAACTGATGCACATCACCGCACAATTCCACCAACTTCAGAAGTCCCTCAGTTGTGCACTGCACATGTGTACTTTTTTCCCGACTAGCACGTCGCACCAGTTTTGCCCTCGTAACTAACTTCTGTTAAGTTAGTTAAATGTATTTATACGTATACACGTCTCTTGAATGAACCTGTGCAAGAAAAAAAATCAACATAGTCACAACATGAAGGAAATGAAGAATTAATAATTTAAGAAGATAACTTGTTAAAAAAGTATTTTAAAAATAATTAATAAACTTTTAACTAATGTTTTTAAATAAATTTCTTTATTAGTGCAGTTATGATCTAGAAACTATATTTTATAGATAATTTTGAGAAGAAAATAAAATGTAATAATATTATTTAATTGTATATTGAAATATAAAATTTATTAAACATGTTTATGAAAACTAAATAATCCTTATGACCATTCGAATTTTGAGAAGTTTAATTAATTATTAATTAATAAAGATTATGTAATTAAGTCATAAATTTAGGAAAAATTTTAGTTTTAAATTAAGATATTTATTATTTAATTAGTTAGTTAAATTACGTTACCTTACTTAAATTAATAATTCATTAAAAATCTAGCTCTAGATATTAAATTAAATAGTTAAGTAGATATATTATTTCATTAAATAATTGTTAACTTGATTACTATTTTGAAAATTAATATATTAAATAGATTATTTAATTTTATTTATAAAATATTGTTAGTAATCAAGAATGAAAATTAGGTATGGAACAATAATAATTAATTTAAAATTAATTTAGAAATTATTATTAATTAATTTAGTTTAATTTAATATTAATTTAAATTAATTAACAATTCTGTTTTATTCTCTTTTATTAAATACTTATTAATAATTATAATTATTTAATATATAAGTTAACTTTTTTTATTTTTATTATTTTAAATTAAGTTTTCTTTTAGTTTATTATTATATTTTTTTTATTCTTCTCCCCCCTAATTCGGTGCACAGTGGGGAGGGTTTCTGGTTCGCTGCACAACAGGGTTCGAAGAACCCTACGACTCCGGTGAGAAGGTTCAGCTACATCGGCGGCACAATGGTTTGTCCTCGCGATGGAGATGACTATGCGGCTTCGAACCACCATGGAAAGATGATACTGAGATTCTATTTGCGGTCAGTTGTTAGACCACCTATGGAAAGCGCGCAGCCCTAGGAGGGATCGTCCAACGACTCCTTCCCCGTGCTCATTAGCTTTGCAGCGGCGAAACCCTTAGTTTTTTCTTGAAATGACCTGTATAAATCTTCTCGACAGCTAGCCTCTTCCTACAATGGTGGGAACTTCGACTTGGAACCTTCTTTGCAGAAACTCATCGGGATGATTCGAAGTGGTTCAACCCGGTGATTCCAATCCCTAGTAGTGGTGAAAACAGCGGATTCTGATCTGGATTATTTTTATATTTGTTTGTTCTGCTTTGAATTTTGGTGGTGTTTGCGAACCTGTGTGATTTATCACATTGATGTCGAATCTCTGGTTTGTGGAAGAATTAGCGAGGGACTGATAGAGGACCTATTGTAGTGGAACCGATGTGAAAATAGTGTTGCGAGAGAGGAAACGGTTAGTAGAGGGAGGAAAAGGATAAAAATCGGTGAGATTAGTAGCGCATGGGAAACGGGGGTGACACCGATAGTGAGAGAAAAATGGTGAACTAACGGAGACTGTGTGAAACCAATGGAAGGAAAAGGATCAGTGAGTGAAGAAGACACTGACAGTGTATCAGTGTGAAGCCGTGAAACAGATAGAAGAACTGAATGGTGTGTCAATGACTCACCGTTAGAAGGATTGAAGCTGGGGAGGAAACACTGATGGCGGAAGATTATTGAGGAAAAAATTCGGTGCCAGGGTGTGAGACCGATAGTGGTTTGGGGTATTTGAGTCACATAACTATCGGTAGGAGGAATGAGAGACCGATGAGGATCGGTAGAAGATAAGAAAACTGGAAACATTGTCAAATTTTTAAAAACGATAGTTAGAAATGGATCGGTGAGTCATTGACACACCGATAGTAGAAATAAAGGTCATTCGCAGCGAGACACTGATAGAATTAAAATTAAAACAAGTTGGCATAAGTTAAAATAAATAAATAAAAAACATCGGTGAGTCAATGACTCACCGATAGTTGAAAAATAAAATCCAAACTCACTGATATAAAGAATTAAATGGTTCCAAATAACTTCAGTGTGTCCTGACAAACCGTTAATTAAAATAAAAAAATAGTTTCGGTGTGTGACACACCGATGAAAGAAAATAACGTCTCACTGATAGTTTAAAAAGAGAGACCAAAACCGATGGAAAGATCATCACATCGTATCATCGGTGTGTCATGACTCACCTATAGTACAAATTGGAACATTAAAAATAAAAAATAATTTAAAACAAATAATAAAATAAAAAAAACATTAATTAATTAAATTAAAAGTAAAATTAACTAAATTGGTAAAGACTAATTAATTGGATGTAACTAAAATCTGACTAAATTATATTACAAACTATAAAAAAAAGTAACTAAATTATTAACTAAGATTATAAATGTTAAGTTTTATTAAATATAAGTCTAAATAAATGCATAACACCTATAAATAATTAACCGCAAACCTGAAAATAATAATAATTAGAATTAACTAGAGATGTTAAACAACAAAGTTAATTAGTTAGATGCTAAAATGAAACTTAACATTAATTACATATTATTTTATTAAACATCAAATTAAACTTATTTACTTAGAAGAATAATTGAACCGGTTAAAAAGTGAAGTTAATAAATCTAAATTAAAGGGTAAGTTTTAAATTGAAAACTAAATTAGATTATTGCAAATAAAAATGACAAATATTTAAATAATAAACAATTAGAAATATTGAAAAGTAAACCAAATTAATATTTTTAAACTAGAAAGTAATTTAATACAATTTAAGTAATTAGAATGACCAAATTAGCTATTTAAATGACTAAAAACACAAATTTAATTATAAAAATGATTATTTAATAGATTTTGTGATAAATATACAAAAGTTCCATTATTTATTAAAAATTGTCAAAATAATTAATTAAATTGATAAAAATTAAATAAAAGTTGTGGCAAAACCATGTAAAAATAGAGCCATGTCACACATTGTAAGAGAACATGAAATATTACATGTTTTTAACCGTCCCAGATAACCCCCCTAAATGGTACAAGAATGAATCCTTACATGACCTAAAGGGAATTCCCAATAACCATGGTAATGAATCTAGTGTTTGGAAATCAAATAGTATCTAGCGGGGATAATTTCTCCAAATAAACTCTTCAAGATGAATTATTTGATAATAATTAACTAATAGTTGGTATTCTAAACACTCCATAAGAGAAATTCACAGCAATTAGACATGTTACAGTACTGAAAAAATGGTATGTTAACCCAAGTGACAACATAATAATCAAGGAAATAATAACATGGTCTCCCAATAATAAGTAGAATACCAACTGCACCAGTCTCCACCAACTCATAAGGTCCTATAAATAAATAACACCCACCATCTCCAAGCGGTGTTTTTCCAATTGATAGACCTAGAATAATAAAATCTATAAATTATCAAATGTAAAAGTTGGGTGTGAGTAATAATTGCCTAGTAGGATCTCACCATGAATTCCATCAGAATTTTCCTATCAAATATACCAAATATGATCAATTTAGATAAAACATGGCATGATAATCTTTTAAGAAATCATAATAAAACATTACTTTCAAATCATTCCTATTTCTAGAATAAGAATAATTAAAAAAGTAATTTTATAAAAAAAAATAGTCATGAATAGGTAATTCTATCAAAAAAAGGCATGAATAATTTTTTTTATCATGAACTTTCATGTATAAATAATTTTTTAATCTTATCACCATGGAAAAGAGTTTTAGGGTTAAGATTTTATAGGAATTCTAAGACATCTCAGTTAAATAAGTATCTATGTTTTTACACATATCCCTATATCTAGAAGCCTAGGGGAATAGTAAAACACCTTAAATAATAAACTCCCTTCCCTCATCATAGTATAGTTTGTATTTTTATAATCAATCTGATAATAGGTAGAGCTAATACATTCCAAACATGTTTTTCCAAAATAACTACCTAGGATCCCATGTTCTTTAAGGAAATCAAACATACTTGGGGATATATTTAATTTTATTTAATATTAAATCATTTGAAGATATAATTTCAATCATCCAATGTTCAATTTTCAAATCATTTCATTATATTTTAAAAACCAACATGAAATTGTTTTCATCCAAACTCATGCCATTAAAAACAATTTGTTTTAATTAAAATCATAAATAATTTCTTGTAATATTTTCTTAAGTAATCATCATCAATGTCATTCATCAAATTATTTATTTTTTTCAAATCCATTTTCATAAAAATCAATACTCTTTTTAAAAATCTATAATCAATGAGGTTTAACACCCACCATGCCATTTCAATAAATTTAATCAAGAAACTCTAATCAATATTTTTAAATCTTTTAGAAATATAATTTAAAATAAAAATTCATCAAAGGTTTCCATTAATAGGAATTTCTATACGAAACCAAATACCTTAATTCACAAAATCCAAAATGAAGAATCACGAGATCCACATCCAAAGAGAGGTGAAATATGAGAACTAATATGGAGAGAATCCTAGAGAAAAAAATTTTGAATAATAATTCCTAATTCATCATCTATTGAAAAAAATAGATAACGAAAACACATACCACAATGATTCCAGAAGATCATTAAAAAACTAATGATGATCTAGAAAACTGATCGCAATTCCATGATGGATCTATAAGAAACTCAACTAGATAAATACATGAACCATAGATCTATCATCAAAAACCAAAATCTATGTTTTTCTTAAAAAAATAAGGAATCATCTATAAGATCAAAGAATAATGATTAGAAATGGGAAAATACCTTTGAGAATCTAGATCCAACCCCTTATGATTCATCAAAAACTAACACCGGGAGCCAAGGTATCCCTAAAATCATGAAGAGGAGTCCACTTGGTCGAAATCCTAAACAACCAGAAGAGAAATGAGAGAAATAAAAAAAAAATTGAGTCTTAAAATAATAATTTAGATTAATTATTTTACATCCCACTATTTGAAGAAACAATTGGTCCAACAATGTATAGTCATGAACTATTTGATAAACCATGAACTAACTATTCATGACCCCACTATCTCAATCCGCATGGTTTTAAGGGTAGGGTGTATGGTTGTTACTAACCATGTGAATAAATTTATACCACCCTATGACTCAAGAAATTGTGCACGATTTCTAGGGATGAACCGTAAGGTTTTCTATAACTGTTCACCAACCATGCATAGGACCACAAAACTATAAAAAATCATAAAATCACCCAAAATAACCTATGATAAGACTCTAAAAAAGATTATAAAAAAGGAATAAAATTTCATAAATGTTGGAATCTAAATGTTACAATTTTCCCACCGGAAACACTTCTACCCCTTTAAATCCTTTCAATATTACTCATCTATAAGGATGTGGGGCCACTACTCTGTCATTAATTTCCTAAACTACCAAGTCTCATTTTAATTAGAACTATACTACCACAGAACCCAAATCATAAATGTATAATTTCCATGAAGAACCTTCATTTGATAATCAGTATTCTAAATAGGATGCTCAGACATTGACACGTCAGGTTCAACTTGAAGGCACTCCCAACTAAATACATGAGATGGATTTGAAAGATATAATCCATGTTGTGACACAAGAAACACATCATGGATCAATTTAATCTAAGGTGTAAAATACCAACTCTACAAAACCTTTCTAATCTACTGAAAAATCTCAAATGGTCCTATGAATCTCAATTCCAACTTCCCCTAATTTTAAACCCATTAATGACCTAAACGATACAAGACACTAAAAAACATAGTATCCAATCATGGATTCCAAATTACATCAATGAACATCCACATAAGGGTCATATTATCTATTGTGAATCACCAATCTCTATCGAATCAATTGTATTTTCACCATTGTATCTTGGAACAAACTATTTCACATAAGAGAAGATTCTCTAAATATTGATAAACATAGAGGATATTTAAAAGAATGACCATAAAACGCCAAATATGTTGTCATATTGATGGAATACTATTAAATAAGATTATAGGGAAACAAAAATAGCCAAAAATTGTAATCCAAATCTCCTCCAAAGTCAAGGACACAAGCATGAATCGTTTTCTCTTGAATCTTTTTTCCACTTTTCTTTTTACTATCTATATGAAGATGTAACATCATGATCAACATTAACTAGGACCCCATCTCCTTTTAGAGGCCTCTAAACATTTAATATGTGAACTAGGGATACCTATTTGAAAAAATGATCAATATAACACCATGAAATAAATTGATCTTCTACACATACATATTTCTCATGTCCTCAAATTTAGTCATATCATGAATTGAAATAAATTGAGATGATTTGGAAAATCAGTCAATCAACACCCAAATAACATTCTATCCTTAAGGTGTATATGGAAACCCAACAACAATTTTCATCAATATATTATCCCACATCCATATCAACACAATTAGGGGATGAATCTGACCCGAAGGCCTCTGATTCTTAGCCTTGATCTATTGACATGTATGAAAATGAAAAATAAAATTACTAATTTACTATTTCATATTTGGACTCATGAATCACTGAATCATATCACAAAACTTCTTGTTCACTAATAGGTGTACCTCCCACAAGGAATAATGATAATCTCACCATCAAATCCTTTCTAATAATAGATGGAATTACATAATGGTTTCTTATATATAGGATACCCTCCAAATATAGAAACTATTGACTAATGGTGTCCCCATCATATAAATAATCCTTAATTCCTCAGATCTCATCATCAAGATGTTATTCCAAGATAATCATCTCAATAAGAGATAATTTAAACTGAACACTTTCCAACACAACCTCAAATTAATTCTCCCAGACTCCCAATTGAATTTTAGAAAAGTGAGCCATCAGATTCCACTCCACAAATTATTCCTTCATGGAATAGGATTTTTGTTCTTTACATAAAACATTAACAAAAACATTCCCCATACTAGGATTGTAGGAAATTTCAAAAGTAAAAAATATTACACGTACTCCACCTATTGCCTGTAATAGTGATTCAAATCTTCTTTCAAGAAGTTATAACTCAAGCTATTATAATTAGAATAAATTGTAAGCTTTTCTATTAAAATTTAATGATACCCACTCTAAATATAATTCCTCGTCGATGGGAGTTTAAGATCACGTATGGGGTAGTTCCTCCCCTGAAGATCAAACTAATGAGAATAATAATCCTCCGCATGATCACCCAATATGATAACGCATCCAAAACCTAAACATGATGCATTACAAAATACCACATAGACTTTTCCAACCTCTAGAAGATTCAAAACTAGTGCTGAAGTCAAAATATGCTTCAGTTCATCAATGTAATCTTTATACATTTTATCCCAAATAAACTTCACTCACTTCCAAGTAACTGAGGTCAAAGGAGAATCCAACATTGAGAAATTATATAAAAATAGGTTGTAATACCCCACTAATCCCAAAAAAATTTATATATAAATGAAATTTCTTGTTTCATCCCAAAACATGAAAACCATCACCTTTGTTGGATCAACTAAGATACCATGCTCTAAGACCATGTGCCCTAATAAATCGACTACCTAAATCTCGAAATAGAGATTTGATAGAATGGAATATACTCGATTATTTCTCAAAATGTCCCAAACTGATATCAAATTATGGACATGACCTCACTTGATTTTAGAGTAAAAACATATTCCATCCATAAAAAATAAAATGAAATAATCTATGTCCTGGTGGAAAATCATGTTCATCAACACCATAAAAACATAACAGGATATTTGGTTAGACCAAATGGAATAACAAGGTACTCATAGTGGCCATACCTGCTCTTTAAAGATGAATTAGGAATGTCGGACTCCTTAATCCTAATCTGGTGATAACTAGACCAAAGATCAATAATAGATAACCAATTATACCCTTTCATTTGATAAAAAATCATCAATTTTGGGTGATAAATACTCGTTCTTGATCAAACTCTTTTAGAGCTTTCATTAATCAATACACAAGGGAAGGGTTCTAATAGCCCTATTGTAAAAAAGTATAGATTCCTTCTAAGGTGATACAATGGGTCTAATAAATCCTTTGGACCTCAATTCATTCAAATTTTCTTTTAATTTTTTTATTTTAGAAGGTTCTATATAGTAATAGGGAATAGATAAAAATTGAGTACTTGACATAAAATAAATAGATAACTATGCCTCTATCCCTAATAGAAAACCATGAAATTCTAACAAAAAAATATTGGGAAAGTCAACCACTACTCGAGTAAGTAATGATTTTGTGCATAGAAGAAGAATACAGAGGTGATAGATATATTAAAATTTATTTTAACAATTGTTTCTAAAAACCATTATTGATGATCTTTCATGTCATATTTAAAATTAATTTATTTAATATTTGAAGAAATAACTATCTGGGATTAGGAAAATTCTTTATTTGTGAATGTTGATCATCTAAAAAGACCCTTTAGAATTACCTTCATTGCGTTGTGAGGATCCAAGGATAGAATCCCTATAGTGGTGATCCACACGTGCTCCTATGATCTTCAATAAAAATCTATCAATCTACGGGTGCTAGCGTGGTGAGTTGAATGTCTTATGTTGTTCATTTTGTTTCATTCATTGTTCAATATTGAAGAAATCTCTCTTAAACTACTCATTCTTGAGAGGGAGATAGAAGAAGGATTTGAGAAAGACTTCATTGTGAACAAAAATCTCAATTATCAACTTTTGGATAATCTACATAATAGACATATCCCTTTATTTTTAGAGGTAGGATTTAAGTTAAATATTATTTAATTACATAACTATCTTTAAATAACTTTTATTAACATTAAAAAACGCCATACCACATTATAATAATTATATTATTACTATTATTTGGGGTTCTCCAACTTGCGTAGTAACAACTATTATGTAAGAGACTTGTTAATTATTATTTTTCACCAGACTCAGCCTTGGTCTATTAGAACTCCTCATACATTTATTAAATAACAGAAGAAAAAATTAATTCATTAGTAAATATTTTATTCACAATATAGAAATAATATATATATATATATATTAAAATATTCAATAAAATAAATATTTCATTCACATGTCAGTGAATAGATATTTATTTTCTTTATGAGATCATTATATACTAAATAAAACTATTCCTCAGACTTGAGAATAATATTTATTCCCTCAGTTAAACATAAATAGAATTTAATTAAGATTAAAAAAAACACTAAGTGTCTTAACCTATAGGATTTTTTCTCATTGGAATTAGTTGGGATTTCCTAAAGTCCATGATTACTGTATATCAAAAAATCAATGAACCCAAGAAAAATAACTCCATGTCGCAATGTCAACAACCACATATGAATGCTTACTGTGTAATATAATACCTTTTTCAAAATATCTCATCAAGAAGGTTTCACATATGTGTCATCAAGCTATATGCTCAATATGAATTTCTTTGACCATATGAAAGAAACACGTAGTTACACCGTGTCCATTGAATTAAATGTAATGGTTCTATTCCAACCAAAGGTTTGAGATATCAGCTTCCATAAAGATGGAAGGGATAAATCCTTCATCAACTTATTCATTAATGACATGCCACACATGACTCACCCAATGTATCCAATTTCTTCATGAACTTTTATTGTCATGGTTTAAGAAATACATCTAAGTACATGAGTTGTGACCTGAATAAAAAATAATCTTAAATTATAAGTACCATCACACATGCTCGTTGCTAAGAATATCTGATGACACTAAAATGTCGAGAATTTCTACTAGCAGGTCTATTTTTATAATCTCTCATCCTGGATACTACCATGTGAAAACATCATGAGACGAATCCTCATTTTCATATGAGTACTTGCACCAGACAATTTAGGTATTGTGTTTCCCATTATAGTGCATTATCCATCCGCAAAACTTTTTTTGATAATATAGTCATATCATATCAGGGTTCTCATCATAGCGGGGAATTTCTATGTCCTTATCTAAGAGATGTATACTCTAGGACTTTATTACATTAGAGTCATACAAAACAATAAACAATACATAATAAAATGTTTTATTTATATTCAATACATCAAAGATTTATGTAATAAAAGTACAAATAGTTGGTCCAAGGAAACTAACTCCAAAATAATCTCACATGGAAAAGGGCAAACTGCCTACAACCTTCAGTCTGCTAGATCTCACATGATAGTCATGTTTCGGTTGACTCAAGGATTTATTCAAGAGGTATGCCACTTTTTCTTCTATGGTAATTACGCTCACTACAACTTCACCTCTTTGAGAAAAATACCTTATGAAATGATACATCTGGAGTATGTGTTTTTTTGACTAATGTGACCTTGTCACTTTTACAAGATCTACTATTGTAGTATTATCACAATAGAGTGTAATAGGCTCATTAATATGAAGTAACACATCAATATCATTGATGATTTTATGCATAAATACTGCTTATTTAGCTTCCTGAGAAGCTGAAATATACTCAAAATATGTTTTAAATCTATAACCACATCCTACGTTGAGCTCTTCTTTCTCAAATCACCTCCATTTAAAGTAAAGATGTACCTTATTTGTGACTTCATTCCATCTTGATTAGTTTTGAAAATTTTAATGTAACATCCCAGGTAAATAAAGAATAAGAAATTTTCATATTTATTAATATTTATAAATAAAATACTAATTTTACTTTAAATGGGTTTCTATGTTCGATAGCATACCCGATACACAACAACAGCTTTCTTTGAAATCTTACATTGCACACTAATAGTATAATATTATTATTTTAAATGGTAGTTAACTCCTTGCTATTGTATTAGATGGAATGAAGAAAAATAACTAAAATATGATTATACATGATTGTTAAATGTATTTACATTTATCCAATAAAAATTTAGAGGCTTAAAATGTGAATGAATCTAATTTTAGGCATAATTTACATTAAAATGCCGATTTATAGCCTTTTAATGGAGAAGCCTTTTTAAATCTAGTTTTGGTCACTTTAATACATTCCATATGACCGAATAAAATCCTTCTTTAGAATGGGGATATCAAAATTTACTTTGTGT
This sequence comes from Viscum album, assembly GCA_963277665.1. Taxonomy (NCBI): domain Eukaryota; kingdom Viridiplantae; phylum Streptophyta; class Magnoliopsida; order Santalales; family Viscaceae; genus Viscum; species Viscum album. Next base: position 1,976,509,389 of record OY728153.1, on the reverse strand, counting down.
AATTTTTTTTAATTTTTCCGATAAAGTTCCTTTTTTAATGAATAGTGAAAATATTGTATTTTAATTCAAAAGTGACTTTTAATATAATTTATTTATATGGTTATATTATCTTTTTAATTAGTTGTAAAGTGAAATTAAAATATATTTTTACCATTTAATCCAATGTTATTAATTGAAATTAATTTCACTTTGAAATTGAACATAAACAAGTATCAATCTTTTGATAGTTATTGTTTCTTAAAAACACGCTTTTTTTATAACAGGAATTAATTTTAAAATTCATTAATTTCAATTATATGTTTTGAATTTGGAAAAATAGACATAATTTTTTAATTCATAATATCAAATATAGTTTAGTCTGAATTTTTGGTATTTTTCTGAAAAAATTCAATTTTTGATGAATAGTGAAACCACTTAGTGGTAGTTAAAAAACCGACTTTTTCATTTAAATGAAATTTTACAACTTCCGTGAATTTAATTTCAAAATTCCTACATAAATGGATGCTATCAAGAAGTAAAATGTGGTTCATTAAGATGAAAATAATATTTTGGTGAATAGTAACTTTTGACTTTTATTTACCGCGGTTAAAGGTAAATAGGGTAATTCAAGGTTAAAAGAATATTATAATAATTCAAAATTACCTTAAAACTTGTCCAAACCTTATTTGATGAGTCATGTCCAAACATGGGCATCTCGGGGTCTATTTGGGGACCCCATGGAGCCACTTGGGTGTGATAATAACACTTTAGATTAATTAATTTAATGTAAAAGAAAAAAATGACATTTTCAAATATCTTTTAGTAAATTAATTTTTACATAGGGTAATATAAATTATCTTTTTGAATATAAATATTCCTTTGAAATATAAAAAGATTTCCTACATCATGGTAGTTTTTTTATTATTTTTAGACATCAAATAAATTAAATTATTAATGACACAATAATGATGCAGTATTTACCTCATTAATAAATGATTCAAATAAATATGATTATAATGATTGAAATATTATCCAAAACAAGTCCAATTCTGATTGGATGAATTTATTTCAAATATGAGTCATGTTATCTTAGAACTTAATTATTTTTGAACCATTATAAACCGAATATCATTATATAATAAAATAATGTTTTCACACTTTCCTAAAGATCCCCTCCTCTTCCTTATAAAAGGAGACCACTTCTAACCAATTCCTCACACCTCTCAAGACATTTGGATCGTCCAAACACTGCCCAATTAAGCTCCCTACATCCCTCTCCTCCTCCTATAAGCCTTAACTTAGGAAAAAGTCACTTCAAGATGTCCTTCGGTTCAAACCAAAGGGAGTTACCCAAATTAAAGGTAATGGTTTCTCTTAAATTGTTTTCTTTCATTTTACTTCTCCAACCCCAAAACTCTTTTTATTTTCTTTCTTTTGTAACAACACCAGTATGATAAATATACTAGGATGTTGTAATGGGACGTATTATAACTACACTTACACACAACTCCATCTAATGGATGAAGAACTAAATGTTTCTGTGGATGGAAAACTAACGCCTCACAAAACGATGATTGTTCAATTACATATTACCACCCCTCTTGGTGGCCATTATGATGGAACTGTTTTTATATATGATATATATTATGTTTATGATTTCATTATGCTTCTGTACTTACCAATTATATCAATCCTTTATGGTTTCCATAGTGGGTAAAAATGATAATCTCATTTGAGGAAGTGCGGACTACCGCCCCCTTAAAGTGATGTGACTCGTTAATGCCTTATATGGGATGTATAAAGGGTAGAGTTAATGATATTATATATGATATTATACTGTAATTATAATATAACTATGTATAATTATGTTTTAATTCCATTAAAATGAGAAATATAAATGAAAGTAGCGTTCATGCGTACGTACGGCTTACCGTCTCCATGAACAGTGCAATTCATTTCTTACCTCTAAATGTTATATACTATTAGAAATACATGTATATACTGAATATATATGATATATATGATATCTAAATAATTAATTTCATTCTAGATATAATGAACTATTGACCACATTGACAACTTTTAAATATAAGTTGTTCATTTTTGACTCAAGTACCAAATATCGACAAAATGGATGTTATTAACTTAAATGATAACATAATATTTATAACACGGTAGTAAGTGATATAAACAGAATTATAAACTTGAAAAAGGTTCTTAATCAATTAGAAATTAACTTTAGTTTATTATTCAGGAGATTAAAGACCGATCAAGTCAAGTCAGACACGAGGTAAGGGATCCTACCTCTCTCTTTCCTTTAACTACTCTCTTTTATGTCACTTCTTTTAATCGCTTCTTTCTTATGTTGGGGGATGTTCTTTTATATTCCTATTACTGTAAATTTTATGTTCATATGATGATAGACCCTATTTGACCTCATCAATCCATTTTTGGAAGTTTTAAGTGGCGCCGTTAGGCTGCCGAATTTTTGTAAGGGGTTTTCTTATCTCACTTTTAATTCAGTGACATTTCCATTGTTCGCCACTTATTTATTGCATGTGGTGTATTGTGTACTGAATTTTGATGTATATTATCACTATTATCATTATATTCATGGTATTTTGTGATTCATTTGTTGGTTATTAACTTTGGGTTAGACGACTCGATTGATTACAACGAGGTAATAGGTTTTCAGCTCACTTTTTATCCCCATTAGATTCATGCTATATTTGCCACTACTTTATTTTGTGTGGTGTATGTACTTCACATGATTGTAATCTTTGTTTAATATACTTTCATTTATGAGTATTTACATCTTCATTGTATGATCCTTCTTTCATGTGGAATATGTTTTGTAAGTTACCAAATCGGTAAGGAACCTTTCACCCTCCTCTTTTTAAAAAACTTCTTGTTGTTTTGTATTTTAATTCACATCTTATTATGTTGGGATATGTTCTTATATATCCTTATTGATATAAATTTTATGTCCAAGTGACGTGATACCCTTTTTATCTCATCGACTCATTTTCTGAATTTTAAACTGATGTCGTTAGGCTGTCGGATTTTTACAATGGAACTTCTTAACCCAATTTCGATTCTTTGGGTTAAAATTCTACTTTTTGAAAATGTCATCTTATGAATCTGTTTGAATGACCTCTAATTGTTTACACTTAATATCCACTTATATTGGGTGTATTTATATTTTCCACACATAATTATGTGATTGATTTTTCCTTAATTTAAGGATTCCGTCTTTATAATGGATTTCATCTCAATTTACATTTCCATTGAGACTTCATTGTTGTTATTCACTAATTCACTCTTATATGGTGTATATACTGTGCTTTGACATATTATATCATGAATCCCTTTATTCTCATGATATTATAAAGTTCTGATTAAAATCTATTCCTCAATTATTTGTATTCAATCATCTCTCTTTTTGTTAAAAAACTCTTCAACTAAATTATCGTTTTAAATGTTTTAAATATTTATTCTTCTAAATATTTCACATTAATGTCCATGTTTTAAAAATGGATTTTAGGATTTATTTATATGGAAATTAATATTTTCAAATGATAATTCATTTAAAAGATTCAATGTGGTATGGGACACTTTGATCCAAAAATCTCTTTTTAAATGGTTTTTGAAAATGGATTGATTATTTCAATATCATGAAATTACTTATTGTGATTGAAAATGAAATGTTATTAGTGAAATATTTATATTTGAAATATTTTATGTGTTATGATGGTACTTGGACATTTTATGGGTGGTTATGTGATAAACCATATAATGGGTGGTGCCATGAATACCAGGATGGGTGGTTACGTTGTAACCTCCAATGCATTGGGTATGGAATTCGTCCATATGGATATTCCATTTAGTGATATGTGTGGAAGTCGACCATATGGTTATTCCATTTAATTATGTTTATGTCCCAAGTTACCTTTATATGTTATGTGTTCTTTAAATGGTTTTTATGGTAATCTTTTAGTTACAAAAGGGTATGTAATGATCTTTAATTCAGTAAAGAGTATTTACTTCTTCAAAAAAGGTAAAAAAGTATTACTTATGATTAAGTATTCATGGTTTATTTGTTGTTTTGAAAAGATAACATTTTTCCTTATTTGTGTATCCCATACTGAGCTTTATATGCTCATCCCAAGTTTTGAAATGTTTTTCACAGGACATAAAGTGGACTAGGGTCAAGGATGGGATCAAAGAAAAGTCATGCCATCTAAAACATAGAACTAGACATGACTCTTTTTTTTAAGAGTTCATGTTTTGTAAAAAAATGGAAACTGAGTAGAAGTGTCTATTTTTTAATATTTTGAAATGTAATAGTTATGGAAAAACTCTCTAAAACTCTAAACCTAAAATGATCCTCTACGTGAATTATTCATTAAATTCAATATTATGTAAGGTTTAAGGTCGGGTCCTTACAGTTGGTATAAGAGGTTATGTTAGACAACTTTTGGGATTAAGAGTTATCGTTAGACATATGGTTAGTACCTATCTATTATTTCTATTAAATACTTGTTTTATAAATTTTTCTGATCAAGTAAATTCAGTTAGAAATGGAAGTAGGAGGATCTTAAACAACATTCCTATCTCTTCTTGGTGACATGCTTGCAATAATTATTACAAAGTCTTGTTCGGATGATTGTGAAACTTTTTGTAGAATACAACTCACTTGCAAGCAGTTGTTTGAGATATCAAACACATCCACTATACTATGTTATCATCATGGATCATGGGTTGTATTTAAAAAAATCCTATTTTCACAATATTCTCATATTTTAAAGAAAGGTAAATATTCTCAAGGCATTCTCAAATATTTTACATTATCAAAAGATTTTGAAGAATATTATGATTTTAAAAAAGGTGCTGAAGAAGGTGACCTGTGTGCAACCTATTTATATTTGATTTTAAAATATATTCTCTCAGCACGTACTTATGGTATTTTAAAAGGACCGTTAATTGAAAGTTTCAACTCAAATTCGGTTCGAATATTTTATAGAAATCATGTTTTATCAGATTTTTTGAAATTATATGTCATACATGATTATTTTCCAAAACTGTTTTTTTGTGAACACCCATATGACCCATGTTGTACATGGTGTATTTGGATGTAGTAAGCTAATGATTTTGAAGGATCTCTAAATCATTGTTGCAATGCATGGACCTTTTACCTACGTGAACAAGATGACGATGAAACCAAATGGACACCGTGATCAAGGTATTATGTTCTTCATTTTTGGGACCATTTTATTTTATCATATGGTGGTGAAATAAGACTTCAATAATTAAGATGTTGAGATCATAATGAATTTGAATGAAAATTAGAGGTATAAGGAAACCATTGAGGCTAAAACCTGTTAGGTTTTTTTTTGAGTTTTATAAAAAGGATAACCTGTAGGATGGGTGACAACCCATCGCATCTGGAAAGGCTGTAGGAATTGAACCCCCAACCAAAGAGCGACAATGGTACATTGCCTACCACTAGTCTACTTGAATTCCCTGGTTAGTATGACTTATTATGTTTTTATAGAACAAGAATAAGTTTATTTTTTAAACTTATGTTTTATCAAATGGATACACTTATTATAGAAAAATGATTTAGTGATTAAGTGATAAAGGCTATTGTGGAAGATGTTCTCTCTTTTTTTAGGAAACACTATATGCCTAAGGAAGATAGAATACTATGGATTTCAATTGTGGAATAATGGTTGAAATTTTGGTTTGGAAGAATCTATTTTTTTATTGTAGACATATGACAATTTGGTTTATTTATGAAAATGATTAACCTAGCATGGAGAATATTTGATTAGGTTAATTACTTTTCAATATGATACTTTAAGGGTAACTGATGTTATTTGGAGATAAATGATAAGATTTATCTTGGAAGACTATGTGAATAAATCCTTCTGAGATTTTTGTTTCAATCTTAGTTTGGATTACATTGAAGAATTTTATGGACAATTTTTTATTGAATGGTCTTTGTTGAACTTTGGGTATTGTTTGACAAATTTTGTAGATTACGAGTAGTACTTCTTTTTTTTATAAAGGATTATCCTTTTGGGGATTATCTGATCATGTACTAACCAATTTTGGTTTTGGTTAATGTATAAAGATATATGAAAAATATATAGTTCATATTTTTTGGATCATGTTATTCTCTAGAAGTTGATTATAGTGCTTTCAATGTGAACAAGTCATCTTGAATACATACCGTTTAGAGAAAAGATGAGTTTGTGGTAGAAGTTTATTAAAGGATGAAACTCTACATGACGAGTAAGTATATTTCCTTATGATATTATTCTTGTTATTAATAAAATTCTTCAAATCTATAAAAAATATCTCGAAGAAAAAATGATATGATCCCTCTTTTATCACCAAACTTTTACTCGACCACAAATTTATGGTATTGTGGTGGTTAACTTTCCATGATCAAGTTCTCTATCACTCTCTATTAATCTATGAGAGTTAGTTTCTCTTCAATATCCATGTTTTCATGGAATCTTAGTATCAGTTGTCTCAGGCGACCTTTGTACTTCTCTTTATTTCTTTTAAAGTGAAAGTTTTGTTGACTCTTCTCTAATGTGGGACTTTTAATGAAGTTTCCAAGCCCAGTTTTAAAATTGTGAGGATGCAATTCCCAAAAGGGGGGAAGGATGTAACATCCCAGATAAATAAAGAAAAATATATTTTCATAATTATTAATATTTGTAAATAAAATATTAATTTTACTTTAAAGGGGTTGCTATGTTCGATAGCGTACCCGATATGCAACAACGGGTTTCTTTGAAATCTTACGTTGCACACTAATAGTATAATATTATTATTTTAAATGGCAGTCAAATCCAAGATGTTGTATTAGAGGGAATGAAAAAAACTTACTATAATATGATTTTACATGATTGTTAAATTTATTTACATTTATCCAATAAAAATTTAGAGGCTTAAAATGTGAATGAATCTAATTTTAAGCATAATTATCATTAAAATGCCGATTTATCACCTTTTAATGGAAAACCCTTTTTTAATCTAGTTTTGGTCACTTTAATAAATTCCATATGACCTAATAAAATCCTTCTTTAGAATGGGTATATCAAAATTTACTTTGTGTATACTTTTGTAATTTTTATGATAAAGTTCATTTTTTAATGAATTGTGAAAATATTGTATTTTAATTCAAAAGTGCCTTTTAATATAATTTATTTATATGGTTATATTATCTTTTTAATTGGTTTTAAAGTGAAATTAAAATATATATTTACCATTTAATCCAATGTTAGTCATTGGAATTAATTTCAATTTGAAATTGGACATAAACAAGTATCAATCTTTTGATAGTTATTGTTTCTTAAAAACATGCTATTTGTTTTGATAACGGGAATTAATTTTAAAATTAATTAATGACACTTCTATGTTTTTAATTTGAAAAAATAGACATCATTTTTTAATTTGGAATATCAAATATATCTTAGGCTGAATTTTTGGTATTTTTTTGAAAAACATCAATTTTTGTTGAATAGTGAAACCACTTAGTGGTAGTTAAAAAACAGACTTTTTCATTTAAACGAAATTTTACCACTTCTGTGAATTGAATTTCAAAAATCTGACATACATGGTTGCTATCAAGAAGTAAAATTTGGTTCATTAAGATGAAAATAATTTTTTGTGAATAGTAACTTTTGACTTTTATTTACCGCTGTTAAAGATAAATAGGGTAATTCAAGGTTAAATGAATATTATAATAATTACAAATTACCATAACACTTGTCATAACATTATTTTATGAGTCATGTACGACCATGGGCATATTTGGGTCTATTTGGGGACCCCATGGAGCCACTTGGGTGTGATAATAACACTTTAGATTAATTAATTTACTATAAAGTCAAAAATGACATTTACAAATATCGTTTAGTAAATTATGTTTTACATTGGGTTATATAAATTATCTTTTCAACTATAAATATTCATTGGAAAGCTAAAAAGAATTCCTACATCTGTGTAGTTTTTTTTATAATTTTTATACATCAAATAAATTAAATTATCTATGACACAATAATGATGCATTATTTACCTCATTAATAAATGATTTAAATAAATACGATTATAATGATTGAAATATTATCCAAAACATGTCCAATTATGATTGGATTAATTTATTTATAATATTAGTCATCTCATCTTCGAACTTAATTATTTTTGGACCATTATAAACCGAATATCATTATATAATAAAATAATGTTTTCACACTTCCCTAAAGAGCCCCTCCTCTCCCTTATAAAAGAGTACCACTTCTAACCAATTACTCACACCACTCAAGCCATTTTTCTCATCCAAACTCTACCCAATTAAACTCCATACATACCTCTCCTCTTCCTAGAATCCTTACTTTAGGCAGAAGGCACTTCAAGAAGTCTTTTGGTTCAAACCAAAGGGAGTTACCCAAATTAAAGGTAATGGTTTCTCTTAAATTGTTTTCTTTTATTTTACTTCTCGAACCCCTAAAATCTTTTTATTTCCTTTATTTTGTAACAAAACCTGTATCCTCAATATACTAGGATATTTTTATGAGAAGTATTCTAACTACAATTACACACAACTCCATCTAATGGATGAAGAACATAATGTTTCTATGGATGGCAAACTAACGCCTCACAAAATGATGATTTTTCAATTACATCTTATCACCCCTCATGGTGTCCATTATGATGGAACTGTATTTATATATGATATATATTATGTTTATTATTTCCTTATGCTTCTGTACTTCCCAATTATATCAATACTTTGTGGTTTCCATAGTGGGTAAATACGATAATCTCAGGTGAGGAAGTGCGGACTACCGCACCCTTAAAGGGATGTGACTCGTTAATGCCTTACGTGGGATGTATAAAGGATAGATTTAATGATATTATATATGATATTATACTGTAATTATAATATACCTTTGTACCATTATGTTTTAATTCCATTAAAATGAGAAATAGAAATGAAAGTAGCGTTCATGCGTACGTACGGCTTACCGTCTCCATGAACGGTGCATTTCATTTCTTACCTCTAAATGTTATATACTATTATAAATACATTTATATAATGAATATATATGATATATATGATATATAATTAATGAATGTAATTCTGGATATAATGAACTATTGACCACATGGACAACTTGTAAATATAAGGTGTTCATTTTTTACTCAAGTACCAAATATCGACAAAATGGACGTTATTAACTTAAATGATAACATAATATTTATAACATGGTAATAAGTGATATAAATAGATTAATAAACTTGAAAAAGGTTCTTAAGCAAGTTTAAATTGAATTTAGTTTATTATTCAGGAGATTAAAGAATGATTGAGTCAAGTCGGACACGAGGTAAGGAATCCTACCTCTCTCTTTCTTTTAACTACTCTCTTTTATGTCACTTATTTTGAGATCTTCTTTCTTATGTTGGGGGATGTTATTTTATATTCCTATTACTATAATTTTTATGTTCATATGATGAGAGACCCTATTTTATGTCATAAATCCATTTTTGGAAGTTTTATGTGGCGCCGTTAGGCTGCCGAATTTTCATAAGGGATTTTCTTATCTCACTTTTAATTCTGTGACATTTCCATTGTTCGCCACTTATTTATTGCATGTGGTGTATTGGGTACTGCATTTTGATGTATATTATCATGATTATCATTATATTGTTGGTATTATGTGATTCATTTGGTGGTTATTAACTTTGGGTCATACGACTCGATTGATTACAATGAGGTAATGGGTTTTCATCTCACTTTTTATCCCCATGAGATTCATGCTATATTTGCCACTACTTTTTTTTTCTGTGGTGTATGTACTGCCCATGACTATACTCTTTGTGTAATATACTTTCATTTATGAGTATTTACATCTTCATTTTATGATCCTTATTTCACGTTGAATATGTTTTGTAAGTTACCAAATTGGTAAGGGAACCTTTCACCCTCCTCTTTTTAAAAGACTTCTTGTTGTTATGTCTTTTAATTCACATCTTATTATGTTGGGATATGTTCTTATATATCCTTATTGATGTAAATTTTATGTCCAAGTGATGAGATTCCCTTTTATCTCATCAAATAATTTTCTAAATTTTAATGTGACACCGTTAGGTTGTCGGATTTTTTCAAGTGAACTTCTTAACCCAATTTCGATTCTTTGGGTTAAACTTCTACTTTTTGAAAATGTCATCTTATGAATATGTGTTAATGTCCTATAATTGTTTTACACTTAATATCAACTTATATTGGGTGTATTTATATTTTTCACACATAATTATGTGATTGATTTATCCTTAATTTAAGGATGTTGTCTTTATAAGGGATTTCATCTCAATTTACATTTCATCTAACGCCCGACCCCAGTTACCCAGAGTCGGTGAATTATTACATAACATTGGCATGATCACAAGAAAGATCATCTCTCAAAAGACCGATTAGTTTAGTAGCCTTGGAAACACTAGATACATTAATAAAGTTTACATTACATCATAAAATGAAAACTACAACAATATAGTCTCCATAGTCCACACTCTTATCCCCTCATACTATCCCTACAGGTCATTCATAAATTACTTCTTCACATCCTGGGAAAAATAAAACCTAGAAAAGGGGTGAGCTCAAATTCCGAGTAAGGATAAAAATATAGAGGAAACTTTCATAAATAAGAATAAACATTTAAAGTAATGTATAACTAAAACAAAATCCTTTTAAACTTGAACTTCAACATAGTATAAAAAAATAAAATGAAATAATTCCATTTACTTATTCACATGGATATTCTAATAATCAAATATTCACATGAAAAATCAATAACTACTTTCATAACGATGGAATGCATAATGCCAGACTATCATAACCACATAGCCAATGCCTCGTTCCAAGACTACAAATAAGATTTTGTCAAGGCCTTATTCCAAGACACTAGTTTGTCTCATTAGACCTACTGATGCATCGAGGAGCTACAGCGGGCTCAGGCCGTCACTTATTAAGTCCAATGCATTCCTCATATGAACAGGTTTAAACACAACATAAACATTCTTATTAAAACTAGCATACGAAATGTCAATACTTTCACCATAAACCATGAATGGTATAAAAATAACACATCCACATTCAAACATATCACAAAACCTTCAATACAATGTGGAAGTTCTGTTTCATAATAAATCAACTTCAAATAAGCTTAAAATCCATCAAAGGATGTTGACATAGATGAAATCAAAACGGTTTGAGAGAAATATCTCTTTATTTTGAAATCATTTAAAAGTATCATAATTATAAAAGAAAACATTTACTTTGAAAATATTCATATAAGCTTGTAAGGGAAGCTTCAACGATTTTATAACTACGGAAAATAGTCACACCCGCCGTATAAGTTAAAAAAACATTCTTACCTTAATTCTGTCGAAATGGTTAAAAAGGACCTTGTTTGGAAAACGACGGAAAGATTCCTTTATAAACTCTTTATAAAAAGTAAAATAAGGGTATAAATGACTTTAAACCATATTCTGTAAAATAGTAATAATGTTTTGAAAAAACATTTTTAAGAGACATAGATGTGGATGATAAAGAGATCCCAGTAGATTATTACGTATAAACAACCTCAGAAAATGAAGAGATTGCGAAATAAACTCTTACCTTGTACTTTTACTTGTTTCGGGGTAGGTTAAACACCTGTATAATGGTGAAATAATTGTTATTAAAATATACAAGAATCATATACATTATTATGTTATCATATATGATCTTTTAACATTGCCTTGTTAATAATATCTTATTATTATCATCGTTTCGGGTGTTAACTTACTCATTTTCTTTTATATGTTTTGTTAAGTAAGACATGTTTTTCATAGATAGGTTGTATATTATTCATATCAAGAATGATATCAAGACCATAAAAATTATTTTTAAATCATCAAATGATAATTATAATGGATACGATGGAGAATGAATCTCATCGCGTTTGTGGAGACGGTAGTCTGTACGTACACACAAGCGACAATATCATTATTTTGATATTAAAATAATATATAATTGGATGGTATATCATATATAAAGAATCATTATAATGTTATATTTATTATTTATTTGAATTACACATCATTATTATACCCATCCAAATAATAATTTATTGAATAACAATTACACCACAACGTGGAGACGGTAAGCCGTACGTACGTACATATGGTGACATGCCATTCAAAGGATGGATAGAATACTGAATATGGTTGTACCATATTTATAATAATATTACATTATATAGGAGATACTGGATACATTATTTTAGAATGGGAATAACAAATAAAGAAGAAGTTGAATAAGAAATGAATTTGAAAAAGGGTGGTGAAAACATTACCTCTTCTTCGGGTTCTTCCATTTGATTTGATCAAAAGTGCTCCTTAGGTTGGATTTAAGACTAAAGTAAGGCCTATAGGATGAAGTTAGGGAAGTTGAGAGAGTATTTGGGCAGAGTTTGGCCGATACAAATGGCTTTGAAGGTGTGAATTAATGAGAATGGGGAGTGACCTTTTATAAGAGGGGTGAGGGGTACCTTTGGAAAAGCTAGAAATATTATTTTATAATAAATTCATATTCAGTTTATAATGGCTCCAAAGTGGATTATTTAAATTTTAAGGTGGGAATGGGTCGAAAACCACTAAACTAATAGAATTTTGACTGGTTTGGGTCATTATATTAACCTTATCTTTTAGTTTTAACTCTTAGTTAATTAGTTTGACACTTACCATGTTACTTTGTATTTTTATATTATATAGTTAATAAACTTACTATATACCTCCAAGAGACCCCCAAGTGGTCAATTAATGATACAACTATCATGATATAAGTCTCTTGGCCGAACCTTATATTTTTAGGAATTTAATATCAATTAATAATATAATATTTGTTTTAAAAACTCTTTAATGTCAATTTTGACGCTATTTGGAAAATTGATTTTTGTGAAAATAATAACAGAATGATCACTTCGAAAAAAGTTAATTAAATCATTCATAACATGTCATATTAACCTAGAAATTACTATAATTCATAAAAAGTCTCAAATTATATTTATTTGGGTATTTATAATATCAATTATTTTAATTTTTCACTATTATGGTAATTACTGCATCATAATTGTGCCATAAATAAATTAAATTATTTAATGTCTAAAATTTATAAATAAAATATCATTATGTAGGATATCTTTTTATATTTCTAATGAATTTTTATAATCGAACATATATTATGTTTAACCCTATATTAAAAAAATTTAGTAAATAAAACTTGATTTTAACTCTTTTAACTCTTCTTTGAATTAAATAATAATAAATGTCCTAATCTAATCCAAGTGGACCTAAATGATAATATTTTATTCCTAAGGATGTTTTTGGTCGAGATACACTTGTCCAATAGAGGTAGGACATGTGTTAGGGTAATATTAATATCATTTTTACCCTTAATTACCCTATTTACTTTTAACCGTGGTAAATAAAAGTAAAAAAGTTACTATTCACAAAAAATTATTTTCATCTCATTGAACCACATTTTACTCATTGATATTAACCATGTCTCTTGTATTTTTAAAATTCCACTCACAGAAGCGGTAAAATTATGTTTTATGAAAAAATTCAGTTTTTTTACTACCACTTAATGGTTTCACTATTCATCAAAAAATAAAGGTTTTCAGAAAAATACCAAAAACTCACCCTAAGCTAATTTCGATATTCTGAATCCAAAAATGAAGTCCATTTTGAAAAATGAAATTTATAAATTTCAAAAAGTGGGTATTACTATTCATAACGGCTAGTTTGATTGGTTGTGGTGTGTTAGAACTCGATGTTGCGTACAACACACGCTATTGCATTATTCAAAGAGAAGTGTACCGTAGAAACTTGGGGTATTACATTCTCCCCTCCTCCAAATAATTTTGTCCTCAAAATTTCTAGAATACTACCACATGAAAAGACTCAGGTGGTTCTTCATCATAAGTTCCCTGGGTTCCTACGTTGCCTCTTCCATCTTATGGTTTCTCCACAAGACTTTTACCAGACGAGTCGTCCGGTTTCTCAGTAGTTTTTCTCTCGTATCAAGAATCTTGATGGGCTCTTCGCAATAAGAAAGATCGGGTTCAAGTTCTAATTCCTCATAGATGAGTAAATTCGTTAGGTCAGGCATGTATTTCCTCAATAGTGATATGTGGAACACATCGTGAACTTTGGAGAGATTTGGCGGCATTGCCAAACGGTAAGCTACAGCCCTAAATCGTTCTACAATTTCGAAAGGTCCGATGTACCTGGGACTCAATTTACCTTTCTTACCAAAACGTATGAATCCCTTCCCTGGAGATGCCTTCAGGAAAACATGATCACTGACTTGAAATTCCAAATCCTTCCTTCGATTATCGGCATAGCTCTTCTGCCTACTTTGAGATTCTTTGATATGGTTTTGGATTACCTTCACCTTTTCCATCATTTCCTCCACCAATTCTAGGCCTACAAGTTTTCTTTCACCAACGTCATCCCAAAAGGTTGGTGTGCGACATCTCTTTCCATATAACGCTTCATATGGTGCCATCTGAATACTCGAATGGAAGCTATTATTATAGGAAAATTCTACCAGAGGTAAATATTGATCCCACATACCCTGAAAGTCAAGTGAGCAGGATCTAAACTTGTCTTCTAGGGTTTAAATAGTTTGTTCTGATTGTCCATCAGTTTGAGGGTGGTAGGCAGTGCTCAAATGAAGTTCAGTATCCAAGGATTTCTAAAGACTTTTCCAGAATCTTGAAGTAAAACAGGGATCACAATCAGAAACAATCGATAGGGGTACTCCATGAAGTCTCACCACTTCATTAATATATAGTCTTTCTAGACGTTCCAGTGGTAGATCTTCTCTTATAGCAAGAAAATGTGCTGACTTGGTAAAACAATCAACAATAACCCATATTGCATCGTTCCTTCTAGGAGTCTTTGGTAGCACCATGTCAAAGTCCATCGTAATATTGTCCCATTTCCACTCCGGTATGGGAAGAGGTTTCATGACTCCTCCAGGTTGTTGCCTTCCAGCTTTCACTTGTTGAAAAACCATACATATTGACACAAAATCAGAAATCTCCATCTTTATGTTGTCCTACGAAAAATGTTCCTTCAAGTCTCTATACATTTTGGTGCTCCCATGGTGTATAGAGAAATTGGAACTATGAGAATCATCCAACAATTCCCTTTTTAGATCAGGTATATCGGGAACACAATGTCTCTTCCCGAATTTCAAAATTCAATCTTCATACACAAAGTCTCTCAATCTCCCATCATTCACAGCTTTAATCTTCTTTTGAAATTCTTCATCATCGGTCTGAGAACTCTTAATCCTTTCTAGTAAATATGGTTTGGAAACCATTTGAAAAAGTATTGATTTTTCACCTACCCTAGTTATTACCATGTCCATCTTCACTAGATCCATGAAAATTGGATCCCTTTCAATTCTCATATTGTTCAAAACTCCATGGTCTTTTCTGCTCAAAGCATCTACCACCTTGTTTTCTTTCCCCGAGTGGTAGTGTATCGTACAATCATAATCCTTGAGTAATTCAAGCCATCTCCTTTGCCTCATGTTAAATTCTTTTTGTGAGAAAATATACTTCAAACTCTTGTGATTAGTATAAATCTTGAATTCATAACCATAGAGGTAGTGCCCCCATATCCTCAAAGAAAAGATCATAGCTACTAACTCGAGATCATGAGTATGATAGTTTTGTTCATTAATTTTCAACTGTCGTGATTCATAGGCAATAAACCTATCATTCTGCATAAGGACACAACCAAGTCCTTTCTTCGATGCATCACTATAAATAACGAACCCATCATTCCCTGATGGTAGAGTCAATATAAGAGAATTGACTAATCTTCTCTTCAGTTATTCGAAATATTCTTCACACTCTTTTGTCCAAACAAATTTAACCCCTTTACATGTGAGCTTTGTTAATGGGTTAGCCAATCGGGCAAAATTCTGGATGAAACATCGATAATAACCTGCTAAACCAATAAAACTACGTACCTCAGTTATACTCGTCGGTGTAGGCCATTCTTGGATTGCCTTGGTCTTAGAAGGATCAACAAAGATTCCATATTTAGAGGAAATATGGCCAAGAAAATAAATCTCCTGAAGCCAGAATTCACACTTGCTAAACTTCCCATATAATTCATGTCTTCTTAGAGTCTTCAGGATAATGCGCAAGTGATTTTCATGATCTCAGTAGCATTTCGAGTATACCAAGATATCATCAATAAATACCACCAAAAATTCATCGAGATATTCCTTGAAAACTCTATTCATCAGATCCATGAATACAGAGGGTGAATTAGTCAATCCAAAAGGCATTACTGTAAACTCGTAATGCCCGTACCTGGTTCGAAATACTGTCTTCGGAATGTCTTCCTTCTTCACACACAACTGATGGTATCCAGATCGAAGTTAAATCCCTGAAAAGTATTTAGCTCTATGCAGTTAGTCAAATAAATCATCAATGCAAGGTAGGGGATACTTGTTCTTTATTGTTATAGCATTGATCACCCTGTAGTCAATACATAACCTCATAGATCCATCATTCTTTTTAACAAAAAGAACAGGGGCTCCCCATGGAGAAAAACTAGGGTGAATAAATCCCTTATTACTCAATTCCTCTAGTTTTTTATTTAGTTCAACTAATTCTACACTGGCCATTCTATAAGGGGTCTTCGATATAGGACTTGATCCAGGAATTAAATCAATGGAAAACTCAACTTCTCGTTCTGGAGGATGTCCAGGTAAATCTACCGAAAACACATCTACATATTCTTTAACAATATGTAAATCCTCAATTTTAACATTCCTTTCCTCACCCACTATAATTTCATCCTCCTCCTCCTCAATAATTAAATTTAGTTGAGCTACTGGGGGTGGATCTATATAAGAATTAGGTGGTGACGATTCTTCTCTAAAGATAAGGTGTTCGTTATCATCATAATCAAAAATCGTAACCTCCTTCTTCTTACAATAAATCTTTGCATCATGGTCTGAAATACAATCCATACTGAGGATTATGTCAAACTCAATCACAGGTATGATGATGAGATCAGCGGATAAAGAACATATATGTGCTCTAATGGGGACTGATTCACAAACTTTTGTTGTAATGATACTTCCCTTAGGAGTTTTAACTGACAACTCCCTTGTTAAATCAAATTGGAAATATCTTATTTTCTTAGAAAACTGGGAAGATATGAAACAATGCGCTGATCCAGAATCAAATAATGCATTTTCTAAACTTGAAGAAACCATTAAATTACCTACCACCACATCTTTCGGAGCTTTAACCTCAGCAGTAGTGATAGCATAAGCTTGGCCTTGATCCCTTGGCCTTTTCTGAGGTAAGTTCCCATGACGCTTAGGACATTAATTTTCATAATGTCCCATCTCCCTTCAATTGTAGCATTGGACATCAGTAGCTTCCTTCTTCCCCTTGAAATCCCGATCTTGGTGGCTTTTTTCACAACACTTGTAATAGACTCTCGTTTCTTTTAAGCAAGTACCGGGGTGTTTCTTCCCACATTTACTGTAGGATGGATATTCAATTTTTCCCTTATTCCCCTTATTTCTATTCCCAGATTGATCAGCAGATCTCTTATTCTCTTGCTTTGCTTTAAATTCATAAGACTTAGAGAATTCCTTTTTAGTCTTGATAGCACATGAGACAATGTCTTCGTACAGTGAGAAGGATTGTGAGACTAATTCTCGACGGAGAAATGGTTTTAACCCATCAAAGAAACGATCAATCTTACTTCTTGGGTTACGTATATAATCTCCAGCATACCTTGCTAACCTTGTAAAGTTAGCCTCATACTTTGTGACATTCTCATCCTCCTTTTGTCTCAGACTCAGAAATTTCCTTTCCATATCTGCCCGATGGTCATGAGGAAAGTATTTTTCTAAAAATAGATCTTTGAACTACCTCCATTCCATATTTGATACTTCATCATATTCCTTCATGTTTTGAATCAATGAACACCATTGATCAGCATCTCCAGTGAGGCGGTAAACTGCCAGGATAACTTTTTCTTTTTCACTACTCCCCAAAGCTTGAAATATTTTCTCTAGGGAACTTATCCATTTCTCAAATACTAATGGATTTGTACTCCCATTGAATGTTCATGGTTGTTGCCTCATGAAGCGGTCTAACATTGATCCTCCACGCTGTGGATCAGGGTGCTCCATACGGGTAAGGTTATTATTCATAACATGAGTGAGTTGTCCCAGTATAGTGATTAGTTGATCAGCACCAGTTGCATCACTAGCTCCACTATAATTATCTTGAGCAGGAGGGAAATCCCTACATGGAGTGCGTTCATTGATACGATTTCCATTTCTTCCACTAGGCACCATTTCTAAACAATGGCATAAACTAGATCAGTTAATGAATCAAAATACATAATTACATACTTATAAAACACTTAACATAAATTTAACTATTTATGGATATAATCCATAATCATAAAAATGTTTTCTTTGATAAAGTATATACTCATAAACCCTTCATAATGATTTGTAAAGAAAATGAGAGTTATCCTAAGCATATCCCCCGGGAGTGTCGTAACCATGAGTGCAGCAGGGCCCGTTGTCATGCACCAGTTCCCATTCTAGTCTAGATCAAAGCAGTTTTTTCAGGTTTTACCCCTATGTACATCTGTTCCAGAGCTGCCTCTACCTGCTCGTATCCAGATAGGGATGTATTGTTCAGAAAACTCACAAAATCTCTACAATACCAAAATTCTAGGAAGTTCTTCTATACTAATCCTCAAAGTCCATCTCAAATCTATGTGCTCTAATCGGAGTTTATCAAAATCTAGCTTCCAGGGTTTGTACTAAACTTCCGCTGATACCAACTATAATGCCCCGACCCCAGTTACCCAGAGTCGGTGCATTATTACATAACATTGGTATGATCACAAGAAAGATCAAGTCTCTAAAGACCGATTAGTTTAGTAGCCTTGGAAACACTAGATACATTAATAAAGTTTACATTACATCATAAAATGAAAACTACAAAAATATAGTCTCCATAGTCCACACTATTATCCCCTCATACTATCCCTATAGGTCATTCATAAATTACATCGTCACATCCTAGGAAAAATAAAACATAGAAAATGGGTGAGCTCAAATGCCCAGTAAGGATAACAATATAGCAGAAACTTTCATAAATAAGAATAAACATTTAAGGCAATGTATAACTAAAACAAAATCCTTTTAAATGTGAACTTCAACATAGTATGGCAAAAATAAAATGAAATAATTACATTTACTTATTCACATGGATATTCTACTAATCGAATATTCACATGAAATATCAATAACCACTTTCATAATGATGGAATGCATAATACCAGACTATCATAACCACATAGCCAAGGCCTCGTGCCAAAACTACAAATAAGATTTTTTCAAGGCCTTGTTCCAAGACTCTAGTTTGTCTCATGAGACCTATAGATGCATCAAGGAGCTATAGTGGGCTCCACCCATCACTTGTTAAGTCCAATGCATTCCTCATATGAACAGGTTTAAACACAACATAAACATTTGTATTAAAACTAGCATACGAAATGTCAATACTTTCACCATAAATCATGAATGGTATAAAAATAACACATCCACAGTAAAACATATCACAAAAGCTTCAATACAATATGGAAGTTTTGTTTCATAATAAATCAACTTCAAATAAGCTTAAAATCCATCAAAGGATGTTGACATAGATGAAATCAAAACTGTTTGAGAGAAATATCTCTTTATTTTGAAATCATTTAAAAGTCACATAATTATAAAAGAAATAATTTACTTTGAAAATATTTTTATAAGCTTTTAAGGGAAGCTTCAACGATTTTATAACGATAGAAAATAGCCGCACCTGCCGTATAAGTTAAAAAAAACATTCTTACCTTAATTCTGTCGAAAAGGTTAAAAATGACCTTGTTTGGAAAACGACAGAAACATTCCTTTATAAAATTCTTATAAAAAGTCAAAAAAGGGTATAAATGACTTTAACCCATATTCTGTAAAATATTAATAATGTTTTGAAAAACATTTTTAAGAAACATGGATGTGGATGATAAAGAGATCCCAGTAGATTATTACGTATAAACAACCTCAGATAATGAAGAGATTGCAAAATAAAGCCTTACATTGTACTTTTCCTTGGTTGGGGGTAGATTAACCTCCTGTATAATGGTGAAATAATTGTTATTAAATTATACAAGGATAATATACATTATTATGTTATTATATATGATCTTTTAATATTGTTTTGTTAATAATATCTTAGTATTATCGTCGTTTCGGGTGTTAACTTACTCGTTTTCTTTTATATGTTTTGTTACGTAATCCTTGATTGTCATGGATCGGTTGTATATTATTCATATCCAGAATGATATCCAGTCCTTAAAAATTGTTTTTAAATCATCAAATGATAATTATACTTGAATGGATACGATGTAGAATGAATCACATCGCGTTCGTGGAGATGGTAGTCCATACGTACGCACGAGCGACAATATTATTTTTTTGATATTAAAATAATATATAATTGGATGGTATATCATATATACAGAATCATTATCATGTTATATTTATTATTTATATGAATTACACATCATTATTATACCCATCCAAATAATAATTTATTGAATAACAATTACACCACGACGTGGAGACGGTAAGCTGTACGTACGCACGTATGGTGACATGTCATTCAAAGGATGGATAGAATACTGAATATGGTTGTACCATATTTATAATAATCTTATAGTATATAGGAGATATTGGATTCATTATTTTAAGATGGTAATAACAAAGAAATAAGAAGTTGAAGAAGAAATGAATTTGAAAAAGGGTGGTGAAAACATTACCTCTTCTTCGGGTTCTTCCTTTTGATTTGATCAAAAGGGCTCCTTCGGTTGGCTTTATGACTAAAGGAAGGCCTATAGGATTAAGTGAGGGAATTTGAGAGAGTATTTGGGCAGAGTTTGGTCGAGTCAAATGGCTTTTAAGGTGTGAATTAATGATAAGGGGGAGTTCCCTTTTATAAGAGGGGTGAGGGAACGTTTGGTAAAGCTAGAAATATTATTTTATAATAAATTTATATTCAGTTTATAATGGCTCCAAAGTGGATTATTTAAAGGTTAAGGTGGGGATGGGTCGAAAACAACTCAACCAATAGAATTTAGACAGGTTTGGGTCATTATATTAACCTTATCTTTTAGTTGTAACTCTTAGTTAATTAGTTTGACACTTACCATGTCAGTTTGTATTTTTATATTATATAGTTAATAAACATACTGTATACCTCCAAGCGACCCCCAAGTGGTCCATTAATTATACACCTATCATGATATAAGTCTCTTGGCCTAACCTTAGATTTTTATGAATTGAATATCAATTAATAATATAATATTTGTTTTAAAAACTCTTTTATGTCAATTTTGACACTATTTGGAAAATTGATTTTTGTGAAAATCATAACAGAATGATTACTTCGAAATAAGTTAATTAAATCATTCATAAAATTTCATATTAACCTAAAAATTAGTGTAATTCATAAAAAGTCTCAAATTATATTTATTTGGGTATTTATAATATAAATTATATTAATTTTTCACTATTATGGTAATTACTCCATCATCATTGTGTCATAAATAAATTAAATTATTTAATGTCTAAAAATTATAAATAAAATATTATTATGTATTAATTATTTTTATCTTTCTAATGAACATTTATAATTGAATTTATCTTATGTGTATCCCTATATTAAAAATGTTTTAGTAAATAAATCTTGATTTTAACTCTTTTAACTCTTCTTTGAATTAAATAATAATAAATGTCCTAATCTAACCCAAGTGGACCTAAATGATAATATTTTATTCCTAAGGTTGTTTATGGCCGAGATACATTTGTCCAATGGAATTAGGACATGTTTTAGGGTAATATTAATATCATTCTTACCCTTAATTACCCTATTTACTTTTAACCGTGGTAAATAAAAGTAAAAAGTTTCTATTCACCAAAAATTATTTTCATCTCATTGAACCACATTTTACTCCTTCATATTAACCGTGTCTCTCCGATTTTCAAAATTCCACTCACAGAAGTGGTAAAATTAAGTTTTATGAAAATTTATTTTTTTAACTACCACTTAGTGGTTTCACTATTCATCAAAAAATGAAGTTTTTCAGAAAAATACCAAAAATTCACCCTAGGATAATTTCGATATTCCGAATCCAAAAATGAAGTCCATTTTGAAAAATAAAATTTATAAATTTTAAAAAGTGGTTATTAATATTCATAACGTCTAGTTTGATTGGTTATGGTGTGTTAGAACTAGATGTTGTGTACAACACACGCTATTGCATTAATCAAAGAGAAGTGTACCGTAGAAGCTTGGGGTGTTACATTTACATTGAGACTTCATTGTTGTTATACACCAATTCACTCTTATATGGTGTATATACTGTCCTTTGACATATTATATCATGAATCCCTTTATTCTCATGATATTATAAAGTTCTGATTAAAAGTTATTCCTCAATTATTCATATTCATGCATCTCTCTTTTTGTTAAAAAACTCTTTAACTAAATTATAGTTTTAAATGTTTTAAAGATTTATTCTTCTAAATATTTCACATTAATTTCCATGTTTTAAAAATGGGTTTTAGGATTTATTTATATGGACATTAATATTTTCAGATGATAATTCATTTAAAATATTCAAAGTTGTATGGGACACTTTGATTCAGAAATCTCTTTTTAAATGGTTTTTGAAAATGGATTGATTATTTCAATATCTTGAAATTACTTCTTGTTATTTAAAATGAAATTTTATTAGTTAAATATTTATATTTGAAATATTTTTTGTGTTATGATGGTACTTAGACATTTGACGGGTGGTTACGTGATAAACCATATGACAGGTGGTGCCGTGAATACCAGGACGGGTGGTTACGTTATAACCTCCAATGCATTGGGTATGGAAGTCAGCCGTATGGATATCCCATTTAGTGATATGTGTGGAAGTTGACTGTATGGTTATTCTATTTAATTATGTTTATGTACCAAGTTACCTTTATATGTTATGTGTTCTTTAAATGGGTTTTATGGTAATCTTTTGGTTACAAAAGGGTAAATAATGATCTTTTATTCAGTGAAGAGTATTTACTTCTTCAAAAAAGGTGAAAAGTATTACTTATGATTAAGTATTCATGTTTTATTTGTTTTTTTGAAAATCTAACAGTTTTCCTTCTTTGTGTATCCCATACTGAGCTTTATATTCTCATCCCGTGTTTGGAAATGTTTTTCACATGACATAAATTGGAATAGGGTCAAGGATAGGATCAAGGAAAAGTCATGGTGTCTAAAACATGGAACTAGACATGACTATTTTTTTAAGAGTTCATGTTTTGTAAAAAAATGGAAACTGAGTAGAAGTGTCTATTTTGTAATATTTTGAAATTTAATAGTTATGGACTAACTCTCTAAAACTCTAAACCTGAAAAGATCTTCTATGTGAATTATTCATTTAATTCAATATTATGTAAGGTTTAAGGTCGGGTCCTTACAGTTGGTATCAGAGGTCGTTTTAGAAAACTTTAGGGATTAGGAGTTTTCGTTAGACATATGGTTAGTCCCTATCTATTATTTCTATTAAATACTTGTTTTATAACTTTTTCAGATCAAGGAAAGTCAGTTACAAATGGTAGTAGGAGGATCTCAAACGATATTCCTATCTTTTCCTGATGACATGCTTGCAATAATTATTGCAAAGTCTTGTTCAGATGATTGTGAAAGGTTTTCTAGAATACAACTCACTTGAAAGAAGTTGTTTGAGATATCAAACACATCCACTATACCTCGTTATCATCGTGGATCATGGGTTGTTTTTAGAAAAATCCTATTTTCACAATATTCTCATATTTTAAAGAAAGGTAAATATTATCAATGCATTCTCAAATATTTTACCTTATCACAAGATTTTGAAGCATATTATGATTTTAAAAAAGGTGCTGAAGAAGGAGACCCATGTGCAACCTATTTATATTTGATTTTAAAATATAATCTCTCAGCACGTACTTATGGTATTTTAAAAGGAGTGTTAATTGAAAGTTTCAACTCAAATTCAGTTCGAATATTTTATAGAAATCATGTTTTATCAGATGTTTTGAAATTATATCTCATACATGATTATTTTCCAAAACTGTTTTTCTGTGAACACCCATATGACCCATGTTGTACAAGGTGTATTTGGATGGAGTAAGCTAATGATTTTGAAGGATCTCTAAATCATTGTTGAAATGCATGGAGCTTCTCCCTACGTGAACAATATGATGATGAAACCAAATGGACACCGTGATAAGGTATGATGTTCTTCATTTTGGGGACTGTTTTATTTTATCATATGGTGGTGAAATAAGACTTCAATAATTAAGATGTTGAGATCATAATGAATTTGGATGATGATTAGATGTATAAGTCAACCATTGAGGTTAAAACATGTTAGGGTTATTTTTGGGTTTTATAAAAAGGACAACCCGTAGGATGGGTGACAACCCATCGCATCCGAAAAGGCTGCAGGAATCGAACTCCCAACCGAAGAGCGATAATGGTACATTGCCTACAACTAGTCTACTTGAATCCCTGGTTAGTATGACTTATTATATTTTTATGGAACAATAACAAGTTTATTTTTTGAACTTATTTTTTATCAAATGGATATACTTATTATAGAAAAATGATTTAGTGATTATGTTGTAAAGGCTATTGTGGAAGACGTTCTCTATTTTTTGAGGAAACACTATATGCCTAAGGAATATAGAAATACTATGGATTTCAATTGCGGAATAATGGTTGAAATTTTGGTTTGGAAGAATCTATGTTTTTATTGTGGACATATGAAGATTTGGTTTATTTATGAAAATGATTAACCTAGCATAGAGAATATGTGATAAGGTTAATTACTTTTCAATATGAGACTTTAAGAGTAACTGATGTTATTTGGAGATAAATGATAATTTTTGTCTTGGAAGACTATGTGAATAAATCCTTCTAAGATTTTGGCTTCAATCTTAGTTTGGATTCCATTGAAGAATTTTATGGAAAATTTTTTATTGAATGCTCTTGGTTGAACTTTGGGTGTTTTTTGACATATTTTGCAGATTAAGAGTAGTACTTATTTTTTATAAAGAATTATCCTTTTGGGAATTATCTTATCACGTACTAACCAATTTTGGTTTTGGTTAATGTATAAAGATAGAGGAAATATATAGTTCATATTTTGTGGATCATGTTATTCTCTGGAAGTTGATTATAGTGCTTTCAATGTGAACAAGTTGTCTTGAATACTTACCATTTAGAGAAAAGATGAGTTTGTGGTAGAATTTTATTAAAGGATGACACTCTACATGATGAGTAAGTATATTTACTTATGTTAGTAGTCTTTTTATTAATAAAATTCTTCAAATCTATAAAAAATTTATTGAAGAAAAAAGAAATGAGCCCTCTTTTATCATCTGACTTTTACCCAACCACAAATTTATGGTATTGTGGTGGTTAGCTATCCGTGATCAAGTTCTCCATCACTCTCTATTAATGTATGAGAGTTAGTTTCTCTTCCATATATATGTTTTCCTGGAATCTTAGTATAATTTGTCTCAGGTGACCTTTTTTACTTCTCTTTATTTCTTATAACGTGACATTTTTGTTGACTCTTCTCTGATTTGAGACTTTTAATGAAGTTTCCAAGCCCAGTTTTAAAATTGCGAGGATGCAATTCCCAAAAGGGGGGAAGGATGTAACATCCCAGGTAAATAAAGAATAAGACATTTTGATATTTATTAATATTTTTAAATAAAATATTAATTTTACTTTAAAGGGATTTCTATGTCCGATAGCATACCCGATACGCAACAACGGGTTTCTTTGAAATCTTACGTTGCACACTAATAGTATAATATTATTATTTTTAATGGTAGTTAACTCCTATCTGTTGTATTAGAGGGAATTAAAAAAACTAACTACAATATGATTATTCATGATTGTTAAATGTATTTACATATATCCAATAAAAATTTAGAGGCTTAAAATGTGAATGAATCTAATTTTAGGAAAAATTTACATTAAAAGGCTGATTTATCACCTTTTAATGGCGAACCATTATTAAAACTAGTTTTGGTCACTTTAATACATTAAATATTACCGAATAAAATCCTTCTTTAGAATGGGGATATCCAAATTTACTTTGTGTAAATTTTTGGAATTTTTCCGATAAAGTTCATTTTTTAATGAATAGTGAAAATATTGTATTTTAATTCAAAAGTACCTTTTAATATAATTTATTTATATGGTTATATTATCTTTTTAATTGGTTTGAAAGTTAAATTAAAATATATTTTTACCATTTAATCCAATATTAATCATTGGAAATAATTTCACTTTGAAATTGGACATAAACAAGTATCAATCTTTTGATAGTTATTGTTTCCTAAAAACACGCTATTTGTTTTGATAACGGGAATTAATTTTAATATTAATTAATTCCACTTTTATGTTTTAAATTTGGAAAAATAGACATCATTTTTGAATTCAGAATATCAAATATATACTAGGCTGAATTTTTGGTATTTTTCTGAAAAACATCAATTTTTGATGAATAGTGAAACCACTTAGTGGTTGTTAAAAAACTGACTTTTTCATTTAAATGAAATTTTACCACTTCCATGAATTGAATTTCAAAAATCCGACATACATGGTTTCTATCAAGAAGTAAAATTTGGTTCATTAAGATGAAAATAATTTTTTTGGTGAATAGTAACTTTTGACTTTTATTTACCGCGGTTAAAGGTAAATAGGGTAATTCAAGGTTAAAAAAATATTATAATAATTACAAATTACCATAACACTTGTCCTAACCTTCTTGGATGAGTCATGTGTGACCATGGGCATCTTTGGGTCGATTTGGGGACCCCATGGAGCAACTTGGGTGTGATAATAACACTTTAGATTAATTAATTTAATGTAAAGGCAAAAATGACATTTTCAAATATCTTTTAGTAAATTAATGTTTACATAAGGTTATATAAATTATCATTTCTACTATAAATATTCATTTTAAATCTAAAAAGCATTACTACATCCTTATAGTTTTTTTTATAATTTTTAGACATCAAATAAATTAAATTATTTGTGACACAATAATGATGCAGTATTTACCTCATTAATAAATGATTTAAATAAATATGATTATAATGATTGAAATATTATCCAAAACATGTCTAATTATGATTGGATGAATTTATTTTGAATATGAGTCATATTATCTTAGACCTTAATGAATTTTGGACTATTAGAAACCGAATAGCTTTATATAATAAAATAATGTTTTCACACTTTCCTAAAGAGCCCCTCCTCTCCCTTATAAAAGGAGACCACTTCTAAACAATTACTCATACCTCTCAAGCCATTTGGCACGTCCAAACTTTACCCAATTAAGCTCCCTACATCCCTCTCCTATTCCTAGAAGCCTTACCTTATGCAGAAGGCACTTCAAGAAGTCCTTTGGTTCAAACCAAAGGGAGTTACCCAAATTAAAGGTAATGGTTTCTCTTAAATTGTTTTCTTTTATTTTACTTCTCGAACCCCTAAACTCTTTTTATTTCTTTCTTTTGTAAAAAAACCAGTATCCTCAATATACTAAGATTTTTTTATGAGATTTATTCGAACTACACTTACACACAACTCCATCTAATGGATGAAGAACATAATGTTTCTATGGATGGAAAACTAACACCTCACGAAACGATGATTGTTCAATTACATCTTACCTCCCCTCATGGTGGCCATTATGATGGAACTGTATTTATATATGATATATATTATTTTTATGATTTCATTATGCTTATGTACTTCCCAATTATATCAAGCCTTTATGGTTTCCATAGTGTGTAAATACGATAATCTCATTTGAGGGAGTGCGGACTACCACCCCCTTAAAGTGATGTGACTCGTTAATGCCTTATGTGGGATGTATAAAGGGTAGAGTTAATGATATTATATATGATATTATACTTTAATTATAATATACATATGTATCATTATTTTTTAATTCCATTAAATTGAGAAATAGAAATGAAAGTAGCGTTCATGCGCACATACGGCTTACCGTCTCTATGAACGGTGCATTTCATTTCTTACCTCTAAATGTTATATACTATTATAAAAAATTGTATATACTGAATATATATGATATATATGATATCTAAATAATGAATTTCTTTCTGGATATAATGAACTATTGACCACATGGACAACTTGTAAATATAAGGTGTTCATTTTTTACTCAAGTACCAAATATAGACAAAATGGACGTTATTAACTTCAATGATAACATAATATTTATAACATGGAAATATGTGATATAAACAGAATAATAAACTTGAAAAATTTTCTTAAGAAAGTATAAATTAACTTTAGTTTATTATTCAGGAGATTAAAGAACGATCGAGTCAAGTCGGACACGAGGCAAGGGATCCTACCTCTCTCTTTCTTTTAACTACTCTCTTTTATGTCACTTATTTTAATCCATTATTTCTTATGTTGGGGGATGTTATTTTATATTCATCTTACTATACTTTTTATGTTCATATTATGAGAGATCCTATTTTATCTCATCAATCCATTTTTGGATGTTTTAAGTGGCGCCGTTAGGCTGTCGAATTTTCGTAAGAGATTTTCTTATCTCACTTTTAATTCCGTGACATTTCCATTGTTCGCCACTTTTTTATTGCATGTGGTGTATTGTGTACTAAATTTTGATGTATATTATAACGATTATCATTATATTCATGGTATTCTGTGATTCATTTTGTGGTTATTAACTTTGGGTCACATGACTCGATTGATTACAACGAGGTAAGGGGTTTTCATCTCACTTCTGAGCCCCATGAGATTCATGCTATATTTTCTACTACTTTCTTTTGTGTGGTGTATGTACTGCCCATGATTGTACTCTTTGTGTAATATACTTTCATTTATGAGTATTTACATCTTCATTGTATGATCCTTCTTTCATGTGGCATATGTTCTGAAAGTTACCAAATCGGTAAGGGAACCTTTCACCCTCTTCTTTTTAAAAGACATATTGTTGTTATGTCTTTTAATTCACATATTCTTATGTTGGGATATGTTATTATATATAATTATTGATGTAAATTTTCTGTCCAAATTATGAGATACCCTTTTAATCTCATCAACTCATTTTCTGGATTTTAATGTGACGTCGTTAGGCTGTCGAATTTTTACAAGGGAACTTCTTAACCCAATTTCGATTCTTTGGGTTAAACATCTACTTTTTGAAAATTTCATCTTGTGAATATGTGTGAATGACCTCTAATTGTTTTAGAATTAATATCCACCTATATTGGGTGTATTTATATTTTTCACACATAATTATGTGATTGATTTATCTTTAATTTAAGGATGCCGTCTTTATAAGGGATTTTATCTCAATTTACATTTCCATTGAAACTTCATTGGTGTTATGAACCATTTCAATCTTATATAGTGTATATACTGTTCTTTGACATATTACATCATTAATCCCTTTATTCTTTTGATATTATAAAGTTCTGATTAAAATTTATTCCTCAATTATTTGTATTTAAGTGTCTTTTTTTGTTAAAAAACTCTTTAACTAAAATATCGTTTTAAATGTTTTAAAGATTTATTATTCTAAATATTTCACATTAATGTCCATGTTTTAAAGATGGGTTTTAGGATTTATTTATATGGACATTAATATTTTCAAATGACAATTCATTTAAAATCTTCAAAGTGGTATGTGACACTTTGATTCAAAAATATCTTTTTAAATGGTTTTTGAAAATGGATTGATTATTTCAATATATTGAAATTAATTATTGTGATTGAAAATGAAATGTTATTAGTGAAATATTTATATTTGAAATATTTTATGTGTTATGATGGTACTTGGACATTTGACGGGTTGTTACGTGATAAACCATATGACGGGTGGTGTAGTGAATACCAAGACGGGTGGTCACATTATAACCTCCAATGCATTGGGTATGGAAGTTGGCCGTATGGATATTCCATTTAGTGATATGTGTGGGAGTCGACCGTATGGTTATTCCATTTAAGTATGTTTATGTCCCAAGTTACCTTTATATGGTATGTGTTCATTAAATGAGTTTTATGGTAATCTTTTGGTTACAAAAGGGTAAGAAATGATCTTTTTTTCAGTGAAGAGTATTTACTTCTTCAAAAAAGGTGAAAAGTATTACTTATGATTAAGTATTCATGGTTTATTTGTTGTTTTAAAAAGCTAACAGTTTTCCTTCTTTGTGTATCCCTTACTGAACTTTATATGCTCATCCCAGGTTTTTAATTTTTTTTCGTAGGATATAAAGTGGAATAGGGTCAAGGATGGGATTAAGGAAAAGTCTTTCCGTCTAAAACATAGAACTAGACATGACTCTTTTTTTAAGAGTTCATGTTTTATAAAAAAATGGAAACTGAGTAGAAGTGTCTATTTTGTAATATTTTGAAATGTAATAGTTATAGCCTAACTCTATAAAACTCTAAGCCTGAAAAGATCCTCTATGTGAATTATTCAGTTAATTCAATATTATGTAAGGTTTAAGGTCGGGTCCTTACATTTAATCTATATATCCTCTAATGAAAATTTCTTCTTCATCTCTATAAACTAGGAAGATATACTTAGTACACCTCAGATACTTAAGGATTGTCTTGAATTACATCCAATAGATGTCACCTAGATCATCTTTTAATATTCTTACCACACGTAATGTTTAAGAGACATCTATCCTAGTACATTGAAAAGCATACATGACTGTCCAAATTTTTGATGTGTATAGAATAAATTTCATTCTATTTCATTCCTCATATTTATATGGAAACATTTTCCTAGAAAGATGAATTCTATGACATTATAGTAACAATACCTAATTGGATTGTTTCATACAGAATATCATCACTAATAAACCTCTTCGATATATCATGATGGATCTTGATTCCAATAATATATGTTTCCTGATAAAATTTTTTCAGATAGAATATTTTATTCAACCCTATCTTAATAGACTATAAGACTAGTATTTCATTACCAAAGAGTAATATGTCATCAATATATACAACTAATAAAATTACTCCACTCCCACTAAAACATTTGTAGACACACATATGGAATTCATTATTTATGAAACCAAATTTTGTTATGGACTCATCAAAATGAATGTTACATAACCTGGATTCTTTCTTTAATACATAAATGGATCATTTCAAATTTTATACCATGTTGGCATCGTTTGGGGTCATTAACGTCGGTTGAAAAATTTTTCAACCATTCATTTCTTTTAAGTGTAGACTTGTCCTTCCATGTCCATTTTATTCTAGAATACCTATTTTCAACCAACAATCATTTCATCTACTAGAGGGTCTACCAAAATCTAGACTTTGTTTTGGTTCTTGGAATCCATTTAATAATTTGTCAATTCTAGTCACCTTGAAACATCTATACAGCTTACTACTTCTTTGTAGTTTAGAGGATCCTTATCATCAACTAATAACGAGTCCCCAACCATAGTCAATATAAATCCATACCATTATATCTATATAAACTCTCTTGTACTCTTATGCAGTAATTGTTTCTCTATAACAATTTCTTCTTCCATAGGGATTTTTGGGATTTTCTATTTCAACTCGTGTTCTTACTGAGCCTAGACTTCACAGAATTATATCTCTCTCCCACTATCTATTTTAGAGATAAGATTATCCTCAAGAAATGTGGTTCTTCTTTCAACCAAAACCTTTTTTCCTGAAGGATTGTATAGGTAGTATTCATTTTTTTTCTTTGGGATATCCTATAAAGATAATGTTTATGCCTTGGGGTGAAACCTTGTTACCTAAAGATTCCTAAATAAATGATTTCTATCCCCACACATGTAAGTAAGAAAACATAGGTTTCATTCCATTTTATAATTGGTATGGTATACCATCTTTTTCTTTATTTTGAACTCTATTTTGTACATTTTGTTTTTTATAACACATATCCCTAAAAGGATATTAGAAGACTTTCGTGAATCATCATTGATATAACCTTGTCCAACAAGGTGCGGTTCCTCCTTCCACTTACATCATTATACTGTGGTGTATATGGAAGAGTTAGTTGAGATAAAATCCCAAACTCCTATATATAATCAATGATGTCTTGATTAAGATACTCCCCACCATGGTCTAAGTGATGTTTCTTAATCTTATTACAAAGATGGTTCTCATCTTAATTGTTGAATTCCATTAATTTGTCAAAATAATATGACTTATACCACATTAATTGAACATATCCATATCTACTAAAATAATTATTAAAAGATATGAAGTATTAGTAACCACACATTTCTTCAATGGGAAATGGTCTACGCACATCAGTATGAACTAATTCAGGAATATCATTATCCCTTTTACATTTCCCACTAAATGGGGCTTTGGTCATTTTCCCTTATAAACATGCATGACATACACAAAGTGGTTTTAGTTTAAAAGAATATAAATACCATCCTTGATGTAATTTAGTCAAGATCATTTCATTTAATGACATAGTCGATGATGCTATAGTTGGGTGTGGTATGAGTCATGTGATGTTACTTCTTTATCAATTTCCATTATTTGGTTCAAGTAATCAAACACATAAAGACCATTATTTAAATCTTTCATTCCATAAAAAATCTATATTTTTAAAATAAGAAACATTTATTTCCAATTTTGAATATAAATCCATACATATCATGTTTGTACACATAAATAATGTTTTTGTAACTGAATTCACATAATGACAACCCTTTAAAATATAGAACATTTTTGTTGGCAACGTGATTTGGTAGCCCACAATATCAACAACAACAAGTTTATCTCCATTGTCTCCTCGAATGTCTACCTCTCCCCAGTAAATATTTATAAATCTACTTGGTTCCTATATTTTTAAACATATGTGAGAACCACAAGAGGTATCTAATGATCAATTTAAAGAAAAGATAAATTTCACATGGTAACAAATGTTCCTGAATATTCCCATTACTTATTTTGTGGGGTACAATTTTTCTTCTAGTGGACCTTTTTCCACATGAGAAATCAAGTAAATCATATTCACTTTCTTTCCCCTTGATCTTTCTCTTTATGGAAGGGTGTGAATAAGATTAGGTCTTAAATTACTTTGCTTTCCCTTTATGTTGGGTCACCATAAGGACATAAGGTCTTTCACACTTCGCATACTTATCTACATGGAAAATAAGACTAAGAAGATCTGGTAGAGACTTCTCAATGTTGATCATATTAAAATTCACACAAAGATGGAGAAGCTCAGAGGGAGTGATTCTAGAATGAGTTCAGTGCATAGTTCTTCTGGGAGTATAAACCCTATAACCTCTAAGCACTCTATATAGCCAATGATATTAACTACATGATGCCCATCTGGACACCCTATCCACGATTTATAGAAAATAGCACCATGGAATTCATCAAACCATTCATGTATATCTCTCTCATGGTAAATACCACGGATGTTCTCAATCATGATATATGCACCCAAGTATTCATGAAACTACATTAGTTCACTATACATCGATAAAATCATAAAACATTGAATGTCGGTCGCATATTTTTATAGAAAATGAACTCTTCATCACACGCCTCTTTAGTTGGTGGATTGGGCATTGAGTATTCTATAATGTAAGATGTTTGTTCATGGCATAGCATAAATAGAAGGAATATAAACCACTCCTGGATGTTACAACCATTTCTGAGGTTATATCTCTCCAATATTGATCATAGGGATAGTGTGGGTGATGATATTTTCATTTTATACTAAAATTAAAAAGATTAGATTATTAGTACTTTTATTGATTACAAAATAAATTAGATATAATAAATTAAATGAGTTTATTTATTAAATCTCACACAATTTTATCAAGTATCAATATCCTCCACCTTTGAACTCATAATGTCTAGTTGATTTAACATTATATTGGAAAGGATCTCCATTATTTAATTAATAATAGAAAATTTGGCCATGAAAACTATAATAAATTAATTAGGTAGGCAGTCATTCCAAATGTGGACTTGTAGCTCCTCGATCCATTGAGTGGATTCCCCTATCCTGAAATCCTAACATGGATTTCCTCAACACTTGCATCAAAATTTTCTTTGAAAAACATAGGTTGTTAAACTCAATACAATTCTATTTAAGTCTACCATAAAATCTCGTGAGAACTCCCTAATAAAAGTAATTGTCTAGAATTTGTCCATGTACTATACTTTGTTCTATGTTTTCATTCCCAATCATAAAATAAAAGGGTCTAGTCTCACTTAACACTTAATTGAGGGATTTTAATTTATTATGCATAAAATTTATCTTTTTCTACCCTTTACACATATTTTTAATATTAATTGGATCTTAATTAATTAATCATGATGGTTCTTATATTTATGCATAATTCATTTATTTAATTTCTGTCTTTCCACATTAATTCATTTATTTATGTGATTATAGTCTTGTATCAATAAAATAAATAATTTTATGAACAAAAATAAATAATTAATAAAATGGCATGTTCATGATCATTAGCTAACAGTCAATTTAATGAGTGAACATTAAAATCAACCATTCACCTAGCCGAAATAACTAATATTCCTAGTCTTGCAATGAGTTACAACATTCCACCTACTAACCTATGTACCACCTAGGTTGGAATATGTATGGTTCCTTCTTCAACCCCCTCCACGTTCCTTGGGATGATCCATTAAATATAAATATTTATTACTCAAAAGCAGTTGAATGGAACCAACTGATTTGTTAAAGGGGGTAACATAAATATCCTTGGACACATAGGTCCTACATAATAATGGATGGAGGGAATAATCGCATTAAATAATTTATATTAACATTAAATAACTGAAAACTCATGTAATAAATTAAATTAAAGCATCCAACACATACATAGGTCTTGGTCAAGCTCATGAACGGTCATACATTCAATGAATACACAAAAGTAAATATCTAGCATTCTTTTATTCATTCATTATTTTATTATTTAATATAAATTCCCTTACATTAATTAATTAATTAATTAATTCCATTCATCTTAATGATCATATGAACTTATTTGTTGATACCCATCATTAATAAAATTCATTAAAAATAATCTTCAAAACCAATAATGACATATTAATTCTTATAAATTATTTGAGAATTTGAAATTATTTAAAACCATTATTTAATTTTCATACACACAATGATGTTAAACTTACTAAAAAAATGTTTTAATGCTACAGTTTTTAAATTTAATGCAATTTTAATTTTTTTCCAATAATGGGAGACTACAAAGAATGTACATACATACGCCATGTACCTTAGTTTTCGTATACCCAAGTCACACACATGGGGCTTCTGCATGTTAACATTGTTGGACTACATGGTGTGTTTCCAGCTACACACCATGTATCATATTTCTATGTGTTTGGTTGTCCAGGTCGTCATGTGGTGTGGAATAGAATAACTATGTTTAATTAATTTCTCAGTTTATCTAGATACAATGCACATGGGCATATAGCAGTTTCTCTAGCCGCACATCATGTAACTAAGTTTTATTGGCCAATGATTTGGCACTTCCCAATGGAATCACTAATCGTTCTTCATTTTTTCTTAAACCATTAATAAACTAAAACACTGAATGAACATGATTAATATTTTGATAATAAGTTAATTAAAAACAGATTAATGAACAAATTACATGAAATGAATATCTAACCACAATTTTCCAGAGATCAATAATCAAATAAATAATTATAAATTTAAATGTGACCTCTCTAATAACACTTGATAGTTCTGGGCATAGTGGAAGCATGTAGAGGTGAGGGATATATTAATTTTTTTAAATAATCGTTGCCTGAAACCAAGAGTGATGATCTTTCACATAAAATTTATAATTAATTTATTTAATCTTTTAAAAAATAAATACATAGGTTTAGAAAAATTATTCATTGGTGAATTTTGATCATCTGAAAAGATCCTTTCGAAATACTATCATTGAGTTTTGGTGATCCAAGGATTGAATCCTTCTAGTGGTGATCCACATGTGCTCCTATGACCTCCAACCAATGCCAATCAATCTCTGGGTGCTATTGTGGTGAGTAAATTGTCTTCAGTTGTTAGGTCTTGATCACTCATTCATTGGTCTTGAAGAAATATATCTTAAACATCTCATTCTAGAGAGGGAGAGAGAATGAGAAGATAATATATAATTCATTGTGTGCAACAATTTTCTATTCGCAGTTTTGGATACTCTACAAAATAGACATATCCGTCTATTTATAGAGTTAGGATTTAAGTTAAAATATTATTTAATTGCATTGTGGATATTAAATAATATTTATTACCTTTTATAAACCCCATTCCACATTTTAATAATTATATTATAACTATTTTGTGGTGTACACCAACTTTCACAATAAAAAATATAATGTAATAGTCTTGTTAATTAATATTTTTCACCAGAATTTGTCTTGTTCTGTTTGAGCTCCTCTAACATTTTCTAAATAACCAAATAAATATTTTATTCATAAATAAATATTTTATTCAAAATATAATGAATACATGTTTATTATAATATTGAGAAAAATACATATTTTATTCACATGCTGATTAATTAATATTTATTTAATTTTCCCAATCACTATAACATGAATACAATTATTCCTTGAACTTGAGAATAATATTTATTCTATTTATTATTACAAAATATAATTTTATAGAGATCAACAGAAAAATTTCTTGTACGGCCCACTATGATTCTTTCTTATTGGTAGTAGGTGGGCTTTTCTAAATTCAACGATTATTGTCTAGAAATGGGTTAAGGCACCCAAGAGAATGAACTTAATGTCGCAACATCAATAACCACATATGAATATTCACTATGTAATATAATCCCTTTGTCATAATATCACATCAAGCAGGTTTCACATCCATGTAACTAACCTATATGCTCGATATTTCTTTCTTTGAATATCTCAAATAAACATGCTGTTACACCATGGCCTTGTAATTTAATGTGATGGTTATATTCCAATAAAAGGGTCAAGATATAATCTTCCAAAAGTTGGAGGGGGGAAATCCCTTGTAGACTTATTCATTAATTACAAGTCACTCATGACACACCTAGTAAATCCAACTTTTCCATGAATTGTTACAGCCATGGTTTATGAAATAAATCTAAATAAATGAGTTGTTACATGCATTAATAATAACATTAATGTCTAAGGACTATCACACATTCTCATAGATATGAATATCATATGACACCAAAACATATAGAATTACTTCTTGTGGGTCTGTTCTCATAATCTCCCCTCTTAGAGATTACTACGTATGAACTTCACGAGATGATGCCTCATCTAGTTACGAGTACTCACACCAGATAGTCTATGTATCATGTGTCCCATAATATTATTTTATCCAACTGTAGAAAAATATTTGAGAATATCATCATAGCACATCAAGGTTCTTATCATAGTAGGGAACTCATGTGGCCTTATTAATGAGAAAAATACTCTATAACATTATTACATTAGAGTTATGAAGAAAAACATACAATATGTAATATAATGTTGTATCAATATTCAATAAATAGAAAATTTTTGTAATCAAAGTATAAATAGTTTTTCCTAGTACACTAAATCCACTCATAAGATCACCACATGAAGTTTAATTCTCTAGTCTAAGGTAAAACATGGAAATCCACTAACCCATTTATGGAAGAGGAGGTTACACATAACTCAATCTTGCATCTAATTATCCCAAAAAAAAATTGCACTGTCCATCAAGGGTAGTAAATGAGACCCAATGAAGATAATAGTTAATCAAATACTTATGAGAAATAATCCAATACATTTTCATATGTGCAATCATAGGTTTCATATCAAGGACCAAAAAGTCCCACATGAGATTAATTTATAATAAATATAATATACAATAAGTGTTTTAGAGACTATGCTCTCTCATTTTTGCAAGAGGCATAGTAATTTATATCACATAAGGAATAATCTCTATTGGGATGTTTGAAAAGCCCAAAATGTGGTTAGATACAAATAAAATAGAGGCACCAAAAACAAAAAAAAATAGATGCTAAAGATGATGAAATAGTAATGGTACCTCTCACTAACACAAGACCTACATTAGTTACCACTAGATAATCATACACTATATGAATAATATTTATTGTAAATGTATGTGTAAATATCCCCATTATTCTTGATGTATCTAACTACCCCACATATCCTCTTAGTACTAATAATCCTATACCACTATGGGGAGTAGTAAAAATAGGGAAAAAACTACAAGTGTCTTTATCGTATACAAAAGATATGGATATTTAGTTCTTCCAGGAAATAATGGTTTGAGTGACCAACATTTCCATAATAAAAAATCAGTGGAGTAACACACAGATATTTTATCTTTATTTTATATTCAAATAAATTTAATGTTTTTCGATAGCTTGTGATACACAAAAATTTGAGTCTAAAAGAACAATAATATAGTATACCATCATAATCTAGACATTATCTTAGGGGATATTAATAGTAATTACTAAATTATGTAAAATTGGCAATTTATAATAAATTAATTGGTTATTAATATATTAGAAAGAAAAATAAAATAATTTAAAATTAAAAGAGATATTTCTAGAAAAACTGTTTTTATACGCGCAATGTATTTTTATCTTAATAAATTAAATTTTACAGTATTGATGAATGATTTTAAAGAAAAATATATATTATATATTCATTTAAATGTTTTAATATTCATCTAATTTTTTTATAGGTATGATATTAGAATATATATCTAGTTTTATGCTTACACATGTATTTTTCTAAAAATTGTTTTCTTCACGTTTTTCAAACTTATTTTAAAATGAGTTTCTGAAACCTATATTAATTGAATCTTGAGAAATGGATTTCATATTTGGGATTTTTTGGATCTATTTTTTTATTATTTCCCTTTAATTTTTGGACAATATGATTAGTAACAATAGTAAATTTTTATCACCTCGGTAAGGGTAAAATAAGAAAAATAGGGTTAAAACTTTTGGATAAGGCTTCAAAATTTCTCTAAAACATTCCATTATCATATTGGACGTGTTTATATAATAAATTTACATCTAAGGATAAAATATAAGGTCATATTTGGTCATATGTATCTTATTATTACTTTCATAATAATTTATGAAAAGAATAAATACAAAATGTTAGTCATTTGACTTTAATATCTCCAAAATTGTTACAAATTGACAAAAAAGATGATAATTTTTATTATAAATGTTTCTTTTCAATATGAATCAATTTTTTATCTTATTAATTTATTTCTAATTTATAATAATTCAATAACTACAATAAATGTTTACAGAACACTGACAATGTATTTATTCAACTGATAGAACAATAAAATAAATGATTTTAAAAATATTAAAAGTAATAAAATTTTAGGTGAATTATTTTATTCCATGTATTTTATTGATTAATATAACATATTATATATTTTTTAAAAGGTTTATATTTAAATTAAATTTTGGTCTTGTTGTCTTCAGAGTCAAATTAAATGAATAGTTTCAAAAATAAAATTAATAATATTTAATAAAAATAATATCTTATTAAATAATATAAAAGTTATGAAAATATTGAAATAATATAAGTTGCATAAGATATTATTTTAAATTTTATCTCTTAGACATTTATATTCTAATTTTCACCATATATGTAAAATTATAACCCCTAAATATTGAAAAATATGTTATCACTGTCAATGTTTAAATTGGTTATCGAGGGGGTTAATAAAAATGATAACATTTAACATAAAAAAAACATCTCCAAATTTCATAGGTTGATGATATTTAAACCATATAATATTTCTATTTGTATCTATATGTTTTTGAATCATTTGAATTGAGAATGACTAAATTATATTTTAATCATTTTTGTAATTCAAAGCATTTCCCACCCCTCATATATAAAAGGGAACCTCTCATCCTCTCTTTCATAAACCTTTTGAGTCTTATGTCTCATTAAATAACAACCATAATACCTTATTATATTTCTTCACCACATATTAGAGCTTATGTTCCTACCAATGGGAAATCCCTTCAAGTCTTAAGGCGTTTTCCAAAAGATGGTCCTCAATGAAGAGTTATAACAATTAACCGAGTGCTTTCAATTTTATTTCTTCTTCAACCTATTTTAAATCCATGGTATACATTTTAGAATAATTAATTTCATATATTTAATATACATAATTGTTATTATGATGATTTAATAACCATTATCCACCTTATTTTCATCCAATAAAAAGTGATAACATCGCTCGTTCATACATATTACTTATTGTCTTATAATTCGTTTTTCATCACCAATTTATATAAAAGGATATAATGATAAATTTAATAAATATATATGTTTTTATGATATTATTACAATTATATGATGGTGAATTATTATTTACCTTTATTTGTTCCATACATTTAAAATTGGAAATAGTGTTCATGCATACGTACAACCTACTGTCTCCATGAACGATATAATTCATTTCGATATATCTACCTTTTATAGATGAATATATATATATATATATAATGAATAAATATAATATTAATATCATGTTTATATTATATATATTATATAAAAATAATAAAATCATAAAAACTGAGACTTCCAAACTGAAACATGCATGGAAAACGAAGTAGTCATCCCTCAGAACAGTAATTTTAACAAAGAATTTTTCATAAACGGG
The DNA here is from genome assembly GCA_963277665.1 of Viscum album. Taxonomy (NCBI): domain Eukaryota; kingdom Viridiplantae; phylum Streptophyta; class Magnoliopsida; order Santalales; family Viscaceae; genus Viscum; species Viscum album. Next base: position 1,976,468,412 of record OY728153.1, on the reverse strand, counting down.
TGATAGGACATTATAAGAAACCATACATGGTATCGTATATATTATTATTGATCTATAATTAATTTATAATACATTTATATTTATTATACTTGAGTTTTAAATGTTTATGAAGAAATATGAGACTTGACGTTAGGGTTTTATGTTACAATCTCATTATTTATCAGAATTATTTATAATTAAGATAAAATTATAATATATTATGGTATAACTCTCAAGAAACTCATTAATTTTCTTATACTATGGGTATTTATGTAAATTTAAAAAAATCATTTAATTTTACACTCTTTAAGTACTCATGATATTGAAATAATATTTTTAAGGAAAACCTACTTTATTTCTCTCTTCACTCAAAAATCATTTTTATTTCACATCCATATTTTATAAAAAAAATTATAATTTCTTTAATATTTTCATATGATTTTTTTTATTCATTTTTTCCCATGATTTACTTTTTAAAAATAAATTTATTGTAATCATCTAGTCATTTTTTGAAAGTTTTACTTTTTGAAATTTTAAAAAAAAGTTTGAAATGAATGTTTTGTTTTAACATATATGGATTGAATACAATTTCATGTCATCATGAACAATCAATGATGTTAAAATTAATATATAATTTTCTAATTTTATTTTCAAATAAATTTGTTTTTTCAAACTTTAGGAAAATTTTAGATTTTAACTAAGTGATTTCAAAGTGAAAAGGTTATTTTCCCCAATAAATGTTTTAATTAATCTTTTAAATGTTTTTTCAACTTTGATTACATAATTTGAGGTCAGATAATACTAAATATGGATATGATCCAATTATAACATCCTTATTCCTTCACCATATTAATTACAATTATTTTAACAAGATTTTTTGGAAACTCATTCATTTTCCAATGGTTATAATTTAATGAATTAATGAATTTTTTATCAAACCCATTTATTTTACCTAGGTTATGACATGATAAATTTTTTATGAAATCTATTTCTTTTTAATGTGTTATTATGTGATGGTGATTTTATGATTTTATGTCACACATCTATATGATTTTCATTTTGTGATGGGTAGGCTCAGAATTATATAGTCTTACAATGAATTGGGTAAATATAGATATCTCATGAGATAAATATGAATTTAATTGGGAGTAAACATAGATTAGTAAGGGACTATGTCAACTATGATAATATTATGGCTGATCTTAGAATAATATGATAGATTTTGGATTGATCTCAATCCATTATGATAGTCTTCAAAGTCATTATTTACTACTAAGAAAATGATTTTCGATGCTTATATGTATTCCATAAATCTATGTCTTATGAAAATGTTATGCTCTCATGGCACAAATTCTGTAATTATTTTTTGATTGATGTATTGTGAACTATAACAATTTATTCCATGACTCTTAATTATGATATACGATATTCGTGGTATAATCATTACATGTTAATTTCATTTTTTCATATACTTATGATCATGTTATGATTATCTAATAATTGATATATCGCTTGTTTATCCTTACTAATAATCTGATATCACACATTAAAATGTTTCCCTTCAGTAGTATATAATGTATTTTTAAGTATGATATGTGTAAGAAGGGTGAATATTTTGGGGAATTAAGTTGGATAATATGTAGATCTTATACGAACAATTTTATTATGTATCTAAGATCCAATGCCACTATAACTATAAAATTATAGGATAGATCACTATATTATGAAATGAATATTCATCTAACAAGATATAATATCAATATATGAAATGTATGTGTCACTATATTTGGTATTAGATCCAGGTTTAGTTACCTTTAGAAACTAGGATGAGAAAACATTAGTGAGAAGCCTTGTGGTAATCTTATGTATAAGAGAAAGTATTATTTCATTATAAAGAATGAAGTGAGGTTTTACTATAAAAAACATCCTTGTTAGGATACTCTAAGGGGGTATGGTTTTAGAAGAGATGAATTTATGGGTAATAAGCCTGAAATTTGTTGGTAGATTATATCTCAGCCATCATTTTGGGGCATAGTTAGTATAACTTTACTTCATACCTAGTTTGACATTCCTGGGGGATATGCTTGGATTAATTTAAATTTTATTTCTAAACTGTTATAAAGGATTTTAATAGATGATGGAAATTAAATACCTAGTTTAAATATAAGGTTTCATAGATTTAAAATAAGGTGTCTTAATTTAGACATCCTATAAACAATTTTTCATGATTATAAGGTTTCACACTATGACTATTGTTGCTCATGCTATGATTTTTGGATAGATTCAATGGCTATAACCTGATAGAACCTTGTTAATTCTAAATGTGATGGAAAATTAAATGATTATCATCCTACAAAATCAAAATTTCTAAAATTTGGAATGAAAAAAATATTATTTTTATTCTTGCACAACTTCCTCATGAAATGAAAAATGTTGATCTTCTAAATGAGAAAAGTGAGAACAAATTTATGTTGAGTGCTTCATGAGGAAACATCCACCTTCTTTTAGTGGGTCTTTTGATCCAATACTTTTTGATAATGGATTAGTACCACTAAAAATTTATTTTTAATTCTTCTATATTTAGAACATGAAAAAATTTATTTTTTGTTAATATTTTTTAAGGAGAAGTGGATCAATGGTGGATGCATATCATGAAAATGAGGCAATAAAAAGATATTTACTCCATAGAATGTGATGAGTTTATGAAATTATTTTTCAATAAGAAATTTTCCTATATTATTCATATGATAATGGATAAGTAATTCCTTGATCTAAATAATAAGGATAGTGAATATTTTAGTTTATATAAGAAAATTTTTACAATACATGAAAGGTATTCTTCTGTTATTATCATCAAATATGAAATTAAGGTTGATCAATCCATCAGTTTCTTAAAAAACTCCATGAAGGGAGTTATCCATAAGAGACTTTATTAACTATTAAGAAATATTTTTATTTTTTTCATGGTTAAAATGGATGTCGGTGTAACCCATCAATCTTATGGCCTTGATTAGAAAATAAAGATGGAAATTAAAAAAATTTATAAACAATGTGTAGAAAATAAGATGAGTTTTCATTTATTCTCAAAGTATTTAAGTAAACATACTGTAAATTGTCTCAAGGTAATTGGTATATGTTTTGTGTGTATAAATTAAGGTGATCAATCAATAAAATGACAATGTAATAGAAATAAGAAGTTAACTAATTATGGAGAAAAACACCACAAATATAACCACCCACACTCCAGTTTTTCAAAAGTAAAGAGTATGGGAATTACATTAGCGAGTGCTAAAATAAAAAGGTTAATAATAATGATCAATTTTTTAAAAAACTTAATCACAAAGACAATGTGAAATCTAATGTGATCACTATTGTTGATGTAGATAATGAAGTGATGAAATCCACACTTACCATCCACTCAAGAACTAATAATATCTTATATGATTTTGAATATACCCACACTTTAATATCTAAATAATTATCAAAGGGTTTAACAATACTTCCTCAATGATTATATGTTGAGTTAGAAACGAAAAATCATAATGGTATGATGATCACATCTCGCTTGTACAACTCTTCTATATTTGATGTTTATTGGAATGTGCTTCCTGAAAATCTTATTATTCTCCCTTTAGTTGAATTTTATGTTAACTTAGGCATTAATTTTATTTCCATACATAAATCCCATATCAATTTATAAGGAATATAATTTTTGTTTGATATTTTGAACCAACCTACGATTATATGTCGGTGTGATGAAAAATATGAACTTTTTATGGAAATAAAATTTATTATATATGACATTGTTCCTATTAAAAAGATTTTTTATCTTAAGTGGTTGGGATGAAACTCAACATCACAATGATTCCTATTGTGTAATAGTTTTTTATTATTTTCTAGAAGAGTTTCCTAGTATTCCATCAAATTTTGATGTTGAGTTTTCAATATAAACCATACCTAGTGTTACACTTATTTTATAGACTCCCTCAAGTTAGTTGTAGGAATTAAATTATAGACTCCCCCAAGTTAGTTGTAGGAATTAAAGAAGAAACTATATGATAAACTTGACAAGGTATATATTTATATAGGTTTACCTCCATGGGGTTCGATTATTATTTTTGTTAAGATTAAATGTGGATCATTGTGACTCAATATTGATTATCAAGAACTTAACAAGATCATTATCAATAATAGGTGTCATCTACCCCGTATTGATTACTTATTTGATCAACTACAGGGAGATAAATAATTTTCAAAGATTGAACTTCATTTTAGATATCATCAATTGAGGGTCAGTAAGGAGGACATAACCAAGAATAATTTCTATAAAATGTATATAAACTATTAATTTAATATGAATACATTTGAACATTAAAATTCAGAATCCATATTTATAGGATTGATGAATAATGACTTTAGATATTACATTGATAAATGTATTGTAGTCTTTATAGATTATATTCCTATATATTAAAAGTTAAAGTATGTTCATGAATACCACTTTAGGATTGTACTGAATAACCTAAGGAAGGATTATCAGTATTAAAAATTTACTAAGTGTAAATTTGGGATGAAGGGATTTTCATTTTTCAGTAATATAATATCAAATGTGGTTATATTGGTGGATCTATCAAATATAAATGTTTTTGAAAATTATCCTATACTAACCACTATGAATGAGGTCCATAGTTTCATTGGATTTCCTATATATTTTTTATGATTTGAGAAAATTTTCTCATGACTATCTAATCCACTCATCAAGTTAACTTTGAAGGGAACCGAGTTTTTTTGGAAAAATGAATGCGAATTGTTTTTCAAAGAAATTAAAATAATGTTAATTATCAAAGCTATCCTTATATTACCCTACTATAGACAAGGATTTGTGATCTATAGTGATGCATCAAATAAGGAACTTAGATGTGTCCTCATGTAGAATGATATGGTGATAACTTATGCCTCATGAAAATTGAAGTTCATGAGAAACATTTTCAAACTCATGATTTGGATTCAGCTATGATACTTTTTGTATAAAGGATATAGATTAGTTATATTTATAGATAAATGTGTGATATATATACTATTCATAAAATTTTAATGTCTATGTTAACTTATAAATAGATTAATTTCTTACATAGAAGATAGTTGGAGTTTATTAAATATTATTACTACTATATACATTACCACTCTAGAAAAGGGAATATGAGGCCAATTATTTATGTTAAAAGGATCTTTCTATATTATCAATGATAAGGATCATAAAAGATATAATATTTCTATATTTTCAATATATGAATCTTGAAATCTTTATGGAAGTAAAGAAATATTATCTTGCCTAAATGGGTGTCCAACCCTCTATCTATACAAGGACTAGAGGTGCAAAAGGAAGATGTGGAACTGTAAAATATTATTAGAAATGTTCTTGAGTTTAACATTCATTATGATGGAATAGTGAGGATCATGAACAATGTATGTGTCCTGTCAGTACCATACATGAAAAATGATTTATTTGATGAATCTCATAGTTCAAAATTCTCTATTCATCCAATAATTATAAATATATAAAGAGATCTGAAAGAGTATTTTTGGTGGGATAACATGAAGATAGATATTACAGAGTATATATCATGGTACTTGGTATGTAAAAAAGTTATGTCTAATAGATAAATTTATATGTGGATGTTGTAACCAATACATACACAATAATGGAAATGTGAAACCATCACTGTTGATTTTTTCATCAGACTCCCCAAAATGTCTATAGGCCATAATGCAATTTTGTTTATATTCGATCACCTTATGAAGTAAGAACACTTCATTCCTATTAGATAAGTTTTCTCTCTTCTTTTAATAGATAAAATATACATTAAAGAAGGGATAATTTTTCATGGAGTATGACATTATATTTTACCTTTTCTGGATTTATAGTTTACCAAAAATTTTGACAGTCTTTAGAAATCACTATATTCAATAAAAATCAGTACTTATTATCATCCACTGATACATTTTCATTAGGATATAAACATTCGAACCCTATAGGATATGATGAGATCTTAATATATGGATTTCAAAGGTAGTTGGTATCAACACATTACTCTAGTCGAGTATTATTACAACTACAGCTCTCACTTGGGAATTCAAATGATTCCTTTTGAATCCCTCTTTGGAAATAATTGTAGAACTCCAAATTGTTATGATGAAGGTAGAGAAATAATTATATTCGGACTTGTGAAACGTGAGGAAATGGTAGATAAAGTCAGGACCATTTTACAGGATATTAAGGTATCTTAGAGTCAATAGAAAATTTATGCTAATAGTTATAAGTGAAATCTAGAATTCTATGTTTGTGTGAAAGAATTTCTTGGAATTTATCCTTTGAATAAGGTTATAATATTTAAAAATAATTGAAATTTAATCCCTAGGTATATTTTCCCTATCAATATTTTTGAGGAAATTAGTGATGGTAGCTTATTGATTAGCGCTTCTACCAAACCTCTCTAAAGTTTACATTTTGTACCAAGTGTCTCTCCTGAGGAAGTACAAACCTGATCCATCGCATGTACTAAACTCATAGGTTATACCAATGGATAATGATATTTCATATGATGAAAAAATAGTATAATTATTGGGTCATAGAGATAAATTGATTGGAAATAATACTATTTACTTGGTTGATGTTCTTTGGAGGAATCCCAAATCCGAAAAACCTACATAAAAACCCGAGGATGCAAGGAAACATCAATATTCTCATTTTTTATTTAAGTGAATAATTTTTTTGGGTGAAATTAATTTACGAGGGGTATTATGTAACAACCTAAGATTTTATGAAATTTTTAATTTGAAATAAATTTAGATTACTTTTATATCTTGTGATACACATAATCACACATCTAAATGACAAGTAATATAGTATATAGTTATAAACCAACTATTAAATTGGAGGGTATGAATAAGAATAACTAAATTATTAAAATTTTATGGTTTAAAATAAATTAATTGGTTATCAATTGATTATGAATATAAATAAAATAATATTAATGTAAAAAGGATGTTTTTCTAAAAGAAATTCTTTTTATGTGCAAAGTGTGTTTTTATCTCAACAAATTAAATGAATCACTATTGGGGAATTATTTTAATTAAATTTAAATATTATATATTCAATATATTTTTTTAAAATTCATATAATTTTTTTCTAGTCAATATATGTGAATATATATATATATATATATATCCATTTTTATGTATAAAAATGTATTTTTTTATAAAAACAAACAGTTTCTATAGAATTTTATGCACTAATTTTAAAATGAATCTATTCCACTTAAATAAATTGAATCTTGAAAAATGGATCCTGTATTGTAAATTAGTATGAAGAAATTTCTAAACAGGTCTTTTTTGATTAATATGATAAGTAACTAAAGTAATTTTTTTCACCTCGGTATGGGTAAAACAGGTAAAATAGGGTATAAACTTTGGGATAAGGATTTAAAATTTCTATATCACTATATTTAATCCTATTAGATTATTTTACATCATCCATTGCCATAAAATTCTCATATATATTTTCACTTGGTTCCATATACCTGATTGTGAACTTTATATTAATTTAAGAAAATAATATATACTAAATGTCACTCTCTTGATTTAATATCTCTAAAATATTTATATAAGGATAAAAATAGGATAAGTGTGATTATAAGTTTTTTTTTGAAATATAAATTATTTTTTTATCAGTTTAATGTATTTATAATTTTTCGTAATTTAATAATCACCTTAAATGCTTACCCAACATCGACACATTATTTATTCAATAAATAGAAAATATAATAAATGCTTTTTAAAAAAATTTAAAGTATTGAAATTTGGGATAATTATTGTGTTAACTGAAGTTTATAGGTTAATATAACATATTATAGTTATTTTAAGGTTTATATTAAAATCCCAATATTGTCTTATTGTATTTAATGTCAAATTAAATGAATAGAATCAAAAAAGACATTAATGATATTTTAGGAAACTAATTTTTATTATTATTTAATGATAAATAAAAATATTTAAAGAGGATAATGTAAATAATATATTTTCAGAATATTCCTACCTTTTAAATCTATTATCTAATTTTTAAATTATAATTAAAATTATTACCCTTTAATATAGAAAATGTTATTACTGTAGTTAATGGTTAAATTGGTTAACCAAGGGGTTAATTAATATGATAAGGTTTAAAATTATACCAAAATATATCTAAATTTTATTAGTGGATGTTTTTTTTACCTTATATTCTCTTTCATGAAATATATTTCCATTTTAAATATTTTTTCTTGAGAATGAATCAATTATGTTTTAGTATTTTTGAAATTCCACGAGTGACCCTCCCCTTACTTATAAATGACAGCCTCTTCTCCCATCGTCCTAATGAATTTTATCCTTCTATATATACCAATACATACAATAATTTATTCATATATTCCTTCGAAACATCCTAGAGATTATGGTATTTCAAAAAGACCACCCCTTTAATGATTAAGATGTCATCCAAAAGGGGGTTCTCATTGAAGAGGTAAAACTCTTAGCCTAACATTTTAAATATTATTTCTTATTCAAACACTTCTTAATTCATGATATCAATTATAAAAAAATTAATTAAATGTATTAAATATATTTTATTTTTGTTATTATGATAGAACGACCATTATCCACCATTTTCATCCGATAGAAAATGAAAACATTTCTCATGCATACATATGACATACCATCTCCACATAGTTCTGTAATTCATTATTCATCAACACTTCCCTTGGATAGTTATAATGATTAATTTAATAAATATATAAGTTATTTAAGATATTTTTATGGTTCTATAAATTTTAATTATTATTTAACTTTATTTATTTCATTCTATTGAAAAATAGAAATGATGTTCATGCGTAAGTACTGCCAATTGTCCCCATTAACTCTATATTTTTTATATCTATTCCTTTTATAGATAATATATATATATATATAATTAATATAAATGATGTTAATATAATTTTTATCATTAAATAGATTATGTATCCAATATCAAAGTTCAAATAATGTGACTACTGAAACAAACATTCATGAAAAATGAACCAGTTACCACCAGGAACAAATATTTTAATAGAGAATTTTTAATAAATGGGTGAAAAGATGTTATAATAAAATAATATATGGAATGATATATATGATTTAGGTTTTATAATAAATTTATAGTAAATCTATATTTATTATAATGTAGTTTTTAATGTGTATGAAGAATGATGAGACTTGAGGTAAGGGTTTTATGTTACAATCTCATTGTTTAACGGGGTAGTTTATGATTAAGTAATATTGATGAAATATTATGGTATACCTATTAAAATCATATACTTTTTATTTTAATTTGGTTACCTCAAGAAATTATTTTTTTTCATTTCATTTTACTTTCTTTAAGTACACATGATATTGAAATAATATTTTTAAGGAAAAACGACTTTATTTCTCTCTTTGGTCAAAAATCATTTTCCTTCAATCTCCATGTTTTATAAAAAAAATTAATGCTTTTGATACTATTATATGATATTTAAATACATTTTTCACAATTATTTAATTTTTTTAAAAAAAATTAAATTAATCTTCCTATCATTTTCCAAATAAGTCACTTTTTGAATTTTTCACAAAATTATGAAAAACATGTTTTTTAAACATATATATCATGAAAAAAATTCATTAAATGAAAAAAATTCAATTATTTGAGTATTTATTTAAATATTTCCAAGGCTTATTTCATATAAAATATTTCCTTTAATACTTTTTGAATTTTTATTTTTTAAATTAGTGATTTCAAAGTGAAAATGGTATTTTTCTCAAGAAATGCTCCAAGTGATCTTTTAAATAAACATTTATCTAAGATGACATACTATTATATTACCTTATAATTACTGAGGATATTATCCAATAATAACATCCTTATTGTTTCTCTAGATAATTTATGACTATGACGAAAATATTTTTATGAATCCTAATATTTTTCTTGGGGATACGCTATGATAAATTGATGAAATGTTTATGAAAAGTGTTTATATTCCACGGGTTATGAAATGATAAAATTTATGTGAAAATCCTATATTTATCATAGGTTATGATATGATTAATTTTTTATGATGTTGTGGAAAATATCTATATGATTTTAATTATGTGATAGCGGACCCTAAATTATATACCCCTCTAATGAATTCGGTAATGATCGATATCTCATGAGATAAATAGGACCAAAATGAGGAGTTAACCCAGTTCAGTAATGGACTATATCCGCAATGATAGTCTTGGGAGTTAAAGTTTATTAATATGATGGAATTTGATTTAACCCAATCCACTATGATAGTCTTGGAAAGCTCCCTTGAATACAAAGGAAATTATTTTCTATGCTTATGTGTATGACATATATCAATGTCTTAAGCCATGTTTATGCTCTCATGGATCATGCTCTTTCATTTATTTATGATTAATGACTTATAAAGTCCTATATTTATTCCATGTCACATTATTATGATCTATGATATGCAGGGTATGGTTTTAAAATGTTGAGCTTCTATTTTCATAAACTTGTGCTCATGTTATGATTATGTGATCATTGATATCTCCCTTGTTAACACTTACTGAGCATCTAAGATCATCCCTTAATTATTTTCCCTTATCCCATATATGAAGGAATATTTTCTGTGTGATATGTATAATAAGAGTGTGCATTGTTAATAATTAAGTGGGATATGGTTTATATTTTTTAAGAACAAGTTTTTTATGTATCCAAATTTACAAAGGCACTAGACTTATATGATTACATGGAATATATCTATGTTATTTAATGAATATTTATCTAATAAAATGTAATATCTATTTATGAAAATTATGGGTCACTATAAGTGATCATTTACACGAAACCACAAAATATTTGGAGAGAGTCTACTATTGAGATCCACCATGAGAGTTTCCACCATTACACACATTCCACTTAATATTCTGTTTAAAGGGTTCACTCAAGATACCACTAGAAGTAGGAGGAACTACCATAAACCCTAAATTACTATCAAAATAAAGTTCCTCCAATATATATCTATCCATAACATCAACATATCTAGTAGGTTTAAATATAATTACTTGATATTAGATAAATGATCAAAGACTCATCTAAAATATCTAAGACTTTAGCTTCTCATTTTACACTACCTCAATTTATAAATAATAGTCAGGTAAAGTGATTGGTATACTAAATCATGGACTCATCACCTTGATGAAGATATTAAAACACTATAGAATTATCCAATACCATAAACTCTAGATATAATTTATTTTTCAAAAGATACCTGAATCCTTTCAACAATAATATGTCATTCTTCTTTTCTAGAAATATTGTATCCCATCATGTCATACTAAGATCTTCAAACTTGAAGACACCACATTTATCCTTCATGTAATTTGGTATCTCCAAGAACTCAAATAGTTATTAATCCTTTTTAACCAATCCTTTTCCTCCTAGGGATCATTTGAGCACTAGAAAGATGAAGATTTCTACTAAAAACACCTGGGATTTATATTTTCTATCCTCTTTACGAGGTACAACCTCTATATCCAGAACATGGGATGTTTAACCCCCTTATTCTAGATCATAGACCACACACACTATAATATTTATAATTTTCTGGTCGACCTAAGTGTTTACTTGTTGTGGTTGATCTACAAATCTCTCTTAAAGTCTGTTCAAACAACTTCTTGGGGGTATTTTAAAACCAAAAAGAATAGATAATAGTGAATACTCATTTAATATACTCGATATCATAAAACCTTTCAAGAATTAATCAACTTTGGAACTTAAATCTTAGATAAAATATTTGTAAATGTCCCCAATCAGTTCAATAAACTCAATAAAAACACTTTGTTTCGCAACATTCCATGGTGACCTAAGTCTCATTAAAATGAGATAAAACTAGGAACTTTTTTACAAAATACCCTTTATGTCCCAAAAATCATATCTCCTGTCACCCAAGTCATCAAAATTTTTTTACTGACATTCAATAATACACTCAACATCCTTTGATACTATTTGTTCACTACACTATAAAGATAACCCATATAAATAGTACCCAAATCAATCTTTATATATACTAAAGGATATTACTAATCCCCAAAGGACGGGGAATACTGTTTTGGAATCAAAAACTATTACTAGGAAATGATTTCACTACACACTTCAATAGATGAAGATAAAGTAGCATATAAGAATCAACAAATGGTCGGTATGCCAAACACTCTATAAGAGAAAAGTACCACATGTACAATAGTATAAGACCCAAGAAAATGTAACATTATACCATGTCACTATATAATAAATAAATACATCATCACATGGTATTAAAATAAGAGGTGTAAAAAAATCCAACAACCACCATGAACTCTCAAGGTCCTTCTAATCAATAACACACTCCTTCCCTAAGAGGTGCTTTCCCCTTTCGTGTACCTAGAATATTAAAATCTAAATATAACCAAAGGAAAGAGTATGATGTGAGAAACAATATCCCAATAGTTCATCACCAAGATTTAAATAATAATTTACATGTAAAATAAACCAAATATTCCTAATTTAGATAAAACATGTCATGGTAAAATTTTCAAAAATCATTTCAATTGGTAGAACAAAAATGTGTTGAAAGGTACATTTCGATTACTACATGTATGAGTAAAAAGATCTATCAAAATAGTCATGGAAAATAATTTCTATCAAAACTCAAAAGTAAAAATCATTTTATAATCATAACACTATATTTCATAGTATTGGGGTTAGGTTTGTAAAGGTATTTTCATGAATCTCAGTGAAATATTTCTCTAGGAGTGCACAGACTTACCTAGACACACATGCTTGGGGTGATAAGAGAAACCCAAAAATAATGAACTCTCAGACCCAATCATATTTTAGGTAGAATTTTCTTCATCAAACTAATTCTATGTAGAGCTAATATAAGCCCAGTATGTGCTCATCCCACTTAACAATCCATGATCCCATGTGCTTCAAGGAAACAACCATACTAATGGATATCATTCTTTTCAATCAATATGAAATCATTTCAAAAAATAATTTCAATAAGCCCCAGCTCCAATTTCCAAAATATTACATTACATTTCATAAGCCAACATTAAAAGGCTTTCATCAAAACTCATTTCTTTTAAAGAAAATTGATTTATTCCAAATCACAAATCATTTCATGATGCATTTTTTCAAGGAATCATCATAAAGTTATTTCATCAAATTATATATTCATTTCAAATCAATTTTCAGAAAAATAATAATTTTTCTAAAATAAATAATAAAACATTTTCAATAAACACCATTCTATTTCAAAACATTTATTCAAGAATCCAAAATAAATATTTGGAAGTAATTTAGAAATATAATTAAAAATAAATAGGAATCAAAGGTTTCAATTGATAAAAATTAATTTATAAAACCACAAAACTCAATTCACAATATTATTAATCACCAATAATTGGATCCACAACCGAATAAAGATGAAATTATATAAATAATCAATGGAAAATCCTTAAACCAAAAATATCAAAAAGGAATAACCAATTCATCATCTCTATAACAATGAGAGAGACATAGAAAAAATATGTACATCAATGATTATTGAAAATAACACAACAACCATTAAATATATTGAAATGAAATATCAATTCCACGAATGATCTATACTATATCCAGTAATATCACAACAAAAACTATAGACCAAGAATCAACACCCCGATTTATGGTTCTGTTCAAGAGAATAAGAGAAGATATCAATGGTCAAACAATAATGATAGGAAACATATAGATAGTAAGAATCTAGATCCCACACAAAACAATACATATTAACCCAATATTTAGAGCCAAAGGGTCCCCAAAATCAACATGATAAGTAACCTTGGTTGAGAACCTAATAAAAGAGAAATGAGAGAAATCAGATGTGTTTTGGGTATTAAAATTAAGATAATGAATAATTAATTCACACCAGATGGTTTGGGTGGATAGCTTATCAATCTATAGGCCAACCATATGTATCCTTATAGGGAACTGGAAGAGATTCATGGTTTGTACACCTGGTATGAAAAACTATGAACTATCCATGAATGAACCCATTGTCTTAGGCATCATAGTTTGAGGCATATGCTTCAGAGTTAGTAAAAATTGTGCACCTTATGTGCACCCTCCCAAGGGACTGAAAAACAAGGTGCATGGTTTCTTGGGATGACTCACAAGGTTTTCTCTAACCACGTTCCAATCATGCACAAGACAAATAACAAATAAAATTTTCTAAAATTAACCAAAAATATCCAAAATAATACCTAAACAAAATATGATCGAAAAGAATGCATATAAGTTCATAATAGTGCGTCTTGGTATGTAACAGTCAATGTGGAAGATGAAGAAAAAGGGAAAGAAGACACACCTGGTTTCCGTGCATGATAATATAACATATATTGTGTTTTTATAAAGAAGGTATAATTCAAAACTATTCTATTGTTTTATATAGTTTAGGAGAACTTTGTTATTATCATAAAACAATCAAATTAGAGTAAATGTATAATTCCTACTTCATTGATAATTAATACAGTAGTGAAACGTTTTGTAAGACTTATCAAGACGAAGCATTTTTTCATCTTTTATTAAAATTCAAAGATATATCCTAGTAATTTTATATCCATAAAGGTTATTCTAGTGGATTAAATGGTCTTGGTTGATTCTATATCATGATAATAATGGGATACTTTTTTAAGATTATAATCTTATACATTATTCTCCATTGTGTTTTTCGAATTCCTCTGTTTATTTAAATTCAGTTGTTATATTTCTCAATATAACATGTTATAGAGGTTTATTACATAATAAATCCTAATAATTAAAAATGAATATTATTTAGAGATTAACCCATTTTACCTCTCAGTGAACAAAAATTGTGTATGGGGCCATTATAAGTGGCATCAGATATGTCTCTGTTTCTATCAATGATCTATATGTATATATTTTACTATTATGAATGTTTTTAAAATTAGTATGAATTTTAGTTTTCCTTTATCTTTAAGAATAATGGATCATCATTGAATTAGGATTCTAGGAATATTTTTTAGATTGATGGTAATGTAGAAAATTCCATCTTATCCTCAATTTCATAGAAGTTATTTTGAAATATTTTTCAAATCAATACTAAAAATGGAATTTGGGAAAAGCTAAAAAATATTAATAAAGGAAAGGTAAAAGTAAAAACATATAAATTACTGATTTATTAATTTAGATATGAAGATATGTGTATCCATTAGATTGAATCTATTGAGAAATTATTCTCTATAGGTAGTTATGTAGTGAGTATAATTTGGGGATTTGATGAGACTCTTAATGATTCAATTATGGTCAAGAAGATATGTAATATCATACTAGATATATTTTATGATAATGTTTCAGCTCTTAAGGATAGTGATCTTGAAACACTTCCTTTGGTTGACTATTAAAGTATCTTGGTTGCATAGGAGATGAGAATGGAATGAACCCAATGATTGAAGAGTTTGATTAAGAAAGAAAATTCATTTAAAGTCATGAATAATTAAAGAAACTAAAATAAAATTGATATAGAAGATTAATATGAATCAATATGTTCTAATTTTTATTTAAATGGTTATGTGAACTTTTAAAATCTTAAGTCACTCATCTTAAGAAGAGTGTGAAGAGAAATGGTAAATTTCATGGTGATTTACCTTTGATGTGTTTCAGCAATAGGGGTATTGAAAATTTCACAAAACATTTTTCATGGCTGGAAAAAATGGAAGTGAAGATAAAGGGAAAACCTCACATTATATTTTAATGAATAATTACAAAGTTCAAAAGGGTGAATTTTTCATTATGTAATTAATTAAAGAAATATTATTCTACAAAAAGGATGGGGTTTTCATCAAATAGGATGGAAAATCATATAATTAAAGTAAGAGTGATTGTTCCCAAGTCATAGATGTGATATGATATTCAATTAATTAATTAATTAAAAGAATTAAATTAGTGAATATGGATCAAATAAAGAATAATTGGTTTCAACAAGAAGTAAGGAAGATTATCTTAAATCTAAAATGATGTTTATTTTAAAGAAGGATTTTAATGAAGGACTCTACAAGGTTTTTAGTTTGGATAAATAAAATATTTTGAAGAAGATTTCCATTTATTATAGATGAATGGGTTAAGGTTTAATTGAGAATATAAGAAGATAAGTATCTCTTAAATATTGAGAAAGTATGATATATAATAACAAAAAATAATAAGAAATTTAAATTAATGAAAATTAACAGTCATTCGCAGGAAAAGGATCTTGGATTTCTCAATATGAACATAATATAGAAATGAAATTTTATAAATATATTTAGATATTATTTTTCTAACACCAATCATAAAGTGGAAGATTTTTAAAACCAAGAGAATAGTGGTGTTGTTGATGAAATCCTAAGATATTATTATAAAAAATAGGGATATCAACCAATCTTTTATGAACACCATGAAATCAATAATGAAAGGGTTGGATCAAGAAGGATGGAAAGAAAAGTGAGGATAAGAACATTAGAGAAGATAATTTAGAATATTTATTCAATATAAATTCAAACATTTTATGGAAATTAATAATGTGTGTTATGAGAAAAAATTGGTATAAATATCTACAATAATGTGGAACATATGTGTAGTATGTTAGAGGTTGTTTTTTCTAAAATAAAGGTTATGAATAATTTCATAATTGTGAATTTAGAAAAGTAATGTCACTAGAAATACAATTAGTTTAGGAAGAATATTGACCTTTTTCAAATGTTAGTTCTATAGATGATACATGTATTTGATGAAATTTTCCTTCTTTATAGGAACAAAATTTAATTCTATGAAGAGTTATGGAAGGCACAAAACAATGGGGACATAACACTTGAAAAGAAAAAGGTCAAGTAGAATACTATTAAACAATAAAATGGAATGTTAATGAACTTTTTGGATATATTTAATGAAATGTAATGGAAGTTTGATCAATAGGTTCATATTGTTTGATGGATTTTCATGATCTTATTTAGCTAAATAGTTTCAACAATAAGTGCCTATAGGATCACATGTTAAATGCAATAGAATTAAATTAGATAAGAATAAGATTCCTCACAGGATAAATAAAGAAAAAGTTGTTGAGAATACATTGGATATTGTTAACTCCAAAGTGAGAGGAAAAACATTTCCACTAAAAAATAAGGATAAATTGGTGATATCATGAAGAATGGATCATATAATTATTAATGATTAATGTACATTTTGTTTTGGGAAATCGATATCTAAAATCTTAAATATGTTTGAATTGAAGTGAAGTATTAAGAAATAATCATTCTCATGTAATAATTTTTAAGTGATGAATAAGAAGAGTTTTCATAGTTAAAAATGTGAGTTGGATAAGAATTTGGATGACCAAAGTTATTTTCAGTCAAAGAGAGAGTTTAATATCAAGCCATAGAGGTTGAAGAAGGAATATCTACATTCCCATATAAAATTATAAAGTGTGGTGAATCCATACCATCTCTCACATATTATTTAATTTTTTTTATCCAAGGGAGAGAAATAAAACATAAATCTCATTCTGTTTAATACATTAATGTATTTACAAATGTAAAGGAAAAAACAAAAATGGATAATCATGATATATATATATATATAACCTATTAGGGGAGATATTACTTATTTACGGGGAGCATATATTTAGAGGGATTTTTTTAATAGCGGTAAACTAAGAATTCATCATGATTGTGTGTGTTGTGAGATATTATAACACGTTTAGTGAGAATGTATATAGTAACATGTAATACAGCAGTTCAAGGAAAAACTTTGTTAAGTGTAAGAATATTAGTAGTTTTTTATAAGTTGAAATTGTTTTTAGACCTGTGGAAGAAATTTTCTTCAAGAAGTTGATATTAGTTAGTATCATGTTATATAATTAAGTTAATGTAATTCTGTTTATTGGAGAACATGGTATTTTTATTCAAGGGTTATAATTATTTAATAATGGTTTATAGCTATACGTATTAAGTTTTATGAGTGATCTGTGTTCAATGGTTTCTAAAAAAACCAAAATGGGAGACTACATATCCCATGAATGAAGAATATATTGATATCTAGAGATAAATGATATTCCGGTAGAATAGTTGTATTTGTCTAGGAATGCAGAATTGGTTTAAAGATTGAGTGGATGTAATTATCTATTGGTGTTTTATTTTAACACATTGATAATTTTAAAAATCAAGTGACATATGGTTTTTCAATTGAAGGGATGTTCATTCCAATGGTTTATAGTGATTATAAGAGCATAGATGTAATTATGAGGAGTTTGGATGAATCCATGAAGAAATTTTTGATGTGGGGATGTAAATTCTAGAATTCTATATAAATATGATATGATTTTATTTGTTGTGATATAACTAGTTTTTGAGAACAAGAAGATGATATCTAAAATTATTAGGATATGTTTCTAGTCATAGATATCGATGATATAATATTGTATATTGGGTGATTTTAAAAGATATGGTATCTAAAATATTATATTAAGGTACTAATATAAAGAGATCTGAAAATAGTGTACGTCTATATATACGGTTCACTCTATGCTGAGAGGATATAGATTTTTGGAATTTTGAAATTCATAAAAAAAATTTATACATATATTTTGATATAGATTCTAGAAAATTGGTGATTTAATACACACCCTATATATTGGTTGATTTGGATTTTGAAAACTGGATTTTTCCTAAACACCCTATACGGTTATGGGTTGTTTTAGATATTATAAATTGGTAATGTCCGAAGTCATAATGTAGTATGAATGGGTTACTATTTGTAGATATAATAGAAAAATGGAAAATTATTGAGATATATTAGGGTACATAAGGGTCCTCTTACCTATAAGAATTTCAGAAAAGTCCTATGTATCCATGTGATATGTATCGGTACACAAAGGGTATGATAAATTTAAAAATGACTAAATATCCTTATTACAATTGTGGATTAGTCAAAGAAAATTGAAGAAATTTAAATGTTTCTTGAACTCAATTGTATGGTTTAATTTAATTATAAGAGTATAAAATTGACAATATCCAAAAACATAATGTTCAATATGTTGGATTCCATCCTTTTCAAAATTTGATAGTTTCAGAAGAAAACAGGGATGTTCAGAAAATAAAATTTCTCAAGGTGATTTTAAATTTGAAACTTATGAATGGAGACTTTAAAAGATGATAAAATACGATGTTTTTGAAGATATTATTTTATAGATTAAATATCATGAAGCCAAATTTGACACAGTAAGTTAGAGAATAAGGGTCATTCCATGAATTGAAGTCACACTATGATGAAATTCCATGATTTTTATTATCTACACTTAGTTGAGATGGTTTGATATATCAATTCATAATTCATGGTGTCATGTTCTGACACGAGGAAATCCAGAGGGTCGGCTGAATGAGCCCGTAAGGGGCGCTGGAACCCTAGGTCGCTCTCTCTGTCTCCGCTGCCCCCCGCCTGGGATTGGCTTGTCTCATCACCTCGGCGTTGATCGGCGGGCTTGCGGCGGCTCTCTCTCAAGGCAGCGACGGGATATACGTTCTGATTTGCGGGTTTTTCAGAGTTCTTCAGCGCTTGGGTGGGCTTCGGCATGGTGATGGGTTCTTAATCTTGGATCTTTTCCATTTTCTTTATTTCGAGTTTGGATTTGTTTACTGTTTCTCGCGTGTTGGTTTGGTTTCTAGATTTTGCGTTGGAGTGATATGGATGGATCTTCTCCGGGAATCTCCTTTCCTTTCGTTGTGCGATGGGACGCTAGGTCTGTGTTGGGCATGGTTCGCTGTTGGAGGCGGTCTGGTTTTCAGCATTGATGAAGTCGATGTTGTTGGATGTATTTTTGTGGTTTCCATTTTGATTTGAAAGTGAAATTGTGTTCTATCATTGTTGATGGTTTGACGCCTCGGTCGGATGTTTTACGGTTTCTAAGGGCTTCAGATTGCTGGTGATGTGATGATGTTGAGGAGTGGATTGCGATTCCAGGAGCATTGATCACGGACCGAGGTGATTCCATGTATGGTTTTTGAAGGTTGGATCCTGTTTTCTGAATTTGAAGCTGCATTTGTGTTTTGATGTTTTGGGTGGATTTTCGAACCTATTTCTGATGTTTGAAATCTGGTTTCTTAGTGTTTGAAATTTGGCATATTGTGAGGTTCCACTCACTCTTAAAGTGGATTACTAAGAAAATGAAAAAAAGGATTTGAGGTGAGGTGTCATGTTGTGACATGTAGACATATAGAGAAATATGTTATGTTTTGCAATGTGAAATAGTTTTCCACAGCATAAAAGGATGAAGAAGATTAGAAGAAGATATCGAGAACTAGTTTACGGAATTTCGTTTTAAGCATTCATTCAATGATTTATTTTAGTGTAAAATTGGATATATCCTTGTGTGAAATAAGTAGGGGGAGATAATGATAAGTTATATTCTAAAAAAGTGAATAATTTTGGTAGATTTAATTGAATTTAAATTTAAAATATAAAACTTAAGAACAATATTATTTCATTTATGATAAATATGTATGAAAACCATGAATGCATTATAGAGAAAGAATTAGAAAAACATAGAATAAAAGAATAATACAGAGGATTATTAAAGCAAGTGAGATATAAATAGAGTCGAATATAAGTTTTCTGTATGGGTATTGTGAACAAGAAGATCACTTGAAACACTAAGTTATAGAAGATGGAGAGAAAGAGTACACTCCTAGTTTATGAATGTGATAATGAAAACTCTATTATGTATTAATGAAAAATTATGTATTAACACTAAATTTATAACATAGTGAGGGGTAATATCACTATATATTTTTTAAAAGAAAATCTAATTAGAGAATATAGACAATTCCTTCCATATTGAGAATCATGATAGTAGTGAATCTTATCAGAAGATTGGTTAGGATAAAACATTACTGAATCATTTTTTATGAGTTAAGGCTATATAAAATCCATTTATATCCACCATGGTTATTCTAGTAGATCATATGGTCTCAGGTGATTTCGTATCATTAGAAATATTTGCTACTCATTTTGAGAAGTGAACCATGTACATTCTTTTTTCCTTTGGTTGTTTTTTATTCCTTGGTGTGTATGAATTCAGCAATGAGATTTCTCATTCTAACAAGTGATGAAGGTTGTTTTCATAAGAAATCATAAAATAGAAAATGGAATATTGTTCCATAATTCACCCTCAATCTATTAGTTAATCAACACTATGATCAAGGCCAAAACAATAATATATTTAAACCCATTATAGATTTACTCAAGGTGATGTATCATGAATTGGGTGTGATATGCATGGTATAAAATTAATCTAATAATCAAGATAGTTTTTTTTTTTACTTTCATATTAAGGTGGAATATATGTATCACTCATTAATTGATATATACCTTATTAAACAAATTTTATTCCCACGATAATGACCTAGAAGTACATTTTTGTATGTCCAAAATAGGTGTATATTGTATTAAGGAACAAGACACATTTAATATCTTCCATTATCAGATATTTTCAGGGTGGAATGAAATAGATGGATTTATGTAATGACGCTTAATTTTTCATTAAACCATTAAAAATTTATAAATAATATTTTATGAGTGTGTTACGAAGTTGTTTTAAGTAATTTTCATTATGGATGTTTATGTATATTATAATAAAAATAATAAATAATATTTTTCCATATGCACATGTCCCTATCGGATCATTAATATCTCTTGTATAGAGATGAAAATACACAAAAACATTACAACAATTTGACTCAGGATGTGGGGGTTTACCTTAGGTGTAACATAATTCCAGTTCATATTATGAAACTTTGACTAGGCCCGCTACATATGTTCTATGAAACTAAGAAACAAATAATTGAATAAATACAATGAAGAAAATAAAAAATAAAAAATTATTTTTCATTAACCTTACTAATTTTTCAAGTATCCAAAAGCCTAACTAGAGAGGGGGTTAGGAGAATTAGATATTTGGGTCATTAAAATGTTTTTCTTTGGGGTTATCTTCAACAAAATTCAATTTGATTGTGAATTCCATAAAATAGAAATGATCAAATCAAGGTCAGAATTTTTATTTACGTTTCACTATTTTATTCACTGATTCCATGTTTGAGTTATTGTTCTTTATTTATTTCAGAAATCTTTAATCCCTTCACATTTATTTGTATATATTTTTACATGAAAATCTATGATTCCATGCTAAATTATTCATTATACAATAATTTGGACCAGTAAAATGGTGTTTGAACCATAAAACTGACCACCAAGACCACATTAATCACCTTTTGTTTCCACCTTTCACTTCCCACATACACCATCTCACTTCACCATAGTCGAAGATTTGAGAACCATGGCATATGTTGATGAACATGTGAAAACTATGCTTTGGGGATGAATTTTTTAATATATTAGTGGTGAAATGGGGAAATATAGAGGATGATGATGGAATGATATGGGATGTTTATATGTGAATGATAGTCACCAGAGGTGTAATGGTGATTCTGGATGAGAGGTTGAATGGTGGGCACTATAGATGAAATATTAATGTGATATTTGGTATTTCCTAGGGAAGGAATACAAGTGAGGATTCTTCTGAGATAAAAACAAGAGGTGATATTTCAATAGTAGAGATTTATAATAGTGATTAGAAAAAAATGAATGTAAAATATTAGTATGTATATAAATTTTGGATGGATAGGGTTTCTTCAGGTTGAATATATAATCACATGTTGTGTGATCTCAAAACCACATAGTTGGAACCATGAAACTTTAGTGACTAGGGGTTCTGGACCATGTTAAATATCACAATACATGTAATTAGCTATACATTCCATGTAGTACTAGGTGACATAGCAATGTGTTCACATGAGTACATTACTAACTAATTTTTTGGCCCCATAAATTGTGTAGGCAAGAGGACACATCATGTACTGGACCACATCACCATGGTTTGAGATGATACACAACTGGGTGACCCATGAGTATAACATGCTATATACCCTCCCAAACACACCATGTAGGTTGACCACAATGTAGTAGGACAATGAATGTTCATAAACCAAATAATTCCCTAGGATCATGGACAATATCCCCTATATTAAATACCCTATACTATTCAACATTTGTTACTATTCAAAAATTTCATCCTGGGAGTCATATTGTTCTATGCGAATATTAAATTTTAATATTTTATTCAAGTATAATTAAATAGTAAAATAATATTTAGAATTAGAGGCTATTCATAACACAATTCATGTAATTATATTTCCTTAACTATGTGTTCTTGATTATTGTAGTGGAATTATGGTTCGACACTCCCCCAAAGACATGTATGTGAAAAGAAGTGGGACCGTCACATTCATCAAAGAGTTAAGCACCCCCCCCCATATACTTAAGTACTGAATCCATCATATTCTAAAATGGGTTCATCTCTCCCTTTGTCCCAATAAAGTGAGGGTCCCCTAGAAACAGAAATGATAGAGTTATAAACTCTCCCACTAATGTTGAGTTGGTCATCTATCCATAGAGTTAGGTATTCCCTCATTCAATATGATTTAATTGACAAGGAATGGGTCCTCCATTGGGGATTTTCCCCTCAAACAATATTCTTGTATCATGGAGAGGCATGGGTCCTTGAATTTAGTTTTTGAGAGCTTATGTGATTTTGTAAAATTTGGGCAGTTCATATTATTGGATTTTCTATGGTAGTTGACACTTATGTAGTTGGGATGTAAAGAAAAAGACTCTCTAATATCTCTAGTTTTGTACCATTAAATCAAATATCGTTTACTTCTTCTATTGTTGGTTTTGAGTGGAAATGTATTTCTATATTCCTATTGTGCATTTTGAGATGTACCACTAGTTATGTATGTACTTATCAAATCATGGTAATTCACTCACACATGTCCAGGATTATATGGATGGCTGGAAGTTCATAGAATATCTTAATAGTCATATATTTGATTGATAGGGATATTAGTGGTTCTCAAATGAGATAAGTGCGTGAAAAGTATTGTGTCAAGATCTATATGAAGAGGATACAGTATCATTTCCATTTTTCTTGGATTGTTTGGGTATCGAATATTGGGATCTTCTTTTGAATAAAACATGCTTTATAATTATTTTTTTCATTCTATATTGATTATTAGCATGTGTCACATGCATTATATATTTTTGTTGGTTTGAATTTACATTATTCGTTGTATTTATATAATGTATAGTGATATATCGTTGTAAATAGGAACACTAGTATAAGGCCTCCCATATTATAGGATATTCCTAAAAGGATCTAGTAAGTAACCCCAATTCTATTAGAGGTGGGCATAGAGTGGAACACTCAACTCACTATCGGCCATATTGAGTTCCCAGTGGTCAGATCATGTTTATGTTATATCAAAATGATTCAATCATAGTGTTAGAGTTTACAATTAGGTTTATAAGGAGGTTGGTATTGGAATTTAGGGTTTTGATGTCAAAGTGTTTTTAGTTTTTCATTCAATCTTAGGAAACCAATATCGGTGTAGAAATTGAAATTTCTATTCACTAAGACACCAATAACTATATTTTTAAGTCAATAAATCTATTGTAACACTTTTTGGGTAAGGATAGGAAGGTGAATACATAATGTAGGAGTTAGGTTTTGATTTTCCTATACTTTTTCACTCAGATCCCCTGATACTGATTAATAACCATTGGTTCATCTTGTTATATATATTATTCTTCCAAGTCAAAATTTTTTTCTAGGATCCATAGTTATGGTCAAGAAGCACTTTTAACCATATTAGATCCTCATATAATTAGTTATATGATTTTTGAGGATTCCATCCATTTACTATATTATGATATGTCACCATAAGCAAATTACAGAGTATATATTCTACTAGTATTTCACCGAGAAAACCATCTATCCATGGTACAAGTGGATTATCCTCCACTTATAAAAATTCAAATGATTCTAGTGGGATATGATTAGGATTTGTGTGGGATAAATTTATTGGATGAGTTACAACATCATATATTATGCAGGTTCTAATGCAATCCTAGTCATTAAGAATAAAAGGACAAGCATGCGGTCATGACATTGGTATTATAATTGTTTTAGACACCTTCTAATATGATGATGGTGCTACTATGTATCATTCTCTATATTGTAGTGATTCATTGGTAGACCTTTTTCATCCATAATGATGATAACATATCTATTCCCCTATTCATTTTTAAGTGCTTCATTCTCATGTAATACTACCTAGATACATTATTGATGGTGTGTATCTAGTATATTTGAACTAGTAAGAGTGTAGAGTGTTAATCCATGAATAAACATCTATGTTCGTAGACCTCATGAGATACTATTTGGATAGTATACATGATGGATTCCATTAGGTATAGAAGTTTGATCATGTCCTCCATAAAGATATAAGATCTTATTTCATTCCCTTCTCTATCCTCACCAATTCTAGAGTCTTTGAGAGGTATCTAGTGTTCAATATATTATTAATAGAGGAACTACTTGGGATAAGAGATACTTTTCTCATTCCAAATATTGATTCATCATTTGTAGTCGGTTGATGAGAGGTTTTAGGGTTCTGATTCCTAATTCATACATATATGTAATCCTTATTGTGGGGATCATTAATGGGGGAGTCACGTAGAAGATGTTTTCAGTTAAGAGATTTGTTTTTCTAAACCTATAGAGTTCATGTTTCAATGGACCAAGACTACACTACCAGACTGGTAATATAGGTTATTTAGTGACGAAGAGTGGATGTACTCTCATAAAAGAGATAATGGGGTGATCAAGGGCCTCCCCACAGCAGGAAGGGTTTCCTTTAAGGAGGCAGATTATTAGAGGAACTAGAAGAACACCAAAATAAACTTGATGTGGAATATTCTACGATCTACTACCACCACAACCATATCCATGTCATCTATGAAATTCTCTAGGAGTTAGAGGCTATGGTCATGGGATGATATTTTAATTGGAGGGTTATTAAAATGTTTGGACCAATATGGTATTAAGTACCCTCGGTGTATTATATACACTAGAACCCATATTCAATGATTCCAATTTGAGAAAATATTTTATTGTTTAATGCATTGTCTGGGAGATAAAAATCATAATGGTGACCATATCCCAACCTATGTAAATAGACACACATACAAGGGAAATCACTCACTCACTCATATTTGTTGATGATTCCATTTTATGATTAGTGAATAGTGTATTTTATTAAACATCATAGTGGTTATTATTAAGCCCAAAAAATTATCCATGGAAAGGACAATATATCATTGTTTTTACATAGATAGATTTATTCCATAAAAAATTGAGGTTCTACCTAACCGATTGACCAAGGTTTTCTATTATGGTTATATAAAACCATTATATGATATGAGTGGGGCCAATTTGAAAGATATTATAGTAAATCACCCATTAGTAGGTGATATTATATTTTTCATCTTAAATACTTAAAATGGGTATCTTCCTTACATCATATAGGGGTATATTGATGTATTTTAGGGGTTTTTTTTAGGATTTCCCCCTTATTTAAAGGTTTAATTCATCATAAATATATATCCCAAGAAAAAACTAGTGTATTTTGTCGATCATCAAATGTTCCCTAAGGAACTAATGGAGATAAAGGTGTATCTATAACACCTTATGGAAAAAATTCCTCTGCCCTAGAGTGTCCTCCATGTTAGCTTAGGTGTTTCTTTCTAAGAGGAAGAAAATGGATTTTGGATTTATATTTACTACCGCAATATTAATCTATTTATATTCACATACAAAATATTCTCCATAAAGGATTGATAATATCTTCAACTATCCAAATGGATTAAAGTTGTTCTTAAAGATTGATTTTGAGTCGGTCTATCAATATATTCATGTTTACAAGGTGGATATCCCAAAGATGTAATTTAAATGTCACAATGATCATTATGATATTTTTGATAATAAATTAAAATGTTATTAATTATATATATAAAATAATAGGCCTCATGAACTAGATCATTCTTCCTTTTTTAGAACAATTCATGACAATATTCATTGATAAAAACCTCATCAATTCTATCGTGAGGGATAATAATACTGAGAATTTATTGATTTTCATAGACTTTGTTGAAATAATAAGATCAAAGGTAAAATATCAATGTGTAATTTATGAATTTGGGAGGTATACATCATGGGTAATTTCATCTCCAATGGTGGAGTAGTTATGGGCTCCATGAAGATCAAGGAAATGCTTGGTTATGAGGCACCACAGTGTGTATTCAAGGTGTCTGGTTTTCATGGGTATGAAGAATAATACCAAGCATCCATGAAAGAATTATCTAGTATTGAAGATCTTATTCCTGCCATTACATGTGATGTAAAATGTATTATATAGTTTGAGAGGTTTAGTGGTCCTTCGAGGAGCTAAAGTATAGGTTAACAAAAACATGAGTTCTGAGGTTTATATAGTAAGAATTATCTAGGATTTTATGTTTTATGATATCTGTGTAAGATGTTATTTCTTTTGGATCTAGGTATATGAAACTTCATGATAAAAAAGTATGTGAACCATGATTTAGAGAACACAGTAGTAGTGGTCACTTTGAATTACAAGATATATTTCTTTCTATGAGATAATTTCATAGTCTATATGGAATAAAAGAGTCCTATGTATATATTTTCTTAGTGAAATCGTAACTTATGTTTGTGGAGTTCGTTGGAGTTCCTTATAAACCATGATATTGAAATTTTCTATACGCAATTAAAGGTAAATGTGTTAGATAATTCCCTTAGCATGAGATATCGAGCCTAGTTGATAGAGGAAGAATTTGAGTAGTACTCATTGGTAAAGTTATTCATGGTGGATGGGTGATAAATCTATTATCATCAATCGACGGTGGTGGCCCATCCATTTATTTGTACATGAGGGTGGATAAGTTTTGAGACATTGACTATAACGTCTTATTTGATAAGATATCTACAGTTGATCCACTTGATTGATATTCTGAAAAGGGGGATCAAATTATACTCTTCCTAGGGAAGACAATAATTCAAGTCATGTTGTATGTGCAGGTTCTGAAGGAGTCTTGTGCTTCCCCATTAGTGGTATATCCAAGTGTGATAAATATGTACTATAAACTTAGTTGTACATTTTGGTGGCCATGTATGAATATTAGTGATTCTAATATGATAACAAAGTGTCTCACCTATTAATATGTGATGTTAGGGAACATATATCAATTAGGTTTGGCTTAACTCCTTGAGGTTTAAAAATGGATATGGGATAAAATATTGATGCATTTTTTAGAACAAACATGCTCTGTGAAATATGATGATACCATATGCATGAACATCAACTTAATGACCTGGTTAACCAATATATGTTTTATTTCAGAGTAGAGTTAGATGGTAAACTGGGGACTCTTGTACGTGGATGAGAACACTCGATTACATGGGATACCCTTGTTGATCATTTCTAATCAATATTCTTGCATCACATCTCAACTATAGATGTAAATGTAAGAGGTGAAGCTCATATTACCCATAATCTCATATCCTTTATTAAAAACATATTCTTTACACAATATATTTTAAACCAATTAATATAACACTTGTATAACATGAATATATTTTACATCATTTCTATATTTTAAAAATTACATTCTATAAATAAATAGATAATATAATAACCCAATAGTGTAGTGTATTGAGGGATTATAAAAATAAATGTATTATTATACATTATTTCTTCAACATACCCCACAAACATCTATTCACATAAGATGATCGAAACCATACTTCTACCTATATTTTACTAGGAATAGGTAAATAAGGTTCTCCAAACCTAAACTCTTGGATCTGGTGGTAAAAAAAATTATTTAAATACTAGCTTGGATACAATGTGTGATAAACAAATTTTGTATTTTACAACATTATTAATAAGTTAAAATTTTATCTCAAAAATGACCACAAAATACTAAGAATTAAAGGCATAATGTCTTTGAGAACTATCTTTATAAGAAAATTATTTTATAACACTTTTGAATATTTATCTATAACTAAGAAAAACTAAACTCCCTTATAGACTTTTTATAAGTTATACTCATCTTTATAACTTGGGGAATGGAAACATAAGAAAGGGGTGAGATAAAATTCCCTAAAATGGAAAAAAATAAACATTTATTCAAGGGTTATATCATAATAATATGGTAAAACACAATCAGGGGATAAATAATTTATTAAATATAACATAGAATAATAAGAGTTGTCTATAAGTCATGATAAAGGACATGTATTCTCAAATGAACAACATGAACCATGTACAATGTTTTCTAAATCACGAGGCCTTAAATATATAGGAAGTAATGTTATCAAAGGAATATAATATAGAGATATATCACAAGAATAACCATAGGAAATCATAACATTGTGAACATAGATGACCACATTGATTTGACTTCAAATCATATGAATGTAGATAATATGCATCATGGTCATTCTCAATATTTTGAATATATAAAATCCAAAACATGTTCAGGATAAATCTATTGAACTTAGGTAATCTTAATTTTTTTATTCTAAATCATAGGAATGTAGCTAATCTACATCATTTTCACACTCAATGTTGTGAACTAATAAAATCTACATTGTGTTCATGATCACCATCATTATATCATGAGGTATAAAATATTAACGAATTCATTGGAGGCCAATATAGGAACTAGCACATCAATAATCCATATATATTTCACCTAAAAATAATCATATATCACAATAATAAATAATAAATGGAATGAAAAAATGGTTTCATAACAATTTTGGATGGTATTAGTGAAATTGACTCCATGAATATAAACGGTTGATACCCAAAATTTAGTCACAAAA
Organism: Viscum album; assembly: GCA_963277665.1. NCBI lineage: Eukaryota > Viridiplantae > Streptophyta > Magnoliopsida > Santalales > Viscaceae > Viscum > Viscum album. Next base: position 1,976,438,413 of record OY728153.1, on the reverse strand, counting down.
AAATATATTTTATTATAATATTTATATGATGATTAATAGAAAATAATTTCCAATGAAATAAATATTTTATAAATAAATTGGAAAATTGAATTGAATCCATAAAATAGTTTTTTTTAGAAAATTGTTTTAACATTGTCATAAAAGAATAAGGTCCATATCACATTCAAAATTCATTCACCAGAATATTAATTTAAATTTTTTTGAAATAATTACATTTTAATTTTTTTTACAATAGTGGATACTTGAAAAGGTCATTATTATTTACAAATATGTAGTGAAAATATCTTGTAAATATTTAATTTTTTTAAAAGAATCATAGATAATGCAACCTTAAAAAATATATAAAGGTTTCAAAAATTTGAAGTGAAGTGTAACACCCCGGCCCCACTTGGATGGAGCCGGTGCATTACTTGTGATATTGGCATGGTTAGGAGGAATGAAAATCCTGAATGAATGATCATTTTAGTATTCTTGAAGAAACTAGATACATATATTTAACACAAATTACATTGGATAAGGTTACAAGATACAATACATAATGAATATCAAAAAATGCATCCACGAGAACTCAATAAATGACCTCCTCTTCATAACTCGTTAAAGGTAAAAAATGATAGGGGTGATCTCAAATGATCAGTAAGGATTAAAAATAGTGGAATCATGAGTACAATAATAAGTGAATCACAATAAATCTGACATAATCAATATGGAATAGTGAATAAATGAATAACTAATGCCATTAACAAACTGATAATGAAACTGCATCCATAGATTTTGTCATTGTGAAAAACTCATGGATAATAATAATAACTGACAATGAATAAAGAGAATTCTTATTAATTGGAATTCATGTATCTGGCACAAGAACCATAATACCATAAAAACGGTTTAGTTCTATGGGTAGAAACCCGTCTGCTTTTGGGAAACAAACTCGAAGGGTCTGTCGCCAAACTGTTTTGTCTCATGAGACTTACCTATTCATAGAGGGGATGTAGTGGGACCCACCCACCTCTACATACAAAGAATTATTTATAAATATATTCAATACAAGAGAAATATGTATTTACATTATCCGTAAAGAATATATGATACGGATTCATCAACATTTCCACAGTTAAAACAACATTCAAAATAAATACCGTATATAAAATGGTATATGGCTTAGACAATAAAAATATCCATGATATGAGAATATGGATATTTAAATGGAATATAATTTCAATTTAAAAGTGATATCAAATGGGCATCAGGTACACCACATAAGAAAGAGTAGGTTCCTAATTACTAAGCAAGTCACAACGAAGTGAAAATTGAGACAAAGCTCGTTACCGTTTTGTGTTCAATTGAGTCATATGAAAAAAGTTAAAAACCACCAAAAGAGTCACAGAATACAATGAAAATAATGAGTACCATGATAAAATATTTCAAATGGAAGTACACCTATACCACATATAAGAAATAAGAGGCGAACAACGAAAATCCTATAGAATTGAAGGTGAGATGAGAAAACCTCTTACAAACAAATTGGAACAGTAATGAGTGTTATTGCAAGGTCTTAATGAGAGGTAAAGGGGTATACCATTATTTATATGTAAAAAGAGAAGTATAGGGGAGGTTTTAGAAAATACCCCATCATTAGAAAATTAAAAAAAAAAGCACACAAGATAGGGTGGATTCTTGAATAAAAGTGAGAGATAAGATCCCTTACAAAAAACATATCATTAGATTGAGGAAAAATCAATGACATAATTATGTGTGACAAACATAAACCCACACAATAAAAGTGGATATACAGAATAAAATAATAATAGGTCATTCAAACATATTCTTGGAAAAATGTAACCAATGAAATAGATTTTTTACTCAAAGAATGAAAATTGAGTTAAGCAATTCATTACCTTACGCTCGAACGTGTTATTGTTTGTTCTTAATGACCTGAATAATAAAATTTAGCATCATTAATTAATAAGTAAATAATCTCATAAATATGTAATTTATTTGGTATAACCTTATTACGTTCATTAATGGCCTTTTTATGGGTTTAAGAGATTTAATTTTATTGTTTTGGAAGCATTTTCTTACTTGGTTTTAAATGATTAGTTCACTTATATTCAAGTTCGGATAAATATATAAGATGGATGTGGTTGTCCAGAAATAAATTTATATTATTTTATTGAACATAAATAATATTACATGGTTTTAAATTTAATTTGGTTACTTACAATTAAGTCTAATTATTATATATATAACCTTAGTGACAACTGTTTGGCCTAAAAGGTGGGTTTGATTACAATGAGCATGTTTTGCTTTATAACATAATACAATTTGTACAAAAGGATTACAGAATTCAAATTATGATATATTAAATATATAATAATCTATTTCAACCATAACATGAATGGTTTCATAACCATAATTAATGATTATAATAGAAATTGATAAGCGGTTGTCCTTGAATGTGCTAAATTAGCGCATATCAAACGGTGCTTTCATTTCTTTCAAATAAATGGTGGGGAAAGGAGAGAAGGTAATGAAATATAAAATTAGCATGAAAAAATTAAAGTACATGTATGTTACTGGATTTTTCATACTGATATGGTGAACGGAGGTGAGGAAAGAAACAAAAATAAAATAACTTAAAAGAAAAGAAGGGATTTGAAAGAGGAATTTACCTCTTGAGACTTCCTCCTTTGAGAACCTCTTAAGGGGAGAGGTTTTGGTATTTTGAAGAGGCTAGGAGCTTTTGGACGTGGGGGAGGATCATGGGGAGTGATTTGGGAAGAATATTTTCAAGGCACAAGGCTTGAGAGGAGTGAAGAGAAGAGGGAGTGAATGGGGGGGGGGGGTTTATAGTTGAGGAGAGAGGGGACTTCTTAATATAAAAACTCATTAATTTATTATTTCTCCTCAAGACAAGTAATAATGAGTATTCCATGGCCAAAAATAGTAATTTTATCATGTGATCCCGAACCAAGTGGGCTTACATCAGTAGTACATCACACATGACTCTATAATTAGTGTATTTATCTTAATTTTTCAATTTATGGTATGTCATTATTCATCAAAAATTCAAGTATCTCAGAAAAATCCCAAAAATTCACCCTAACCATTTTTCGACGTGTAGAATGAAAAAATGAAGTCCATTTTTCCGAAATAATTTTCTAAATATGATTAATTAAATATTTAATTAAATCATTATTTATTCGAAATATATAAACACTTAGAATATTCATCTTCATTTTTAAGGTGTCTAAATTCATTTATACATTCTAGGGTATGGATACCATTGATAAGATTCATATTACTATTCATGAGGGTAGGTTACTATTAATAAGTGCATTTTACTATTCATAAGGGTAGGTTACTGTTCACTAAAAATTAAGTTAATTCTATTAGACTTTAAATATCACCCTGAACATAACCATGTATGTTAGATTTTCAAAATTTTCACCATAGAAGTGAAAAAAATAGGTTTACTTGGATAAGATACAAAAAAGAGGTGTTTGTAGAGACATAGTGATCTATGCATTCTATAATAAATCTATTTGAAAGTTCTTAGGGTGTTACATTACTCCCTCCTTTAAAAAATTGCGTCCTCACAATTCATTTCATAACCACAAAATAAAGCTATCTGATGTTCTTACCACATCTCCAATCGTAGAGGATCCTCATGTGCGTTCAGCAGAAAACCCAAATTTATGCTAAACTCCCCTAGTACTCTGACCCAGACACACCTTGGACAGAAGGGCTTGAACTCTTGAATCGAACACTCAGGCTTCCAGAGGGAGGCTCGAACGGTAGAAAGCTTGGAAATGTCTGAGTGGACCAACACATGAAGAACTCGATGAACTATGTCTCGACTGAGAAAATCTAAGTCGTAGATGTTGTTGTATAGGATAAAACTGAGGATTTGGTACATGTAGGCCGCACAAAGGTTTCCCTCCAAAGTAGCCTCTTGAAAACATAACCTGGCCGTGTAGTTCTGGCCTAGGGTGAAACATAGGAAAAGCCCTTCATTCTATTTTCCTCTTCGCCTATACTCAGCCAATTGTGTCGTTTCTAGGTGGTAATAAATCGAAGCATTACCTAGACAGGTGTGGAGAATATCTGGACAGTTTGTCACTTCATATAGTTGTTTACATGTTTTTCATAAGTTTGTGAGAGGTATGTTCTCCTCTTCACAGGTTTTGATCGCAATAATCTCCAGTACCTCCACATGAAGATATAACATATTGGTTTGTCCATCCATCTGAAAATTTATTATGAAAGTTCACTTAGCAATACTCATTCAAAAGTATAACCGATGAAGGGATAACAAAAAGAAGAGACAACATGTTTAATTCTTATATAAACATTGGTTCAAAAAGTAAAACATGGCTAATGGTTTCCCCAGTCCCCCAATACATGAATCACCAAAACTATTTCAAAGATTTCAGTCTCCCAGAACCCTATGAAAGAATAGACACACGTCACTCCCGAAGTACCTTTACCGGGAATACCACCGATGTTAGGTTACTGACTACCTCAGGTGGATTCCTAAGGTAATATTCAGCTGCTCGATTTCCTTAGCCCATACACACTGCAGACAGCTAGGGTCGAATATGTGCCTAAAGCACTCAGGATTCCATAGAGAGGCATGAGAAGTGTGGAGGTCGGAAATTTCAGTATGGACTAAATCCCTATAATTCCCGCGCACCACTTCATTCTTGAAGATATTGATGTTGTAAATTTCTTCGTAGATACTAAAACTCAGGACCTGGAATAGGTAGGTTTCTCGATGGTTACCATCCAAATTATCTTCTAGAAATTTACCCACAGCTCCGTAGTTACCATCCAAAGTGAAACATAGAAAAAGAGCATCATGATACTTCTCTCTTTTCCTATATGCAGAAAATTGTGCATATACAATACAGTAATAGACCAGATTGCTTCCTTGGTAAATATGGAGAATGTTTGGATGATTCGATACCCGATGGAGTAGTTTATAAGTCAGACGTAAGTTGTCATAGGGCTGGTCCTCTTCGGAGCACGTTTTGGCAATTATTGACTCTAACAGCTCGATAGGTAGTGATAAAATATTGGTTGGTTGACTCATATCTTCTATCTTAAAATTTTTAGTAAATCAACTTTCAGTATGGAAAATCCATTTTAAACAAAGTTATAATAACATATCAAAACAAAGAATACAACATCATTCATTTAGACATGATTTATAAAACTCAAGAAATTACGCAATCTCTTGATCCCTTTCACAAAACACTAGTATGGACTTCCTAATGTCCTATAAGATTACTCCTTATATATTCCACCGATGTTGGGGATTTCCCCAGCTTTCAGACAAATGGATCCCCAAAGGGATTCCAAATCCCTCAATCTCCTTGGTCCAGATGCAACTTGTGCAACTTGGTCAACCGCGTGTGGACATCTTGATTTCAGATTGAGAGAGGCATGTTGGGTATCAAGTTGAGAAACATCAGTATGAACATGAAGATGATAATGCAAACGGGTAGTCTTGTTCTCAACTGCTTCAAAGTCCACAACTTGACCACGGATTCCATTAGTCAAAATCTGACATAAATATGTTGCTCGAAGGTCTCCCCCTTGTGCAGCCTCTTCAAAGTCCTCAAGAGAAAAGAAATTATTAGATAGGGTAAAACATTTAATAATACCCTCAAAGTATTTCCCTTGTTGTACATAGAACAAGAATTGTGTTCTCATCATGAGGTAATAGACGAAACCTGCTCTATGGTGGAGTTGGAGTACACGAGGAGAGTTAGATACTTGGTATAGGGTTTTTCATGATAAATGAATATTTTCAAAAGTCTCATAGTTTTCAACACATGATTTTCCCACTATGGTCACTAATACTTCCATTGGAATAGATAGAAGACAAGTACTTTCCTTGTCCATCTAAAAATTAAGAGAAAAAAAATTGTTCTTAGTATTTCTTAAGTATGTTTTTCATTGTTCAGTTCTAGTTTTCCAGAGTTATCCAAACCGAATCCTCTAAGGAAAATTTACAATAAACTTCTTCATAATGGATTGTAAAGAAAATGTGAATTATCCTAAACATATCCCCCGAGAGTGTTTTAACCACGAGTGTATCAAGGCCCATTGTTGTGTACCAATTCCCGTTCGAGTCTATCTCAAAGCGGTGTTTTCGGGTTTTACCCCTAGATACATCTGTGCCAGAGCCGCCTCTACCTGCTCGTAACCAGACAGGGATGTATTTGCTAGAAATATTCACATGATCTATTCCTTACCAAAATACTATGAAGTTCTTGTATGTTCATCCTCAAGAACTACCTTAGGGCTTTGTTCCTAATCTACGTTTTCTAATCTAGTTTCCAAGTTTCCTTATAAACTTCCTCTAATACAAACTGTAACACCCCGACCCCACTAGGCTGGAGCCGGTGCATTACTTGTGATATTGGCATGGTTAGGAGGAAGGAAAATACTGAAGGAATGACCAGTTTAGTAGTCTTGAAGAAACTAGATACATAGATTTAAAACAAATTACATTGGATAAGGTTACAAGATACAATACATAATGAAAATCAAAAACTGCATCCACGAGAACTCAATAAATGACCTGCTATTCATAACCTGTTGAAGGTAAACAATGATAGGGGTGATCTAAAACGCTCAGTAAGGGTTAAAAATAGAAGAAGCATGAGTACAATAATAAGTGAATCACAATCAATCTGACATAATCAATATGGCATAGTGAATAAATGAATAACTAATGCCATTAATAAACTGAGAATGAAACTGCATCCATAGATTTTGTCATAGTGAAAAACTCATGGATAATAATAACAACTGACAATGAATAAAGAGAATTATTATTAATTGGACATCATGTGTCTGGAACATGAACCATAATACCGTAAAAACGGTTTAGTTCTATGGGTAGGACCTCGTCTGATTTTTGGAAACAAACTCGTAGGGTCTGTCGCCAAACTGTTTTGTCTCATGAGACCTACTGATGCATCGAGGGGATGAAGTGGGACCCACCCACATCTACATCCAAATAATTCTTTATAAATAGATTCAATACAAGATAAATATGTATTTAAATTATCCGTAAAGAATAGAGGATACAGATTCATCAACATTTTCACATTCAAAACAACATTCAAAATAAATACCATATGTAAAATGGTATACGACTTAGACAATAATAATATCCATGATATAAGAATATGGATATTTAAATGGAATATAATTTCAGTTGAAAATTGATCTCAAATTGGAAGTAGGTACACCACATAAGAAAGAGTTGGTACACAATTACTAAGCAGGTCACAACGAAGTGAAAATTGAGACAAAGCTTGTTACTGTGTTGTATTCAATTGAGTCAAATGAAAAAAGTTAATAACCACCAAAAGAGTCATAGAATAAAATTAATATAATTAGAACCATGATAACATATGTCAAATGGAATTACACCTATACCACATATAATAAATAAGAGTCAAATAATGAAAATCCCACAAAATTGAAGGTGAGATGAGAAAACCTCTTACAAACATTTTGGCACAGTAACGAGTGTTATTGCAAGGTCTTAATGAGAGGTAAAGGGGTATCCTATTATTTATATGTCAAAAGGAAAGTATGGGGGAGTTTAGAGAACATACCCCTTCATTAGAAAATTAAAAACAAAATCACACAAGATATGGTGGATTCTCGAATAAAGTGAGAGAAATGATCCCTTACCAAAAACGTATCATTAGATTGGGGAAAAATCAATGACATAATTATGTGTGAAAAACATAAACCCACAAAATAAAAGTGGATATACATAATAAAAAAATAATAGGTCATTCACACATATTCTTGGAACAATGTAACCAATTAAATAGATGTTTAATTCAAAGAATGAAAATTGAGTTAAGAAATCCCTTACCTTACGCTCGAACGTGTTCTTTACTGTTCTTAACGACCTGAATAATCAAATTTATCTTCATTAATTAATAATTACAGAACCTCATAAACATTTAATTTATATGTTATAACCTTATTAAGTTCATTAATTTCCTTTTTTATGGGGTTAAGAGATTCAATTTTATTATTTTGGAAGAATTTTCTTACTTGGTTTTAAATGATTAGTTCACTTATATTCAAGTTCGAATAAATATATAAGATAGATGTGGTTGTCTAGAAATGAAGTTATATTTTTTTAGTGAACATCCAGAAGATTACATGGTTTAAAATTTATTTTGGTTACTTATAGTGAAGTCGAATTGTTATATATATAACCTTAGTGACAACCATTTTGGCTAAAAGGTGGGTTAGATTACAATGAACATGTTTTGCTTTATAACTTAATACCATTTGTACAAAAGGATTACAGAACACAAAATAGGATATATTAAATATATAATAATCTGGTTCAACCATAACATGAATGGTTTCTTGACCAGAATTAATGATTATAACATAAATTGATAAATCGTTTTCCTTGAATGTGATAAATTAGCACATCTCAAACGGTGATTTAATTTCTTTTAAATAAATGGGGGGGGGAGAAGGTAATGAAATATACCATTAGCATGAAAAAAATCTAGTACATGTATGTTACTAGATTTTTCATACCATTATGGTGAAGGTAGGGGAGGAAAGAAACAAAAATAAAAGAACTTAAAAGAAAAGAAGGGGTTTGAATGAGGAATTTACCTCTTGAGACTTCCTCCTTTGAGAACCTCTTAAGGGGAGAGGTTTTGGTATTTTGAAGAGTCTAGTAGCTTTTGGACGCAGGGGAGGATCTTGGGGAGTGATTTGGGCAGAATATTGGCAAGGCACAAGGCTTGAGAGGAGTGAAGAGAAGAGGGAGTGAAGGGGGGGTTTTATAGTGGAGGAGAGAGGGGATTTCTTAATATAAAACTCATTAATTTATTATTTCTCCTCAAAACAAGGAATAGCGAGTATTCCATGACCAAAAATAGTAATATTATCATGTGATCCCAAACCAAGTAGGCTTACATCAGCAGTACGTCACACATGACTCTATAATTAGTGTATTTATCTTAATTTTGCAATTTATGGTATGTCACTATTCATAAAAATGCAAGTATTTCAGAAAAATCCCAAAAAATCACCCTAACCATTTTTTGACGTGTAAAATGAAAAAATGAATTCCATTTTTTTTTTAAAAAAAAAATTCTAAATATGATTAATTAAATATTTAATTAAATCATTATTTAATTGAAATATATAAACACTTAGAATATTCGTCTTCATTTTTAATGTGTCGAAATTCATTTATACATTCAAGGGTATGGAGATCATTCATAATAGTCGTATTACTATTCATGAGGGTAGGTTACTATTCATAAGGTCATGTTACTATTCATAAGGGTAGGTTACTATTCACCAAAAATTAAGTTAATTCTATTAGACTCGAAATATCACCCTGAACACAACCATGTATGTCAGATTTTCAAAATTCTCATCATAGAAGTGAAAAAAATAGGTTTACTTAGATAGGTTACAACAAAGTGGTGTTTGTAGAGACATAGTGATCTATTCATTCTACAAGAAATCTATTTAAAAATTCTTAGGGTGTTACATGAAGTTTTGTTTTGAAAAAATTTTCATTTAAAGAAAATATTAGATCACATATGAAATAGAATAATTTATAAATAAAAGAATAATGATTCTCAAGAATAACATTTTAACCCAATGAAAGGAAATTTCAAATAACCAAATCCCTTATTAATATCCTAATTCATGAAGTAAGAGATATTTAGTACGGGTATTATGTGATATATATGTAAATACATAGGAAAAAAATATAAAATACTACATAATATAATCTAGAGAATAATTTTTTTTCTTATTAAATAATTATAATAAGAATAATCATATCTCAATAAATGAGAGTTGAGTTTCCAAAAAAACCCTTACAAAATAGTAGTATTTAGAATCGATAATCCATGGAAGCTAGAACATTGTATGGGTTTTTAAATCTCTTATATTTCCTGAAAAAAATATTATTCATCTAATAAATGAAAAATATATATACCAAAAAAATATAAAAATTGGTGGGTTTAAATTATATCTCAATGAAGCAAAATTGAGACACACAAACCCTTATATATGAAATAGAATAATTTATAAATAATAGAATAATGATTCTCAAGAATAACATTTTAACCCAATGAAAGGAAATTACAAATAAACAAATCCCTTATTAATATCATAATTCATGAAGTAAGAGATATTTAGTAAGGGGATTATGTGATAGAAATGTAAATACATAGGAAAAAAAATATAAAATACTACATAATATCATCTAGAGAATAATTTTTTTTCTTATTAAATAATTATAATAAGAATAATCATATCTCAATAAATGAGAGTTGAGTTTCCAAAAAACCCTTACAAAATAGTAGTATTTAGAATCGAAAATCCATGGAAGTTAGAACATTGTATGAGTTTTTAAATCTCTTATATTTCTTGAAAAAAATATTATTCATCTAATAAATGAAAAATATATATACCAAAAAAATATAAAAATTGGCGGGTTTAAATTATATCTCAATGAAGAAAAATTGAGACACACAAACCCTTATAGTAGTGGTAATATAATAACAAAATGAACATAATAGGGTTATCATGAAATGAGAATTAAAATATAATTAAATGAAATACATTCATTATAAATTAAGGTAATATGGTATTGAATAAAATACAAAAAATAAATTAGGGTTTAAAATATCAAACATGTCACATGGAATTTTTAATAGAGATAAATCACCCTTACCTCCTTTACTGATTTTTTCTGCATATGATCATATCATCATGAATAAAAAATTTAAGATTATTAAATACATAATTAAAAAAATATCCATTTATATTAAATTTTATCTTGTTAATTTATCACCATATAGTATTTATTTATTAAATTGTTTTCACTTACAGCTATTACATGATGTGGTTTGGTCGTTTTCTCTGAAACTCTTTCTATACACATACCATGGTCACAATTCTTGTAAATTAGCTTTATAATCTCTATAATTTTATATTTTTATCTTTTCTATTATTTAATTAGCACAAAAGTTGTATTTTTTCATATATTTTCCTAAAATTAACTCAAATTAAAAAAGGTTCCTCACTATGTTCATTTAAGGCGGCTAAGTTTACTATGGTTGTTTATTGTTAATATCACTTATAGATTGTAAAATATTATATTTATATAATATTAATAGTGTCATAAATATCATTATTATATATTAAATAAATTTTTATATTAGGTATATAAGGATGATATGGAAAATATAACACATAGATCATTGAGGGGATAATCTGCACATTTTCATGATGATGTCTTCATTTTTTGAATGGTTTGGTAGGAAGGTATAAAAGTGATATTACATTACTATAAAAATTAACATATTAACAAATATTATTTTATTGTAATTTTTATGGATTATAATGGATTTGTGGTGATCAAATAAAAAAATATTTAAGAGATATTGGTTGAGAACATTACCTCAATCTTTGGATGTACTCCCTTGGGTAACACCTTAAGGAAACTTTTCTTGGCCTTCTTTAAAGACAAAGGATTATATAAAAAAGGATAAGGTAGAATAGATTCATTTTCATATTTTTTGTAGTGATAAGGATTTTTAAGGGGTAGAGAAATGTGGTAGAAGTGATCACTTTTTAAAAGCTAAGAAAATGGAAATTATGTAACTACTCATTACATTATCAGTGACGATATGACACTTTTCAAGGTTCAATGACCCCAAAAGTTTTAAATAATGAGGTTTGATGTTTTACATGTTCTATAAATTTATAATATTTCACTATTAAAAATGTTTTAATCATGTTTGAAGCCTTATACCAATATATTTTTACATTTTAACAATTTTTATTTTACCTTGGTAACCGGTTTTTACCTAAGTAATTTATATTTTATTAAAAATATGGGGTCAAAATTCATACTCTATTTTTTTATTCTTAATATAATTTTGAGATATATATTATCAAATTAATTTTCTAAATAGGATAATCTTATCTTTTAAATTAAAACATTTAATATATAGAAAAACAATGTTGTAGAAAATAATGTAATTTTTACCATTAAGTGTTCTTTATCTTATATATCATTAGATAATAATTAAATGAGTGATAATATATTTTTATATATGTTTATAAATCATTGAATTGTAATTATATAAAATATATCATTTTAATAGATAAAAAATTAAAAAAATTAATAAAAAATCATTGAAAAGTACCCTTTCACCATTATCAAAGTCATCAACTTTAATCATGTTAATCAAATTTTATGCCTAAAAATGTGTTTTAACATATTTAAAATATGAAAACATTGAACTCAAATATGAAATAAATTTTTTAAAATTTAATTTCTAAATGTGATGAATAACAATTTTTAATATAAGCGAATAAATACAGTTTTTACTATAAAATATTTCTTAAGATTCCAAAATGTTAAACAAGTGTTATATAAATTCAAAATAGTTTCTTAAATGATTTTTTAAAATTTTAAAAATATTTTTATATATATTTATTATTCAATTTATTTTAATTCATCATTTTAATATGATAATATCATAAAAGTAATGTTATTTTCAAAATTGTTATTTTTTACTATTCACCTAAAAACAATTATTTTATAAAAATAACACAAAGATGATTTTGAAATTATGAATCCAAAAATGAATTTAATTTTTTGAATTTAAAATTATAAAATTTCTAAATTTGATATTTAAATGAAAATACAATATATAAAGGAATGTCTATTTTATTGAAAAAACTACCTATTAAAACATTACATGTCCTTAATCTTATTTAGTTTTCATTTATAATTAATAAAAATATTTTTATTTACTTTGGGATTTATTATTATTCAATTTTATTAATAATATTCATCAAATATGCAATGGATTATTTTAGTTTGATGTTACATGTGAAACAAGATATAAAATAATATATTAATTTAGAGAAAAATATATTCCAAATTTTAGCGTGTTACATTCTCCCCCTCTTAAAAAAATTACATCCCCAAAATTTTAATTAATACTCACTAATGAAAAAATATATTCGTATCAAAAATGTAAATGTGACTCAAGATTCAATTTTTCGAAATATATAAACATTAAAAACATAGGAAACATATTTTTTCCTTCAAAGTGGATTGTCCCAAACATTGAATTTTTTCCTAACAATTTGATCCTAGAGTCTGTATTTATTTTGTATCAAGACCAAATTATATAATTTGAATCTAAAGGGTGCTCATAATAATCCTTTCATTGAAGAACTACCATAGGTTGATATGAAATGTGATTTCCTTATTCCAAATAATGTTTCCTCTAAGGAAAGGGCACCAATCTATTTTTGAAATAATATTAAATTCATTTAAAATAAGAATAATAAGATTTTAACAAGGAATGTTCCCATAAACATCAATATGGTATATGATCAAATAAGAAGTTTTCTTCTATAATCAAATCATTGAGATGGTGATTTAGTTTCCCTAAAAACATTTGAGTTACACAAGAGTATAATCTAATAATCATTACTTAAATACTTATTGGAAAATAGGTATTCCTTAATTATCATGATCTACTTTAGTGGATTATGTTAGATAGTATTTACCTTATTCCCCTTTTTAAGAGGTTTTTATATATATAATCCTTTTTTGAACTTATATTGGGGATTCGATTCATAAGATGTCTAATCTCTATATAAATAAATCATTGATGTGTTCATGGTGATTATTTGGGAATCTAATTCCTTCTATTGTATTAGTCGACATCTTCATATATCTTTTAAAATCATGAGATTGATGGAAAATCCTCCCATACATAAAAAAGATTCTTGTTCCATTGAGACATTCACATGGGTGTTTATTTCAACATTTTTCACATGAATGAAATGGAATTTTATTTCCTCTATCACCTTCATCACCTAAACATCCATGAGAATATATCCTCATATTCTTTGATTTGTTGAAATGTTTTAAAAGACTCATGTTGTTAATCATATCTTGAGATATTTGGGTGAGAATTACCACAATATTGTCAACACTGTATTCAACTCCATTTGGTTTCTCTTTAGTACCATCACCACATTCTATATCATATAAATTGTTAACTTTGTCTCACCTGGATAGATACATTATTTAAATAAGTATGTTAAATATATGAGTACTTAATTTGATAACATTATAAAAAATAAAACTTTTAACTTAAAATGATTAAATGATAAATAACATATCTACCCTATCCCATAAATAACTAGGTATAAATTTATTTTATTCATCATCAATCTCATATTAGACTCTCTAACCATACCATAATGATATGATCAAATCCATTATAAAGGTTTATAAAGATAATGGGATTAACCAAAGAAATTCACTTGGGAATGTCTCCCCAGGTGTGCAGCCATAGTTCCACTCATTATGCAGCAAGGGAAGATCAGGTTAATACTCAACCATTATTTTTAAATGTGATAATCACTAGGTTAATATTTTCCACAAACAAATACACTTTATATTATCTTGATAGGGATATAATTTATAGTATAACAACTTACTCAAAACATTACCAAAATTCCAGAATGTTATCCTACACTTTGAATTATCCCTAGGGTTTTAAATAAATTTATCCCCTCATATTATTAAAAAACTAAATTAATATTAAAAAACCAAACATTTTCCAGGATAAAAATTAAGGAACCCTAGACCCACACTCCTAAATTTCGTGTTATAACTATTTTCTTTAAACACTAGCTTTAATACAAAGTGAGATAAACCTGTTTTTATTTCAAAAGAAATCCATAAGATAAACATTAAATCTGTAAAATAGTCACACAACTAAAATAACATATGGTTTATTGTTCTTTATCACAAGATACATATTTATATTATTTTACAATAGTTTTGATGATTTTATATAATTGTAACACACCAAATTCTATTCTAAACTTCTCATAAGTGATACTCATCTTTATAATCAAGGTGATGGAAACATAAGAAAGAGGTGAGACAAAATGAACATTATGGGAAAAATAATAAAAATTTCATCAAGGGATAGATCATAATAATATGATAAAACATGATCATGGAATAAATATATTTTTAAAAAAATCATGGAAGAAAAAAATTGTCTATAAGTCATGATAGGATGATATGTTATATAAAATGAGAATACATAAACACAATAAAAATTGTTTCAAAAAATGATCCATTAAATATGATCCATGGTGCATAATCATAGTCATATAACATATAAATATGGCATAATCATAAGCATATAAAATCCTGAAATTGTGGATATAGCTAACTATATTGAGTTCATGCTCAATCATGTCAAAATATATAATCTGTATTATGTTCGTGATTAATCTATTGATAGAGCTAAACTTAATCATGTTCATGATAAATGTTGTGAACATAGCTAATATTCATTGTTTTCACACTAAATATTTTGAACATAGCTAATAATGTTCATGTATAAACTCAACCATTTTCATATAGCTAATATATATCATATTCACACTATGAATATTTATATTATGATTTATAAAACAATAAAAAACCATTATATGGATATATAGGACCTCAACCATCAATCATACAGATAAATGTGTGCCACTTGAAAATAATAATTCATCACATCATAAATAAACTAGGGAAAGGAAAATGTATTTCATAACATTTTAGGATGGTATAACAAAAATTTCCCTCGAGAATATAAATGGTCGATGGCCAAAATTCAATCACCCAAAAATGAATTTTATAATAACATTTATAGGGTGATTCAAGAAAAATAATCTCAAAGAAAATAAATACTTTTGTGATAAAGAGGAAAATGTTAATGAAACCACAAAATAGTTTTTTAGATTAAATTTTAATCATTATAATAAAAATAAAAGTTACAAAACACATTCAAAAGTCACTTTCACAAATTTGAACAAAATTTTTTTAAGATCATTTAATTTTAAAAATAACATGTAATAGTAGATCCCTAAATAAGACATAAATATTTCAAAAATTTTAAGGGAAAACATTAGGAAACTTTTACTTTTTAAAAATAAAATTTAATCATGTATCCTTAAATAACACATAAAGGGTTCATAATGGTGAAGTGATAACATTTTCATAACATTTAATTTGAAAAATAATATTAATATATCAAGTTATGAAAATAAAAAATGGATTTATAAAGTGAATGTGAAGTCGAAGATAAAATGTTTATTTTAAAATGATGGGAGACCTTTTAAATATTTTTAAATAGCATTATTAAAAACCCACATCACAAAAAGTGGTAGTAAAATTTACCCTTTAAATGTGATAACAGAAAATAGTAAGGTCACATGAGTAAAAAAAAATTTAGATTTCAAAATAATAATGAGAATCATTTTTGGAAATAATGAAGAAGGAAATGGAAGAAAAACCATCTTTAAATGTCACGACCTGTCCTAGTGGGGCCCATGACACGACTCCCCAAGCCCGCCTCCAATAGGCTAGGGGCTAGTGACTAGCACCATGTAGGTATATCACAAACATGGGAGGCATTTCCTAAGTACCTCTACACACACACACACATCTCCAAGACAAAAAATGTTGAAATGTAAAAAACCCACTGAGGAACTAAATGCATGCATACAACTAAACCCAACCAATATAATACAATGGAAGAAAAGTGCAGGAAGTAAAACTGGTCCAGAATACAAGCCCACAAAAACAAGAGACTGTAAAAAAAAGTACAACCTATAAGAACAAAGAGGTATTGGGAATGATAATCGTAACTGTAGGAACACCTCGACCTATAAGGAACTCAGAAAGCCTGGTCCGGTTCTAGTCCACCCTAGAATCCGTCAAAAGGCCGCTCATCAGCACAAGACACGACACATGCGGGAAAAGCTCGGGCAGGGGTGAGTACATCAATACTCAGTACAGGACCCCGAAAACCACAAATCAATACAAAAATTAAAGGTATAGTAAGCTCTACATAGTATATGTCTACTGAACATATGGCACGAGAAACACAATCTAGATATACTCAAAACTCAGACCCGTAGTCTGGAGACATTTCACACAACCGCATACCACTGCTTGGGATTCATTTCAATGGTTCCACAATGTAATATTATGAGAGAAATAACTCCATGAATCTGATGATCCTGATGATGTCCATCCAAGATGTATTGTTCATTGGGAAAGGTCACGAGAGATAGGTATAATCATTTTGGGAGAACATGCTCCTCAGTTGTTAAAAGATCACGATACACATATGAGGATAAATGTCAGGGCCTTGGAAGATACCGCGACCCATCTAGATTCACCTGCTAAGTAGAGGATCAGTGTCATGTGGGAATATTCATGACAATACCTGACCTTACCCAGGGTCAAGAATAGATAGTGTCTCTCGCTCCAGGCCTCTCGAAGGGATACCTAACTATATCTCAGAAAGTCCTGCTGAAGGGATCATACTCTTATGAATGGGAATGATACCTAATCATCAGAGGAATGATAAAAAGGGGAACTAACCCAAATGAAACATGTCCATGAAATGGTGGAAAATAAGGTCAATCCATGTACTAATAAGTACACGACGTGTAGAAGGGTCACACGTTGTGAGATCTGACCCCGGGTACTGCTCATGTACAATAGCCCGTGTTGTAAGGCTGGTTGTGTAAAGTGAAACTACACGACATGTAGAAATTATCACACACCATGTAAAAGTATCTGTGGTCTGCTTCATGTACTCCATCTATGTGCCCGTACATGACCTCAAACCATGTATGTCCACCCATGTAATCGGCACACGTGGTGACCCGCATTACTAGACTCGTATGGATGTGTGGGGTAGTACATGGTGTGTAATCCACCCTGTATATGTGTATCGTCTGAGATGAATGCCGAGTCCATGTATAGACCCCCACGTCATGTGACAATGGTCACATGCCATGTTAGTGCATCCCGTCACCATACCTCTAGCCACCATTGGGTGGGGACCACACGCCGTGTCTCCGAGGAGGTGTGCGGTGTTCTTGTTTGCATGGAGAGTGAAAACTATAGCCTCCGCCACTAGCACCACATGGTGTGTTCGTTAGGATACATGTTGTGTGTTCTGGAAATTTCCAAAATCACAGGTTCGTCGTCCTGCACTAGGGGAATTCTGTAATCTGTTGATCCGTGCACCTGATCATTGCGAAACTCAATGGTTGAGGTCGCACCGGCACCACGAAGTTAATTCTGGTGGTTACGGACATCTGATCAACCTCGAAAACAAGATTTGGTTCATCGGAATGAAGAACACTCAAAGAAAAATTCCTCTTTATTTGATTCGATTTGTCGTCCGCCATCATCGTCGCACCTCTTCTAGGTCATCATGGGGTCCGAATTGCAATTTGGGATCATTACATTTCCGAACAGATGTGCAACGATTCATTGTTCATCGCCTCACTAAGAATGTGAAGAACGTGGGGTAAAAGAGGAGGAAGAAAAATCAATAAACAAAAGAGGAACACACCTCTTCCATCATTCGTCATGGCATCGACCTGCCCCCATTATAAGTATTAAACATAGCGAATTGAAATATGGATTTTAACATCGTGGATTAATCCCCAAAAACAACCCAATAAATCTCTCCGACAAGACTGCATGAACCTTGGATCAACCCGTTTGTGGGTTGATCTACGTTCGAAATTTAATCTATGAACGGGGAAAAGAAGAATCAAAATAGCAACCCCTACCTCGATTATGTTAAAGAAAAATCGTCGTGTCACATTCGTTGGTGCGGTTTTTCGAATCTGAGATGCATCAATCGATCACGTCATCGTCATCTGCCAACGGATTCTCCTCCAAATCTCCAAGAATTCTCCCAGGTTCCTCTCAATTTATCCTCATGTCTAACATTCTATTAACCCATTAAAAGGAGGGAACATGTTTCAGTCTTTTGTCACGATGTGGCATTAATGAGTCATTGTTTCTATTTCTGAGTTATTATGGTGTGGTATTAATTTTTTGAAATAGATTCCATGTCGTTGAACAGCAGTGAATGTTTCCAAATTAAATAAAATAAACTCTTTTCTATTTTATTTTACTTAAAATGTTTAAAAATTAACCCTTTCCCTCGACCTGCACCGGCCGAGGATAGGCACGTTCTTAGGTAAAGTTTTCATCCCAGATGCAGTGGTTCCCTCATATTTTTAATCTGGGCATTTTTTTGGAAACATTCACAACTGCGACCCCCGCCAACTCACTTAACTTAAAAAAAATTCAAACCACCATTTCGGGCTCACCGGGCCTCAGAATTGCATTCCGCTGAAAATAATGGTCTTGTTATAATTCCATATAATATTTAAAAATAATACAAGGAAAAATATGAGACATTACATTATCCCCACCTTAGGGGAATTACGTCCTTGAAAAACCGAAATAAGAGCTACTCCAAAAGATGAGGGTAATGGGCACAGATCTAAGCCTCCTCCTCCCATGTACTCTCCTGAATATTGTCATGCTACCACTAAACGCACACCAAGGGAATCGATTTCCCATGAAGGATCCTCTTGTGAAGATCCTCAATCTCCACTGGGTACTCATCAAATGTCTCTCCATCCTCAATGTCCATCTCACCCCAGTCGATGACATGCGATGGGTCATGCACGTACCTCCTCAACTGGAACACATGGAAGACATCGTGTACTCGGTGCATCTGAAGTGGTAGTGCTAAGTGGTATGCCACCTCTCTAACTCTACACAGTATTTGGAACGTTCCAATAATCCCATGAGATATCTTATCACCACGTCCAAATATCTGTAACCCTCGTCGAGGTGATACCCAAAGGAAGACATTGTCTACCTCCTCGAACTCCAGAGGTCTCTATCGCCTATCAACACAACAATGTTTCTCTCTATGTACAGTCTTCATCTGCTTCTTGATGATCTACACCTTTTTGGTGGTAGCTCACACCAATGCTAGACCCATGAGTGCTAACTCTCTAGGATCGGTCCAAAAAAGCGGTGACCAAAAGGGTCTCCCATATAAATCCTTGAACAATGCCATACTAATGGTGGAATGGTAGTTATTATTGTATGAAAACTCCACCAGTGGTGGGTGGTCCTTCCAAATACGACCAAGGACTAAGATATAGGCCCACAACATATCCTCTAAAACATAGATGGTCCTCTCTATCTGACCATCTTTCCGGGGATGAAACGCTATGCTCAAGCATAGAGGAGTCTCAAAAGCCTTCTGCAATCCCTCCCACAACCAGGATGTGAAGAAGGCATCTTGATCCGAGACTATCGTTGATGGTATACCATGAATTCGAACTATCTCTTATACATAGAGGCATACCAAGATCTCTACGGAACACTACTCCATGATAGCTAGGAAGTGGTCCAACTTGGTGAGTTCGTCAGCAATCACTCCGATAGAATCATTCCCTTTGGATGTCTGTGGTAAGACTATAAAAAATTCCATTGATACTCCACCCCACTTCCACTCTAGAACATCGTTGGGTGAGCTAACCCCACTGGAACCTAGTGCTCAGCCTTCACTTACTGGTATGTAAGACATCGAGAAAAAAACTCTACTACTACCTTCTTCATGCTTGACCACCAGAACTACAATTAGAGATCTTGGTACATATTCACCACACTAGGGTGTAACACCAAGGGGGTGTATGAAACTCCCTCGGGACCTCATCCCGCAA
Organism: Viscum album; assembly: GCA_963277665.1. Lineage (NCBI taxonomy): Eukaryota > Viridiplantae > Streptophyta > Magnoliopsida > Santalales > Viscaceae > Viscum > Viscum album. Next base: position 1,976,417,710 of record OY728153.1, on the reverse strand, counting down.
TGCCACTGGTATAACAGTGTTTCCTCTAAAAAGAACAATGTTCTCCCCACCTTGCGAATATCCATCAGGAGCATGTCCTATGGATAAATGAGTATGTAAAGTATCATAGTTGGCATCCCCAAGTTGTGCCTCCCTAAATCGCTATAAGAGTGGAGTGGTGATAACCATTGACTGAAGGTAAGCTACATCCTTTCTGTCCATGATGGATAACTCTAACGGGGCCAATTTTTATGTCACCTCAATCAATAGTTGGGAGCTCGATCTCTTACTAAGAGCATCTGCCACCTTGTTTCCCTTCCCAGGAGAATAGATGATCTTAAAATCGTAGTCCTGGAGGAACTATATCCGACACCTCTGTCTTAGATTTAGTTACTTCTATAATAAGATGTATTTGAGGCTCTTTTGGTCAGAGTAGAAGATAAAATACTTGCCCATAAGATAGTGTCGCCACATATTCAACGTCAAAAATACCATTGCCAACCTGAGATCATGGGTCGAATAGTTTTTCTCATGTAGTCTTAGCTGGCATGAACAATAGGAAATCACTTCATGTCCCTGAATTAGGAAACATCCAAGCCCAGTCCCTGATGAGTCGTAGTCAACTATGTACTCGACCACCTCCACTGACAATATCAAGACTAGGGAATTCATTAAACTCTATCTCAACTGATTAAAATCCTCTTGGTACTTCTCCGTCCACATGAAGGGTTTCCCCTCCCTGGTCAAGGGTTTCATCGGTGATGATATCCATGATAAATAAATAATGGATCTATTATAATATCCTAAAAAAAAGGAAGATCTAAACCTCCATTATACTCTGAGGTGGCTCCCATGACACCATTGCCTCCACCTTAGCTATGTCCATAGTTATTCCATCTGATGAAATGACTATCCTAGAAAGTGGATCTTCTGAATCCAGAACTGGCACTTCTAAAGCTTCCTATAAAGATGGTACTCTCCGAGTACATCTAGAACCATCTGCAGGAGTCTCGTGTGCTCCTCCTCTGATTCCAAGTACACAAGGATTTCATCGATGATGACAAATTAGAACCGGTCCATGTATGGTTGGAATATCTGGTTTATAATTCCCATGAACATTTCCAGGGTGTTCATCACCCCAAAAGGCATCACCAAGTACTCATAGTGACCATAGCGGCATCTGAAATATATATTCGATATATCCACATCCCGTACTCGTAACTGGTGGAAACCTAACAGAAGGTAAACCTTCAAGAACCATTATGACCCTCTCAACTAATAAAAGAGATCATCGATACATGGCAGTGGATACATGTTCTTCACTATTGCTTGATCCAGGTGCCATTAATCCACCCACAACCACAAACTCCCATATTCCTCTGCCTTGGTGGTCTATCCACCGCTTCCCTTTCAGCAGCTCAACTAGTGGGATAGTCTCTAGCGAGATGTACCCTATCGTCACACAAGTAACCTCACCTATCCCTAGGCTGACTAGATCTAGCCTGAAAGCCCTGGACTATCAATCCCCTGACATGAGTCCTCCTGTGACATCCCCCACGTCCAGATCCATATTCCTGATGTCAACACCCTGATGTTAAGGTCTCCACACTAGTCTTCCTACTGCAAACTGATGTCAGATATCTCTTCTCTTCCAAGAAGCCCTCGATCACCAAGGCCCTCTCGAGCACTCTAGAATAAGTCGAAATGTATAGAGGCACGACACTATATCAGATGTCCCATCGTAGACCTCGCTCAAAGGTCCAAGATCTAAAGTACCGATCCCTGGCCATATCCATCGAGTAACTCGCAAGGTTGGTGAACCTCGATGAATAGTTAGCTACTGTCAGAAATCCCTGCAGGAGCTGAAGAAGCTCCGAGATACACACTACCCTCAACGTAACTGTAGTGAACTCCTCCCTAAAGAGTCATTCAAACTCTATCTAGGAAAGAGACTCCTCGTTGTGGGTCTGAGTGGTCATACTCCACCATCGTCCCATTGAACCCTAAAGAAGGCTCTCTCCTAGTATCAACATCTGGTCTGTTGGTGTCCTCACTAGATAGAAAACTCTGGTCACCACCGCACGCCAGTCCTCAGCCGCCTGAGGATCAAGCTCGACTCAAAACCTGAGGGGTCTATATCTCTGGAAGTCAGAGAGAATGCTCAGCCTGCAGCCCTCATTGGTAAGTATTTTAGGTACCACGGGCTTCTCCACAAGTAGTGTGATAGCAGGTGTACCACATGGAGGTAACACCTGGGGAACTGGTCCTTGTATCAAAGCCTCATCACTTAGGGGGTCATCCTCATGATTGAGATACTGAATCCTAGAGGGTATGCATCACAGAGGGATTATGTAGGGACACAAGACGTACAATGGTCAATGAGTATATCTGGATAGCTGAAACAAAGTACATTGAAAACAAAACCCACTCTTATATGATGCATGTACCATTATTTTACATCCCTGCAACTAGTGTTTTCATGTACCGAGTCAAAAAATAGGATATCATAGTTATGGTGTATGGATACGTCGGCTACCCGCACCAACACTGGAGTCTCTGTCCTGAAAGCTAAGCTTGAAACACTCAACATTGTTGTGCCAAACCAATCTCATAGACTCTTGGTCCTAAGGTAGAACTGAACACCTCTGATACCACTCTGTCATGACCCATCCCAGTGGGGCTTGTGTCGTGACTCCCCAAGCCTTCCTCTAATAGGACAGGGGCTGGTGACTAGAACCGAGTAGGAATATCACTAACATGGGAGGCATTTCCTAAGTACCTATGCACGTGCACACATCTCCAATCCCAAAAATGCTGAAATGTAAAAAACCAATAAGGAACAAAATTCATGCATACAACTAAACCCAACCAACAGAATACAATGGATGTAAAGTTCATGAAGTAAAACTGGGCCAGAATACCAGTCCACCAAAACAACAGTTTGCTAACTACAAAGCCCAACTAATAAGTAGAAAGGGGTTCTGGGACTGCTACTCATAGATATAGGAACTCCTAAGCCTATAGGGAACTCAGAATGCCTGGTCCGGTCCTAGTCCACCCTATAATCCCTCAAAATCCCACTCGTCTACACAAGACAAAACACGTTTGGGAAAATCCCGTGCAGGGGTGAGTATATCAATACTCAGTAGAGGACCTCGAACACCACAAATAAATACACCATGTAAAGGTACATTCATCTCTACACAATATATGTCTACTGAATATATAGCAAGAGAAATACAATCTAGATATACTCAAAACTCAGACCCGTAGTCTAGAGACAAGTCATACAACTACATACCGCTACTAGGGATTCAGTTCGAAGATTCCACGAAGCACTCATTTGGGAGAACTCACTCTATGAGTTTGATGGTCCCGATGACATCTGTCTGAGAAGTATTGTTTTTCGGGAAATGTCACAAGAGATAGATACACTCATTCTAGGAGAACAAACTCCTGAGTGGGAAAATATCACAATACATAGATGAGGATCAATGTCAGGGCCTTGGAGGATGCCACGACTCATCTAGATTCACCTTCTAAGAAGAGGATTGGTGTTCTTTGGGAATAGTCATGATGATACATGACTCTACCTATGGTCAAAAATGTATAGAGGATCTCGCTCCGGGCTTCTCAGATGAATACCTGACTCAATCTCAGAAAGTCCTGTTGAAGGGATCATACTCCTATGAATGGAAACAATACCTGACCTTTAGAGTAATGAGAAAAAGGGGAACTAACCCAAATAAAATATGTCCATCAAATAGTGGACAAGAAGATCAATCCATGTCTTGAGAAGTAAACAATATGTAGAAGTGTCACACGTCGTGTCTTCGGACCCCAGGTACCGCCCGTGTACAATGGTCGGTGTCATAAGGCTTGTCATGTAAAGAGAAACTACATGGCTTGTAGAAAGGTTCACATGTCATGTTAAGGTATTTGGGGTCTGCATTTTTTACATTGGCCATGTGCCCGTACACGACCTCAACCCATGTATGCCAACCCATGTAATCGGCACACGGGGTGACCCACGTTATTGGCTTCGTATTGCTATGTGGTGGAGTACATGGTGTGTACTCCACCCCATGTTCATATATCATCAAAGATACACACCGAGTCCCTATAAGGACCTACAAGCCTTGTGACAATGGTCACATTCCATGTTAGTGCTTCTCTCCGCCCAGAACACCAGTCGTCGCTGGGTGGGGACCACACATCGGGTCTCCCCGTAAGCATGACATGTTCTTCATCACATTCAGTGTGCTAACCCTAGCTGTCGTTGTCATCACCACATGGGGTGTTCTTTGGGATACACGCTGTGTGTTCCGTAAAATTTCCAGAATCTCAAGTTCATTGTCCGGCGCTTGGGGAATTTAGAAATTCGTCGATCTAGCTACCCAATAATCACGATGTTTGAAGGTCGAGGTTACCCTGGAAACAAAAAGTTGATTCCAATGGTTACGGTCTGCCGATCAGCCCCAAAAACAAGATTTGTTTCATCCACCTAAAGAATGCTTGATGAACGATTCCTCTCAATCCGAGTCGATTCTCCATTCTCCATCGTCGTCGCACCTATGGTAGGTCATCATGGTGTCCAACCTGTAATTTGGGATCATTGTGTTGTAGAATATATGTGCAATGATCCATTGTTCATCACCCCATGAAGAACGTGAATAATGCAGGGTAAATGATGAGGAACAAAAATCAGTAAACAAAAGAGGAACAGAGCTCCATCGTCATTCGTCACAGCATCGACTCGCTCTCGTTAGAATGATTAAAAAGAGCAAATCGAAACATGGATTTTAACATCATGGATTAATCCCCAAAAACAACCCAATAAAAACCCTCTTGCAAGAACGCATGATCTGTGGATCAACATGTTTGTGGGTTGATATGTGTTTGACATTTAATCCAAGAATGGGGAAATGAAGAATCGAAATAACAACCCCTACCTCAATTCAGTTGAATAACTATCACCACGTCATGTTCGTTGGCGAGATTCATCGAATCTGAGATGCGTTGATCGATCGCGTCGTCGTCATCTACCAATTGGTTCTCCTCCAAATCTCCAAGAATTATACAACGTTACTCTAAATTTATCCCCATGTCTAACATTCGATTAACCCATTAAAATGAGGGAATGTGTTTCAGCGTTTCATCACGTTGAGGCATTAGTGAGTTAGCATTTCTATTTCTGAGTCATTAGAGCATGGAATTAATTTTTTAAACAACTTCCTCATCATTAAATAACAGCAAATGTTAACAAATAAAATAAAATAGAATCTTCTTTATTTTATTTTATTTTATTTTACAAAAAACGTCCATAAATTAACTCTTTCCCTCGACCAGTGCCGGTCGAGGTTGGGCTCGTTCTTAGGTAAAGTCGTCGTACCAGATGCAATGGTGCCCTTGGATTTTTAATCCAGACATCTGTTTGGAATCAACCACAACTTCACACACCCACCAACTCACATAACTAAAAAAGGTTCAAGCCACCATTCCAGTTTCACCGGGCCTAAAAATTTCATGTTGTCAAAAAGACTAGTCTCGTAATAATTCTATATAATATTTAAAAATAATACATGGAAAAATCAGAGAAAATACATTAATGGAGAAGTGATTTTTTAAACATTACTCTTTTTTCAGAATGAAATTCATTAAGAATGAATATTTTATTTAAAAACATTATTTTCACTAATGTTAAATTACGAAATATGTTATGAAAAATAAATGGATGTGTTTATCAATCATAGAATAATGATTATCAAAGAATAAAATTATAACCCAAAGAAAGGAAATTTTAGTTAACCAAGTCCCTTACAGATATCATAATTCATGAATAAAGAGAAATTTATAATGGTTTTAAATTGATAGAATTATAAATCACCATAATAAGTATACAATACCACATAATAAAATCAGATATAATAATTTACACAAATTATATGTAATAATTTAAAGAAGAATAATCATTACTCAATAAACCTGACTTATAATTCCAAAAAAACCCTTAAACGTCATAATCACTCTAAATAAAAATACATGGAATGTTGAAAATGAGATGGATTTTTAAATTTATTACATTTCCTGAAGAATTTAAAAAATAAATCCATAACCAATATATACACCTCAAAAAGGAAACAAGGGGTGAATACGCATCATATCTCAATCAATAAAAATTGAGATTAAAAAACCCTTGTTGAAATGGTAATGTAAGAATCAAATAGAACTTAATAGGGTTACCATAAAATTAAAATTAAAATTCTATGAAAAGAAATACATTAATTATACTATAAGTAAATAGTGTATTGAATAAAATAAAGAAAATAAATTATGGTGTGTAATATCAAACATGTCACATGAAATTGAAAAGAGACAAATATCCTTTATAATGGGTCTTGATTCATTTTTTCCCATAATCCTAGAAACATGAATTTATTAAATAAATTATTATGAAATTTTCCCATATATCATTTATTTTTTATGGCCTATTTATCATCATATTGTATTTATTTATTAAATATTTTCTTTATGGTGGTTACTTGAGGTGGTTCAGTCGATTTCACTAAAACTTTTATAGTACATTTATCATGATCAAAGGTATTGTAAAATAACATCATAATTTTTATAATTTTATAGTTTTATGTAGTTTATTATTTCATTATCACAAAATATTTACCTTATAATTTTTTTTTACAAAATGGACTCATATTAATAAAGGTTCCTCGATATGTTCATTAAAGGAAGTTTAATTTACTTTGATCATTTATTGTTAATATCACTTATAAATTGTCTAATATTGTCTTTATAGATTATTAATAGTGTCATAAATATCATTATTACAGATTAAATAAATTTATAATGTTATCCATGTTAGAGATATATTAAAAATAGAATACACCATTCAAAGAGACGGTAATCCACACATATGTGTGAGGACAACTTCATTATTCAAATGGTTTTGAAGGAAGGATTAAACGTGATTTTCCATTAGTATTATAAAATTTATCAATAAAAATAATACTTCTATTATCATAATTTTCATATATTAGAATGGATTTTATGGTATATTGGATGGAAATTCTTAAGAGAGATCTGTTGAGAACATTACTTATCCCATTAGTTGTTTTCCATTGTATAACAGTTTAAGAATTATTTTCTTGGTATTTTGGAAGGACCATGTCTTATAGGATTTTGGGTGAGGGTGTAGAAAATCTTGGGGAAAGTATTTTTAGATCTATCTTATTTTAATTTGTGGATAAATGTGGCGTAATTGATATACTTTTTCTAGTGAAGAAAATGGAAAATTTTTAAATCCCAATTACTTCTTCAATGATGACATTCCACTATTCAGGGTTAAAGGGCACCAAAAGTGTAAAATAATTAATTTTAGGCTTATATACATGTGATAAGTTATCTACCATTAATTTTCACACATGTTTTAAACATGTTCTCAGCCTTTTACCATTTTGGTTTTTTACATTAGTAACTAACTTTTATATGGTAATTTATATTTCATTAAAAATATATGGTCACCCTTCATAAAAAAAATGTTGTTTTTATTTATTTAAATGTAGGTCCTATATAGTCTAATTAAATTTATAAATAAGAGAAAAATAACTTTTGAATTAAAACTCTTAATATATAGAAAAACAGTTTTGTAGAAAAATATTATTTTTACCGTTATGTGTTCTAAACCTTATATATCATTAATTTCCAATTAAATGTGTCAAAATATTTTTTTATATATTTTTAAAAAAATTAAAATTCATCATATAAAATATGAAAATTTATTATAAAAAATTAATTAACATTAATAAAACAATTCTTTGAAATTAACCCTTTCACAATTATAATGATCATTAACTTTAATATTAGTAATCTTACTTTTATACATATAAATTTAATTCAAGTTATTACATGATATTAAAATGTTGACCTGTAATATGAGATCCATTATTTTAAACTTATCATAGAAAATTTATGAAAACCAATTTTTAATATAAGCAAATCAAAAAAGTATTTTGAGTAAAATATTACTTGTGTTTCTAATATTTTAAAATTGGGTTTTCTAAATTCACCATATTATTTTTTGATGATTTATTTAAAATTATAAAAAAATTGTAGATAAAAATTTTTTCAATGAATTTTATGTGATAATTTTATTATTATATTGTCATGAAAGTAATGATTTTATCTTAATCGGGGTTTTTTCACTCTTTTCCTAAAAATTAATTATTTGGGAAAAATCTCAAAATTCACCATAAGTTAATTTTTAAATACTGAATCCAAAAATAAAGATATGTTTATCGTATTAAAATAATGAAATTTAAAAATAGTACTTTTAAATTAAATTAAAATATATAAATAAAAACTACTTTTATTTAAAAATAACCTTTTAAAATATTAATTTTTCTTAATCATATTTGGTATGAATTTAATATTGATTACAATCCTTAAATTTACTAAAGATTTTATTATTCATAAATTTTCATAATAATATTCATCCAATATGTCATGTATATTTTTATCTTGGTGTTTCATGTGAAAAAATATATGGAACAATGTATTAATTTGGAGAGAAATATATTCCATAATCTATGGGTGTTGTAAGAATAATAAGTACGAGGCTGTTACAATGATTGGTAGTGGAAAAATTTATCAATGATTCATAAAATTTTTTATCATAAGAATGTGAGGAATCATGAACATGGGATAAATATATCATTAAAAATAAGATTAAATAATAATATTTGACTATAAGTCAGGATAAAAGTACATATAAACTAAAGGATCATACATATTCCAAGGCGTAAGAAAAATGAAGACAAGAAAAAATAATCACGAGTTGTGGATCATAAAATATGAATTTTATTATAACATAGAAAAGTTTCATGGGTGTATGGAAACATATTTCAATAATTAAGGCATAGGTATATTTCATAACATATGGGTGTGTTACAAATAATCATAAGAAATACAACATATTTCAATATTCACCACCATGAAATTAATATTATAAAGAACTAGGATAACTACCTACTTATAACATAGTGGACATTTTCTAACCACCAATACCCCACAACCATTTGGATATTGGATATCAACTTGTTCTTTATAAATATTTGGTCAAGGAGAAACCACACAGGTTCCATATCCTTTTAAACATGGGCTAATTGTCCATTCCCCATATGATTTTGTGTAATGTACCAGCAAAGGATAACCCATCCAACCATATAAACTGACTCTCTATATGAATATAAGGTATTTTTGGATTCCTTTTTCCTATAATATGAATAGAAAATATGATTTCCCATGCAGGTATAAGGAAACCAAATAAATTTCCATAAAAAACATTCATAAAACAACTATCTTCTTAGAGTAAGAAAGATCAGAACCAACACTTTTTTATGAAAAAAACTTTTAAACCACATCAAGATGAATATTTATTAAGTTCCAAAAAAATATTAAAAATCCAATTTTTTATTTATAAAATATTTATAAAAATAATTCTTATGAAAAAAACATCACTTTCCTTTTTTTAAATTGATATTTAAATTATTTCTGAAATTGATATATATGTAAGTTTTTTTTTGAAATGGAATGAAAATATATATGGACATAAAGAAAACAGTAAAGAATATTTTTTTAAAACCCAAAATTATGGATACATTCACTAATAAAATCTAGGGCATGAAAATAAGGTGTATAATTGTATCCTCAAAACATTCCCTAAGACAGTGAGGCATCATGGGAAACTCCATAGTACTTAAGTAGTACGAACCTGAATTGGTCATAGAGACCTTAGGATGGTACTGAAAACATTATCAGCATCCTAGTACTCACATGGAACTAGCAAGGATATAAAATATATCAATGTAGTACTCAATATTCCATGATCCATATAATCTATCTCATTATAATAGATCATGTCTAATGGGGAAACAATCCCTAGGGAACATACGACAACCCTTGTCTTTATTACACATTATTTTATAATTTTTTACATAATAATACACAAAATAAAACCCAGAAGATCAATAATCCTAGTGTATTTGGGTAATTAGGTACATTATATGACTACATAAAAACATGTGCTATATAGACATTATTAAAAACTTCTTAAACATGCTTATAAAATTTCATCGTTCTTAAAAGTGTATAGGATAACCATGGGAAAAACATATGAAAAGAGTGAGATATAAATACCAATGATTTAATAAAAAATGAATAACATTAATAAATTATTAAATTATAGATAATATTAATTTCAATGGTACATAAAAGGGGTGATAATCATAAACTTGATGAATGAGGCATGATTTAGTAAGATAACATAAAGACAACATCAGAATGTGAAAAAACATTAAACATGACATCCTAAGCACAATTCATGGTTAACCACCAATAACTAATAACGTAATGTAATTATGATAACCTATAGTTCACTATAGATGGAATATCATGAGGCTTAAAGTTTACCCAATGCATTGGATCTCTATTTAGGTGCACCCATCATGTCATGTATATGCAAAAGTGTGCCACCAAGATCATATATATAAGAACATATTTCATCACATTAAATCTCATGATTATGTTTTGTGGGTTAAATTCATGGAAGTACCAAATAATTGAATTATAGGTACAACTAGGTTAATACCTTTGAGTGTAAATGTGTATGGTTATACACCTCAAAAATGTTCGAAAGGGAAAATCATAGTGACTTTTCAGTAGAGTAACGCCAGAACATGAAGATTCATAAAATGGTTAAATGATAGAAAATGGGGTCTCTTATCACAAGGAAGTAAAAATTTATTTTATGAGGGGTATGTAATAAGATAACAAAACATGAAATTTTTCAATTAATATGCATAAGATAAAGGGGGTTCTTGGTTAAAATAATTACATGGAAAAATCATAGGATAATTTCGGTAGTGTAATGGGATTACATAATGCATCATGGGAAGGATTAATGATAGTTAATAAGTAAAATTGTAACTATAAAATAATAATTTTAGTAATATATATGTTAAAGAGCATATCCCATAAATTGTAATTTATAGAAAAAGTGCATTGTATAAAAAGGTTCTTGAATAAAGAGGAGAAAGAGAGGATCCCTTGATAAATTTTGACATAGTAATTGCTTTGGTAATTACTATAATGGGAGGGGATAAATGATCTCTAATTATTAGTACATAAATTTGATAGTATATTCATCATTATAAATTCATTAAAACATAATAAATTGAGATTCAAGAGGATAAATGCAAAGAATCTTCTTGACTTGAAAAGAAGAGAGGGAGCTTACTTACCTTGAGAGAGTGATTCCAAAAGATTGGTATGAGATTATTGAGGGCATAGGGGAACCATGGAAGGAATATATAGAGGTTAGGTAATATAAAGGACGTGATCCAAGGTTTTTTAGTGAATATAAAAGGGATATTGGTGGGTTTATATAGGAAAATAGAGGGGAGTTCATTATTATTTCCCAAACATAAGTTTTGGAATATATATAATAAATTAGTCAAAACAACAAACCTTACTGGGGGTTTTCCCATTGTTTCTACGAAATAATATTGGTTTTTTATTTTATAATTCCAAGGTATTAAATCAATAAAATATTACACATTTTGATTTTGTAGTGAGTCATGTTTATAAAGAATTGATCTTAAAACCTTAAAATATAATATTGGTTTCAGAGGATTTATAAAGGCTTTATAAAATTAATCAAATAACCTCAAAATAAAAATTATTGTAAAGTGGAACATATATTTGGTAATGAATAAATTTTATATCATTTATGAAATCACATTTTATCTTTTATGATATCATAATACACACTGTATATTTATACCATTTTTAATTTATACCTAAACATTTAAGTATCTCATAAAATTACAAAATCATCATTATTCGATTATTTAAAAATAGTTATTCAAAAAACAATATTTATTTTTCAGAAATAATTTTATAAATATGTGAATTTTTACTTTTAAAATAAGAATCAACATTAATTTAGAAATGATAGTTTCTTTTACAATAATAGTTTCTAAACCCTTATAAAAATTACATTAGACTTCATAAAAATTATATTATAATTTATATTTAATAAAAATTATTTTTTAAAAATTTTATTAAAATATTATATATTTTTAATATTCATTATTTCATCAAAAATGAATATCTCAATTGAAATGGCATATTACACAAAAAAACAGTTTGTATTTTATCATATGAAAATAAAAAACATTTACGAAGTAAAAAAATAATATTTAAATATATTCATTATTATATAAAATATACATTTTCATATTATTAGAGTCTTGATACATATTTCTTTATTACACTAGAAAATTAGCTGAGGGTAAGTTGTGCGATGGTGAGATTTTCATGGGGGGTCGACTTAAATGGTTTGGGTTGTGATCTTGATGAGCTTGACATACCCCCATAAATAGGTTTTATCGTGATTTAGTTATTGGATATCAGCTTGGGATTGGTTAAAAACTCATTGATGTTATATCTCTTTAAAGCTCAAATAAATGGGCTTCATAGGGCACAATCCTGTTAGTTGAGGTTATTTCTTCTTTTGTCTATGTCAATTGGTTTTATCATAACCCTATATTTAAACTAATCATATGATCACTATTAAACAAATATTTTATCCATGAACATGATTTTTAATGGTATTTTAAATTTGATAATATATAATAAAACAAAATAAGATCCTGTGTTTTTTATACCCATAATATGTTATTTAATTTAATCACAAAGGAAATTTTATATATAAAAGTTTGGGTTATTACAATGTTTACCCCTTTTCGAAATTTTGAATTCATAATTTTAATTCCACACCCTAAAATAGATATGGTTAATTTAGTTTCATAACCTCATCTAGTTCCCACATCAATTATTTAAACATGTTGTTTCTTCATAGCAGTTTGTCCAGGTTTATTGTCTTATTTTGTAAAAATAATCTCTACGATCCAAGATATTTATTGACAACTCCTCATTTGAAAAATAATTATCCAATGGTTCCAGCTCTGGATTCCTAACATGTAAGTGTTATGGTATATAATTCCTCAATATGGATACATGGAACACATCATGTACTTGAGATAGGTCTGGTGGGAGTACTAGTCTATAAGTCACAGCTTCGATGCAATCAAGGATCTTAAAGGGACCAGTGTAGCTTGAAATAAGCTTTACCTACTTCCCAAATCTCATGACTTTGTTACATGGAGATATGTGGATGGATACCTTATCTCTATCCTCAAACTCTAGGTCTCATTGATTATTTTTCATCATATCTCTTATTTTGACTCTAAGAATCCCTAAGGTACTTCTGAATGGTCTTGAACTTTTCCACCATTTCCTCAACCATTTCAGGACCCATTTGTATTCAATCGTCAACTTCACCCCAACATGCAGGTGTTATTCATATCTAACCATGAAGGGATTTATAGGTATCCATTTGAATGCTTGACCAGAAACTATTATTGTATGAAAACTAGACTAAAGGAATATATTGATTGCATCCCCCTTTGTGGTCCATCGAGTTTTCTCTCAAAATTTCCTTGAGTGTCTAGATAGTCCACTCATATTGGCCATCAGTTTGAGGGTGATAAGTCATACGGAAGCTTTACTCGGTATTTAGATAATGTTGGAGAATCTTTCCAGAACATGTAGGTAAATATTTTATCTCGATCAGATTCAATCTATAACGGTGTTCCATTTTTCCTCGACACTTATCTAATGTATCCTTCCAAGTTGAATAAGTGATAAGTCCTCTAGAATTATAATAAAGTGAGTAGTCCTTGTAAGATGATCCACCACAAACCATATAGCATTATTTCCTATTTATTTATTTGGAATACCGATGAAAAATTACATATTTCTGTGTTCCCATTTCCTTGTAGGTATGGGTAATGATTGCATCACCCCCCTGTATTTTTTCCTTTTAGCCATCACTTGATAACATACAAGACACCTTGATGTATATTCTAGGATATCCTTCTTCATATTTTCTCATCAATAGCGTTATTAGAGATATTGATACAAATTTTTACTCCCTCTATGGATGGATAAGGTCAAGCTATGTGCATCATCTAAAAGAAATTTATTTAACACAAGATTTGATGGTACACATAGTCGTGACCCAAATCTTACAACTCATTCCTCATTAATTTTGATCTCTACATATTTCAATTTTTTAAAATCGTCCACATTTTTTGAATTTCTACATCATCAATTTGAGAATTATTTATCTTCTCTATAAGGTATGGTTGAGAAATAATTTTTGAAAGTAATGATTATGTTCCTTTCATTATGATTCCCATGTCCATCCTTTTTAAGTCAAAGAAGATCAAAACATTCTCAATTCGCATTAATGATAAATTTTCTAGTTCTTTTCTAAATAAAACATCATATACATTATTTTCATTCCTAGGATGGTAGAGGATTGATCCTTCATCATCCTAAAAAATCTCGAACCATCTTTTATGGTGCATATTCTTCTTGTTCTATATGAATATATACTTGAGTCTCTTTTGATCTGTATATATATTTATCACTTCTCCACAAAGAGACAGTTCTTCTTTATTTTCAATAAAAAGATTACTAAATGCCACTATAGATCATGTTTTGGGTAGTTCTATTCAGAAACATTCAATTTCCTTGAGGCACAGGATATCACTTTATCATTCTGTATTTGTACAAAGCCTATGACATTCTTCAATGTATCATTGTATACAATGAAATGTTCCCCACTTGTGGGTAGTGTAAGTGTATGTTAAATGATAAAACAATTTTTTAACTCCATGAATCTCTATTAACATTCATTATACTAGAAAAACATGTCTCTCTTCTTAGTTAGCTTATTTAGAGGGTTTGATAATTAGAAAACATTTCTTTCAAAATGTCAATAATACCCAAATAGACTAAAGAAAAATATGGATATCTTTCATATATGTTGGTATTACCATTATTTCAATAAATTTTATATATTAATGGTCCAAATATATCCTTTTTCTAGTGATAACATTGTAACACCCCAATATTTTTATGAAATATTTCTCTTTAAATAATTTAATTTTTTCGGTTGCTTGTGTTGCAAGAAACACCAAGTTCAAACAAATCATGATATACTATTAATTTATTATTATTTTAACACAAACATTATAACTTAACTATTTATTTTGAGGGTATTAATATCAATAAACATATATTGAAATATATTAATGATTAGGAAATTAAAACTTAATCTTTAATAAAGACATTTTGTTCTTCAAAAATATGTTTTCCTCAAAAAATGGTTTAATTAATTTCTATGAGAAAATGAATATATTTTTGACACTTTTAGATAATATCTTTGAAAAAATTAACTAAATGTTTCAATTAATCATGTCAAAATTATCCCATGATTATTTTTTGGGAATTTTTTTAAAAGTTTGAAATTTTATAGAATAGTGAAAAATACTGATTTACATTGAAAAATGTATTTTATTTTAAATAATATGAAAAATAAAATTATATTTCTGATTATTTTTATCCATTAATTAGTTTATTTTTGTTATAAATAATCTAATTTTGTTCACTAAAATGAATTGTATACATGAATTGTTTATAAAAAACATTTTATAATTAAAATGGAATTTTGAAGAAAAAATATTTGTTACTTTTTTCTGATTTAATTTTAATCTAAATTATGAAACTTATATGTTATGAATTTTTAAAAATTTATTCCATATTTGGAATTAGGATTTACAAATTTATCAAATAAATTTTTTTTTCAATTTGAATAGTAAAAGTGTTAAAATTTATCACATTGGTAATGGGTAAATCAGGTTAATCAAGATTAAAAATAAGAGATAAGGCAATATATTATAATTAAAATTAGTATTTAATGAATTAAATTAGACCCTTAACACTTAAAATTTAAAATTTATTTATTTAATGGACACTTTTCGATGAAAATGACTTACAAATTATTAAAATCAATAAAAGTGACAAAATTTCACACTCTTATTTTTTATAAGTATAATATTTTTAATATAGGGTTAACCAAAAGATAACTTTGATAATAAATATTAAATGGAAATATTAAATAATTATATACTTCATGGTATGTTATTTGAAATTTTTAGTGAAACAAATTATTACCTGAAATTCTTACACAATAATGATGCAGTATTTATTAAGTTAATGGAAAAAAACAAATAAATGATATCAAAAATATTAAAATAACCATAATTTTAGATATTTAAGATGATCCACGAATTATATAGAATAACATGAAAACATTTAGATACAATAAAATATATTTTTTCTAAATTTACTAGTTTTCTTGATTATTTTAGAGTCAATGAAATGAATAGTTTAAAATTTGAAAATATTGATATTCTAAGGGATTAATATTTTATTAATTTTTTCTAAAAATTTTATAAAAATATTTAAAAATTAAAATGTAATTATGATATAATATAATCTTTTATAAAATGTACATTTTTGGTCTAATTAAACCACATAAGTAAAACATTACAACCTTTTAATATTTTAACATTTGTTACCATAGTTAAAATTAAAATTGGTTAACTAAGGGTTAATCAAAATGATACGGTTTAAAATAAAAGCATAACATGACTAAATTTTATTGTATAATAATATTAAAACCTTATATTATATAATATTCTAGTATATGTGCATTTTTTGAATTTGAATATAAAACTAATTTATTAGAATTTGATGTTCTGAGAAATTTCAAAAAAAAACCCTTCTCCTCCCTTACAAATACCACCCCTCATAACCCTTATCCTCACACCTTACAAGCCTTTAAGATTACCAAATACTTAACAAACACTATCCTCCCTACTATACCTATGTAAAATCTCTAATTTTATCACAAAAATACCAATTCCATGTTCCTCAATGGTTCCTTCAAGGAGGTGAAATTCAAGAGGTAACATTCTCAAACTACCTCTTTTAATTTATTTTCTTATTATACCTTGTCCTAACCTCATTCATCCATAAAATAATAATAAATAAAATATAATTTATTTTATTTAAAATTATATTCTTAATGGAATATCTTATATCCACCCCTTTTATCATCTCATTTTATTCAAATAAAGGAAACCACTGTCTAAATTATGGCGGTTAACCATCTCTGTGGATAATGAGTTTTCATTTTTCATTACCATTTTAAAGGATGTTCATAAAAATATTATCATATAGTCTGTATATTATCACTTTTATCATGTTTTATAACTAATATATAGACATAATATCAATTATATTGAAACTAGTTTTTGATGTTCGAAAAAACCATCAAAAAACGCAACATTTATCAATAATGTTTTATCAAATGAATCATCCCCATACTAGAAAAAATTAAAAAATGATAACATTTATGCTTATTTAAGTGAATTAATACCACTAAATTTCACTTCTTGGGAATTATTCCCATTTTACAAGAACTACAAATTTATATTCAAGAGAACCGATCATGAAACAACGAAAACAAACACTCCTGAAACGATGAAATTAAACCTTATACCTAAATGATATGAACATATATGAACTTAATAAAATTATAATATTTCCAATAAATATAGATTAGTTTCTTAAATAAGTATTTAATTGATCTAATTTTATTATTCAGGAAATTAATTTCAAGTGCAGAACGCATTAAAACATGAGGTAAGAGATCTTTTTGAACCTCTATATTTTTTTAAGTTACATTCTCTCTCTATCTGCCTCAACTTTTCACATCATTATTATTATATATTTGTTATATATGTTATATATATATGTCTCACACATATATAGTATGCTTATATAATCTTTATTTTATGGGGATATACATGTTTTAATGTTTCTCTTATTAATTCCTTTGAAAAATATGATTAAAGGGAACATTTCAATTTTTTTACCTCTATAAAAGTACCAATAAATGAAATGTTTTAAAAATTATATGATTTATAAAAACACTCCTTATTATTTTTAAAATAAATTTAATTCACTTATTCTTTCGGTGAATTTTTATTCTCTTTCTCCTTTTAATGAATCTTTACTCATTCTCTTAAAACCCCGCTTTAGCAATGCATTTCTATGGTTACATAACCAATCATTTTACATGATCTCACTTTTTTGGACATAATTTCTCATGATATACACTTATTTTTCCTTTATTAATATCCAATTATGATTTAAATCCATTATTTCAAAGATACATATATGATAAACTCTTTGGTTATTCCTTATGGCATGATTAAGATGCTCATTTCATTCTATAGTTACTCTTATGTTTGATTCCTTGTGTGGAACACATATGCATGAACATTTTATGATGGGTTTTCCAAGATATCACACCAATTAATTGGGTAGTGTTTAGTCTCATGGGATTTCATTTATGGTAATAGTGATTAAGATTAATCCATTATGGGACTTTGTCCAACATGTGATATACTTTTGGTTGTGGGACTTGACTCATGTTTATGTCATGTTATATGTTTTATCCACTTTCATATAATTCCATATCCACATAATTCCTTGTTATATATGTTATTCCTCTATATTCTTATTCATGATACATTCCTTTTGTGTTATCATTTTATAACTTCTAACTCATGTGTTATGTTTTATTCCCATGTTTATTCCCTTACTGATCTTTTTAGCTCATCCATTTTTTATGTATTCCCCATGTTATCCTGTACAGTTGTAGTAGCTCAAAGATGTTAGGAGATCATTATGGAGACAAATAGAAAGATGTTTATTTTAATTTATTATTTTCTAATTATATATGTATTCTTTCAAATACACTATACTTTTCGATCCTTGGATTTTACTTTATAGGTAATTATGCTTAAAATCATGTAATAATATATGTAAAAGGATTGGGTCTATATAGTTGGAATTATATCTCGATCTTGTAATTTTTTGGGATTAGGATTAGAAAATTTTATTGAGAACCATAAGGATAATTCCATCACCCTGGATAACCTAGATTGAAAATTTGGGAATCACAAGTTAGGATATGCTTTTCATTTTTAAGTTCGTCCTTCTATGTTCAAAGTTTTATTTATATATTTTTATTTTCTAAGAATTCATTCCCAATAATTTTATTTTTCTTTTATATTTAATGGATGGAAATATGATTACATTTACTAACAACTAATGTGATATACAATGAAATTATTTACCTAATGAGATGGAAAAACTAATGGTATCATGATCTCAGAACTTTGTGAAAATAATGGCTCAACTGGATCATGTTTTGAAAAATAACATGAATCACATGGAACTCCCTCCATCTATTAAGAAAGATCATGTCGAGGTTAAATACCTTATATAAAAAACATCATATCTTTATTTATTATTTTAATCCTCTCATCACTGATCAATGGATTAACTCCATTCAGAAAATATTATATATCATCCGGTGGTTAAAAAGAGAATTTCATGCTAGCGGTCTATCATTTTAATGGGGAAGATGATTAGTGTTGGAAAATGATAAATAACATGAAAATGAAATAGGAATTTGATTCAATGGAATGGGAAGCATTCGAGAAAATATTTTTCAATAAATATTTTCACCAAACTCTCCATCTTAATATGGATAGGGAGTTTCTTGGTTTAAATAAAAAGTAAGATGGATCAATAAGATCATATGAGGAAAAATTAACAAGGCTTGCAAGACATTATTTTAGCTTTGTTATCAGCACTGAAAGAATTTTGGACCGATTCATTAGGGGATTAATTTCTAGTCTATGAAAAAAATTCTGATTCTAAACATTGATAGTTATGAAGAGATTTTTTATTTTTTTTCTTAAATTTGATAATGAGAACAGTGATTCCTAGTGGTCTCATGGGACTGGAGACAAGAAATGTAAAATTGAATCCTCTTCTAGAGGAGAAACAAAAAGATGTCCTAGAAGAAAGAAAACCTAGTATCCCACTTGTTAAATGTGTGAGAAAAACAATCCTGAAAACATCCAAATGGGACCGAGAAGGTGTTTCATGTGTGTAAAAGAGGGGAACCAAGATAATAATTACCAAAGTGAAATGAATAATCCCACTAATGAAGAATTTGAAGAGAATGGTCAGATGAATATTATTCCTATAATGCAGTGATGTAACTATATGGAACATGAGCATTATGAGATCTAATTTCCCATGCAAGGGTTTTCAAAGACAACTAATGAAAACAACCATCAAGGAAATAAGAAATGGAATATACTATCATTAATGATTGAGTGGGTCCCAACAATTATGTGGTAACAAGTATGCTAGTTATTAATTCAAGAATAGTAAAAATACTTTGCGATTCTTATTCTATATAGTCTTTCATATCTTCAATGTTTAATAGAACTATTAGAACACCACCTTAAAATATATAAATTCAGTTATCTGTTATAAGAGATAATGATGAAATTTTTGTATATAAATTATATAATTCCTCCTCAGTTAATTTCAGTGGACGGAACCTCCGAGAAAATATCATCTTACTTCAATTAGTGTCATTTAATGCTATAATGTACATGGATTGGATATCATTATACAAATCCATCATCAACTATCGGGAAAGGGAGATCACTATTCACATACTGATTCATCCCCCAATTATGTACAATTGTAATAAGGAGGATAAATCTTCTTCAGAATAATTATCTCAATTTGGGATATTATTTCCTTATGAGAAATCATATCTATCTCAAATTATTGAGAAAAAGGAGATGATCATGCTCAAAGACATTCCCATTATGAGGGACTAAACTAATTTTTTACCTGAAAAATATCATAGACTTCCAACCAAATGAGAGGTTGAGTTCTCAAGTGATCTTATTATTGAATCTATGACCATATTTAAGACTCCTTATAAAATGTCTATCATTGATTTGGAGAAACTGATGAAGTAGTTACAAGACAATTTAGACAAGGGTTTTATATGTGTGAGTGCTTCACTATGTGGTGCACCAGACCTCTTTGTCCAAAATAAGGATGGATTAATGAGCCTTTGTATTTATTATTTTTATCTCAGAAAAATCATTTTAATGAACACGCATCCTCTACCATGAATAAATTACTAGTTCGATCAGCTATACGGGGCCAAGTATTTCCCTAAGGTCGACCTTAAGTCAGGATATCACCAATTAAAGGTGAAGGAGAAAGATATTTCCAAGAATGGATTTCTAACATGGTGTGAACACTATGAGTTCATAGTGATTCATTTAGGACTTACCAAAGGTCTAGATATATTCATAAACTTAATAAATAGATCCTTTAGAGATTACCTTGAAAAATTTGTGTATTTATATATTATATTATAATATACTCTAAGAAAATGAAGTAACATGAGGTGAATTTTAATATTATTCTAATGTATTTGAAAAGGGATAAAATATATGAAAAGTATAGTAAATGTGACTTATATATGGAGGAATTATCATTATTGGGGAATATAATCACCAGAAAGGGGATATATGTGGACCCTTCTAATATAAAGACAATTGGGGAGTGGATCATACTAGTATCTGTAATGAGGATTCATAGTTTCTCTAGTTTATCTTAGTGTTACTTATAATTTTTCACGATCTTCCCATGAATATCAATCCAACTAGACATGATGAATTAGAAGGGAGTAACAATTTTTTGGAATAGTGAATGTGAGTACCTCTCCAATGATTTGAAAACGAGACTTACCAATGCACCTTTACTTATATTACTCACAAGTTTATAACTCTTGGTATACAATGATGCATCAAATAAAGGATTAGGTTGTATAATGATTAAAAATGATAAATTGATAGCCTATACCTCAAGGAAGTTGAGTGTTTTTTAGAAAAACAATCCCACACAAGATCTAGAATTGGTGTCTATGATATTTGTGTTGAAAATATAGAGACATTATCTATATGGGTATAAGTGTGAGATATATACTGATTAAAAGATCCTTAAATATTTTTTCCCAAAGAATAATCTTAATATGCACCAGCGAATATGGTTAGACCTCATTGAGGATTATGAATGATCAATCCACTATCATCTTGGTAATAAAAATAATGTGGAAGATTCACTAAGTAGAAAGGACCCAATAAATTTATCAATGATGAGAATTGATAATGATATCATTTTTATATACTTATAAAGGACCTATATTGAAATAATTTGTTAAGGGATATAATCATTACTTTCTCAAATTATTTCTCAACTATCCCTTATGGAGAAGATAAAGAGTGATCAAATAAATAATGTGGAAATTCAGAAGAAGATAGAAGTTATCATAAATTGGAAATCCATTGGGTTAAAGATTAATGAGGAAGGAGTCATAGGATTTTGGTCGTGATTATATGTATCATTAGATTCTAATATAAAGTGGTAGATTTTGAATGACGCACAAAGATCTACCTTCTCTATCCACATAGGGAGCACAAAGATGTATCAATATATTTGAGATAACAATTAGTGGGACAATATAAAGATGGAGATCCCTAAATATACACCAAAGTGTCTAGAATGTAATAAAGTGAAGTATGGAAGGAAAATTTACAAGGGGATGATTCAACCATTACCCATACCCACATAGAAATAGTAAAACCTCACTGTGGACTTTTTCACTGGACTTACAAAGACATCCAGAGAAAATCATGCTATATGGGTCATTGTAGATCCTATTACAAAGGATACTCAATTTATTTTTATTTAATAATAGCTATCAATCAACCAACATCCACGGATATACATTAGAGAAGTGGTGAGGATGTATGTAATACCACTATCAATTATATTGGACTCTGATATGAGATTTACCTCAAATTTATAGAAAAGTATCCAATATTATCTAAACATTGAACTAAACTTTAGTATAGAAAATTGCCATCAAATTGATGGCCAGTCTAAGTGGACCATAAAGACACTAGAAGACATGTTGGGATCCTTCTCAATGGACTTCAAATTAGGGTGGTATCAATATCTTCCACCGGTCTATTTATCTTACAACAATAGTTTTCACTCGAGCATCCTAAGGGACCCATATAAATACCTCTACGGAAATATATATATAACACCTAGATAATAGGATGATGTTGGACAACATAATCTATTCAGACAATAAATAGTCTAGGAAATGGTAGAAAATTTGAAGACCACACAACATCATATTCTAGATTCCAAAATTTTATAGATGAGTTATGTAGAAAAACCTAGAAAGGTCCTGTAGTTTGAGTTTGGAGACATGGTATTCCTCGACATATATATAAGGAATAGATTCATTAGATTTGGGAATAAAGGAAGTCTAATACCCATGTACATCATCCCCTTTTATATTCTTTAACACATTAGAGTTGTCTCATATCGACTATCATATCCACCAACAATGTCTCAAGTACCTGATGTATTCCTTGTACCCCTCCTAAGGACGTAAATAACAAATCCATAAAATGTATTGAATTTAGTGGTGGTATATCTTGAAAATGATCTCTCTTATTGGTAGAATATAGTGAATATCTAGGACTATAGATATAAAATCTTTTTCAATAATACCACTCACTTGGTTAATGTACTATGGAGGAACCACAAATATAAATAGGCAACATGGGAACTGGAGGAGGTGTTGAAGGAGAAGTACCCCCACCTATTTTCACCATAACATGTAAAAAATAATTTTAGGGGTGAAATTTAATAGTGGGAATGCAACACCCAAATATTTTTTATGAAACATTTCTCATTAAATAGTTTAATTTCTTCAGTTTCTTGTGTTGCACGCATCACCATGTTTAAATAAACCATGATATATTATGAAAATATTATTATTTTAACGCAACCAATATAACCTAGACGTTGAATTTCTGGGTATGAATAGAAATAACCATATTATGAAATATATTAATTCTTAAGAAATAAACATTTAATTATTAATAAATTCATTTTATTCTTCAAAAATATATTTTCTTTAAAAAACGAATTTATTTCTTTCTATAAGAAAATAAATCTATTTTGAATATTTATGAAAATTTATTTCCAAAATGAATTAAATTTTTGAATTAATACTATTAAAATTATTTTAGGATTAATTTGTTGGAATTTTCTAAAAAGGGTGAAATTTTAATGAATAGTGTAAACTGCTAATTTATATTGAAAATTATATTTTATTTTAAATAATATACAAAGTAAAATTAAAATTTTTATTAGTTTGACGATTTAATTAGTTCCTTTTGATTATAAATAATCTAATTTTGTTCTTTTAAATTAACTTTATATATTAATTTATTATAAAAATTATTTTATACTTAAAAAGGCATTTTTTTGAAAAAAAAATTCCGTTACATTTTTTTGGTTTAATTTTAAATTAAATTATGAAACTTATTTGTTCTGAATTTTGAAAATTAGATTCCATATTTGGAATCAGGAGGTCCAAATTTAGTAAAGAGACACCTTTTATTTTTAGTCAATATGAATAGTTATCGTGGAAAAATTTATCATATTGGTAAAGGGTAAATCGAATTAATATAAATTTAAAATTAGAGATAAGAGTTTAATTTTTCATCAAAATTGTTACTTAATGAATTAAATTCTACCCATAATGCTTAATTTTCTAAATTGATTTATTTAATGGACACATTTCCATGAAAATGACTTACACATTAATTAAATCAAAAAAGTTGACAAAATATCACACATTAGTTTTTAATAAGTATAATATTATTAATATAGGGTTAACAAAAAGATACTTAATAAAATAAATATAATTTTGAAATATAAAATAATTATCTACATATTGGAAAAAAATTATATTTTAGTGAAAAAATAATAAACTTAAATGCTTATATAATAATGATGCAATAATTATTAAATTAATGGGAAATTTAAATAAATGATATTAAAAATATTGAAATAAATATAATTTGAGATATTTAAGATGATCCATGAATTATATAGATGAAAATTAAAATTTTATAGTATAATAAAATATATGGTTCTAATTTACTAGTTTTATAGATTATTTTAGAATCAATGAAATGAATAGTTTTAAATTTGAATATAATGATATTTTAAGGGATTAATATATTATTAAATTATTTAAAAATCATAAAAAAATTAAAAAATACTAATTAATTTTTATATGAACTAAAATGTGATAAATATTACATTTAAGGTCTAATGACACCATATAAGTAAAAAATTGCAACCATTTAATATTGAAAAATTTGACACCATTGTTAAAATTAAAATAGGTTAACTAGGGGTTTATCAAAATTATATTGTTTAAACTAAAAACAAAACATGTATAAGTTTTATTGGTTTATGTGATTGAAAATTTATCATATCTTATATTCTAATATATAATCATTTTTTTCTATTTGGATAGAAAATTAATTTAATATAATTTAATATTTTGAAAAAATTCAAGAACACCCATATCCTCTATTATAAATACCACCCATCATAACCCCTTCTCATCACACCTTACAAGCCTTTAATATTACCAAATATTTGACAAAAAATATCATCCCCACTATCCCCACTTCCAAGTGCTACTGGTCTCACCATTATACCAATTCCATGTTTCTCAAGGGTTCCTTCAAGGAGGTGATATTCAAGATGTAAAATTATCAAACTAAATCTTTTAATTTATTTTATTCTTTTACCTTCTCATCATATCCTTAATCCATAAAATCATAATAAATATATTATTATTTATATTCTATAAATTTATATTTATAATTTAATATCTTATATCGACCCCTTTTCTCAGCAACTCTTATTTAAATAAAGGAAACATTATCCAAATTATGGTGGTTAACTGTCTCTGTGGGTAATGAGTTTATTTCATTACCACATTCAAGTGTGGTCATAAAACTATTATCACAGTTAAATAATATTTTAATATATATATTATAACTTTTTTTATTTTATTTAACTAATATATATACATAATAATAGTTGAAATGAAACTAGTTCACGGTGGTCGGAAAAACCACCAAAATAAATTAAACATTTATAATAAATGTTTTATCAAATGAATAATCCTCATAACAAAAATATATATATAGTTTTATTTTTAATTTAATAATTTCATTAATACCACTTACTTTCAGTTCTATATAATTATACCAATTTTAAAATAACTTCCAAAATTATATAAAGGAGAACTTATCATTAAACCATGAAAATGAACGCTCCCAGAATGATGAAATTGAAACTTATAACTCAACAAAATGAAAATATATGAACATAATATATTTAAAATAAATAAAATACATGTATAATAGTTTATTAAATAAGTAAATAATGAATCTAATTTGATCATCTAGGGAATTTAGTGTAATTGAAAAATGCATTAAGACATAAGGTAAGGGATCTTTCCAAACCTCCATATTTCCTCTCAGTTACATTCTCTCTCTATCATCCCTAATTTATCACTTAATTATTATTATATACTTTTTATATATTCAATATATATGTCTCACACATATATACTGTAACAACCCAAAATTTCATTAATGGAAATCCCTCTTGATCTAATTAAAGGTCTCCTTATGTAAAATGTTTATATAAATTGTCACATTCTTTTGTTTTATGTTTTTGGGTTTAAAAATACTGTTAAAAATTGAGAAATTTGCTATTGTATCCTTTTAACAGTTATCACATGATTAGTATAAATATGGGCTTTAATAGATCCAATTTACTCAGACAAAGGAAGTGATGGCCTCATCCACTAGACTTGCCCCGTATGAGGCCCATTTGTCAGATCTTGGAAAGGAGGTGGCATCATTGGTATTTGATCTTGACCAAGCTCAAGTTGATCTTGAACACGTTATGTTTGAGAAGAACCACCTATGAGAGAAGTGGAAGTTGATAGAGATTACCACCCGAGAAATGTTATTCGAGCCACCCCAATAGTCTGTCACCATCGCACACCTTACTCTTCAGTCTTATGCGGGTGTTATAAGGGTTTATATAACCAGACATTAGTACTATTTTTATGTACATTATGTTTTTATATAATAATGAATATACTTTCATTCTATTATTGTTGCCTTGTAAATAGTTTTTAAAGAACAAATAATATTTTTAGTTAATGTTCAAATAAGAAATGAATTTTTATGAATTAATGGATTTTTGAATTAAGTAATATTTTAATAAATTATTATTATTATTATTAAATTATTATTTTTTTAAATATAAATGATCGTATAATTTTTTAATGCATTCGTAATTTTTATTAAGGTTTGCAAGCCATTTTTGTCAAAACCCATGGATTTTCGATAAATGTCAGTTTTTATTTTAAAAGTGAAAATTAACATATTTAGAAAATTATTTAGATAAAATGAATATTATTTCTGGAATCAGGATGTAAAAATTATCCAATGGTGAATATTTCATAATTTTCTGAGACAATCAAATTTTTGGGTAAAAATTAAATACCGTTTAAATATACAATGTGTTTTATGACATCATAATGACCCAATAGTGATGTAATAAAATACCATAAACTTTATGTTCGTCTAATATATGTTTTACCATTAAAATAATGTGGTTTTGGGTATGTTTTATTTATTTTAAAAAGCTTCAGTGGACCCTTCAAGACTTATTAAACATTTTGTCTTTTTAAATTGTTTTTTTGGGAGTGTGACTCACCTCCACATAAGCAACCCCATTATTTTAAGAAGTTAGTACTTTCACCATATAAAATATTTTTTCCACTTCCCTTTTCCAAAAACCATGGGAAAAAACCATGGTGTGGTTTGTGGTTTGGATTAGTTTAATGTGAGGTGTCACAAACCTAAATAATATAGAATTCCCACACCTTTCCTATATAAACCGAACCAGGATATCAATTCCTCCTCACTCAAAGCCTTTTCAGTTCGTCCCTCCACTGCCCTCTTCTCTCTATAATTATCCCAAGGGTCCCCAATCTCCCAAGAATCTTCTCTCAAGCCTCTCTTAATCCTTTGGAAGCACACTTCCAAGTAAGGGTTTTTTCTTCCTTTCTCATTTTTGTGCAATATTCATTAAGTTGTTATGCCCTTTTAATTTCAATTATAAATGTTGGGGTAGGGTTTCTAACCTCCCCCATACTGACCTATTTATGTTTGAATGATGTGATACCCCTTTTCTCTCATTAAATTCCTCCCATATACACCCGTTACTATGCCAAAATTCCAAAAGGAATTTCTCTCTTCTCATTTACATTCAAGAAACTCTTTTGTATCATGAATCTAAATTCCATTACATTTGTTGGGACATGTTTCTATATGACCCTCTTACTAACCATGTCATGTAAATATTATGGCATACACCTTTATCTCTCAGCAACCAGTTTTATGAGTTCTTTTGTCACGCCGTTATGCTGCCTAAATTGCACCGTGATTTTACAAGCCAATGTCATTGTGTAGTGAATACCATGCCCATTTCTCTATAAAGGGTAGTCAAATTTATGCACATTTACTTATTTTTTAAATAGTTTCATGTATTTATTCCACATTATTTTATCACGGAATAAATTATTATGTTGAATGATTCAATGTTTTATGATCTATGTGGCACACTTAGGCATTAAATGAAATGTTTAAGAAGGGTGCACCCTTATAGCACTCCAATGCATTGGGTAAAGTATAGTATCATGATATGTAATGTGTAATGGGTGTTTACTCATGATAATTCAAGTGAAACTAGGCTTTACTTGTGCTTCAAGTGCAATCAGGGTTAACTCATGCTCCAGGTGCAATGAGCCTTGGCTCATGCTAATTCCATGTTAAGTGTTGTTGCCACATTTCCATGTTATTATTATCATGCTTTATCATTCATTTATGTTTATTCTTCTATTGTGATCTATTTATATACCTATTGTATAACATGTATTGTATTCCTCATGTTATTACATTATTATTCCCTTACTTGGATTTATAGCTCGCCCCTTTTTTATGCATGTCCTCAGGTTATCCCATGTAATGTTAAGTACAAGGGAATGTTGTGGTCATGTAAAGGAAGTTTTTCAATAAAGATGTTGTTTTTAATTTTTAAAGTTATTATGTAATTATCCTAATACCCAAAGACACTAGACCTCTCGATATTCTATGTTGTATCAAATGAATTTTATGTAATAAATTATGTTTAATTGTGAAATAAAAAAGCAGGGTTGTCATAGTTAGTATTAGATGATAGGTTTTGTTATTTTTGGGATTATAATTATAAAACCCTAGTGAATACTTAAAGACAAGACTATGTATAATAAAAACATCCCTAAGTTTTGGTGAGTATTGAGTAAGTGGTTTATCAGGAAAATAAAACCTTATCTTGATACGAGCTGGTAGAGGCGGCTCTGGAATAGATGTATCCTAGGGGTAAAACCCAAAAACACCGCTTTGAGATAGACTCGAATGGGAACTGGTGCATGAAAATGGGCCTTGTTGCACTCTTGATTATAAAAATCCCATGGGATATGCTTTGGTAAATTCAAAATACTAGTATGAACCATTATTAAGGGACTAAAAAAATTCCCTAAGAATATACGTTAGAAAGTAGATCATGGATAACATAGACTGAAGCCAATAGATTCATATGTTAAGGAAATAAAAGTTATTTATAAGTCATCAGTTTTTTCCTTTTATTACCCTTTATGTGTTGCCCCTAAATTTCCCTTTCTTCCAACTAATGGTCGGTAATAGGAGGACTCGGGCTAACAACCGATGTGAAGATCAATGTGATGATTGTACTAATGATATTCCCAATCCAATAGGAGTGGGAATCGTGAGCTTTGTAATGCTTCTCTCTTAGATAACTCAAGATTTGAATAGAAACATGGGTCAAGATGAACGTTCAACCCCCCCTAAGAAATAAAAATTCGCTATCGAGAGCTTCATGAGACAAAGTCCTCATACTTTTAATGGATTATATGATCCCTCAATCATTGAACAATGGATCAACTCCATTGAAAAGATCTTCTCCATCCTTAAATGTTTTGAATAAGAGAAGGTTCTCCTAGATGCATATTATACATAGAGGGTGATGCTGATCAATGGTGGACATTGATCAAAAATACGAAGCCTGAGGGGGAGATCGAGGCATTGGAATGGATGGATTTCCGGAAGATGTTTTTCAAAATATTTTTCACACACCCTCTAGATTAAGATGGAAAGGGACTTCCTTGCCCTCAAGAGAAAAGACGATTAATCTGTTAGAGCGTATGAGGAAAAATTCACAAGGTTTTCATGATACGCTTCCATCTTTGTTGTTACCCCTAAATACAAGTTTGACCACTTCTTTGGTGGGTTGAAACCTAGCATGTGGAAAGCACTGGCGATCCGTGACTTTGACAGTTATGAGGAAATTTCCTGATGTGCCCTCAAGGTTGAAATACAGATCAGAGAATCTTAGGGGTATCATGGGGATAAGAAGTGTAAGGTGGACTTCAATGTTGATAGTTTTATGGATTAATCAAATGGTGCTAAGAAGATCCAGCACCCCACTTACCAAAGGTGATGAAATAAGCACCCTGTAAATTGCCTGAAGGGTATGAAAAAATGCTTTAGGTGTGGAAGATAAGGGAACATGGCTATTAAATGTCGGCAAGAAATACCCGCAGCTACAACAGATGAGAGGAATGATCCGTTTTAACCTCAATGCAGGGTTCATTGCGACAACTTCAAAGAACAAAGGCATCTTGTAAATAAGTGCCCTAAGCCAATGGTTCTCAGAGGCAACCAACAACCTCCAAAGTAGTAAGGGTGGTATTTTTCCATCACTACTGCTGAAGTGAACCCTGACAACGAAGTGGTGATAGGTATGAAATTTATTCATTCAATAATAGTGAATGTACTTTTTGATTCAGGTTCTACGCATTTTTTTATATCTAAAAATTTTAGTAGAACAATCCCAGCACCACCACAAATCATGGAAGTGAAGATTCCGGTGAGTACGAAAAATTTGGAAATCATTGCATCCCATGAATATAACTTCTACCCTATCATAATTTGTGGATTTAATTTCCCATCATACCTCTCCATACTCCCTATGGTGGAATTTTATACAATTCTTGTCATGGATTGGCTTTCCTTATATAGAGCCAACAAAAATTTCCGTGAGAGGTAAATCACTCTCCATGCGAAGAATCGACCCCCGATTCTATACAAGTGAAAAGATGAAGATGAATCTTCTTTAGATCTATCATCTCAAGCGTGGATATTTTTGCCCTATGAGCACATGTATCTGGATCAAATGATCGAGTCCAAGGAAGCCACCATCCTTGAAGACATACCTATTGTGAGTGAATTCGCTAAAGTGTTTCCCGAAGAATTTCCTGGTCTTCCTCCTAGAAGAGATGTTGAATTTTAAATTGATCTTATACCTGGGGAATTACCAATATCCAAGACTCCATATAGAATGGATATTGTGGAGCTTGAGGTACTGAATAAACAACTACAAGAGAATCTATATAAAGGGTTAATACGCCTAAGTGCTTCACCATGGGGTGCACCAGTCCTCTTTGTCAAGAAGAAGGATAGGTCAATGCGCCTTTGCATTGATTATCATGAGCTTAAAAAAATCGCGATAAGGAAAAAGTATCATATCCCATGAATTGATGACATGTTCTATCAGCTGTGGGGAGTACAATACTTCTCCAAGGTGGATTTTCGGTCTGGATATTATCAAGGGTGAAGAAGGAAGATATCCCCAAGACTGCTTTTTGTACAAGATACAGGCACTATGAATTCATATTAATTCCTTTCGGAATCACTAATGCTCCAAAAATATTCATGGACTTGATGAATAGAGTCTTTATATATTACCTCAACAAATTTGTTTTAGTCTTTATCGATGATATTCTGATATACTTCAAAACTAAGGAGGATCATGAGAAGCATCTAAGAACAATACTAGAGACCTTGCGAAAGGAGAAGCTCTATGAAAAGTACAGAAAGTGTGAGTTTTGGTTGAATGATGTCTCATTCTTGGACCATATCATCACAAGCAATGGGATATCTCTGGATCCCTCTAAAAAAATACAATTGAGGGATGGCTGAGGCCAACATCGGTAACATATATCCGTAGCTTCTTGGGGTACGATGGATATTATCGACGATTTGTGAGAAATTTATCATGATTGTCCAACCCTCTTACCAAGATAACATGGAAAGGAGTAAAGTTTTCTCGGAGTGATGAATTCGAAGAAAGCTTCAAGGAGTTGAAAAGGAGGCTTATCACTGCGCCCGTGCTCACTTTACCCACAAGTGGAGAACGTTTTGTGATATTCAGTGATTCTTCGAAGAAGGGATTGGGATTTATGTTGATGTAAAATGATAAATTAATTGCCTATTCATAAAGGCAATTAAAAGTTCATGAACAGAACTATCCAACACATGACCTCGAGTTTCCTGCAGTGATCTTCACTTTGAAAATTTGGAGGCATTATCTCTTTGGGGAGATGTGTGAAATATATACCGACTACAAAATCCTCATGTATATATTCACACAGAAAGATTTGAACATGTGACAATGAAGATGGTTAGATATGATCAAAGACTATGACTTCTCAATCCATTACCACCTTGTGAAAGCGAACAAGGTGACAGATACCCTAAGTTGAAAGGACCCATCGATTCTATCATTGATGAGAATTCAAAATGATCCAATCTTCTTAGATTTGATAAATATGGACATGAGAATCATAAATAAGGGAACATAATCAATCCTTTCACAAATGATTTCTCAATGGTCACTTTTGGAAGGGTTAAAGGATGCTCAAAAGGATGATGTGGGAATTCAAGAAAAAGTGGAAGTTATCGGAAAATGAAAATCCTCGGAGTTTAATGTTAATGAAGAAGGAATTGTGATATTTGGGAAAATACTATGTGTTCCATCAAGTCTGGAGCTGATGAAGGAACTTTTGGATGATGCACATAGTTCAAATTTCTCTATTCACCCAGGAAACAAAAAGATGTATAGAGATCTCTGAGAGAATTATTGGTGGGATAATATGAAGAAGGAGATCGCTGAATATACATCAAAGTGCATGGCGTGTCAGCAAGTGAAGGCAGAGAGGCAGAAGTCTAAGGGGATGATGCAACCATTGGCCATACTAGAATGGAAATGGGAGAACATCACCATGGACTTTTTCACCAGACTTCCGAAGACATCCAAAGGTAACAATACATTTTGGGTTGTTGTGGATCATCTTACAAAGGCTGCACACTTCATTGATATTCGGGAGGATTTATCATTGGATCAACTGGAACAGATATATATTAGATAAGTGGTAAGGTTTCCTAGAGTACCACTATATATTGTGTCTGATCGAGATCCAAGATTCACCTCTATGTTTTGGAAGAGTCTTCAACATGATCTGAATAGTGAACTGAACTTCAGTACGACCTATCATCCTCAAACTGACGGCCAATCCAAGAGGACTATCCAAACACTTTATGACATGTTGAAAGCATGCTCAATGGACTTTAAATGAGGATGGGATAAACAACTTCCTCTGGTTGGGTCCTCTTATAATAAAAGTATAAACTCGAGCATCCAAATGGAACCATATGAAGCACTTTATGGGAAAAGGTGAATAACACCAGCGTGTTGGGATGAGGTCGGTGAGCATAAGCTGCTTGGACTAGAAATGGTTGAAGAAATGGTGGAGATGGTGAAAACCATTTAGCATCATATCAAGGCAGGCTAGAGTCGACAGAAGAGTTATGAAGATAACCATTAATGAGACATTGAGTTAAAATTTTGAGACATGGTATTTCTACACATATCTCCATGGAATAAGTTCACGAGGTTTGGAAAGAATGGGAAGTTAAGTACAAGGTACATTAGCCCCTTCGAGATTCTTGATCGTGTCATGGATCTGGCCTATCGACTAGCACTTCAACCTACCATAACCAAAGTAAATGATGTATTTCATGTATCCCTCTTAAGGAAGTACATACTGGACCCTTCACATGTACTTTCTTCAGAGGTGTTACAGTTAGAGGATGATCTTTCTTATGAAGAGAAACCAGTGAAGATCTAAGATTGTAGAGAAAAAGTTCTACGAAATAAGAAAATGAATCTCGTCAAGGTTTTGTGGAGAAACCCCAAGTTAGAATAAGCAACATGGGAATTGGAAGAAATGATGAAGTAGGGTTACCCACATCTATTTTAGTGTGAGAAAAATAAATTTTGAGGGTGAAATTTCTTAAGGAGGGAAGATTGTAACGACCCAAATATTCCTTAATGAAAATCCCTCTTGATCCAATTAAATGTCTCCTTATATAAAATGTTTATATGAAATGTCAAATTCTTTGGTTTTATGTTTGTGGGTTTAAAAATACTATTAAGAATTGTGACCATTTCTATTGTATCCATTGAACAGTGATCACATGATTAGTATAAATATGGGCTTTAACAAATCCAATTTACTTAGACAAAGGAAGTGATGGCCTCATCCAAGAGACTTGCCCCGTATGAAGCCCATTTTTTGGAGCTCAGAAAGGATGTGGAATCATTGGGATTCACACTTGACTAAACTCAAGCCGATCTTGAACACGTTAAGCTTGAGCGGAACCAACTATGAGAGAAGTGGAAGTTGATAGAGATTACCACCCGAGCAATGTTATCCAAGCAACCCCAAGAGTCTGTCACCATTGTACACCTTACTCTTTGGTCTTATGCGGGTGTTATAAGGTGTTATGTAAAAATACCTTATCACCATGGTTATGTACATAATGTTTGTATATAATAGTGAATATACTTTCATTTTATTAATGTTACCTTGTAAATAGTTTTTAAAGCACAAATAGTATTTTTAGTTAATGTTCAACTAAGAAATCTATTTTGATGAATTAATGGATTTTTGAATTAAATAATATTTTAATAAAATATTATTATTATTATTAAATTAAGTTTTATTAAATATAAATGATTTTATAATTTTATTAATTCAATTGTAATTTTTATTAAGGTTTGAAAGCCATTTTTGTCAAAACCCATGGATTTTCGATAAATATCGGTTTTCATTTTAAAAGTGAAAATTATCATATCTATAAAATAATTTAGATAAAATGAATATTATTTCTACAATCATGACATAGAAATTATACAACTGTGAATTTTTCATAATTTTCTGAGACAGTCAAATTTTTTGTTAATAATTAAATTACCTTTAAATATAAAATGTATTTTATGACATCATAATGACACAATAGTGATGTAATAAAATAATATAATATTTATGTTCACCCAATATAAGATTTAAAATTAAAATAATGTGATTTTGTATTTTTTTTATTTATTTTACAAAGCTTTAGTGGACCCTTTAAGACTTATTAAACATTTTGTCTTTTTAAATTGTTTTCCTTGGGAGTGTGGCTCACCTCCACATAATCAACCCCATTATTTTAAAAAGTTCAGAATTTTTCCTTATAAAATATTTTTTTTCACTTCCATTTGCCAAAAAATATGGGCAAAAACCATGGGATGGTTTGTAATTTGGATTAGTTTAATGTGAGGTGTCCCAAACCTAAATAATATAGAACTCCCTCAACATTACTATATAAACCCACCCAAGATCCCACTTCCTCCTCACTCAAAGCCTTTTGAGTTTGTCCAACCTCTTCCCTCATCTCTCTAGAATCATCCCAAGGCGCCCCAATCTCCCATTAAGCCTCTCTCAATCCTCTCTCAAGCCTTTGGAAGCACACTTCCAAGTAAGGGTTTTTTCTTCCTTTCTCATTTTTTTCCAATATTCATTAAGTTGTTATGCCCTTTTAATTTAAATTATAAATGTTGGAATAAGGTTTCACACCTACCCCATACTGCCCTCTTTATGTTTTAATTATGGGATACCCCTTTCTCTCTCATTAAATTCCTCCCATGCACACTCGTTACTATGCCGAAATTCCCAAAGGAATTTCCCTCTCCTCATTTACATTCAATCAATTCTTTTTTATAATGAATCTATATTCCATTAAATTTGTTGGGACATGTATATATATGACCCCCTTACTTCCCATTTCATGTAAATATTATTAGACACACCTTTATCTATCATCAAACATTTTTATGTGTTCTTATGTCATGCTGTTATGTTGCCAAAATTGCACCGCGTTTTTCCAAGCCAAAGTCATTGTGTAGTGAATACCATGTCCATTTCTCTATCAAGGGAATTAACCTTTATGAACATTTAATTATTATTTAAAGAGTTTCATTTATGTATTCCACATTATTTTGTCATGGAATAAATGATTATTATTAATGATTAAATGTTTAATGATCCATGTGCACACTGATGCATGAAATGAAATGTTTAAGAAGGGTGCACCCTTATAGCGCTCCAATGCATTGGGTAAAGTATAGTATCATGATATTTCATGTTCAATGGGTGTTGACTCATGATAATTAAAGTTCAAAGAGGCTTTACTCGTGTTTCATGTGTAATGAGGGTTTACTCATGTTCCATATGAAATGGTCCTTAGCTCATGCTAATTCCATGTTAAGTGTTGTTGCCACATTTCTAGGTTATGATTATCATGCTTTATCATGCCTTTATGTTTATTCTACTCTTGTGCTCTATTGATATGCCTATTGTCTAACATTTATTGTATTCCTCATCTTATTCCATGATTATTCTCTTATTGATCTTTATATCTCACCCCTCTTTTTATGCATGTCCTCAGGTTATCCCATGAAATGATAAGTACGACGGAATGTAGTGGTCATGTAATGGAAGTTTTTCAATAAAGATGTTGTTTTTCATGTTTTAAGTCATTATGTAATGATCCTAATCCCCAAATACACTATACCTATTGATCTTATATATTGTATCAAATGAATTTTATTTAATAAATTATGTTTAATTGTTAAATAAAAAGCATGTTTGTCATATATACAATGTTTATTTAATAATTATTTTATTAGAATATACATGTATTAAAGGTTCTGTTATTAATTCCTTTTGAAACGGTGATTAATGGGGACATCTCTATTTTCTTTGCCAATTTTAAAGTACCATCCATTGAAATGTTTTAAAACTTATATGATTTATAAGAAAATAATTATTTAGAAACCCATTTAAATTAAAAATTTTTTTTATGTAAATTGTTATTCTCTTACCTATTTTAAATACTATTTACCTCTTCTATTAAAACCCCACTTAAGAGGCACATTTCCAATGTTACATAGCCACTCTTTTTACATGATTTACCTTTTTTGGACATCATTTATCATGATCTGCACTTTTTTATCCTTTTTTAATTTCCAAGTATTATTTAAATCCCTTGTTTCATAGATACCAATATGGTACACCTTTTTCTTATGTCGTATGACATGATAAAGATTCCCATTTAATTCCATGGGTAACTCTTATGTTTGATTCTCTATGTGGCATACTTATTCATGAAAATGTTATGATGGGTGCACCCAAATAGTGCTCTCATAGATTGTTTAATTTTTAGTATAATTATACATCATATATGGGATTAGTGAGTAAGCATAATCCATTATGGTACTTTTTCCAACGTGTGATATATTCTGCGTAGTTAGCCTTCACTCATGTTTATGTCATGTTATATGTTTTTTATACTTTCTTATTTTTCAATATCCACATGATTCCATGGTCTATATTTTATTATTATATATTTTTATTAATGATCCATGCCTTTTATGTTATCACTTTATACCTTCTAACTCATATGTTATGTTTCATTCCCATGTTTATTCCCTTACTAGTGTTTTTAGCTCATCCCTTTTTTCTATGTATTCCCTATGTTATCCTACATAGTTTTAGGAACTCAGATAAAGTTAGGAATTTATTATGTAGGAAAATAAATAGTTTTTAATTTTATTTACACGTTTTAAAATTATATACCTAATCTTATGAGGACACTATACTTTTAGATCCTTGGCTTGTACTTTAAAATTAATTATGTATAAACACATGAAATAATATTTTTAAAGAGCTTGGGTTGCTATATACATTCCCTAAGGATGTTACTTGGTCTAGGTATAAGCTCGATTGTGAAATCAACAACTCATTTAGGAGGGATACTTGGAAATTCATCAGTAATGACATTAACGTATTCCCTCAAAATGGGAATGTATTCAAGGATGATTTTTTCTATTAGTCTCAATCATTTTATCTGGATACTTTTTCTCATAGGGAAATAATATCCATGATTGAGATGATGATAGCAAAGAATATTCATCGTCCTCTTTGCAATTGTATATAATCTAAGGGTGATTCATGGTACATATGGTTAATTCCTTCTACCATAAATTTATTTTAGATTTATAAAAGGAAAAACATTGGATAACTATAATAACATAAACATCCACTAATGGGAGACTGATAAGGTTTTCAAGAATAAAATTCCAAAAAATTTCTACTTTTGTTACAACAATCATAGAATTGATTCCCCTAATTATATCAAATAATTTTGGGTGGTGAATTTATGTTTATATAGAACCTACATGTTATGATAATAGTGTATTAATTGAAATACAACATGGAATAAAATTCTCTAAAGAAGATATAACATATACTTATATCATCATGATTCATCAAGGCATTTGGCTTTCTTTGTTCCCTTATTCAAGGGGATTGTTGGATCTCATCATGATTGTTATCCCTTAGAATAGAGAATCATCTTTGATAATACCCAATTTATACACATTTAATACAAATAACTATATATGGTACAATAGATTTAAATTTATTCCCATCTATCATGTTATTCTTCTTTCCATGGAAATTGGATACTTTATTCCCAATTTTACCACATTTAAAACATATCCCATTGCTTTTGTGGAATTTACCTTGGTTCCTCTTTCCAAAGTTTTTGCACGAAGGAAATTGGATCCTCTTTACTTTATCACCTTTATTATATAAACTTCCTTGAGACAATTTCCTCTTTTTCATTGACATAATTTGACATTTAACTATGTTCTTGTTGTTAATCATAATTTTTGATAGACATTTTGTCATAATCACAAGATGTCTTACTTGATATCCCATCATGTTAGACATCTGATTTGGGTAGTCATCACATTTCCCCTCATATTAGTTTTTGACTCAGTTCTCCCTATTTACAACCACTTTCTAGAATAAAGGTAAAGTTAAGGATGAGTAATTTTAAACTATTAAAAACACAAACGGGAATCCAATAACATAAAATAGATAATTTAAAAATCACATATCTTTCCTTAAATTATGAATTTCTAAGATTCAATCTATGTTATCCATGATCGATTTCCTAACATAGACTCATATGGTCATTCTTATTCCCTTAATAATGGTTTATAATGGGATTTTTAATTTTCCAAAGAATATACCCTGGGAGTGTCAAACAAGATGTGTACCAAGGCCCATTTTTTTGTGCACCAGGTCATGATTGAGTCCATATCAATGCGGCCTTTTTTGGATTACTACCCCAATGTACCTCTATTCTAGAGTCACATACAATTTTAGTATCTAGTAAAGTATGTATTGGGTTTGAAAACATGTAATATATTCTTTAACCAAATTTAGGGATGTTTTCTTATGTTTAGTCTTATATATAAGGCTTTTGGTAGAGTTTCCTAATCCTAATCCCAAAAATAACTAGACTTCCCTATGATACCAACTATGAAACCCCTTATCTTTATTACACATTAATTTATGATTTTGTATATAATAATATACCTAATATAACCCAAAATATCTAGAATAATAGAATCTTAGGGTAATTATGTGCATTACTTAACAACATAAAAATAAGTGGTACATCTACATTATTTAAATCTTCCATAACATTCTCATAATAACCCACCATTCTTAAAACTAAATGAGTTAGCCTGGGGAAAAATATAAGAAAGGGGTGGTATATAAATAATAGTAATGGATTAAAAAAATAATAACATGAATAAATTATTACATTTTATAAAATAGGAATTTTAATGGGACAAAAAATTGGTGAGAATTGTAAACATGAACAATGAGGTATGATGTTGCATGATAAGATAAAGGCAACATGGGAATGTGAAAACAACTCTAAACTTGACATCATAAGCATAACTAAAGGTTAACTACCAAGACAACATAACATAATGTTCTTGGGATCACCTACCATCCACCATACATGTAATCTCATGAACATTATCCAATGCATTGGAGCGCCATATGTGCATACCCAATATAATCATACCATTTACATCAATAAGTGTTCCACTTAGATCATATAAATAAGAATATATTTCAATAAATTTAATAACATGATTAAGGATTGTGGGTAACATACATGTATGTTCTCAATCAATGAATTATAGATACAACTAGTTGAATACCCTTGAGTGGAAATAGGTATGGGTATACACCTCACAAATGTTCATCATGGAAAATCCCAATGACATTTTGGCAATATAAAGTAATACATGATGATTAATAAAATTGTTAAATGAGATTGAAATGGGTATATAAACGCTTGAAATTAAAAATGATGGTATTAGGGATATATAAGAGTATAATACATCATGAAAATTTTGGAATTAATAGGAATAAGACAAAGAGGGTTCTTGAATAAAAACATGGCATAGAGAAATTGTCAAATA
Source organism: Viscum album (assembly GCA_963277665.1). NCBI lineage: Eukaryota > Viridiplantae > Streptophyta > Magnoliopsida > Santalales > Viscaceae > Viscum > Viscum album. Next base: position 1,976,377,174 of record OY728153.1, on the reverse strand, counting down.
ATTTTGACAGCGTTACATGGGTACATAATAAATCACGTGAGATATTAATGAGATTTAAAATGGTTCATTAATCACATGGAAATAATAGTTTATTTTAGAGTGATTTGGAAGATTGTATCTCATAAATAGGAATTTGAAGACAAAGTGAAATATATAAATAAGGTGATTGAATAAAGAGGAGAAATAGAGGATCCCTTACTAAATTTTAACACAGTAATGAGTTACGTACATGATATAATGAGAGGGGATAAATGATATCTCATTATTATTACATCAATTTTAAATTTGAGGTATCTTTATAATGTCATAAAAACATAAACAATTGAGATTCAAAAGGATAAATACAAAGAATGTTCATGAATTGAAAAGAAGATAGATTGGCCCCTTACTATGAGGAGGTGATTCGAAAAGATTGGGAGGATATTCTTTAGATATTGGAGAAGCATACTAGGAGTCTTGATAGGTTAAGGTATATTATGAATGTTCCCCATGATTTTTGAGTAAAGATTAAGTAGATATTGGGTGGGTATATATAGGAGAAGAGAGGGGAGTTCTTTATTATTTCTTAAACGTGTGTTTTAAACTATATATAAAAATGTAATCAGAACCACAAATGATACCATAATTTATATCAAATAGGATAGGTTTTATTTATCTCATAATGAAAAGGGACTCAATAAATAAAATATTACCCTTGGTGATGTGAAAGTGAGTCATGTTTACAAATAATTGATTTTAAATACTTAAAATATAATATAGGTTTTGGAGGATTCATAAAGGCTTTATAAAATAAATAAAATTACCTCAAAATCACATTATTTAAATGGAAAACCTATATTTTATCATGGTTAAATTTTTTTATTAAATCACATTTATCCTTTTATGGCGTCATAATTTTCATTGCATATTCACACCGTATTTAATTTTTTCCAGAAAATCCAACTATCTTAGAAAATTATATAAAAATAACTATTGGATAATTTTGAAAATATTATTACAAAAATAATATTTATATTATCAAATTAATTTTATTAATATGTTAATTTTCAATTTTAAAACATGAATCGACATTTATTGATAAATGGTGGTTTCTTTGACATTAAAAGTTTTAAAACCCTTATAACAACTACATTTGACTTCATAAAAATTATGTTATCATTTATATTTATTAAAAATTATTTAACTGTATTATTTTATTAAAATATCATTTTTTTAAATTCATTAATTCTTCAAAAGAAATAACTTCATTTAAATTTCATGTTAAAAAATTTAATTTGTATTTTATCATATCAAAATAAAATAATTACAAAGTAATGAAAAAAATATGTGAATATATTCATTATTATATATAATATAAAAATTACTATTATTTGGGTCTTGATACCCAAACCATTGTTACACCATAAAATTCCTTAAGTGTAAGGTTCATGATGGTGATATTTTTATGCGGTGGTTCGACATACATGGTTTGGTTCATGATATCTATGAGCTTGAAAATATCCCATAAATGGTTTCCCACATTCTTTAGTTTTTAGATCATGAATAAGACATGGTAATAAGAAAATATCAGCAACGTTATCTCCCTTGGAAGCTATGATAAATGGTCTTTATTGGGCATGATATTACTAGTTGAGGCCATTTCTTATTTTGTCTATTTTAATTTCATTTATCATAACCGTATATTTTTACTAATCATATGATCAATGTTAAAAAGATATTTTATCAATTGTTATAATTCTAAACGGTCTTTTAAATATGATAGGATATAATAAAACCAAATAATTATATGTGTTTTCTATCACCATAATAGGGAATTTAATTCAATCCTAAAGAGATTTTTATTTATAAAAATTTAGTTCATTACATGACACATAATCTTCACTATGTATTTCACTCATACAAATTATCTACTAACACATAGGATTCTAGTGAAATCAATAAATAGAGGAGTGGAATAAATAAGTCATGATATTTTCACATGAATGATCAATAGAAACAATTAACAAATATCATAACACACCTCTTACACCTTCATATGAAATATCCCCTTTCACGTGAATGAGAATCAATAATTATAAAGAAACACACCCCCCTTGGGTACAAAGGATTATATCAAGTGGTAAAAAATTAATGGGATAAAAAGATCATCACACATATATCATGAATTTAATTATAAACAACTAAACATACCTTTCATTAATAATATACACATAACAGTAATCCATTTTCTACAATTTTGAAACATTACTTAAAAATGATCCTTGAGAAAACATCATGGGAAACTATTCCCAATAAAATTTAATGAAAACAACATTTAATTTTAAGTAATTTATGAAATCCAACCACCAATGTTTATTTAAACATTTCCATATAAAATCATACTATCATTTTTTCATAACCCAAATGGGGTCAAAATATTGTAATCATCAAATTCAATTTAAACCACCCTCTTAGTAATCCTATAAAACATTTTTCATTCAAAATAACACTTTATAAATCATTAAACACATAAAAAACTTTATTCCATGTGATCCAACCATTAAAACATTTATGAAATCCATATAAACTATCTCATATAATCATAACTATTAAAAAGTAATTATATCCCATCATTTATTCAATGGAATGACAAGTAAAGGAAAAATAGATGAAAATTTACCACAATCAAAGAGGAAATCCCTTTCATGGGTCAAAAAATGTTTCCTTTCATGGTCGATGTCAAAAAAATATAGCCCCCCCCCACACTGATTCCTAACATCAAAAACTCTTATGGTTATCCCACCACATACTCTAAATCCAACCAATGCATCCCTTAAGGTTCATGAGAAGAAAGGGAACCAATAGGAAGTGGAAGGAGGAAGAAGAAGAAGAAAATAATACAAGAAGATAAGGGGTTAATATTGGATAAACCCCTTTGAAATCAAACAATTTGGACAAAAAATTCAGAATATAGGAGGAGGGTATATCCCCCTCATGTGCCTAGCCCTAACCATATGGAATGGGAGGGGAATGATGATTAGGGTTTTAATTCGAAATGGAAAACTCGAAAATTAATATTTTTAAGAAACATGGAAGGTCACATAGTTTTTTTGTCTTGTTAGGGAAAACCAGGCACCAACCATGTGGAATCCATTAGTTTGAACTAGAAATTTTCATGGTTTGTATCCACACATATTCCACCCATGAAAACCAATCATGCATCGAGAAATTGAACTAGAAAGTCCCCTGTATATAATCTAACTAAAGGTTTCTGAAATCCCATGTAATCTAACCTTAATATTTTTTGTGAATCATATTTCATGGAAGACACATAAAAAAATTAAATTCACAAAAAATAATATAAAATATAAAACAAAAATGACATGTATGTGTCATTAAATCCTCTATTATATGACTTATATCCCCTATAAAGTCATTGATAAAAGTATCAATAATAGAAACCTGAAACCTCAACCATTATATATGAGGTGGGAGGACTAATAATTTCAAGAGAGGTCCCATTATAATAGATCACTATATAGGAACACAAATACTCAAAATTATGGATTCAATTTACAACCATTAATAAATATCCAATAATAAAGTAACTCACGACCACTATACATAGAGATCTACGAAGATAGAGACCTATAATATTTCTCCCCACTATTTAGAACTCATATAAAATAGTGTGAAAAGTGATAAAAATTTCCAAGAGAATATTGACAACAATGAGAATGGGATACCATCATGATCCCAATGGAAGAAAACAACTGTCTATAAATCACCATAAATTTTTAAGTATCAACCTGAAATATAGAACAACTCAAATCATAAACATTGATCATAAGGAAATTTCATCCAAATCCACTCTATCAAATATCACTAAAATGGGAAAAGAATCATCAATGAAAACATGAATCAATAATAAATGAAAAGGTATATAACCATTGGTCATAATAATATGTGAAGGGGTGTTCTAAACCTCCTACCAAGAACATTATCTCATGATAACCCCAATAAGATAAAAAACCAAACCAGCTAGTGTATAGTCTCAACTGTTGTTTTATCTATCTTAATCACCTAAAACACACACCTAAGTCCTTACCATTTACAAACCACTACAACCCAATAATAATGAGGGTATTACGAAATCCTCATAGGATGAGATCAGTCATTGATTCATAACCACACAAACTATAAAAAAACACCTCACAAATGAGGAACCACAAAATCATCATGGAAAGAATTCTTTGAAAAATGTAATTCAAGACCTTCAATCATATCTAAACCCAAAAAGTAGAAATATAAAAACAAAAAATCACCTAGATCAATGTAATTCATCCCACAAGATGTTTACAAAAAAATATATCCACTTTACTATCCTAATAGGACCCTGATCACCACAATTAGAAGGATAGTGACACAAGAAATCCTAGTAAAAAGAATGTTCTATCCTAACCACTCTATTTATATTCTAGATAGATTAATAAACCTGAAGATATACTCTTATAAAACAAGAGTATTCCACTTATGACTCATCCTAGAAGACAACATTTCCACAACATCTCATGAAATTTCTTGGAGGAATAGCTAATTTTCATGAAACATGAATCTAAGCAATTCATGATTTAAAAACCAAACCAAATACTTCCAATGAAAACCAAGGGACAAACCCAATAGTCATACTACCATCGAAATAGATAAAACCAAAAAAAAATCTACTAAACACACTCCCTTCCACAAGGATTTTCAAACTAATTTTTCAAAGGTATACAAGCTTTAAAAAAAGCACAATAACCTTTTAGAAACATTTTAATTCGTTTATAAAACTCATGAGAAATTTATTTCATTAAAATCACTACATTTTGAATAGAGTAAAAAAATTAAATTTATAGAAGTGAACACATGCTTTAAAACATACAACTTATTTAAAACTATGCTCACTACAACATTATAAATCTATCATTTATTTTAATAATACTCTATGAGTTCCATTATAAAACTAAAATACATCATAAAGTTTAATTTTATTTCAAAAAATATATATAAAAAATAATTTTAATTTCAAATCACTTACATAAATTTTAATTTATTAAAACAAACCTTTACCACATTCAATGATAAAAGAAATTTCTTTGGAAAAATTTCATGATTATCAAATCAATCTTACAAATAAATCATAAAATTTAGTTTATAAACCCAAAAACATTTTATGGTCATCCTATTTGTATAAAACAATTTTCCAAAATTAAATCGAATGGGGATGAATATGAACCTTTAATACATTTCACAAAAACTGAGTTTTCATTTACTAACACTAGAAACCCCATTTCATAAACAAATAACTCCATAAAATCATCATTTTCATTTATAATTCTATGTAAATATAGAACATAAATAGTTATCAAGCACTTGGGGGAAAAACCATGTTTCATCCATGAAATATCCTCTCCAATGGTTTAAAAATCCATCTTTAAGGGTTCTTGTAAAGTCCTAAACATCTCATACATAAAAATTACATATTAATAGATGAATATTAATTACAAAAAATTGGTATACACACCAAAATCATTTAGTTCTAGTACTATTGGAATCATGGACACATAAACAGCTAGTCCATAAGTGAGCTATGCCATCTCCCAATTAGTTCTTTATAATTTTCACCCTTCTTAGTAATATCATACATAATACTTTTCTCATATATTAAAGAAAGGAAACATAAGAAAGGGGTGATCTTAGATGCTCAATAATGGTAAAAAATGATATATCAATATAACATGAGCATATAGGTATGTGAATATGATAATAAAATATGAAAACCATAATCTACATATAATAGATCATAAAAACCACTCATGGAATAAATCTTGGTAGTTTATAAGACATGAATCATAATGGAATCAAATAAAATTATCCATGGGATCATAATATTGGCATAAGACATAGATTTGTGGAATATAAAAAATCATAGAAAATATTATGTCAAGGTTACCCACTAAGACATTAAAAACATGTTTTTATTAGGCTAAATACCCATGTACCAATTTTAGGATTGGTATAACCTCTTATGTAACCTCTTTTTGTCTTGGTATAACTTTTTATGTACCCTATTTCAGGATTGGGATAACCTCCCTTTCACCATTTGAGCTCATATGACATTAATCATTACCATATGAATTGAAGGGAGATATAGGTCCCACCTTTTACATGATGAAAATAATACATATGTGTTCCAAAGGATTATAAAAAATTCATCTAATCAGAATCCATGAAAATAAATGGGCTTCATAATCATTTCATTATTTCCTCAAAGTATAACCCATGAAACAAATGTAGGTTTCATAAGTATTTTACCATGGTATAACCTGTTTAAGAGAAACATGTTTCATAAACATATAGTTATCAAATATAGAAAACGATTAAAATAAATAATAAGAATGGTATCCTTAGATAATATCCCCATTGGAGCATAATTAAAATGAAAGTATGTAATATAAGATTGAAAATTATATTTAAAGAATAATCACTTGTAATTTTTCTTGAAGAAAATATCATTTCTTCATAAATAACTTTTAAAACATATAATTTAATCATTTAAAATCATTTAGAAATTGTTTTCTGAAAAACATCCATTCCACTTTGAAAAAAAAACTTCTTCCAACTTTTATTTTAAAAAAATACTTTTTTTAAAATAACCTTGAAAACATATAAAGTAATATTCAATGAAAATAATGGTCATGATGGTAGAAAACTATGTTCATGTCGTACATATTTAAACAAATATTCCTTTTACATTTTCGATAAAATTCAAATGAGTCATGTCAGGGAAATGACATAAAGATTCCTTTTAAAACTTTTTTAAAAAATGAAAATTGTTAAAAAAGACTTTAAAAAATCACAAAGGAACATTTAAGAATTTTGGAAATTTTTTTTAGAAGATATGGAAATAGAATAGAAAGGGTATTAGAACAATGATAGAGATAATGTATATTTTTTTTAAAAAATTTTATAAAATATTGAGTTTATAAAGATAATAAAATAAAGGGAAAACATTATTCTCATTACATAACCAAATTATAAGAAAATTCATGAGTTGCTTAATAGATGGATGATAATATTTCATCACCAGAAACATAAACAATTTCAATAAATGATGAGATTGTATCATAAAAACCTTAACACTTTGGTAAAATTAAATAATAAAGAGCGTGAAATAATAAAACTAATAATATATTAAGAATAAATAAATTCATGAAATTAAATTTCAAATGGGATGTGTATTAAACCTCATGAAAAATATAGGTGCATAACACATCAAATGTCTCATATAAAGAAAATTGACATAATTATCCCTTACCAATTTGGTAACTTTTGAAGCATAAAATTTAGATACTAAAATGGATATGTAAATCTCAATATTTTTTATGAGATTATTCATGAAATAAATTCAATGGAATTTTATACAGAATATAAATGAAACAGGTGGTGAATATGGCATGTGTCTCACAAAAGTAAAATGTGAGATGAAAATCCCTCAACTTAAGTCTTGAGTTACTTCATACATGTTCAAATCTCGTGTATAATAAATATATGTTTATTTTATATATATTGAATAAACATAAATATATATCATTCCATATATTATTTACTTGTGTCCTTTTATTATCTGTTTATTAATAATTCTATGTTAAATTCAAGTTTCAGGTAATAACTGCATTGTTTTTCATGTATGAATGGATTTTCTTCTTTCGGTCCTCTTAATTTTATCCGAGTTCTATTATCTCAAGAAATTTAAAAATGGTATAATTATCATATGTACATACATACATATATATTTATTATATATGTATTTATAGTAATCTATATAATTTTTAGATAGAAAATGAAATACACCATTCATGGATATTGTAGGTCGTATGTATGCATGAATGTTGTTTCCATTTTCTTGATAGATTGAAAGAAAGAAAGGTAAATAATATACTTAAATTATAGATTAATTTTATTTAATATATATAATATGTTTATTTAAACCTATTCTTATTACCTTCTATGTAAAGAACATGTGACTAACAAATCACATCACTTTATTAAGTGGTAGACTACCATACACTTGAACGACGTTATCGTATTACCATAGAATATAATGTAAAAAGGAAAATGAGATATCATTATTATAGAAGAATAATAATATTAAAAATGTAATATATAAACAATAAATATATCATTATTTCCATCTGTGATAGGTGGTAATGGACAAAACAAATGACATCAATTCGCAAGGTGGTAGTCCATCACACCCACGAATGACGATTTTGTAACCCATTTGGTGGAAGGGTAAACATTTATAGGTTATGAAATTAACATAAAAATATTAGTATATGTAATATACTGAGGTTATTATATAATCAGGGTCTAATAATAATTTGAGGAGGTGGGTAAGACATAAAATAAAACTCTAAATTAAAGACGTTAATTCTTTTTCGACATAATTCCTTTGGTTTTCACCAAAAAGATTGATAGGTTGTATTTTCTAGAAAAATAAGGATTATAGGATTATAGGGTGAAATAAATTATATTATTTGGGATGTTCTTGTCTAAAAAATGGGTTTTTAAAGTGTGAATAAGAAGGAATTAGGTAACCTTTTATAAGTTAGTTTAGTTCCACACTTTTAATTTTTGAAAAGAAAATGGTGTACCCATATTTTTTAATATTCCAAAAGAATAAAAAATGGTTTATTTTAAAAAAATATTGTATATAAGGTCTAAATATGACCATAAAATTGGTGTTGTAAAATTTTGGGGTCATTTTTAAACCTTATATTTATATTTCAACACTTATATTTATTGTTTAACCCCTGGTAAACCTAGTTTTACCTTAACCATGATAAACATTTTTTACTATTTTTAGTACTCATTATAGTCAAAAATTAAGTATTCCTTATTAGATAATATAAAATATTATGATTATAAATATTTAATCTATTTTTATAAATATAATTCATATTAGAGGAAAATTCTAATTTAAAATTAATCTCGCAGACGCAATGAGAAAACGAGATTTCAAAGAGAAAATGTTCAAAAGTTAAATAAGTTTTTATATCAAAATTCAAAGTGAAAATTATTAAGTTAAAATAAATTGGATTAATAGATATAAACATAAATTAATTTTAATTTTAAAATAGTTTTAAGAAAATTTATACATGTTTAATTATTTTAAAATAAATGACAATTCTTAATAAAAACCGGTAATTTTCTTATTCATCAAAAACATAACTTTTTAGAAAAATACTAAAAAATTAAACCTATGATAATTTTTAAATGATGATATAAAAAATGAATTTTATTTTATCAAACTAATTTTCTAAAAGTGTAAAAAATTAATTTTCAAATAAGTGCGTAAAAGGCGGAAAAACTATTTTTTAGAAAAATAAAGTTTTTAACTATAAAATTGGATTTACTATTTTTTATTTAATAAAAAACACATAAGATAAATGTTAAAATTTTTATTTAATATATAATTTATAAATTTCTCTAACTTATTCACAATTTGTTTTTGTTACATTTATTGAGGTAAAATGTGTTTGTTCTCCTAAAAATAGTTTTTCAGAAAAATATTTCCTTTATATTCAAATTTTCACTGCTAATTAATTAGACACCAAGTAATTCATTATATATACTCGTGTAAACCATATATTTTCATTATTAAATTAATATTATTCATATCCATCATTCCAATGACAATGTGATAACTATCATATTAAATAATAATATTTTAACATTATGTCACTTTTCATTTAATCTCGCTGTTGTGTGTAATGCAAGATAAAATCAGTGTTGTGTGTAATGAAAGATAAAATCTGTGTTTCATGTAATTAACACTATTTAAAATATTAAATTTATTCTAAAAATATATTTTAAAAAATATCACGTTGTTACATTCTACCCCCATAAAATGAATTTGTCTCCTAAGATACGTTGATTTTTGTACAAAAATATGAGGATATATTATCTCATTACATGTTTAAGTTTCCATATAGCTTACTCAAGCTAGTGGTTTTTGCATAAAACATTTACTGGGTGATTATTATTATTTCATATAAATTTCTATGTATGATCCAGATTCTCAATCAATTGTTCCTTATAATAAAGATCATTCTCCAACAGTATGACCTAGAAGCTTAGTAAATGTGATGAATCTGGTTTATAATTTCTTATGAGAGATTTAGAGAACACATCATGAACCAGATATAGGTTTAGGGTAAGTGTCAAGAGATGATCTATAATCCCCATACGAATAATAATTTTAAAGGGAGCAATATACATTGGTCTTATTTTCCCCTTCTTTCTTCTTTAAATTAATTCATAAAACCACCTTCTCAAAAACATAAAATTATAGTTCACATTGATGATTATAAACATAACATTTTAGTCAAATTTTTGACAACTATAAATATTTATTAATGGTTCTAGACTTCTCTTCTATTTAATCAACTACCACAGGTCCCAATAGCTTTCTTTCTGCAACTTCATTTGATTACATTAGAGTTCTACACTTCTTTCCATAAAAGGATTCATAAGGAGTCATCTGAATTCTCTATTAAAATATATTATTATAAGAAAACTAAACTAGAGGAAGTTCTTTTTCCAACCTACTTTTAAATACATTAAACAATATCTTATCATATTCACTATGGTTTTACTTATTCTCTCAGGTTAACTATCTGTTTTTGGATGATACACAGTGTTGAAACATAACTCCATGTTAAGATATTGCTGAATAATTTTTCAAAACATTGAATTAAATTTCATATCTCAGTCAGATACAATTTAACATATTTCTCCATGAAACCTTAATAATTACTTAATGTATATCATGTCAAGATGATCTAGATAGAAATATTCTCTGATAGCAATGAAGTTTGATGAATTCATAAAATGATTGAATAGAAACCATAATTACCTCAACACCAAAGATTTGATAAATCCTAAACGTTATGAATACCATAAGTCATATATCCAAAAAATTTAAAGGCATTCCTCCTCAAATAACGTTTTCCTTAAAACATATAAAAACCCAAATGGTTATATTTCCAAAATTGTCTCTTAAAATATCATTAATATTTATTGAATCCCATCACATAAAACCTCAAAAGCGGTGTCCATGAAATTGAAATTATAATATAAATTATACTCATAAACCCATGGTGGTATCTATAAATCTTATGTTAATGGATACCTATGTACTTATAAATTTTAATTCCTTGTTTGATCCTTATAAATGCTCATATCTTATACCAAAATATTTTCATTGGACGATTGGGTTCATACTTTTACTGATTAAATATTGCATGTGATTTAATTATTCTATAATCCATGTGTAGGGATATAATCACATGAAATTTCACTAAATTATGAACAATAGGATTTTTATACAGCTCATTTATACAAAATAAAAAATGAAATTCCCAAATAAGGAGGGGAGGATAAGTGTTCCCTAATTATCTTTATTCAATTCATCCATTTTGATTGCATAATATTTTCCATTATCCATTTTCTTCAGAGGCTATTTTGGCTTATCATCCACATTATCCCTTCTATTGGGGAATTGATTCCCATATTTCCCAAATTACTTACACTTGAAGAAATGGAGGGTGGGTTGTTTATTTCTAGAGCCTTTTCTATATATACATCAATAACTTACTTATTCTCACATAATCATTATTCAGCTACGGAATGAAATTTCTTTCAACACTTAAAACATTTACTGGTCCCTTTAAGGCAATGTCATCCATGTTTCCTTCAACACTTTGTGCATGTAAGAAATCTCATCTTCTTCTCTCCATTATTTTTATAGTATCCCATTAATTGCATCTTTCTTTTCTTATCAAAACCCAGTGATTTATGGGTCACTCCAATATCAATTTCCACATTGATAGCACCAAAAAATAATTCTTCATAGCTACCCAATTCCATTATTGATAGAATCATTCAGAGACTTGGTTTTAATCTATTAAAGAATCAATCCACTTTAATTTCAAGTTACATGATAATACCAGAATCATACCCCATATATCTTTTAATTTTTTCCTCATATGAACCAACAGATTCATGATCCTTTTGTTTTAGCTCAAGGAATTCCTTTTCAACTTTTATAAGAAGAATATGAGGAATGTACTTATTGAAAAATATTTTTTTAAACTTATCCCATTACACATAGTCAATTTCATAGTATTCCCTAGTATTTTTAATGAGACTCCACTATTGATTCACTTCGCCTTCCAAAATATACACATCCAAAATTACTTTTTCATGTTTTAATCACTATATAATGAAAAATATTTATTCAGTGGTACTTATCCATTTCTTAGCAACTAATGGATCGTGGAACCACTTAAAAATGGGGGAAGTTTCATTATAAATGACTCAAGAGAACATTGTTCCCTATTTTTCACAATTTTAATTTTAGCATTACTCGTAGATTGAGAATGTTGTGTGATCATAACAATGATATTTTTCTTTCCATATCCCATAATTTAGAGTCCTGTGTTTTTGGACTAGATGGAATTACAAAAGAATTTGAATTTTTTGTTTACTGGATTTTTTTTACAAAATGAGATTCAGAATAGAATTATGAAAGTTGGAACACTTCAACGTGTTGTTTTGTAACTTTGGTGAAGGCCCGATAGGTCCCTTATAAGTCTTGATAATTTTTGTGTCTGGTGTTTGGAATGTCATGGTTTGGGTGATCTGAATAAAGAACACGGTTTATCTAAACCTGTGTGGCTATTATTATAAAACTATAAGACCTATAGAATTTATACATAGGTTTTGTGTATAGTCTATGAATGGTTTGTCAAACTATGGGATTATCCCTCACGGGTTGTTCCACTTAGGTATTACATAGATACTATTCACTACATAGTTTGTGTATGGTTTGGAAAACCATGCGAGGCAATTTCTTAAGTAGGGGTGCCACATGGTTGGCGCATGGTTTGGATAACCTTGAAATACAATCCATGTGGGTGTTTATTTTAAAACTTTAAATAAAATTAAAAATAAACCTATCTTCCCCTTTTCTCCACCAGATCACATGACACCCCCTCCCTGGAGCCCTAGGCCATGGGTGACGCACCTTTTTTTGTGGATCCCTCTTTGATCATCAATTTCACTCATTTCCATCATAATTGTTATTCTATTTTTCAAGGTAATCCCTTATCCTTCCTTCTCCTCCCACACTTTGGCCTATTTTCCTTCTTCCCTTTTTCTTATTGTTTTCATCTGAACCCTTGGTTTTAGTGTGGGATAATTTTTTAGGTATCTTTTTTATATGGCATGCAACAAGCGTCTACGTTTGGGTTGGGTATGTTTCAATGTTCTCCACCGAAGGTAATGAACTTCTGTCCCTTTTTGGTTTTTCATCACCACTCATGGTAGGGTTTTTCCCACACTACCTTATCTAGAACATTTTACATTGGGGTATTTTGGTGTTTGCGATTATAGTATTTATTTATAGTGTGTTTGGTAGTCCCTGAGGTAGGTTCAAGTCACCAGATCCAAAGGAGACTTACCACATATTCCTAGGTAGGAATATGTGTGTGTGTGTGTTCCTTGGTTATATGTATATTCACCCATATTAGTGAATAAATATATATGGGGCTAGGTGTTCTTATGTATAATATGAAAAACGCATATGTGTGTAAGTGGAAATGGGTTTATACATATATTATAATATATATAAGGATCCCCTTGTATATATTTAGGGCTATATGAATATGTACATAGGGTATAGGTGTCCATATTTATATGCGAAGGTGCATATTCTTAGAGGCGGGTAACAACACCTTCGAGTGGTTGTTGATGAAAGTGGGAAGAACCGAATCATTCGAATTGGTTCACTTCCATTTAAGTAAAGATCCCTTCATTTTTCCTGTTAAATTTAAGAATGTGTTAACTTATTATTTGATAAGTTGAATGATTAATTCTTGAATAAAAATTTTAAGGCGTTAAAATTAATTTTCTGACAAACAATGTCATGATTTTATAATAAAACCACTTAGATAAGGTGTGTTGTCTCCTAAACTAGAAATTATTAATTAGTTATTTAATATATTATTGGATTAATCCTTTATAGTTTTTACTATTCTTTGATGACATAGTGTGATATAAGGAATATTTAGGACATATCCTCTAATTCAATTAGAAATGTTTTCCCCAATACACGTTTATGGAACCATTTCACCTTATGAGTGTCATCTTGTCCCTTTTCATTTGAATTTCCCTTGCTTGAACCACCCAAGGGGTGTGTTCCTATGTTTTCCTTATTAGAGGAATCTTAATTATAACTAAATAGAGATATTTTACTTGGGGGATATATTTCCTCCCTTCCATGTTTATTCTCTTGGGATAAATGGTTATATTGAACTAGAATTGCATGAAGGTTTTTTAAGAAAATATGGAAATGAGTGGGTAAAATGGTGTGTTATGTTTAAATATGAATTGTGAATAATGAGAGGGTATGACCATTGGTTGTCTTTAAATTTTTATTATGATACATGAGTTATTATAATTTTGATATGGAACAGAATGTTAAATTATTATATGAGTGGTTAGACTCATATTGTATGAAAAGTTAAATGGTATGAAATAGTGATTGTATTGATGCCTTAGACATGTTCCCTGGTTATGAAATGTGGTAGTCGACACCTAGGATAGAGATTCTCCTAGGTCCTTGCTAACCCTTGGATTTGGATTTCTTATAATATTATAGGACATGTTTGGTATGACACTCTCCTTTGAATCCATCCAGTGCTAACTGATTTTCCATCGATATGCTCATGGGACACGACAAGGATTCCTTAGTCTTTTATGCCATGGATCTGGCCCTTCATGGTATTTCATTTTTTATATAGACTAGCCACGAAATTTATTTATGCTTGGAATAATGGATTGGTCAATATTGGTATGGAACATTGGATATATGAGAAGGTCGTGGCGGTATGAAATGATTGGATAGACAGAAATTCCATGTTGTATATTTTATGTGTTATTTTTATTTTCCTTATTTTATGAGCTCGACCATATTGTTCCCAGAGCCTTGAGGGACTATTTCAGTGTCATTGGTTTAGAATTTTACATGCCATGTGAAATTTTAATTTCATTTACTACTTATCTTCTTACGCGTACACTGCCTTAATTTATATTGCATGGAAGGTTTTTGGGACACACACCATGGGTGATAGCCTACCGAGATTTTATCTCACACCTTGCTTGGGTACCCTTTATACCTAAGTAGAATTATTTTATGAAGGGGTTGATAAGGGGTATCATCCATATTTCAATGTCCGATTCACATTTCTAGGATGGAATTAGGAACACAAGACCGAGATAGATCTTAGGATTCTTGTGGAGCTAGCTGTTGGGCGGTTTTTTTATTATATTGTATGGATTATTTTAATCTTTACTAATTATATTTGAAGAAAAAATTTTCATATCTGGAATATTTTAATTTGGCATTGGCCACTTTTATATCAGTTGAAATTATTATATTATTCTTCTATTTATCTTTTTTTAAGCATTACATCTTCTACTGTCTATTTTTTTCCTTATACGTTTTACCACTACAAAAATTTGATCGTGAGGTTATAGTCTCCCTATTATTACCTCATTACACCCTCGCCTCGATTCGGAATCCTCTGGAATATGATTAGGCATACTTGAGGCCACTTGACTCATTGGTCTAGCTATCGGTTCAGTTGTAAGTTAGGGAAGGAAGTTAAAATGTGGTATTAGATCTTATTTTTACATTTTATTATTATTTTGGGATGGTAGATAGGAGACTAGGAATGTGTTAGAGATTTTTAAATAGTCATGTATGGGACTGACCACCTAATCCATGGGGAAATAATCAAGTTTCCCAAGCTAAGATTGATATTAATGTTGCTTTCTATTAAAATTGATATGATTTCACCTTCAGTTAATGGTGGATTTCCACTACTTATTGATTTGTAAAATTTATATTATTTTACAATTTTCATGGTATGGATAGGATGGAGCATTAGATATATCAAATTGGGAACATATAAATTCACATTCCATCTATATTCTATGCCATGTATTTGAATTAGTTGGCTGACTACTGATTTTGATTATGTTCCTTGAGTGTGATGCCATGAATTTGGTTTTATTTATTATGCATGATTATTTAGCATGTTAGTTGTTTACGTGCTTTTGTTTTTGCTATTTATGATGACATGGGAGCCTTATTTTTATATATTTAAAATTGTTTCATGGGTAGAATTTTATTAGTTGAGATTTAGGTAGGATTTAGTTTTCATTTGTAAGGTGTATGGGCGCTTTATAACTAGAAAAATGTAACATGTATACTCCAACCATCCTTTGGTCTTCATATGAATATTTTTAGACCCCTATTGAAATATAAGGTATGTTAAAGTTTAAAATCTAATTTGTAATGTTTTTTATTTAATGGGATCCATCTTTTAACCTGTCAAGTGTATGGGAGATTTATGGATTGGTAGATGAACACCCATATGAGTAAGTAATTATATAACCATGGTATATTTGGAGATAGATATAAAAATAAAACATGTTAAATTTTGAACTCAAATGGATTGGTTAGATTTCAAAATTCTCAACTGGACCCATGTAGGTCAGTTGGGGCATGTTTTTATGATATTATCTATTAATGGTGTTTACGCTTTCTATAGTTAAACAACTATTATTGGGTTACTTTTTGAAGAATCTAGGTTGCCTTAATGGGACCCTCATGGGTTGAGTTATCTTTTAAAATGAATTTATATAATAAATTTTCTAATTATGATGAGATTTCAAAAAGGGTTTAATTTTTAAAAAGGAAGTTTGATATAGATTTATTGTTTTTCCCTTGGGGAATTGACTAAAATAAAGTACGTAGTGTTTTGGTTTTAATTATTACATTATGTTTTGAATTAAATATTTAATATTTTTAAATATTTAAATGTGAATAAATGTAATGACCTTATAAATAGAACATGAAGTGGTTTCCTTTTTTTAAACCCTCGTTTCAGGTTAGTTTAAATGTTTATTATGGTTTTCCTTTAAACATAGATGTGAAAGTTTATCCATAGGATGACTATTTTTATCAATGGATTAAATGATAGGCTCTTGAGCCAAGTGAAATCCGTTTTTCATAACCTGGTGATAGTTTTTGCAGTTATTCTTTATCCGGGGCTAGATCATGGTAGGTAGCACACTTAGATCATTAAATAACTTTCTAATACCATGAGTTTTCTGACTCTTGGTGTCTTTTGGGTGTTCATGTCCCTTATAGAATGCTTACATATTGAACAAAATCCTTTTTTGGATGGGTGTTCATTGTATGTTTGACCATTGTATGGGCGTGAGCCTCAAGTGATGCTCGGTTTTAGAAGGTTATACATTCCTTGAGAATGGTCAACCACTTAGTAAGTAATGTGAACCTCTACTTTCCCTTAGTTATGGATGAATCAGTTCATCATCATCTGAGTTAATGGTTGTATGGGAAGTGTGAATCTAGGTTATAACAATTGTATGATCCATATGATACTTTATTACATAGGGTAGACATCCCATAGATATTATTAAGGATGTACAATTTTATTTTGTAATCTTAGGGTACTATGGGTTGATATATGTGGTACCTATCGAGTTTTTAAATGTTGTAACGAACCATTTGAGTTTGGGTAACTATTAAGACTTGTTCTATTCACTAGGTTCTCGGGTCAACTGTGGAGTAGAGTGACATGGGATACTATTGGAAAAATAACCTCTACCAACAGTTTGTAACCGTTGGTATAGGCCTCTAAACCGATGGTATAGCCTATACCAACGGTTTGGAGAACCGTGGGAAAGTAAGTCATTGGGATAGGTCTATACCAACAGTTTTGGGAAAACCATTGTATAGACCTATATCGATGGTTTTGAAAACCGTTGGTATAAGTAATATAAAAATCTATACCAACTGTTCCATAAAACCGTGGGTATATGTATTTCAAAAAAAACATTTAGTGGGATTTGATCCCAGGACCTATAGTTTATCTTTCAACGACCTAACCACTAACCTAACATGAATTTTGTGAACATAATTTCATAAATATATATATATATATATGTTATAATAATTATTTTAAATATTTATTTATATAATTTTCTCAATAAGAAGATTCGATAAAAAAATCAAAGGACCTATACCAACAGTTTTCAAAACCATTTGTATAGGTCCTTTGATTTTGGGAGCGACATTGATTTATGGGGGACTTTTCCCAATAGTTTGGGAAAACCGTTGGGAAAGCCATACCCTTTCCCAATGGTTTGGCCAAACTATTGGGAAAAGTGGCCACAAAGTACCCTTTCCCAAAGGTTTGTTCAAACAGTTGGGAAAAGTGTCCACAAAGTGGACTTTTCCCAACGATTTTGGAAAACCGTTGGGAAAAGTGACCTCAATGTGGGATTTCCCAACTATTTGGCTAAACCATTGGAAAATGGGACCTATACCAACGGTTTTTACAAACTGTTTGTATAGAAGCATTGGGAAAGGTGATATTTCTAGTAGTGGGAGTAAACGAAACAAGTTCATCCCACTACTCAGGAGGACACTATGGGACTTTGATGTTTTTACATGCTAGTTCGTTTTATTTTTTATTTCATAACAAATGATTTTACCTGGTTCTTGATGTTTTTGGAGTATCAATTTTTTTTAAAGTGAATATAGGTCAAGCGTTCTCATGAGAAGCTAGTTTTTTCTTTCCTTTTATGAAAAGGACACTCTTAAGGTTGGGAGCTTCATATTAGTTCTAATGAATGTTTCCTTCCTAATAAAAGGAATACATTAGAGGATAACCTTTTCTAAATGATCATTTTTATTGAATTACCTTTAGGATTCAAAGTTTCA
Organism: Viscum album; assembly: GCA_963277665.1. Lineage (NCBI taxonomy): Eukaryota > Viridiplantae > Streptophyta > Magnoliopsida > Santalales > Viscaceae > Viscum > Viscum album. Next base: position 1,976,358,267 of record OY728153.1, on the reverse strand, counting down.
AATCAAAACAGTTCTTTCTCGGTAGCACGATGTAGCGAGGTTGGTTGTTTTTTCAACCCTTGAGAAATTTCGTTAGTCTTGGCTGGATTTTAGTGGTAATTTTAAACAATCACGAGTGTCGTGTGTGGTATAGGAATAATTATTCTATTGGTGATGTGTTGGTAGGTGAAGTTAGGATTACATTAATAAGTTTACCAAAATGGGTTTTACTATCCTTATTTTTTTTCTTTCTTAGTTGGAAACCATTAAAATCCTATAAGTGTACTCTTCTGAAAAAGATGAGCATGCCCCCTATCATGACATCACCCTTGTTACACTAAGAATGATTTGGTTATATGCCATACTAATGTTTTTAATAACCATAGGGATGGTTTGTGATCTATATAAGAGTTGAGAATTGGATAACTGGTTTTTATTGAGGCCTGGTTATATCTAAGTGATTATTGGGTTCCCACATAGGAATGAATTGGGAAGACTCTTTGACACCAATCATTTCCTTTGGACATTAACACCAGGCGGATGCCACTATGGGATCATATGATGATCTTATGTGTACATTTTTGTCTTTTTATAACATATAACTTATAAATATAGAGTATGGGATACCCTTGGTTAGATCCAAGGACTTCATGTTAATTAATATGAGGTTATCCGAAACATTTTTTTAAGATTGGAGTGATGTTTCAAAGGATAACTATTCTAGTGGTATGGATCTGGGTTATGCATTTATCGGTGTTGAGGCATGATAGTTCACATAACCAAATGATCATTCAATCTCAAATTTTCAATGGAAGTCATGTATGGGATTCAATACTCATGTTCATTGTAAATAAAAAATCTCATAAAAGAAGGAGTTATCGTTATGTTGAAATTTTTGTCAACTGTCTAATTTGGGCATCATGAGAGGATTTACCATTGTGGATAGACACATTTTCTTTCTTTTCAATTTGTATAGTCGGATGGAACCTTTTTAAACTTTTCTCTAGTTTTAGGAGAATTTATTGTGAAGGTAAGATATGTATTCCAGGAAAGCTAGCAGGACTAGTTTCTGTTTGGTTGATCAAGATTCGACCATTATCTTTTAGTGAGGTCACTGATACAACTTCAGATGTAACATGTTATCCCTATTAATAAAACCACACAAAGTGTGCCATTAAAATGATGAGGGGTGTGCCTTGAAATTAAATTCCAAGGGTGAAGGTTTCATGGCTTAGAATTTTCCCTTTTGTGTTAAAGCCTATGGTGGGGAGAACCTTTGTGTTGATGATAACAAGATGATGATGTGATCATGCCTTTGCATTAGTGGGTTTAATTAATAACATTTTTTTTATTTTTTAGTTGGAAATTGATCATTGGATCGGGTTTTGATATTATAAGTTTCATGTTCTTAAGAGGTACATTGTGGTGTGTTTGGCATTTGGAAATATGAAGTGAATGATTAAAAAAAACTTCACATCTCATGTTGGTTGAGTTATGTCTTCATTGTTTTACCAAGGCTTATGGGGTATGAGAAGTTATAAGGTGGGTATATTATAGTGTCTTGGGTTTCTATACAAGTTTTTATTCCAATGGTAGTGCCACTTAGGAAGCACCTAGACACTATTCACAACAAGGTTTGTGCATGGTTTGGCTAACTGTGTGGGAAAAATTGTGAGAGTTAGTTTATTAGGCAGGGGTGCCACATGGTTGGAACATAGTTTGGCTAACCATGAAACCCAACAGATGTAGGGTGTTTTTTTATGGAATAAATAAATTAAATTAAATTAAAAATAAAATAAAAAAACATATCTACCCTTTCTCCCCTTCAGATCATGATACACCCCTCCCTGGAGGCCTAGGACATGCATGATGTACCTCCTCTATAGCTCCCTCTTTTATCATCTATTTCACCATTTTCCTTTAGAATTATAATTCTATTTGTCAAGGTAATACTTTATCCTCCATTCTCCTCCCTCTCTTTTGTCGATTTTCATTCTTCATGTTTATTTATTCTATTTAGAAAAAACCATATGATTTTGGGTGGGATGATTTTTTATGTCTTTTGTTTCTATGGCATGAAATGAACCTATTAAGTTGAATTGGGCATGTTTTGATGTTCTCAGCCAAAGGCAATGCGCTTTGGTCCCTTTTTTTTCATCGCCACTAAAGGTAGGGTTTTATCCTACTACCTTCTCTAGACTAATTTAAATTATGGTCTTTTGGTGTTTTGAGGTTCTCTTATTTATCTGTTGTGCATTTGATCATCTTGGAGGTGGTTTTGAGTCCCCAGAGCCAAAGGTGACTTACCACATATGCATAAGTATGCATATATATATATATATATATATATATATAATTTCCACTATTATATACATATTCACCCATGGATTTGAATTAATCAATATGGGGCTAGGTGTCATACATATAATATATAAAATACATACGGGTTTAAGTATAAATAATCATATTCATATATGAGAATATATGTAAGGATCCACTTATACATATTTAGGGCCACAAGAATATGTAAATTGGGGCTAGTTTTTCTTATGTATATGTGAAGGTGTATATGATCAGAGGTGGGTAGTAGTAGCTTCGAGTGGTCGATAATGAATGTGGTAAGATCCAAAGTGTTCAACTTTGTTATCTTCCCTTTAAGGTATAATACATTCCCTTTTACCTTTAAATTTAATAATGAATTATGTTGTTTTTTGATAAGTTGAATTATGAATTATTGAATGAAACATTTAAGATTTCAACTGAATTGTTTGGGAAACAATTTCAATATTTTATAATAAAAACCCTTGGATAAGGTATGATATCTTCAAAACTAAAAAGAATTGATTAGTTGTTTAATACATGTTTGGATTAATGAATTGTAGTTTTCCCTATTCTTTGAAGGCATAGTGTTTTATAAGGAATGTCTAGGACATGGCCTTAGTGGAATTTGAAAATGTAGTTTTCCCTTATAAATGTTTATGGAACCTTTTCACCATCTAAGTGCCATCTTGTCCCTTTTCATTTGAATTTCCCTTACATGAACAACCCAAGGGGTTTGCTCCTATGATTTCTCTAGTTATAGGAATATTACTTATAACTAAAGGTAATTGGATTACTTAGGATATTTATTTACTCCCTTACATATTGATTCCCTTGGGTTAAATGGTTATATTAAACTTGAATTGAAAAATGGTTTATTTCGAAAATGTGGAAATGAGTGTGTAAACTCATGCGTTATGTTTAAATTTGAATTGTGAACAGTGAGAGGGTATTCTCACTGGTTTTTTTAATTGGAATTGTGATACATGAGTGGGTATAATCATTATATCGAATTGAATGTGAAATGGCTTTATGAGTGGGTAGACTCGTATTGTATGAAAGGTAGATGGTATGAAATATTGATTGTATAGATTACTTGGACATATTCCTTGGATATTAATATGGTAGTGTATGCCTTGGATAAAGATCCTCTTTGGGACTTGATTAAATGAAATTCCTTGGGCCTTAGTAACCCTTGGATTTTACTATCATGGACTTTCATAGGATATGTATGGTATGACATGTTCCTAGGACTCCAACTACTGCCTAACTGAGTTTCCATCGAGATAATCTCGGGACTCTATGAGGATGACTTGGTCTTTTATGCCTTAGATCTGGACCTTCCTGGTCTGGAATTTTTTTATACTACACAATGGGGGAATTTTTATATTCTTTGAAAAATTCATTGACCGTTATGGATATAGAACTTGGGGAATACTGGAAGTTCATGGTGGTCTGACATGATTAGATGAATAGAAAGTCCATGTTGTATATTTATGCACTATTTGTATTTTCCCTATTAAAGGATCTTGATCATCTTGTGTAGGGATCCTTGAGGGGATATTTCAGTGTCACTAGTTTAGAAGTTTACATGCAATGGGTATCATTACTTTCATTTATTGCTTCTTTTTAAACATACACACTACATTAATTTATATTGCATGAAAGGGTTTTGGGATATACAGTATGGGTGCTAACCTAATGAGATTTTATCTCACACCCTATATAGGTAACCTTGATACCCGAGTAGAATTATTTTGTTCAAGTGTTGATAAAGGGAATCATCCAACATCAAATGTTTTATTCACATTACTAGGATGTAATTAGGAGCACCAGACTAAGCTAGAGCTTAGCATGTTTATGGATCTATCCTTGGGGTTCTTTTTTATATTGTACAGATTGTTATAATTATTACTTCTTATATTTGTAGCATCATCTATCATACACGAAATGATGTAATTTGGCATTGTAAACTTTTATATTAGTTGAAATTATATTATTATTCTGTTGTTTATATTTATTTATAATTACTGCTTCTACTACTCTCTATTGTTTTCTATATAAGATTTATCATTGTGTTGCTCTGATCATGAGGGTGTATTTCCCTACTATCACCTCCTTACACCCGTTATTCTAGTCGACATCCTATGACATATAGGGAGGTGCACTTGAGGCCATGTGACTCAATGGTCTAGCTACCGGTTAGTGGAAAGTTTGTTCAGGATGTTAAAAATAAAATTTGGTTTCTCATGAAGATAATCATCAAATTTTCCATTGAATTCAACATTAACATTTTTCATTTGGGTTTCATCCACTAATCAAAACAAAAAATCATTATTTAAGAAACAATAATCATACTGGGAAACTGCATGATTATGGAAATAAATTTTAGGATGTCTAAATCATGAAACCTTATTTACCTATCTATGGAACCTTAGTTTTAACCTAGTTCTTCCATGGTCATTATTTAAATCATTCATGATATTTCATAAAAAGTATGTGAATTTCCAAATATTATCCCCTAGGAGTGTCAAAACAGGTGTGAAAAAAGTCCCATTTTTTCACCAAGTGATGATCAAGTCTATATCAATGCTCCCTTTTTGGAGTTATTACCCATATGTACTTCTATTCTAGAGCCACGTCTATTTGTAGTATCCAAACAAGGATGTAATTTCTTTGAAACCACTTTCTCCATCCTTAAAAAATCTAGGACATTTTTCTATACATTGAATCATCCTTAGACTTATTCTTAGAGACATCCCAATATATATCATTAGAAATATCTCTAGCAATCTCACTAATGTTTTCTCTCCCATGTTTCTAATGGTTAACTAAACCTTGATTTGATACCAACTGTAAAGACTCAAAATTCTCATAAAAAAATATTATATCTTAATATAATAATATCCATTACATAACATAAAAATCCAAGAAATAATCATTTAGTTATAGTTCCATTGGAAAATTGGAGACATAAACAACTAGTCTATAAGTTAGATACATAATCTCTCACTGTTTTGTTTATAATATCAACCTTATTATGAATAACATATATGATAGCATTAATTATATCTCAGGGAAAGTAATCATAAGAAAGGGGTGAACCCGGATTATTAGTAATAGTAAACAAGGGATATATCAATATAACATGAGCATATGGGTATGATAACATGATAATAACATATAAAAACCATACCTTGCATATTATAGATCTTAAAAATGGGTCATATAATAAATATTGGAAGTTTATAACTCATGAATCATAATGGAATAAAATAACATGATCCCTGATATCATAAAATTGGCATAATACATATATTTGTGTAATATACATTATCATATAAAATCTTATGTCAAGGATACCCACCATGACATACTAACTTCTTAGATTTGGGATGAACACCCATGTACCAAATTCGATCATGGGATAAATTCCCGCACACCCTATTTTAGGTTTAGGATAACATCTTTTGTACCCTCTATTGGGCTTGGGATAATTTCTCATGTACCATTTGAGCTCATATATCAATAATCACTACCCAATGAATTTGAGGGAGATATAGGTCAAACCCCTCACATGATGAAAACAATACATCTGTGTGCCACAAGATAAAAAAACATTCACCATATTATAACCCCTAAAAATAGGCTTTATAATCATTTCATCATTTCTTCAAAGAATAACCCATGGAAAAAGAAGTGGGTTTCAAAAGAATTGTATCATGGTATAACCTGTGGAAGAGAAACATGTTTCACAAACATATTTTCATCATTAATATAATCCATTCAACGAAATAATAAGAATGGTATCCCTGTATAATATCCCTAGTGAATCCTAAGTAATATAAAAGGATTTCATCTTTCAGGGACGTTGATTTTTATCGTAAAATCATTTGGAACGTTTCTTGAGAAAAATTATTATTTCTTTGAAAATAACCTTTTAAACTTATAAAGGAAGCTTAAAAAAATCATTTAAAAAAAATTAGGATTAAAATATAATTTCTATTAAGAAAAACACTTTTTAAAACATAAAAAAATTCAAAATCCTTTTCTTTAAAAAAAACTTGAAACAAATTAAAGGAAAAATAAAACAAAATAATTTTTATGATGGTGGGGAATTCCGTTTATTTTGTACATGTTAAAACAAAGATTCCTTTAATGTTTTTGGTAAATTACAAATGGGTCATGTTTAAAAAATGAAATAAATAATATTTTTATAACTTTTTAAAAAAAATTTAAAAATGGTAAAAATGAAATTAAAAAATCATAGAGGAACATTAAAACATTTTTGAATTTTTTAGAAAACATGGGCATAGAAGAGAAAGGTATTTCAAACGAAATGAAAAATAAAATCATTTTTCATTGGAAATATTGGTTTGAAATATTGAGTGAATAAAGATGAAAAAATGAAGTTAAAACATATATTCTCATGTTATAACCACAAGATAAGAAAATTCCTGATTTTATTTAGATATGTATCATAATATTTCTTTATTAGAGACATAATCATAAACAATACTAATAAATGATATGATTGTATCATAAAACCCTTGTAACTTTTGTAACATTGCATCATAAGACCCATGAAATAATTACATTAAATGAAACATATAATATCATTATAATAAATTTATTAATGATATTATATGTCATAGGAGATGTATATAAACCTTATAAAATAAGATATATGCATATCATAACATATCTCTCAAAGAAGGTAAATTGAGACAATTATCCCCCACTATTTTGGTAACTTTTGAACCGTAAAACACATAAAAGAGAGATCCTAAAATGGATATATAAATCTCCAAAATTTTCTGGATTAGAATCTTTAAAATACATTCAGGTTTAGTATATACACCACATAAAATAAATAGGTTCTGAATTTGGAATTTTTCTCACAAAAGTAAAAAGTGAGACAAAAATCCCTTACCTTAAGTCGAGACTTCCTTCGTAGACATTAAAATATCTTATAAAATAAATTTATGTTTATTATAAATATATTACAGAACCATAATTAAATATATCATACAATATATGATATAATTATTTCATTTTATTACATATTTATTAATAATTCTATGTTAAAGTTACATTTCTGGTAATAACTACTTTGTTTTTTGGGTTTGTTTTGATTTGGAATTTGCGTGCCTATAACTTTGATCATGGTAATATTTTATCCAGAATTTTAAAAGTGACATAAATATCATATATATAAATATATATATTCATCTCATACTTATTTATATTAATCAATAAAATTTTGAGATATAAACTGAAGTACACCATTTATGGAGACGGTAGGTCGTATATATGCATGAACATTGTTTCCATTTTCTAAATGGATTAAAATTAAGATAGATAAATAGTAAAATCAGAATACTTAGGAGAAAGAAAATCCCACTCCTAGAAAAAGTTTATTAATAAAAAAGTAAATACATCAACAGGAAAGAAACATGGAATCATCAAAAATGCGTGTACACATCACCACGCACATCAGCAGAAACCAAGCCACAAAAAAAGGTTGGAGTAAAAAAGGACCACAAACAACAATCCTCCTCAATAGAATGCTTGGAAAAAGCATCATCAACTTGATTTGACTCCCTATAAACATGAGTGACAACCAAACAAACCTGCTCCACAATCTGAAGATAATCATCCCTGGAATAAAGCATCCTCCAAGGGACATTCCTCGAACGATTTCTTAAAATGTCAACCACCAAAAGAGAATTAGACTCCATCCAAATATTCATCCATCCATGAAAAGAGGCATACCTAATAGCATTAATCATATCCCATAATTCCGCCTCAATCGCCAAGCCATTCCCTAAAAAATGGAAGAAACAAAATTTAAAAAAGCCCCTGTAAGTTTGAAAAACACCCCCACAACCCGAAGGCCCCAGTGCACCTGAAGTCGCTCCATCCACATTAACTTTTAGGAACTGAGAGATTCGAGGAATCCATAGGATATGTTTCTGCATAATCAGTTTCTTACATATACCAGGAACACAAAAATATCGTAAAACAACCAGATCTGAAACATCATTCTGCATGAATCCAATTCGAGCATGTGCAGTAGCAAACACACCAATATGAAGCTCCCGAATGACAACATAAATTGGTGTAAATCGGTTCTCAAAGACAAGAGAATTACATGACCTCCAGATGAAAGAAAGAAACGTAGAGACTACAGAGAAAAGCAGAGGCTTCACTTGAGAACTGCAATCAGCACGATGGAAAGAATCCATAAGCTGTCCAAAACTCCCCAGATTCAGATGACATCCAAAAATCCCCTGCAAATAATCCGATAAACCAGATGAAGAGAAACAAGAAATGAATAAGTGATCAACAGTCTCATCAGTAGAAAGACAACGAAAACAAATAGGTACAAGAGAAAATCCATCTTTCTGTATCATCCGCTGGAAAGGAAGTCGACACTTCCAAATCCTCCACAAAAGAAAATAATGCGTCGGTGGAATAAAAGCAGAATGAAACACCAGAAGACAAGAAGGAACCACCATGGGAGCATCACACATGGATCTATAATATTCCTTAGTGCTAAAAAATCTAGTAAGACTGGGAAACCAAACCAAAGTATCAATCGTAGAATAGTGATAACGTCCTAAATCCCTTTTCAAAGGATCAGAAAGAAACCCCTGAGCCATAGTATTATTATGAAAGTCAGCAATAGACAGATCCTTCAATGTAGAAGGAATCACAGTATCATCAACAATGGCACATGATAACCAAATAGTCTTCCAGCAATTCAAATATGAACTTCGACAAACCACCCATTTAAAGGATTGTGAAAGACTACAATAAGCATGCTTAACTGAGGGCCATATCGAAGAAGATACATAAAGAGAGTAACCATTTAACAACATGGATCCCACTCTATTACTCAGAAATTCCAAAGAGAAATCACCAGAAGTCAAAAGGGACCAAGTAAACTTTTTAATGAGAGATCCATTAAAGATCTTAAGGTCATTAATCCCCATGCCACCCATCTCAACAGGCCGAATGCAATCACTCCAAGAAACCGTAACAAGATTCTTTTCATGTATCGAACCGGTCCAGATAAAATTCCGCATCTGCCTTTGTAAATCCTTAATAAGAGATCTAGGCCATCTATATAACGAAAAAGTATAAACACGCATTGAAGTGATCACAGAATTAACAAGACAAACACGCCCTGCCTGAGACATATATTTACCCTTCCAGGTAGCCATATGATTAAGATTTTTGAGGTAAATATTTTCTAAATTACATCTTTTCACATCACCCCAGAAAAGAGGAACCCCAAGATAATTAAAGGGTAGAGTCCCCCGCTTGACCCCAAGCTTCCGGGCAACTCTTTTCTGCTTTGAAGCAATAACCCCTTCTCCAAAAAACTCTGAGGATTTCTCCCAACTAATGACCTGACCAGAAACATCCTCACAATTCTCAAAGGCTTCCTTGATATAACAGATAGTAGTGCTATCATCTTTCCCAAACAAAATAATATCATCCGCATAAAAGAGATTTGGAGGAGCAAAAAGTCTTCTGCCAATAGTCATTTTCCGATACAAACCAGCCTGAACAAGATCTGAAAGACAAATACTCAAATAATCCTTAGCAATAGAAAAATAAGGCTAGATAAAGGATCACCTTGTCTCACTCCCCTGGAGAATTTAAAGAATCCTCGAGGAGAGCCTTCCACAAGGATAGATAGAATAGAGCTGTGAAGAATGTAGCTAATCAAAGAAATGCAACCATTGGAAAAACCATGCATTCTTAACACCGCAAAAATGAAACTCCATTTCATCGTATCAAAAGCCTTTGAAATGTCATCTTTCATAGCCATATTCCCAAACTTCACCTTTCTCCTCATAACATTAACAAATTCAGACGCTGTGTACAAACAATTATGAATGTTCCTTCCAGGCGTAAACCCAAATTGATTTGTGGAAATAAAATTATTAGCAATACTACCCAATATATTTTCCAGGACTTTACTGATAACTTTTGGAATAGTATTCCCAATATCCACGGTCCTGAAATCCCGAATATCAAGGGAATTCTCCTTATTTGGAATCAATGCAATGAAGAAAGCATTGGAACCAAAAGGAAAATAAGAATGATAAAAGAAATCTCGAACAACATTCACAAACTTTGTGTGGATAATATCCCAATAATTCATGAAAAACATATTGGAAAAACCATCATAGAGAAAATTGCCTTCCTGATTTACTCCTCCAAGGGTATACTAGTAAACATGTTATTCTGAGAATCCCCAACCGAGGGAGAAATATTCTTGAACATTTTATGAGTGCTATCATGACCTGAGTCAGTGTAAAGCTTTTCAAAATAACTACAAGTAGAAACAGAGAGGCCATTTTCATAACTGAAAAGAACCCCATCAACCATAAGGGCATTCATACTACATTTCACTTTCTTCTCCCTGTGCAAGCAATGAAAGTGTCTGGTATTTCTATCATCCTCCTTCAGCCACCTGACATTATGTTGGTTCCGAGAAATACTCTCCTTTAAGGCCAAGATCTCATTAAAATTATAAAGGGAAAGAAATTCATCCCTAGAGAGCACATCCTGAACCTCATTAAGCCTTTGACAATGCAAAAGATTATCCTCAGCAGTTTGAATATCATGATCAAGGCATGAGAATGATTTTTTACTCCATTCCTTGGGATTTGAATTCACAGCCTTTAGCTTAATAACCATAATATAAAAGGGACTTCCAATAACAGTGGTTTCCCAAGATTCAATAATAACCTGTCTACATCCTTGAATAGATATCCAATCATTATTAAACGTAAAAGGTAGGGGAGAAGATCTCAATTTGTGGAAACTTAAATTCAATAAAAGAGGATTGTGATCAGAATTATCCCTTGGAAGAGTTATACCAGAAAGAGAAAAATCCTGAGTCCCCCCATCCACATGAAAAAATCACCTGTCATTATTTTTGGCTTGTAACCCATTTAAAGTGTATCATCACCATGTAAACTCAGCACCCAAAAAACGAACTTCAATCAGACTACAAGCATCAGTGCAGGCATAAAACTCACTAGCATCCAACCTATTGAAATAAGTGTTGGTCTTGTCCTCAGGATGGAGTACCGAATTGAAGTTGCCAATAATAACCCAACTTTGCCTCATTTGAAGAGCTATGCTTTCCAAGGATGACCACAAATCACGCCTCCCAGTATACTGATTAAGAGCACAAAGAAAAGAAAAATCCATACCATGACCACTTATATCAACGGAGAGAGTAATCAATTTCCGACCAGAAAACGAAGAAATCAAGGAGACACTATCATGTTTAAAAACCCAAAGAGTCTCTGAGGAAGCCTGACCAACATTATGGGAAACCGAAGAGTACCCAAGTGTTGACCACTTAAAGGCTTTCCTTTTGCAGAAAGACATACGAGGCTCAACAATTCCAAAAAGGATAGGTTTATTGGCCACAATGAAGTGCCTAATGATTTTGACCGTGGGAGAATTCCCAAGCCCCTATAAATTACAAAATAAAACCTTCATTAGGAGGAGGACCTGGACCTAGTATTAGGCCTTCCATCCCGAAGCAATTACACTGACTTCACCTGCCTCTCAACCTTCTTCTTCTTCCCTTTACTATCTGAAGAAGAAACAACTAGAACAACTAATGATCTAGTGATAGTGTCTGAGCCTTCCAAAGGTATAGTCTTCCCATCATTGTCACTTTCCTCCTTATCATCAGACCAAAAAACACCACTCAAGGGAGTAAATTTATTCAATGAGGTAACTGGTTCCTGACTAGTCTCCAACAACGGCTTCTTTACAGCCTTGGACAATGGGACCTGCGAGAAGGATCCAAGTACACTTTTTTTGATACTCTTATCATCCTTAGGAACCAAGTCCTTTACGGCTTCTGACCCATTAGACCCAGACAAATGATGAACCTGCCCCTGTAAATTTCCAGTAGGAAGAAAAACATTATCGTGCCTAGATGTAATACCAGATGCCATATCCAGATTCTTCGACATATCCACATCTGGTGCTTTAACAGGGTCAACAACATTCAGTGGATCCTGCACTGCAATCACAACAGAAGGCTCATATTGCACCTGCAATTCATGAGAGACAGTACCCTGAATAGAGGCACAAGGGGTCTCTAAAGGAACTTTAGAAGTGACAACTGGCTGGACCTGCAATGCAACCCGAGGCCCAGATGTAGAATCAGTAATCTATGCATCAACCCGAGAGATATCCATATGCCCTGGATCAGTGGGATCAACTTGAGCCTGAACTGAAGGTGACACCAACTGAGTCTGAACATCATCTTGGACTTTCCCAGTTCCATACTTGTCTTATATAGACACTTGTATAGAACCCTGAGAATTAGACTCAGTAAGAGGGGAAGGGATCACAGCAGGTTCCTGCACTGGGTCCTTAAGAACAGAATCAATAACAGGAGTAGAACCCTCACCATCAACCTGCTCAAAGTTAAGATTACATGGCATGACAGCATCAGGGGCCTTCACCTTCACAGTGACCTTCCTACAGAAAGCATCAGAGTGACCCTTCATCTTGCACAGGTCGCAAACCTTATTCCTATTGCACTTGAAATCCATGTGACCAAATAAGTGACAATTGAGACAGAACCTCGGCTGCCTCTCATACTGAATCTCAAGATCGAAACTATCATCCCTAGTTGTAAGAACAACCTCCTCCACCAGCGTCGAAGCCATATCAACTTCCACCAGAACCCTCACAAAGTGCCCCAATTTAGGATCCTAGTTGTGTTTGTCCATACGAATAGGATTTCCAATAGAAGAAGAAATATCCCAAATAGTTCCGGGATGCAAATATAACCAATTCAGCTTTCGAATTCGAATCCAGACTTGAGCATGTGTATCCTTGACACTATTAGGGTCAAAATTTCTATCCCACTCTTGAATGCGAAGAACTCCAAGATTTAAAGACACAGAGCCGAGACTTCATGCTCAGTGCTTTGCTTCCTCAGATTGAAACAGAACATGATAATAGTCGCGACCCATTGAAATCATTCGCCATTCATTAAACCCCCAGATCTGCGAGATGCACTGATAAATATCATTAAATTTCCACAGAGACCCTCCCTTAGGAAGAAGAACCCGAGCAATAATTGAGAAGCGATAGAGGTTGATTTTCTCCTCAACAACAACCTGATCCGCTGCAACATGATCAATACGCCCCTTCTTGATGATCCTTCCAGGCATAGGACAGTCAAATTCAGAAAATTTACCAACTGATTTCAATACATCAGAAAATTTCATCAAGCACGTCCCTTCAGAACCAAAATCAATCATGATCTGCTTTGAATACATGCTTCAAAACATCTCTGTATGACTAACACAGCCGAACTTCTTGCTAATCGATGAAGAATTAACAGGTAAAGCATCGTCATCCTTCTTCGTGCTCGATTCAGGATCTTCCGCGTTAGGGTTCTCACCTGACGCTCCTCCATGAGACTCCATAGGTAAATAGTATATTACCATAATAGAATAATTTTAATTTCATATATATGTATATCACATATTTTGGTTTAAAACTATCCTTATTACCTTCCATTAAAGTATACATGAATGATGAATCACATTGTTTCACGAGGTGGTAGTCCACCGTGCACACAAATGATATTATCGTATTACTAAAGATTGAAAAGTAAGAATTAAAATGTGATATCATGATTAAATAAGCATAATAATATCATAAATATAATATATAAACAATAAATACAACATTATGTACATCCCTGAGTTGTGGTAATAGAAAAACAAATGACATCGATTCGTGAAACGATAGTTCTCCGTATACACAAATAATGAGCTTGTAAAGCATTTTATGAAAGAGGATAATTATTTTGGTTATTCCATTAACATAAAAACATATAATATATTTAATATACTATTTTTATTATATATTCATGTTTTCATAATAATTTAAGGTGTTGGAGGAGGAAATAAAATAAAACGCTCTGTTATGAACATTACCTCTTTTCCGGAAAATTTCTTTTGGTTTTCACAAAAAAGATTCTTAGGGTGAATATATGAACAAAATATGGATTCTAGGATGAAATAAGGGATATTAGGAATTTTTTTCGGAATTTATTCCCTAAAGTAATATTTTTTGGATGTTTTAATAGGAGAGAAGAATGGGTTTCCTTTTATAAGTGAGGTGAGTGGTACACTTGTAATTTTTGAAAAGAAAAAGGTTTATCCATTATTTATACTTTCCAAAAGTCAAAAAAATTGCCTAGTATAGATACTAAAAGATATATGTTCTTAATAATTCCATAAAATGTGTTTTGGGAATTTTTTTGAGTCATTTTAACCTATATATTTTTAGTTTAACCCCTAATAAATTATTTTTTTACCATAACTGTGGTAACTTATTCTTCCAATTTTTACTATTAATTATGGTAAAAAAATAATTTTAACATATAAGATAATAAAAATTATGGTAAATATAAATATTTAATCTATTTTTCTAAATTCCATTCACATTAGTGGAAACATTTAATTTAAAATTAATCTTGCAGACATGATGAGAAAGTGAGTTTTCAAAGGGAAAATGTTCAAAGGTTTATAAAGTTTTTTATATCAAAATTTAATATAAAAATGATTAAAATGAAATAATTTTTTTAATAGATATATAATTGAAAAAAAACTAGTTTTAAATCCATTTTAAAACAATATTTATTTGTTCAAATGTTTTATGATAAATGGCAATTCATAAAAAATATTATTTTTTACTATTCATCAAAAAATTATCTTTCAAGAAGAATTAAAAAACTTCACCCTAAGATAATTTTTACATTATGATATAAAAATTCATTTTATTTTATCAAATAAATTTTCTAAAATTTGAAAAAATTAATTTTAAAACAAGTGCATAAAAGGAGATAAAATTACTTTTTAGAAAAATATTGTTTTAAGCGTAAAATTTAATTTTTGTTTCTTATCTCTTGTATAGAAATCACATAATATAATTGTAACACGTTTTATTGAATATATAATATATATATTTCAATAAAATAATTTATCAATAGTGTTTTTTTATTTTTTGAGGTAGAATATGATGTTTTTTTTCATAAAAATAGTTTTTTAGAAAAAATTATTTCTTTATTTTTCAAATTTTCACATCTAATTGATTATCCACCAAGAAATTTATTATATATAATTTTTTAAACCATATATTTTCATAATTTAGTTAATAATATCCATACCCTTAATTTCAATGACTCTGTGATAACTATCATATTAAATAATAATATTTTAATAGTGTGTCACATTTCATTTAAACCTGGTGTTCCATGTAACACAGGATAAACTCACTATTTCATGTAATACAATCTAAAATCAATGTTACAAGTAACACAAACTATTGAAATGATTAATTTATTCAAAACACAGTATTTCACAAAATCTTAGGGTCGTAAAGTTATACATGATTTTCTAGATCATGCGAGTTAATCGTGTAACTCTATTTTTTCTTCCTCTTTCACCCCATAAGCTCAATAAGACCCCCAAAATCACCATTATATTCAACAGGGACTAAAACATAATCATATAATATTAAAATTTATCCTGAAAGAGTGTAAATAAACTCAAATTCAAGATTAAAATCTTAGAAATTCATGGAAACTCAAGCCTCAAGGAAATAAAGAGATGGCTAGCCTCTCCCCACAAAAATTTCATGAGTCCTGTAATTCATATATCAATACTAACATTATTCAAACAATAAAAATAGGAATCTTGAATAACCTAAGACTTTAAAAAACAAGGCCCTCATACCATTTGTAATGAATCATATGAGGCTAACCCGACCGATACCCATCCCAATTCACCACTATGCTTAAAGGTCATTATCAATCCCTACTGGTTGGAAACTCATAAATGAGAATAAATAACATAATATTTGGGAATGGTTTAACCCTATTAATCTAGATTTCACATCATTAATCCATCCTGAATATCTGACATGAGCTATCCATGTATCAATCATCCAGAAATCAAATAAATAGTCCAACATAAAAAATATCCAACCATATTACTACAAAAAATTAAAACAATGATAAAAGAATAATACTAAAATAAAAAAATAACATTCTAAATAAATATAGGTATAAAGGAAGGAAAAAATAGATAAAAAACTGAACTAGTTGATAAAAAATCACCCAAATAAAAAAATCATTCATGAACCACTACCAACCAACTCCTTAGTACCCACAGTCACTCCACACACCTCATTGTATCTTTCTTCAGAATTCCTGAACAAAACCTCACAAGAGAACAAATCCTTGGAAACTGAAATAAAACATATCAGTGGCATAAACCCATTGGTTTATGTATGGTGTGAGATAAAAGTTCCTATTATGATTTCAAAATAGTTTCTACTATTTCCTTTCAAAATACATTTTTTTAATGGTAGTTTTAAATATAATTACAAAATACACTTCCTTGTGTAGGTATAAGGAAAGCAAATAACATTCCATAACCACTATCATAAAATATCCCCCTTTTTAGATTAATCATGGGAGAAACTAACATAATTTTACAAAAACACTTTTAATCAATGGTAAGATGATTCTTTATTATATTTATGAATATAATATAAATCCTAATTCTTAATTCTAAAACATTCGTCAAACCCCTTCTTGTAAAAAAATTTCCAATTTCCTCTGTAAAATCCACTTTTCCAACCATTTTTCAAATTGATTTGTAAGTAAACATAAATCACCACTAAAATGAAAATAAGATAAAAATGGGAACTAAGAAAACTATAAATCATGATAATATAAACAACCAAAGTGTTGTTCCATCAAGCGGGGGATTAGTACATTACAACGAGGGTTTCCCATGCTGGGTTCTCTCTTTTGGTGTGTTTCATCTATGGAAGCTGCGACGCTCAGAGGAGGAAGACCCTATGGAGTGACCTGAATGGGTTCGAACCAGGGGATTGAACTTGTATTTTGGGTGGTGACATTAATGTTGTGGCAGATCAATTGGAAATGAAGGGGAGAGGGGATTTCCCAAGGCGGGCTAGCAGGTCCTTCGGTTAGTTTATGGCAGGAAAATGGCTATTGAACTTAGGGTATTCATGGGATCCGTTCACTTGGTGAAACAATCAAAGGGTTAATGGTCATTACTGGGGAAGGCTTGATCGTTGTTTGGCTAATGTTCATGTGGTGTCTATGTTTTCGGAGGTGAAGGTTGCACACTTGACCCGTAGCCTTTCTGATCACTCCCCCTATTGTTGACCTTGAAAAAAGGGGGGGCATCGCAGTTGGGATTTCGGTATATGAGACACCAGGACGGTGTCCCGGGATATCACCAATTAGTCAGAGAAAGTTGCGAGGCTCCGATTAAGGGGAATTTTTGGGTAGCTTTGCATGGGAAATTGAGGAGGCTCAAGCAGGCTATGCAGTCCTGGGCCAAGGGCATCCCGTCCTTGGACCAGGAGTTGGACGAGATCAAAAGGGAAGTTGAGCACCTTGAGTCATGCATCGAGGAGGTTTGGGATGATGATGTCTTTGCCAAGATCTCGGAAAAGAAAAAAAATCCATGGAGGCTTTTCTTATTTCGCAGGAAAGTAGGGAAAGGGAATGCTCGAGGATTAAATTGCTAAAGGAGGGCGACAAGAACATGGCTTTCTTTCACGCTTGCATTAGGGAGAGGCGGCAGATAGTTAAACCAAATCTGGAACTTGAGGATGGTTCCTTTTCTGATGATAGGGATATGGTCAGGGGTATGGCCTTCTCATTTTTCAAGGACCTCATTGTGGGTCCCAATCTGAATATGCCTCAAGGATACCCTTTGGGGGTGAGGATTTCTGGGAGAGAAGTCCCCGACTTGTCTCTACTCAAGATAATGAGGTGTTGGAGACTGTCCCGGAGGAGGAGGAGATAGAAGCGGCCATGCTAAACCTTAATCAAGACAGTGTTTCAGGCCCAGATGGCTTCCCGAGATCATTCTACAGCCAATCCTAGGAGGTCGTGAAGAGGGATATGATCAATGCCATCCAGGACTTCTTCAGAGGGGGAAGTCTCCCGAGAATTGCCTCGGCCAATACCCTCGTCTTGCTTCCAAAGATTAAGGACCCAACATCCCTTATTCATTATAGGCCTATGAGTATGTGAAATTTTACTTACAAAATTCTGGAATGTATTATTAACAGGAGGCTGGTAGGGTACCTGGATAGATGGGTATCCAAGGAACAACATGGGTTTGTGCAGGACCGCTCTATCCAAGGGGCCATAGATATGGCCTAGGATATGTTAAGGGATCTCTCAGTCAAGTCCCGGGGTTCCAATGTGGCTATCAAGCTTGACATGAACAATTCATACGATAGGATCGAATGGGTTTTCATCAATAGGGTCCTCCAGAAGATGGGATTTTCTAGATGGTATAGTGACATCATGTTCAGGTGCTTCAGCTCGGCTTGGATGGTAGCGTCCTTTATGGGTCGGACCCGTGGTTTCTTTAAGATGGATAGAGATCTCAGGCAAGGGGATCTGTTATCTCAAATCATTTTCATTCTCGTGCAGGACACTTTAAGTAGGATGATTGAAAGTTGTCTTGCAAGAGGGGTTGTCCTTCCTTACCGGAGACGGTTGGGGCTTCCTCCTATTTCTCATTTGATGTTTGCAGATGATACCCTGATTTTCATTAATGCGAGGAAGTTCTCCGTGAAGGTCTTATCCAAATACTTGAGGATTACTGCCACTGGAGTGGTCAAAAAATAAACAATGAAAAGAGCGGCTTCTATGTATAAGACACATGTAATCTGAGCGGGGTGGCAGTTTTGGATGGAAGCTTGGGGATGGGTCGTGGCCTGTTTCCTATGAAATATCTCGGTACCCCTGTATCCCTGGGCCATATGCGAATCAGAGATTTTGATAGCATGGTGAGCAAGATCACGGGCCGAATTTTTAATTTTAAGAACCACTTCTTATCCTTCGGTGGTCGGATCACTCTCGTGAATAGTGTTCTTTCAGCCATTCCCGTGCATGCTCCTTCGACTACCAATGTGTCGAAGGGAGTCATGAGAGCTATAGATAAAATCTTTTCACAGTTCATTTGGAATGCATCCCCGGAGGGGAATTGGCATTGGGTGTCATGGGGGAAGATGGATCGTCCTATTGTGGAGGGAGGGATCAACGTTAAAAGTCTCAAGAGTACTATCAGGTACATGCATGCGAAGCTGGATTGGGAGGTGATTGAAGAGAGTACTTTATGGGGAAATATTATGGCCATTCGTTTAGGGGTCAATGCTCAAATTTAGTTAGGGAGGGTGACTCCGCTTTGGTCTTCGGTGTGCAGTAAGTTCCTAAGTCTACTTAATTCATTGAAGTGGATCATTGGGGAGGGAAAAGTCCTGTTCTGGCAACACAATTGGGCAGGATGTGTCCTCGGTTACCCGGGCTGTCCAGCCCCATTGATTTCATTCAGGGAGGCGTGTCAGTACCCCCAATTCTTCAGAGAAATCCTAGACACAGATCAGCGGGAGCTTTATGACTCCATCACCTCGAGTTCGGATCCGGCTCGATGTGTTTTTACTCCCTCCACTTCGGGGCGTTTTAATGAAAAAGGCTTCCATAGTTTTAGCTCTAACTAGGGGCAGAAAGGGGGTTAGTTTGGTCAAGTATGGTGCAAGAAGATACCAACCAAATTCAATTTCTTAACATTGTGGATACAATATCGGTCCCTTCCAACTGATGACAATATCAAAAGGCTCGGGATTAGTATGGAATCTGGTTGCCATTGTTGTGATAATAGAAGGGAGGAGGATATCGAGCACATTTTCTTCGATGGAGAGTGGGATAGGAAGGTCTGGGATTTCTTTGAGAGCTGTATGGGTTACTCTTAATCGGCGACCAACATCGCGGACTTTTTGGAGCGATGGTTTCAGGGGGTGACAGGGGCAGGGAAAGAGAGCTCGGCGCGAGCCTGCATTTTCAGCGCGTGATGATGGGCATTGTGGTATGTGTGCAACCGGGCCAGGTATGAGGGTGTGCGTACCACGAGCTGCAGAATTATCTTCAACACGAGTGCAGTCTGTTTGATCGGTGTGGGCTTGAGGGTTTCTGGTCGGCCACGCAGTCATTGCGCGGGTTGTATACGCTGCAGGCCTCTGTTCAGCAGGTGGGTTCACAGCAGGCCTCTGTCTAGCAGGCTGGTTCACAGTAGGTTTCTGTACAGCAGGGGGTGCGCTGCAGGTTGCTGTCCAGCAGGGGGAATGCAGCAGGCTGTCCAGTAGGGGGTGCGCAGCAGGCTGTCTAACAGGGGCACACTGCAGGAGAGGGGCATGCTACAGGCTATCCAGCAGGGGGCGCTGCAGGCTACTGTCCAGCAGGGGGGCGTGCAGCAGGTGGCTGTCCAGCCGGGGGGCAAACTGCAAGTAGCTGTACAGCAGGTGGGAACATGGAAGCAGGGTTCGTGGGTGAGGTGGAAGCCCCCTGGTTCTGGCCTCAAGTTGAATACGGACGGGTCATGCGTGTTGGCGACATGCACGACAGAGATGTGGTCCGGTATAAGAAGGGCAGTGTGTTTTTAGCATTTACGGTGAATTATGGTGTTGGTAAATCCCTTCAGGTGGAGGCGCATGATGTTATTTTAGGTATCTCATTATGTAGGCAATGGGAGCTCCATATCTCACTATTGGAGTCAGACTCAATGGTAATTTGTGAGGCTTTGCGTGGAAACGGTATAGTACCCCGGTCCATTACCTACACAATCCGTAAATGCAGATCTCTCCTCGACGGTAATACTCGGGTCACTCACACGTGGAGGTAGGGGAATAAGGTGGCCCATTATTTGTCTTCTATGGAGACCTCGAGTATCCCGTTTCAATGCATTTTCCATGTTTCTCAGCTTAAACCGAAGGGGGTGAACTTGATCCAGGGGATGCCCTCGGTCTCCATTATTTCCTGCCTCCCTGAGCTTTGTCATTCCTGGTCTCGTGTTGTGTTGAACTGTTTCTTGTTTCTTTGAATAAAAATGGTAATGGTTAGTAGTAGTAAACCCTCACATGAAACATACCATTTTCAAATGAATCAAGGTCAGTAATTATAAAAAAAAATTCCCCTTGGGGACTAAGGTTTATAACATGTAGTACACAAGTAAGGACATCAATGGAGGTTCCCAAATATATCATGAAATACATTATAAATTGATAATTGGATCATTCGTTAAAACGGTCTTGGATTTATGATCCATTTTCCACCCTTTTGAATTTTTTTTAAAAATCATTTAGACTGCATCAATGCAGACTAGTCACAAAACCATTTAAATTGAACCCCATTTTATTTTAAATCATTTAATAAATCTATCCGCCTCCTTTAATTTAAAAAATTCCTTATAAAATATTAATTTTCTCCATTTCATGGCCCAAATAGACTAAAAATCATTTAATCATCAAATTTATTTTATACAGTCCTCTTAGGCATCCTTTTACCAACATAGCATTCAAAATTACATAATGGAAAGCTATAAAACCATAAAAACCTTCATGAAAAGTGATCCAAGCCCCAAAATATTTATTAAATTCATATAATTTGTCATGAAAAAAATAATTTTGTAAATGAGGAAATAGAAAAAATCAATCATTCAATGGTGAGAAAATTTTTAAACCTTAAAATCAACCCCAACCCAAGCAAAAATATCTTACATGAATCACAACATGTATCCTTTGATAATGAACGTCAAAATAAGCACACTTCCCCCCCACAAATACATAACCACCAAAACCCAAAAGGTTAGGCCACCTTCAATCCTTAATTTTACCAAAGAATCCCCTAGCATTTATGAGAGTAAAGGAAATGATAAGAAAGTGTAATGTTGGTGATGAAAAAGAAAAAAATTAAAAAATACGAGGGATTTACCTTGGAGGAACCACATGATATAAAAAAAGAGGGACATGATCTAGAAAAGGAGGACTATAGGAGATCCCCTTCATGTGATTTGAACAATACAACAAAATTAGGAATAAAGATGGAGGATAAGGGTTTTAATTTTAAAGAGAAAACATTGAATTTAATTTTTTTTGAAAATAAACGGACCACATGATTAGAAGAAACATTTTAAAATAGTGTGTAAGACACTTGGTATAACTAGACACATATATGGTTTGAACTCATGTTTTACCAAACTACATGAGAACCATTAAAAAATCTACTAGTAATGACTATAGTTCTTGAACATTCTCACTCCCAAAACTTCTTCTTATTGTATGCATGTTTTCTGCCAAAACTACAAGAACAAAAATACTCACATGGTTTTCACTGAAAATCTCATGGTTTGGACCCAACTGTGTACAACTCAGGAAAACAAACCATGCACAATGTGAAGAACACTGCATGACACTTAACGTATGGTTTCCCTTAGTGAATGCACACTAGCCTTGATATAAGTGAATAATTTATAGAAAAACCATGATTTGAAATAAAAAATTCTTAATATTAAAATTGAACCAATATATATATATATAACAATAGTGATGTTTAGGTATCATATTTTGTACTAGAACTAACATCCCATGTCACATAACTTTTTAGACTTTGGATAACAACCAATATCCCATCCTAATCCCATGAGATATAAAACATTACACATTGAATTAAAAGGATATATATAGGATTAACCAATTAGATAAAGATAACCCATACATATTAAATCATTCATATCCCCATAATATCTTAAATAACACAATAAAAATAATTGGGTTTTAGGAATATTTTCATAAAACTTAATCATATGCCATATAGAAAAACAAGGTGGATTGTACCCTTATATCATATCCCAATTTATGACTAAGAAACATTTACGGTTTATGATATAGATGAAAATCATATTTTCAGAACATCAAAACAATAATTTTAAAAAATAATCACTATTTATGTTTTTTGATAATATTTATTTTAAAAACAAATTTCTTTTAATTTTTTTAATAAATGTCAATGTGAAATGTGAAGAAAAACATATAAACATATTCCATTAATAATATTATAAAGAAATTAAATTTCATATAAAATAAACTTATGAAATCATAAAAAAATATAGAATTATTTTTAAAAAAATAAATAATTTGAACATGAAAGAGAAACATTCTCAATCGAAAAGAAGAGTTATGATGAACACCACTTACAGAGAAATTTTGGTTGGGTTCTCAATTGAAAGGATGGAAATGGTAAGAAGGTTTTTAAAATATATAAATAATCATAGTAGAAGAAACTATATAGGATTTTAGTGAGAAATAATATAAAAATCCTCTAATTTTAATTAAAACAACAATAAACTTGATCTAAAGTGGGATCTGAAAAGAAATCGATACAGCTTCGGTAGTAATTCAATCAATATCCCTTAAGGTAAAAACATAATATGAAATTATAAATTCCTTCAATATCATGAAAATTATGATAAAAATTTATTCATGGAATATTATATAACAAACACAAAACAAAACTTGTGGTGAATATAGGGAATATCTCAAGGAATGGAAAATTGTGATGAGAATCCCTTACCTTTGTTTACCACACCACTAAATGATATCTAAACTCTTATATAATAAATTTAGGTTTTAAATTCATATATATCAAAATAATATATATATTTATATTTCATTATACTATTCAATTAAAATTTCATATTATGCAATTATTAATCATAATCTATTAGAATTAATATTCACGTTTTAATTATCACATTTATCTTATATTGAATTTGGTATGAGAGATCTAGTCCTTGATCTCTTCTCATCTGTTCATCACCTCTAGAATTTATATAGAGGATACAAAGGTTTATCTATTATTATTATAAGGTAGTTATATTGATGGTTTGTAAAGAGATGTTATGAGCTTATTTTTTTATAATTTCACTTTATAAATAGAATTGATTTTATAAATGAATATACTTAATTATATTTCTATTAAATATTTTTGAAATGAGATTAAAAAATTTTACTAGAGTTTTCAGTTTCTTAATCATTCATGTAGTTGATAAAACTTACTCAAATAAGAACTTGTTACAAATAATGAAATAGAATGAGCATATGGTTACATTATAAAAATTTCATTGTTATAAAAGAATAATGATGTAATTATTAAATAATTAAAGTATATAATTAGATTTAGGTATATTGGATATGATAAATTAAATGTATTGAATTAAGAAGAGATTTTTACTTATAATGAAAGTGTCGATCCTTCTCAAAATGCCTTCCTCTAAAATGAAGAACTTCATCATCCTTCTTATGACCAAAGGCTATCAAAATAATAACAAAATTAGGGGATTTAAAATGGGTAGGGATTCAATAGATAAACAATATATTTTATTGGTTTGGAATTGGTGGGAGGGACCTCTTTTTATAATTGAATATGAGGTACATTTATTTGGAAACATTAGTAAGTTAAAGGGAAATGATATAAGTAAATGGGAGTTAGGTGAGTTAGGTAACAAAATATTTGTGATATATATGGTATTGTCTCCCATATGTAATAACTGGGCATATATATTTTATAAATATATTTATAATTACACAAACTTTTAACCATTTTAATTTACCACATTTTACTACCCTTTAAAATTATTTAAATATTTACTATAGTATTTATTTTTTTACTAAAAATATAAAAAATATTTCTTTCATAATTTTAACAAAATTATTCAAAATATTGACTCTAGTTAATGTAATATAGTTTCTAATTATCATAAATTTATCTTTTAAATGATAATAAAAAATATAACAATTTTTTTTATAGATTAATTATTTTTAGAACATTAAGTGTTCTAATTTTTATTTAATATCAAGTATAAATCATTAAGTGGAAACCTATATTTTAGAATTATTAATATTAAATTTCAATAAAATCATTTTTTAACCATGATATATGAAGTTTTATAAAATAAAAAATCCCTAATACAAGGAAAACACTATATATATATATATAAGTATTCAAATGCATCTATTTTTATTTCTTACTGTTAATAATAATTACACGAATTAAAATTTATAATATATATATATATAATTAAAATATCATAATCCAATTATAAAAAAGTTTAATTTTATATTAAAACATATAATATATAATAAAAACTTTGTTTTTAAACAAAATAGTTTTGTTTATACATGAATAATTAAATTAGTATTACCTACAACTACTTAATTATTACATATATGTTTATAATTTTTTAGTAATCATTATTTAATTTTATCAATACATTTTATGGATAAAATTATTAAAAATGTAATAAATTTATAGAAAATCCATAATAAAAACAATTTCATTTAAATAAACTATATTTTCCCAACTGAACTTGTATCTATTATTTATATATAAAAAATTATTTTTTTCTAATTAATTATATATAATGAAATTGTATATTTTTTACATCTAAAAAATCATTACATAATTAACTATACTCCCATAATTCCAAACTAGTAACATATTTACTAGTATTAGACCCATCACCTATATACCCTTTATTACAATCATATATAGGGTATATTACCCTGTTACATTTTATAAATTCATTCCATTTTTACTCCAAAAATAAACAATCTCATTCTAATTGTTCTATTATATAATTTTCAACATGCTTTCTCCTTTAATGTTGTTTTTATCATTATACATCGAGTCTACAACAAATTTCCCCATGGTGAAGATTATCTGAGGACTTTTCCATTTATAAAAATGTTATTATTTTTTATTTGTTATCCCATTTTAATTTATACACATTCTAGTAATTTAATCATACATTGTATGTAACAATTTGTGGTTTCTTATAATTTTTTTTATAATAATATATTTTTAATAAAAAAATAGTTTAAATCTTATATGACATATATATCCTACCCAAGAAAAAATATTAATTGAATATAAAAATGTATGAATTATAGGAATTTAGTTTAAGTAATGAAAATGTGTGAAAAAACCTTTGGTGTTACATTATCTCTTGTTTAAATAAATCACATCCTAAAATTATTATTATTATCTCCCACTAATGAAAATAGTTGAGGGTATATATAATAATGATATGATTAAAGATATAATTTCTAATGATAAATCAACATAATTATCAAGGGGAGGAGAATGACTCTATTATTTAATTATATCAATGTATTCATTGACAATTGGTATATCCTCAATAGCAATAGAGGGTAAATTTATATCCCATATCACATAAAATTTGAAAAATGGTTGAATAACATGATTTTAGAGAATCCATTTCCCAAAAAAAAATGTATTAGAGAAGAATTATAAATGTAATATTTAATAATCATTCCACTAAAAGTTTTCAAAGAAATTTCAATATAAAATCGTTATTTTGTGATCCTATCAATAATTCTAAATATGAAAAAGTGTGTATAACCAGAATAAAATAAAACAATTATTGTTTTTCAGTTGATTTTGCGTGTACTATTCACAATTTTTTTTGTACCCTACTTCAATGATTGTGATTTTATATGAATTTTATTTTCCCCTTATATTAGTAGGTTTATAGAGTCTATTATCCTTGTTAGCCTTTAGATTAGGGAGTTGATTTACATATTTATAAAATTCCATGTATTTGAATCATTTAAGTGTGTGTGGTTCATTGGGATGAGTTTTATTTCTTTTTTTTCATTAATTATATTCCCCATATAACTTCAAATTTCATGTGATTAATTTATATTCCATATATATATATATATATAAATTTTTATTAATTTTAGGAAATTTCTTAGTCTTTTCATCACACATTTATCTCTTGTACATGAGTGAATTTTCATTCCCCTATGTGATTTATCATTTATGTTTCTATGAAACTCTACTTTCCATTTATTCCCTTCATAACCATGAGGATGATCAATGTATCTATTTTTTATTTCCACCTTGAGAGTACATAGAACAATTTCTTTGTAGCTCAAAAGTCTCTTATAGTTAACACTATTTAGAGACTTATTTTTAAGCTATTGATGAAAAGGTCAATTTTTTGTACTGTTAACTTTTATTCATATTAACTAATGTATTAAACCTATTTTTTTTCAACATAATGAATTATCTCTCCTTTTTATAGTGAATAATTTATGGAAATATGTGTTGAAAAATAAATCTTTAAAATTCACACATTTTATAGAGTTAATATCTTTCTCTTTCAATGGGTTTCTGATTAGGTTCCATCATTGGTTTTATTCTCCTTCCAAATAAAAAATAGTTAAAAAATCATGCTTCTAGATATATATAATGGAAAATATATTTTATGGTTTGTTGATCGAATTCTATAAAATTAGTGGAACATACAAAATTCTAAAGGATATAGGACATTGATGCATGGATGACTAAATAGTTTGTTACTTCTTTATTGGTTTGTTTGGGACCTCAACATGGATCATGTTATTTTTCATAACATGAGATTGAATTTTATTAATATAGTTTACTCTATATCTTATCCCATTTAATTATTTTACTATGATAATCACTTTATTGTTCATCAAACCCACTTTTAACTAGTTTTCTCACTGTTCCGTCCATTTATATAAAAAAAGGGTTAACATGTTAATGAACCATAATAAAATAATAAAAGAAGAGGAAATAATAATATTAATGTGAAAACACAATCTTAATATGTATTAATCTATGGAACATTCATTTTATCCTATGATAATTTCAGTTTAATCTATGATTCATTAAGTTGGGTTCTATTATATTTTTTAACTTAACCGAAAATAACATTCCAATCCCCACTTTGATACCAACTAAAGTGACCCAGTCCTACACTCTTGAATCTGGTGCTAAAATCACATTCTTTATAAAATCCCATTAACACCAACTAAGATAACCCATGCATAATTCCCAAATATTTTACATCATTTCTTTATTTTAAATGTTAAATATCACAACTAAACACACAATTACTAAATCAAAAGTTTTAGTTTATTTTTAGATTAGCTATATAAATTCCTCATTATATATTAAACCATTATTATCTCAAATAATTTTCTCCTCACATTACTTCTTTCTAAATGTATTCAGTTATTTAATTCCTTATTTAATATGAAACATAAGAAAAATTGATATCAATTTCTTAGTAATGGATAAAATTATTAATGGTTCATAAAGAGTTAAATTATTAGCATGTGAAATAAACATTAACATGGGAGAAATATATGATAAAACATAACATGTAACTATAGTATTTGGCATTAAGTCATGATAGAATGTAATACAATATATATATATATATATATTAATATATATCATAGAGTAAGAATGTATAGAATTTAGAAAATAATCATAATCCATAAAGAATAACATAGTCATGTGGAATAATAAAGAAACATTTCATCTAAGTATGGAAGCATTAGTTAATAATCATGACATAGGTACAAGAAATAACCTAATAATGTTGTCAAATATAAGCATATAAATGATAATATGTCTATGATAACCACAAAATAATTCTTATCATAATGGACTAGGCTAACCACCTACCCATAATATAGAGGTTTTTGGTTAACCAAACATAAATCAAATACTTTTATACTTGGGCTTACCACTTGCACCTTAAAAACATTGAGACTAGGGTTTTCCACCCATGTTCTATAATAGGCTAACCACCCATTTACAATAAAATTTTAGACTTCGGATAACCACCCATGTCCCATAACCTTTTGGACATGGGATAATAACCCTTTTCCTATCTAAATATTCCGAGACATAAAGCATTACCCAATAAAAATGAGGTAAATATAAACCCAATTATCACATAATTTTAATTAGTACATATGAAAACATTAATAATCCCATAATGAATTAATAAAACCATGATAAATAAACTATTATCATGAAAATTTACACGAAACATGGTATTAATACATCTAGAGAAATAATTTTGATGGTTCCATTTGAGAATATCACCAATGAAGCATAAGAAATGTTAAATGATGTTGAGATAGAATAAAATCACTTTATAATAGAATTAAAAAAATTACATTGAAAAATTAAAAGAAAACCCCTATTATGAATATGATAGCTTTTATTTAAAAAAGGTATAGGACAGTAGGAAAGGAAATTAATTTATAAATCCCTAAAAAATACAATGGAATCTCCAAAATGAATATAGATAAAGATCATGAGAAAATGAATTCATGTTTAATCCTTTTAAAAGTGTTTCTTTTTTATATTATTCTACCAAAATGCAAAGTGGCATGTGCATAAAAATTTAAAAAGAGATTTATAACATTATTTTTCAATGAAATTTAATTTAAATAAACATTTTCATTAATAAATAAGATAAGTATATATTATTCAAATAATAATACAAAATAATGAATATAAAAATTGAGGATAGTAATTTCTGAATGAAATGGTGAGATAGGGTTGTCTCCACTAAGATGAATTCATTTGGTTGAAATGTGAGAAAAATAGATATCAAATTGTAATAAGATATGTAAAAACTATAAATAACCATAAAAGAAGAAAATATATTTCATTTTAGATAATAATAACAAAAAGATATCCCCTAATGGGAATTTAAACATAGATAATCCCATTTCAATGTGATATTATAGAGAAACCCCTTGTAGATTTGGAAAATTTTGAATTAATAGGACTTAAAAGAGATAACTAGAGATAGGTTGGAAAATCCCATTAATTTTAGAATATTGATGATAAAAAATAAATTTATGGGGCAGTGTATACCTCACACAAAAGACAAAAAACTTTTTTTACACAAATTCCTTCACTTATGACTATATTCAAATTGGTTGTAGCTTTTGAGATCGTTTTTATGTTATTGGAGGTGTGATAGAGTTGTTTAGGAATTAAAAACTATGATGAGTTAGGTGCGAGGGACTTTTTATAGCTCATTGAGCTACACCAATCCCACCGTTCAACTAGTTGGTGTCCGTCGACTCACTAGTGTGACTCCTAGGTAGAAGTCATTCTGCCTAAAAGCAACCAACAAGCCAATAGTGATATTGTGAATAACCTTATCAACCCCAAAACCATATGGGATTCCAATTTTGTATTATTTTAAAAAACACAACCTCCTCTCACCATTACTTATTCTATTAGGCCCCATTCAACTCCAAACACCATAGGGATCCACTCTGGTGATTTTAGAGTGCTATTCTTCCCTTCCAACACCTTTGTTCGATGCTCGAATGATGACTTGATCTTGTGTTCTTCATCTGGTGATTTATTCTTCATTATATATTAATTTCCTTATTTATCCTTTATCAAAACTAACTATATCCATCATGCGTTGATTAGATCTAATGGTCTTTATGTGGTAAAACATGGAGTTTGTTGATCGTTGGTAGAATCGACACCCATACTGAGGGATTTGGCTTCTGTGTAACCTTGGGACAATTATTGTTGTCAGTACTAGATTTTCTCTTGTATAATTACCATGAACTACCTTTTGGATATGGTTTATTCTCATCATTTATTCTATAATTATAAATCATTTTGAATCATGTTGGGGTCTTGGTTTTAGGGTTTCGCATGCACTCAGACCGCGATCCTAAACTTTGATCGTTATCTTATATAATGTATGAATCCCTTATCTTTATCACATGTTTTATTTAGGTTACTAGAATGATTTTTTTCATGAATGTGTAACCCCATGAGACCTAATTTTATGTATTATCACATGATTTTTGGCTTTTTGTTGCTTTCATTTGAATTATTTTCATTAGGATACTTTCTTGTTTGATATGATTCTTGATATGTCATTTTTATCTTGTATCATATATGGTGATGTTATTATATATTCTATAGTTTATCATGAATATTGAGTCTAGTGGAATAAACCCTAAGAGGTATGTGTTATATGAGAGGTTGAAATACATTGGACTATCCCTTTGTGTAGGATGTGTCAGCATTGATTTTGGACTATCCCATCACTGTGGATATGTATGGTTATTGTTGATGTCCTATCCAGTATGGAGATAAAGAAGGTAGATCCATTCTTTGATAAACTATAATTTTTTTTTCTTGTGTGACATACTTGATTATTTTATCTATTTTTTTAAATTTCACAGAATACACATGTATAAATCTTATCCACTCTTTTTGAGGTTCACTTTTGGTCTCCTACTAAGTCTTATAATAACATGCTACTTAGGAATTTCAGTGCACTTATAGATTTCATGGATATAAATCTATTCAAGGTAAAGGGACTTCTATTAGATGGTTGGGAAAGTTGGTTGAATAATTCTATACATTTGTTGATAGAGTTAGAGAAAGAATTCTATTTCTACTTTTATTTGTGGTATTTACTTCTTACTTGGATCCTCTCTTTAGTGTTGCTTAGGTATATGGATGGTCATATTGATACTACATGGTTCGGTATTTAAAATTTACACTGATACTATGGTGATTATTTATTATTATTTTTTATTGATTATTATTTATCACTTTCTTATTGTATTATGATGTTTACCTAGTATAAAGGACATAATATCCCCATGTTTCCACATAGGACCTTGCAGCTACTTGGAAACCTTTTTTGAATGGGGATTCAGGCATGAAGTCATGTGGTTTCCCTATATCTAACCCAGTGGTTTTAGTTGGGGTCTTACATGGTGAATGCGGGGTAGATCTCAATGAATTGATAATTGAGATTAAAAACCCTTAATTTGGGCTTCTACTTGGCGATAATTGCTTTAACCTCTTTAATAATCAATTTCAATTTATTATTAATCAATATTATTACCAAATTTTGAATTAATTTTATTCATAATATTCGTTTTTAATTTCTAATTACCCATTTATGAATCATTATTTGTTAATATATATTATAGGCTGTTAATTACCTTATTTATTCTCTTCTAGCATCAGTGTGGAATTTCATGTCCATACTCCTGGATCATTTGTTTTTCACCTCAAAAATAAACATAGAGTTTTCATAGGTGTGTTTGATATAGTTTTTAAGTCTAAATTTTATTTTTTGAAATAATATTGATGGTTTATAAAGATTATTTGAAAACATATTTCCCTTGAATTTCGATTGATTAAGAATAATTTCTTTATTACGTAAAATAAACATACATATTTCCTTTCAATATTTTTAAAAAATTGTTAAACTCATCATTATTACATTATATTTTTAGTTTATAAGTTTTCATAATCATTCATGGTGGTAACGTTATAGCACCATTCATGTAGGTGTAAAAATCAACCCAAATAAAAATTCATTATAACTAATGAATGGGTAAGATCATAAGGTTATATTTTGATAAAATCAGTATTATAATTCAATTAATAATTTTATTATTACATATTTAAAGTGAATAAAGAGAATTATTATGTTATATGAAAAATTAAATGAAAATAATGAATAATAACTTGATACTTACTTTTATAGGATCGCTCATCCTCACAACGTCTTCTTTCATAATGAAGGAATGAAGCCTCATTGTTGTTACCAATGTCTATGAAATGTATAATAAGACTTTTTCAGGGGAAATATTTTTTGGTATTAATGATGTATCTAAAGGATATGATTAGTTTTGGATGGGTTGAAAATAGCTCCTCTTATAGGTTAAGATAAGTAACATTTCTATGGAATCATAAGTTAGTTGAATGGTAAAGATAGAATCATATAGGAGTAAGATGAGTTATGTAAATAAATTTTGGTTATATGTGTAGGATTTTCCCCAAAACATAAAAAATTACACACATGTATAAAGATTATTATACAAAATCTAAGTGAATATAATTCACTTCATTTTACCCCCTTTTATCTTTATTTAAATATTTAAAATGATTATTTTTTTACCAAAAAAATAATACAAACCTTCTTACCAAATTTAAAAATTATGAATCTAAACGTAGACTCCATTAAATCTAATTAAATTTATTATTATGTGAAATTTATCTTTTAAATTAAAACCAAATAAAAATAGAAAAAAATGTTTTTATAGAAAACTAACTTTTAAAACATTAAGTGTTCTTATTATTATTTAATATCAACTATAAATCATTACATAACTGAAAAAATAATTTTTTATACTCATAGAGGATTTTTTTAATAATATCAACCTTTAACCTTGATATATTAAATTTATAATAAAAATATGCATAACGTTTAAAAAATGATGTTTAGAAAAATATATTTTTATGTATTCAAATTAATTTATTCATATTCATTGCCATTTTATAATAATTTTACGAATTAAAAATTATATATATATACACAAGCATTGAATTATAATAAATTTCATAATACCCTTTTGTGAAACTTATCTTTTATATAATAACAAATAATAAAAAATAAAAATTATGTTTTTAAACAATACTTTTTTGTTTATCCTTGAATAATTAAGTTAGTATTTCATATGACTACGTTATTATTTCTTGGATGTTATTAAATTATATTAAAAATTATTCATTTTATTTTATCAATACATTTCTCTATATCATTAATTAAAAGGAGGTAAATTTACTAAAAATATAAAATAAAAACAATTTCATTAGAATCAATGGTATTTTCACAAACGAATTATTATAAATTAATTCAACAAAAATTATTTATTTATTTTTTAAAAAAAATATTCAAAATTAACATGTATATTCTTAACATATAAATAAACTTCATGTATATTAACTACAGAATAATAATTTCAAATAGGTAACATTGTTTTGATATTATACCCAACAATTATATACCATTTATAACAGGAATATAGTGGCTATATTACCCCCATTACATCATAAAATTTCATTCCATTATGACTTCAAAAAATCACATTTCTCATTTCTATAGTTTTCATTTATTATTTTACAACATGAATTTTCCTTTTAGGATGTTTTTTCTTATTTCTAGTTTAGTTCTATTAATAACAATCATGAACGATGAAGATGATCTAGTGGTATTTCTTGATATAAAACTATTATTTGTTTCTATTTATTATCCAAATTTCATTTATTCACTATTAACGAATGTGATCATCCATGGTTTGTAATAATGAATGGTTCCATGTACATTTATTATAATTCTCTACAATTATTTAATAAATTGTCGTTATTTTGATTATTTCAGGATTTACTTATTTCTAAATTTCCAATATTTTAATGGAATAGAAAAACATATGACTAATAGATAAATAGTTTAAGAAAATAAAATGTTTCATAAAACCAAGGGTGTTTTAAGAGGAATTAATGACATAGTTATGGTTCATAATAGTGTCCCACCCTTAAAAACTATACAAATTGGGTTTAGAATTCAGGTTCTCAAGGCTATGTTTTGGAATTGTGTGATTTATTTATTTAGATCTTGGAGGATCATTTACCCTTTGAAGAGTTCACATTCTATAAAAACTGATACACTAGTATTGACATGACATGTTTTGAGGCCCTATTTGGGTTACCTTTATAGGTACCCTGGAAATATATGGGGATTGTTTTGTCATCACATATAGTCTTGGAGTTACTTCAAATGATTAAAAAAATGGTGTAGGTGATCTGGCATCAGACGATGACAGTTCAGATCTATTAAAATTTATATGCAGAATGATACAATGGAGCTTTATATTTCAAGGAGAGACTCATTTTTTCATATATATCATTCCCTGATATAGTTTAAAAATGGTTTGTTTTGGTAAATAAGTTATCCTTGTGGTTTATTTGAATATTATATATCTTACGTAGGGTGGGTGAGGTTTCTTACCACCTAGAGCTACCCCCATAGTTGGACTAGTTTCATGACGTCTTCTATATTTCTTAGCAGAAATGATATTTTCATGAAACATCACACTCTATCAACTAGAGAGAGAAATATATTAAGGATTATAATACATTTTTAGAGTATGTAGTAGAAATCAATGATCAGAAGGAGATGACCCTTCAATGATGGGTAATAGTGTAGGTGCATGTTATATAATAGTAAGAGAACCTTCAGGGGGGATCATTCAAGTGAGAGAGTCATATGAAAACTCTATAAATTTACCTCATTTAGTACATTTTTTTATAAATGGCAATCCCTCAAGTCTGGTAATATTTTTTGACCTGAAAGTTTTCATTTGAAATTATTATAAAATTATAATTAATGGTTTATGAGTTGATCTTTGAGTCATTTTGAGGAATTTGTGTAATATATTTTGGAGTATATTTTAATTAAAAGAATATAGTATTATTTATTTTATGAATTAAAATCCATGTATAGTCATTGATATATCTTTATAATATCCCTAGATGGGAAAACCATCATTGTAGTATAACTTGCGATGTGTAGTTTACTCTAGGGGTACCATAATTATAGTTAAAATTCTAGCTCTTGTGAGAGGCCCTTTTTGGTGGTGTAATGAAAATAAAAATAAAAAATCAAATAAATATCAGGATGAAACATAATTTTATCTATTTATTTTTCATTAACCACTTTATTTAGGGTTAGATTTCAAAAAAAACCCAAATTAGATAATGGAGGAGCATCAGATAATTGTAGATGTAGGGTATCCAAAAATCCTGATTCTTTGTGATGTTCAACAGATCCCTATGAAAATATAGAATCCAATAAATTGTAATGATCCAAAAAAGGTAAAACTACTTTTTTTTCTCTATCCCCACAAATTACATGATCAAATTATTTTTATTTATTTATTCCCATAATTGTGAGGCACTAAACATTTATTTGTTTATATTATATATTAAGAATCTAGGATTACATCTTAAATTCTTCATTATTTGTTGATTTATAATTGATAAATGGTTATCAGACCATTACAACAACCATCAAATCATTTTCCTTCAAACTTCATCTCACCCTTTCACTTCACACATTCATTGTTTTCCTTTTCAATGATCAGTAGTTCTACAACCATGGTTGGTAAATTATAGGGAAGAAACTGGGATTGTAGGGAACCATTTTTGACATGGTAATCAAGAAAAAGGCTAATGTAGAAGAAAAAAATGTGAAAAGTGGGGTTTTTAAGAGACGGTGAGTCAATTAAGGTGTAGTAGTGTGAATGTTGGTGAGAAGAGGAAAGGTGAGGCATTACGGATGCAATGCAAATGTGTTTGTGGGATTTTACTGATAAATGATAGTTAGTGATGCTTTATAAAATTGAATATATAGTAAATAATGGTGTAGTGGAAATATAAGATCTTTATGATAGTTATTTGGGTTTAATTTTATGTTAAAAGATCCAAGGTAGTGTAATTTCAGGATTTATAGGGTTTCCGTATACCGAACAAGTTATCACATTACATGTCATCTATACACCACACATTGTAGGTCACAATACTATTGTGGTTAGGATTTCAATAATATATTAAATATAATATAAGGTTTACATAGTTATATGGTCCATGTAGTTCCCAGACACACTTCTTAACATGTAGATGAGTACACGCCCAATCAACCACTTCTACCCATATGAATTTTGGGATTGTAGACATACTATGTACCTATACCACATAAATTGAGTTGGTAGTGGTACATGATCAAACCACAATTGATCCCCAAATAACAAGTACCCACTCTAGTGCACCATTTATTTTGAATCCTATATAGTATGATAATGGAAGGAAAAATTCATACTAATGCCTTAGGTCTATACATCATCTCCTCAAGAGTACACACCAAATATTATACACCCTATAAAATTTATTATAAATTTCATCCCTAGACATGGATTTGGGAATGTGATTTATCTATTCTAATAATATTTTAATTTAGATACAAATAATATAATCCAAATTAGCATCATATATGATACACAATAAGATTTGGTCAATTTGGATTTTGTAGCTCCATATGGTCGATTCCTATGTTCATGAGACATAATCAAAGTGGAATCGAGGTTTAGTACTCCCATGTAAATGTGATGATTATAGGGAATGAATCCCCAACATTTTTCAAAGATCTATTTAATCCCATATATTTTTAACACATGGTTTCACTTTGTTCAAGAATGGGTTTGGTAATCCCATGGTCTCGATTTGTTACTGGTTTCCCAAACACATAAATGATAGAGTTACGAACTCAATCGATAATTGGGTTCATGTCCTTAGGCTGTGTTGTTATGTAATCCTTCATATGATTCCCTTTTCTTAGTGAGGAATGGGTTCTCTACCAAGGGTAGTACCCCCTCATTCAACAATTGTGTACATTGGAGAGGTGCAAGTCCCCAGTGATAGTTTCTAAGAGATTATGTAGTTTTAGAAAAGCCTGGTAGTCTGATTTCATGGGTTCATCATGGTGGTTAATCCAATTGAGCCTGGCATGTGAATAGTGAGACTCTTGTACATATCTAGTTATAAAATTTCAAAGCATATCTAGGTTATTTCTTCACAATTTTATTTTAATCTTTCTCATCTTCCTATCATTCATTTTCTTATTTTGGGAAATCCAACTTGAAATATATGCACTCAACCCTACATGAAAATTTACCAAAATATGTCATGTATTATACAAAATGTGTATATATTACTGGATATAATGGTGGAAATGGTATTGGTGGAATAAAATTTTAGTGGTGATATGAGGTTTTAGGAATAGTGTAATGATCATTTTTATAGCTATGTATCAATAAGTATTATTTATTTACATTTGTTCGAAGTTAGTTTGCCTGTGGGATATTGGAATATTGTTTTCTTCCACTTACCATATATTTATTCATTTTTTCATAATTTGAGAATGATTAGTGTGTGTTTCATTCACAATATATCTCTATTTCTACTACAATATAGTTTAAATTTTTTTTATATCATGTGTGGTGACTTGTGGTTATATACAAGTACAATAGGATATATCAACCCATATTATGTGATATTACTACTCATTTTTATTCATTTTACCCTGTTATATTTGTGGAGGGATTGGGGTGGAAATTAAACTTTTTTACATATCAAGAAGGGTATTAATGTGT
Source organism: Viscum album (assembly GCA_963277665.1). Taxonomy (NCBI): domain Eukaryota; kingdom Viridiplantae; phylum Streptophyta; class Magnoliopsida; order Santalales; family Viscaceae; genus Viscum; species Viscum album. The sequence goes on along the minus strand of OY728153.1, from coordinate 1,976,320,095 downwards.
TATGTCATATACAAGGAAAGTATTATTTGATTATATTTCATATAAGGGTTATTGTTTATCCCAAATAAGGTTAATTCCCTTAGAGGGGATGAATCAGGGTATGTCTATTTTTAAATGACCCTTGCCAATGCTCTTGTTCTATAACTATTAAAAACTCTCTCCCCATTATAACTTATGTAATGCATTAATGTAGTAAAAAATAAACACAAGAAAATTACTTATTTCACCATAATTGATATAGTCTGATGAGGATGCAATGATAATATTAAGTGTCACTTGAAACATTAAGAGAAATTATTTTCTTTTACAGTAAGGAGTGGTTTCATTGACCCACATAGTTTGAAAACATCACCAATCAATTTAAGAACTCAATGTTATCTATAAAATATGAAACTCTCTAATCCTATTGTAACTTGATTTATCTTCTAAAAACAATATGTAGAAATTAAACCTAGGTTACAGTAACAATCTTACCTACTTAAATGCAATTTATGTGAGATAGCCTCATAGAATGAATTCCCCTTTTTCTACAACACTCTAGTGAGAGATTGGAATTATTCTCTAATTATTAACCTATAAATAGACCATAATTCTACATTTATTTTTAATAAAATGAAAATTCCCTTCTCTAAACCTCTCTAAATATTCCCCATATTCTTCCTTTTTCTTTTTTATTGATATTTTTAATATTTTTGGTTTTCAATATTATTTTTAGAAATATTTCTAAATTTTAATATGGAAACTAAAAATTCAATGATATAAACTCCTATAAAATTAATTAGAAAAAAACTATTCATTTTAGAAATAATAAAATCCCTAATCATTACCCAAATTACATTTTTAAATTCCATCCAAAATCTCTACTAATACCTACATGAAAGAAAATCTCCCTTTATCAGGATATGAATCTTAGTCAAAACAAAATCCACCAAATCCATACACACATTTCGTTTAAATAATGTTATAATCATGAAATAATATTCCATTAATCTTAGAATTATTTTCTTATTCCACATTGGGATGATTTATTAATCACCTATAATGATTAATAAGAAAATTTAAAAAAAATTGTAATCTGAAATTTTCTAAAATGGATAAGGGAATATCCCTTATGTGTTTCACCTCTTCACTAAGATGATTATTATTATTTTACTTAGATAACTCTTATGAAATTCCTTGAATGATATCAATGACTCTTATATTTTTAAATAAAACCACTATTAAATTCTTCCTCTTCTATTTATCATACTTACCTCTATAGAAAACTTATATTTTCCTTAAAAAAATATATGGTTTCTTATATGAAACATAAAAAATAGTAAAATCACATTTATATTCTATAGAATTTTCTAATTTTCAAGTGTATGTCATGGATTTACTCTAATTCAATCCAGAGATGACTCTTGAACATTTGGGAATGAATCTAACATGCATAAAGAGGATTCTATATCCTTTTCCACATTTTTTATTTTATTTCTCTAGTGACTCTTATGCTCATAGGGAGTATTTATGAGTTTATAAAATTTTCTCGATGACCTCCAAAACATACTCTTGTGTGAAGATTAAATAACCCTTATGAAAAGTAATTATCCATATTTTGATAATCCTATACAAAAAAGATTCATTATTAATGACTCAAAAAACCTCCAACCATGAATTTTTACACCCCTAATGACAATATATATTTCCTTAAATAAACCTTCAATATCCCTATCAATAAACACAACTGAAAAATAATTCATTGGGTATTTCTTCTAAGAGTCTCCCCCTTTTGGTTTTTTGAAAACATTAAAAAACGTATTTTACATCTTCACACAACCTTAACTAATAATCCCAACTATATTAAATTCCTTCAATTGAATATCATATTAATGATTTACTAAAAAACACTAATTACAAATTGGTAATTTACATCAATCAAGTAAGAGTTATTTGAATTATTACTATGAAAAAACTTTTTTACTATTAATTATCTTCACCAAGCTACTACTCCCCATGATTAAACAAATAAAAACTACCCCCTAATAAGACATTAATATGGGTAGCTCCCACTTTCTCATTAGGAAATAACACTCCCATACCATTCTATTTCAAAATATGGAGAACTTATACCAAATAGTATATAGACAACTTCTACACCTATTTCAAAAAAACAAAAGACAAATTTTTAGAATGTTTATAAAAGAGAGTAAGAATTACAAGAACATAACCCAAGTTAATAACCATATATTGGTATAAATAGAAAATCACATGGGGGAGTGAGGTACCCTCTCCAAAACACAGATCCTGATATGGATTTTAGTTGTAATATACAATTGGTTCCTTTAAAAATTTACCATTAATACAACATATATCATGATATTTGTAACTTGATTTTGTATTTTCTCATACTTTAACCACCCTATCCCTTTATAAACCTTTTTCTTAATGAAAAGATATTTCATCAAGCTGTGATTTTTATAAAAATGGTAGACATGATTTTTGGTAATATTAATAGAAATCAACTTATTACACTTAAATATAATTGGATATTTCACAAAAAAAATCAAACATCCTCATGTTTTTGATTCATAAATAGTAATTTATTAGATTATTGAGTAACTTCAATATAGTAAACTTATAT